>PVNU02002194.1:0-1200000 GCA_003013855.2 Liriodendron chinense | reverse complement strand
ACAGCACTTGAATAGGGCACATGAGACATAACATGCTTTTCTTCATCCGTTATAGGACAATGTTCAGAAGAAAGCTTGAAGTGAGCCACGTGGGGAACGCTAACCGGTTTGGACTTGTCCATTTCGTACTTTTTCAATACCTTCTCAAGGTATTCTTCCTGAGATAACTACAACCTGCTCCTCTTCCTGTCTCTATGAATATCTATGCCAAGAACTCTCTTTGCAGCCCCCAGATCCTTCATCTTGAATGTCCCTGAAAGCTAAGTCTTCAACACATCGATGTCAGACATGCTATGACTGACAATAAGCATGTTATCGACGTACAACACCAGTATGAGAAACTTTTCATCATTCAGTGTCTTGTAATAGACACAATGATCGTACTCGCTCCTGGCAAAGCTCTGACTCATCATGAAGGAATCAAATTTCTTGTACCACTGCCTAGGCGACTGTTTGAGACCATACAACGGTCTCCTCAACCTGCAAACCTTGTTCTCGGCCCCCTGCACTGTATAACCTTCTGGTTGCACCATATATATCTGCTCTTCCAATTCCCCATGCAGGAAAGCAGTCTTCACATCCATTTGTTCCAGCTCTAGGTTGTATTGGGTAACCAGCGCCAACACGAATCTGATAGATACTTACTTTACAACAGGTACAAAAATCTCACTGAAGTCTACACCTTCACACTGAGCATAGCCTTTTGCTACCAACCTTGCCTTGTATCTATCCTGTTTCTTCCGAAAAATTCACTTACACCCTATCGCTTTTCGGCCCATTGGAAGCTCCACAAGCTCCCAAGTCTCATTCTTGTACAAGGAGTCCATCTCGTCTTGCATTGCCATCTTCCAATTCTCAGCATCTACATCCTGTAGTGCTTCCTCAAAGTTAGACGGATCCCCCTCATTTGTAATGAGAGCGAATGCAACATTCAAGTCATCCTTGTACCTTGCCAGTAACCTGCGATCCCTGGATGGAGTCGAACGAATCCTTGAAAGTGTGAAGCATGTCCCTGAGATGAAGAGGAATGTGATATCTCTTGGTGCACTCGAGGCGAAAGGGTGCAGGTTCATCGGCTGCGATCGGTATTGTAAAGTGGTGAAGGGAGCACGCGTGATGATCAAGGCACGAAGGTGCGATAATCTTTACAAGGTGATCGGGAGCACTATTCATGGTGGAGCTGCAAGATTGGCAGCGGGATCCACGGTTGCTCAAGTGTGGCAAGAGAAAAAGGGCCACATGGAAAGAGCAACAAGGCGTGTGAAGATGTAAGGATAGAGTCGATGGGGCATGAGAAGCAATGAGACTATAATGATGACGAAGTAGATGTGAAGATTGTGCGTGACAAGGTGGTGCATGGTGATTTGAGTCGTGGTGGAGTTTGTTGGAAACGGACGCCTCAAATCTATTTTCACAGAGGCCACTGGCTGGTCGGTGGGGGTGTCCGACCGGCTGGTCACACAGAAGACCAAGGCAGCATTGCTGCTGTCCAGTTTTTAGGCTATCTGGCAGGTTGGCGGGTCAGCCGACCGACTGGTAGGGGTGTTTGACCGGTCGGACGACCGGTCGGCAGTATCCTAGTGCAACACGATTTCTTGCGCGGTTTGAGTGTAAGAGGTTTTTAAATCCGTTTTTCTTCCTATTTAAGGGGTAATACGAGATTAGAGGTTTCTAAGGTTGCAAAGGGGATTGAGGGAGCTTTTTGGTGAGAGAAAGAGCTTGAAGAAGAGGGTTTTCTTCTTGGGTAAGCTTAGGATTTCTCTTGTGGGCTTGGGTTTTAGGTCTTGGGTTCCATCTCTTGTAACTTTTGATATTATAGTGGATTAGTGTCGCTTTGTGCAGTGGTTTTTGACCCATGAGGGGTTTTTCCACGTTAAATTCGGATTGTCTATGTGTGGGTGATTGCATGTATTGTGATTGCATTGTGTGGCTTGTTTAATTCAATTTGCTGTTTGTGTTCGGCTTTGCTTCCGCTGCCGGTCCTTCTATCCCAACATATAATGTATTCTTTTTAATGTAATAGTCATAACCCTTCAATTAGTGTCCTTGAATTGGACAACTAAATATATCATATTTAACTAATAAAGGTCATTTTTGAAAGTTGTGATCATGTAATATTTATTTATTTATTATTATTATTATTTTGAATGATACATCCATAGTGGGCCCTACGTTGATAGTATTATTGATCATGAAACCAGTGGGCCTACCTGTATGAACAAAACTTGAGATATGAACCATACTTAGGTGGAGCATCATTTAACTCCCTTTGTTGAGAGATGACTCACAACACATGATAACATGGCACACTAGTAAATATTGGGTGCGTTTGGTAAAACTTAATTTCAGGCATAGTCCATCAACAGGACCCCAATGGAAGCAATTGATAAAGGCTGATTTAAATATTATGATAATCTAATATTTGTATTTTACTTTTTTTAGGCATAGTCCATCAACAGGACCCCGATGGAGCAATAATCCATCATGAAGTCCACCTCATCCATCAATTTTGCCACATCATTTTAGGACATGGGCCCAAAAGTGAGCCAAAACTAAAATTCGCATTACAAGAAAAAGTGGGTAGGAAAATGCACACCATTGAAAACTCTCAGGGGTCGACTGGGATGCTTATATGCCAACCATACCGTTCACAGGGTCATTCCTTATAGTATGAACAAAAATACAAAAATATCAGTTGATGAAAAACTTTAATGGCCCTTAGAATATATATTTCAATGTGGACGTTCAATCCTCACTTTTTTCTTATCATGTGGCCCACTTGATTTTTGGATCTACATCATTTGTAGGCCCATACCCTTACATGCTATGAAAAAAGGGATGGACAGGGTGAATTTCTCACAAACATCACGGTGAGCCGCACCTAGTCATTGTCCATCCAAAGTTGGAGTGGATTAGGTGTTATTGGGGCAACATAGGATCGTGGGGCCTACCTTGATGTATGTATTTCATACTGTCCATCCATTTTTTTGGATCAATTAGGATATGGTCGCAAAAATGAAGAAGATCCAGATCTCAAGCGAACCACACCACATAGATTTAATTCCCACTATTAAAAACTTTTTAAGGGCAATAAAAGTTTTGGATCAAGCTAATATATGCCTATTCCATTCATCCAGATCTCAAGCGGACCATACCACTGGATGTTCAATCCTCTCTTCTTCCTATCATGCGTCATCTTGCGGGGAGTTCCTAGATTGAAAGTTGGGTGGAACCCACCGTAATGTTTTTGATAAATTCACCCCGTCCATATGTTTTTACAGATCATTTTAGGTCATGGGACCAGAAATGAGGCAGAACCAAAACTCAAGTGGGCCGCATGACAGGTAATAGTGAGGATTGGGCATTGACCATTGAAACATTTGCAGGGCCATGTAAACTTTGAATCAGGTTAATATTTTTGTGTTTTCAGTTCATCCCAGTAGGAATGACCTTATAAAGAGTATGGATGGTATATAAAAATTGGAGTGGACCCCGGGGTGGTTTCAATGGTAAGCATTTCCCTGCCCACCGTTTCCTGTTGTGCGGTCGACTTGAGTTTGAGATATGCCTCATTTTTTCTCTGATATCCTAAAATGATCTAGCAAAATGGATGGCTGGGGTGGATTTCTCACAAACGTTACCGTTAGCACACCTAGCTTTCCCACGCATGAACTTCCTGTAAAGGCTTTGGCGTGAAATTCATGTCCCGAGCAAAACAGGATTGCATTGCCTGACATAATGGCACCTTGTGGTACTGTATTCATGATGTGACAAAGTTTTATGGGCCCCATCACCATGGTAGATCCACACCGTTCACACATTTTTTTACATTGGTTTAGGTCACAAGCCTAAAAATCTAGGTAGACCCAAAACTCGAGTGGACCACACCACAAAAATCGGAGGAGATTGAACGAGACAATTGAAAACTTCTTGGGGCCACAAAAGTTTAGGATCAAGCTGATATTTGTGTTTTCCCTTTGTCCAGGTATGTGTGACGATATAAATAGGTTGGATGGCATAAAAATATCATGGAGGTCCTTAAGAAGGTTTCAATGGTGGGCAATGTACCCAAGGCATCTTGTGGTGTGGTCCACTTGAGCTTTGGGTCTGTCTCATTTTCTGGCTCATGCCCTAAAATAATGTAGTAAAATTGATGAACGTGCTGATATAAAATACATGCATCATGATGGGGCCACAAAACTTTGCCATGTTAACACACTAGCTACGTAACTTGAACAGAAAGCTTGCACGTAGATTATGAAAATGGCAGCATCGTCATTTAAAAAAATATTTTAACTTAAAATCACTTACCGCATTTCGTATTAAGCGTTAAGTCAAAAGAAGAAAGCTTAAAATTTAACTAGTTTTTTCAGTAAAAGTCCAAATTAAGCACTTAAACTTTTTGATTTACCAAACGATCTGAATTAGAAAAATCACTGAAAAATGCTTATTTCAGCATTAAGGGCTGAAATTAAGTTTTACCAAACAGGCCTTAAACTTTTTTTTATAATGAAATTCTCTCCAGTCATAAAAACTGCAACATTAATGCTAGCTTTCGCGCAACAGATGGAAGTGAAGAACTTGTGCCTAGTAGTTGGAAGCGAAGGACTTGCACTTAACAATTGGGAGGGGAAGAATTTGATTTAAATAAGATAGTTGCAACTGATGCTCCATCGTAAACAAATGTAAATGTAAAGAAGATGATACAATTATTTCATTTAACTATGATTATTATTTCAATTAAATATAATTATTATTTTAATCTAAAGATGACCCAAAGAATCTTGTTGCAATCTATCATGGTTAATAAATGTAGATGCTAGAATTTTGTTGCAATCTATCATAGTTAATAAATGTAGATGCTAGAATTTTGTTGCAATCTATCATGGTTAATAAATGTAGATGATGTATTCATTAGTAGTAATGCTTTTATTGTTTAAGTATTGGATATTGCTAGAAATTTTATGCAATCTATAATAGTTCCTCTTTGTTATTGCTTGTGCATAAAAATTACTTATTTAAATATTAAAATAACTATGTAATGGCTTGATCCCAATTTATACTGTGGGTATGTAAGCAGCTATTAGTAAAGTTTTAGACTATATCGATGCAGCTACAAATATATTTTTATCTTTTTTTCCCTCTTACAGATAATGATTAAGGTATTATATGCTGTTTTTTTAAAGATTTACATAGTTGAAGATACTCATTCTGAAAGTAACATAAGCTTTCTTGTTTTCGTTCATTATCAATTAACTAAGTCATTTAATGACCCAAAATTTAGAGTCATCGTAGTATTAACGTCATCTTTAGTTATGGTATATAGTTCTTTAGAGATTTATCTTCTATCAATTTATATGTCTCTTCCATTTTCATTGTAGTAAACTAATATAAGATGATTTGAAATATCCTAAAGCGCTATCTACAATGACTATAGATAATTGTCACTAATACTACGCTGTTATGAAAGTTGGGTCATTTAGTAACTGGATTAATTGAAAATAATTACATAGTAGCTTGATCCCAAGACAATGAAACGGCGTGACTTCGGTGGATTACAAAATTCAAGTGCATCTCAATCTTTTTTTGACCACACAATGAAAATACCGGTGATTGAGTATTGACTATTATTTAAGAACTTTGGGAGCCATATAATGAAAATACTGGCACCCCATCTGGAGCCAGACAATGAAACTATTGGCACCCCATCTAATGTGTTGATAAGCTCATAAACATATCAAAACGTAAGGATCCATTTAACTAGGGATTCACTGAAGCCACGTACTTTCTATATTGGGTGCGTAGGCAACTGATTGGTGCAGCCACAAATTTAATTTTAAATATTTTATGCATTTTTAATTTTTTTTATAGAAATATGTTAAGTTAACAAAAATAAATGTTCATATTTGATATTAGAAATATATAGAATAGATTAATGTTAGAATTGTAGAGAATGAATAGATACTCGATGTATTTGATGTTAGAAATGTGGAGAATGAATATAGATGATTGATATTAGGAATGTAATAACGTTATACATGTATTGATGTTAGAAATGTGGAGAATGATTGAATGAGTATTTGATGTTATTGAGAGTGCTTTTGAACTGTTTATTAGGTAACTAGGCATGGCCACAGCCCTAAGGCTCCAACAAATGAATTATTATTATTTTTTAAATTCTTTAAAAAAATAACGATTTTAACCATCATTTGTTTTATTGGGCGACAACTAAAATCACCGCTTTATTTTGTCGTCCCATTTAGTGACGGTTTGGTGACAACTGGAAACCATTGTTTATATATTTGACCGACTGTTTAAGTGATGATTGTACAGTGGTTAAAGCTGTCACAAATTGAAACTGTCGTAATATAAGTGATGGTTGGACAACGGTTAAAGCCGTTATATAAATAAACAACTGCGATTTAAGCGACGATAAAAAACAATGGGTGGATCATCATTTTTTGGACTTTAACGACGGTTTTCAGCCGTCGTTTTATCATTTTTCACGTAGTAGCATGTTGTGTTGTGTTAGATTACCCCATGCAATTTTAAAAAGTAATTCTATAGTGGTTGTTTAGGACATCCTAGTGGCTTTTATCAATTATTAGAAAGCCTGGAATTCATAGAAAGAGATTAGGCAATTGTTGGATCATTTTATGCCTTTTTAGATCATCTAACTAGGTGGCTAATGCTCTAGAGAAAGTTGGAAGCCCCATTGTTACTGACAATATTTTCTAATGATTAGCTTTCTAAGGAAGTTAGGGGCTATTTTTTACTTGGTAAAGTGGGGGTTGTAAATTTGAGAATAATGAAAACCTTTTGAGTGGTTTTGTTTTTCTTTTTCCAATTCTTTTATAGCTTTTGCGTGGCAGTTGTATTTAAATTTTTAGGCATTCCCCAATGCATTTTATTTTATATTTATCAATGAATTCAAGTGATGTACTCCTACCTTAAAAAAACATAAAAAATAAAATAAAATAAAATAAAAAAGATTTTTCTCCTTAATCTTCGTCAATTGTTATTAGGTTTAGTAAGAGGTTTATGGTTGGTCTTGATGGGCTACCTGTGAATCCATTGTGACAGGGTTTTTGTCGATCTGTTAGTCAGTAGCTCATAGTACTTCAAAGCCTCTCTATTTTTACATTGATTTTGGTCAACCATTTTGCTGCAAACTCGCTTTAGCTGTTTGTCTCAGCGAATGGGCTGGGATTACTTACTACCCCATGGATTTGAAAGATTTGAAGAATGAGAAACATGATCGATTATAGTAAGTTTAAACACTAAATTTAGAACATAATTAAGTGGTCAAATGTAAATGTAATAGGAGATAAGTAATTTATAATCATTACAAATTTATAACACAATGCAATAGAATTTTTCTATCCAAAATAAGATTTAATGTATTTTTACTATTGATTTGACACCAAAGTAATACAAAAGTACCATTACCGTGCTTTTACCATACCTAACATGAGAATTTCGGTTACATTATCTCTATTGACTAGAAGAAAAGTAATGTAATTTGTAACCATTGCAATAATACAACATATGACAGTGCAACACAGCTATCCAAACACGCTCTCAATCTCAACATGGAATTATTTTCTCTTGCTATGATTTGTAATCAACAATACGAGCCTAGTTTCCTCTCCAAATCTGTAAAGATGTTTTTCAGTATGAAACTGGATATGCCCAATTGTGATTATTTTAATTTTATATATGTTTCGGTCCATTATTTTTTGTCCACATTTTGCTTTCTAGTGTTCTGAGACTACCACCTTGCCAATACAATTGCTCAATACTCAGTCATGCCAAATGAGAGCTACTGCACAAACCAACTTGAGTTTGTGTTTTAAGTTGAAGTAGCCAATGGGTTACAGTGGGTAGGTGGGAATGAAATACAATGGACCGTCCATGCGGAGTGTTAACCCCACACTCTCCTTCATATCAATCTTAGACTGGCCCATTGGTCCATCATGTTGCCAATCGAAGCACTGGACCAAGGCAGCGATTGTCACATGTACCTCATGCAACGCAAGAGAGAGCCCAGGACATATTCTCCTTCCGCTCCCGAACGGTATAAGTTCGAAGTTTTGGCCTTTGACCTCGATGGTCCATTGGCTACTCATTGTGTCGGAATTTAGGAACCTCTCTGGCCGGAACTCGAGCGGGCTTTCCCAATATTCAGGGTCTCTTCCAATGGCCCAAACATTAATGAAAATTTTGGTTTTGTGGGGTATGGAGAAGCCTTCTATGTTACAGTCTTGGATGCTTTCTCTTAGGATGATAGGAACTGTTGGGTGAAGCCTTAGAGTTTCTTTTACAATTGCTTGAATGTAATGGAGATTGGGAATGTCTGATTCTTCGACGAGTCGATCTTTACCGATGACTGACTCTATCTCTTCTCTAGCCTTCTTGAATACATCAGGACGGCTGATGAGCTCTGCGAGGGCCCATTGCATCGTCGTCGATGAAGTTTCTGTCCCACCAATGAAGAGATCCTAGAACAAGCACAAAATAACAAATTGAGAAGGACATTTTTTAAATGGTATCGAACTCCCAGCTTAGAATATCTGGGAATATTTGACCTTTCTATCTGACTGGAAGTAGTGATTAGATCTCTTTACTCAAATTCAGGCAGTTCTATTCACTTGGGTCTTATATTAGGAATATAAATGATATGAATCTAATATATTTTTTATTATTGATTTTCTTTTGTGTTAAGGTTTAATTAGAGTGTAATTAATTGAGAAATTAAACTGAGAGTAAAGTTAATAATAATAATTAAAAAAAATCATTTACCCACCTTGACTGACTCTGCTATATTTCACCAAGATTTGAGGAAAATCAATTTGGTCATGACTCTGGAAAAAAATCTCAAAACTCAAGACTCTAGATGACATAATATGACATTATTTATATATTTGGAATTTTTACCATAAAGTTCCTCAAAAATTATAATTTTACCAAATAGTGTCTCTAAGAAATGTAGGGAAGTGCTTTTGGATTAGAAAAATTATCACCGTACCCGTTGTTTACTTTTTATCCAGAAAGTGGTAATTGCGGGCCCATGTGATACTTGTATGATATATATACAACTTGTCTGATAGATGTAATTTTCCATGGTGTTCAAAATAACAAAAAAATTGATCGATCTAAATGTAAAGTTAGCCATACCATAAAAAATAATATACTTTGAAAATTTCAAAATTCATGTGAGCATATCTGGTGATTCGATTAGAAAGATTTTTTGTTAGTGCAATTATAATGGATGAGTGTATATATATGTTTGACAGGTGGATGTCATATACATACCATTTGAACTTCAAAATTTCTACTTACATTTTGAAGAAAAATAATACATGAGGGAACTTTGGTAAGTTTCCTTTTCATAAGGACTGCCCAATTATTTTGTGGTCCACCAAAGGTGTGAAATGGCCTGATTTTTAAACCATAAAATTTGAACACTTCTCCCAACCGATGGAAAGATCTAATAATATTAGCACATGTGTTTATGTGTGGATGGGATGGCCTCTGACAAGCCTATTGAATTAGCAAAACTCATTGCTGATCAGAGAGCATCATGTCAATAAATAAATAGCTTTTCTTGCAGACAAGATTTTTCAATAAATTGACAATATTAGTTAGCACTTCAACTACAACTTGTTTATTTCAACTCAAATGTTAAATCACAAGAGATTATATTGTGAAAAGTGTAACTTATTTATTTTAGAAATGTATAGAAGAGGTGGGAGTTTTGTAAGAGATCTATACAGACATTAACTGATATACCTCTTAACAAAAAATGAAATATCCTAACCTAGTAAAATTGCAATAACCTACTCTAATATGCAATAGTAGCAAATTCAATTTCTATGAAAGTCAAATTCATTTTCCAGCATGTTGAACTTTCGAAGTGCCAGCTGTAGAGGTAGCATTAGTGGCAGTCTTTACATTAATGGTCACTATCCATCTTTTGGCAGCAATTGTGGATGAACCACAGCCTAATTATCATGCTAAAATGATAATCAACACCATTGATGATGTAGAGTGGGTCACGGACGCGTTCATGGCGAGGATGGACCAAAAAAAGGAACCGAAGAAGAGACAAAATTCAGCCTCGTCACGATCGATCGATCGAACTTACAGAAAGTAATCAAGAGAGTTCACTAGATAAAATTCGCATCTATTGATCGATCGACCAGTTCTCACCTAAAAATCAAGTTTTGCCTCTGGACCATTTTGGAGGATTTTGATTGACTGACCGATCGATCAATCGATCGACCGATGACAATTCGCTCGGTTTTTTACAAACTTGCATCATTTTTTCTGTTTTGTTTCCTTTTTCGTTGGAGCTCTTTCAAATTATGCATTAGAATTTACTTGGAGTACCTACATACTTGTTAAACTCGTTTTAAGGGAGAAGTCTAGAAAGAGTAGTTATCCTGTGAGGAAGACCGTGATCAACCTCACCGCCTCCCCTGCATCAATTGACATGTGGTTATTCGAACGTAAAATCATTAAAAAATTTATTTTCAATTCTCCAAATTCAACCATGAATATCAGTATTAGGAATCATCAATTCATCATGGTCTCCTGGCTGTGGCCCATCAAATGTAGTTCCTCGAAGAAAGTCGTCGGCCCACATGCTGTATGATCAATCCCAACTTATTTACAAATAGAAATTCAGAAATTTAACTAGATACCACCTTGAGAAATTTTATAAGTGATGGGAAAAGAAGAGAAGAATATGGTCCTCACCAGACAGAAAGCTTTAAGACTGCCTCTGCTTAATTTCAACTCGGCGGTATCATCTTGAGTAATCTTGATCAGAATGTCCATCAAGTCCTCATCGATCCCATCTTCACCGTCCATCTCTTTCTTCATCTGCTTCTCTTCATGCTCCTTCAAGATCCGCTCCATAATCACCATGAACCTCTCGTACGCAACATTTAGTCTCTTCCCGTACCCGAAAAAATCCAAACATCGCCACGAATGCAATATATGAACGAAGTTCAACCTGCCACCCATCTCCACAACCTCCTCCACCAGCTTCCTACACTCCTCGGCATCGTTCTCACTGCCTGAGCACCTCATGCTCATAACCATCCTACATATGATGTTGTTCGTTAGAGCGGTAAGTGCCCCCTTAATATCGGCCGGCTCTCCATCTCTAGATTTCTCAAAGAGATAGCCCAACATCGAACAGATCTCCTCTCGCCGGATCTTCATCGATTGGTCTAGTTTCTTGCTTGAAAAGAGCTCGGAGACGCATAGTTTCTTCATGAACCTCCAGTGTGGGCCGTAAGGGGCAAACGCGAATCCTGTACAGGCCATGGGGATGTAGTCTTGCGCCACTAAGCGGGGCCGAGACGCGAAGTTGAGGTCATGGGCCTTAAGGAATTCTCTAGCCATCTTGGGTGAGGAGACGACGATAACGGATCTGAGAGTTCCGAGGCGTAGGTGGATGAGTGGGCCATAACGCTTGGAGAGGTGGTGGAGAGATCGGTGGATGAGCGGTCCAAGTAGATAGAGATGGCCCAGAATTGGTAGAGCTAGTGGGCTCGGTGGAAGGTGCACCGTTCCATGATTAATATAGCGTTTGAAGAAAGATCGGAGTAGGAGGAATGTGAGCATCCAGAGTAAGAATAACTTGGCATAGGATTCCATGTCTAAAGCCATGGAAGGAACTCGGAGGAAGTTGGTTTTTGTTACATGGACTACCTTGTGGCCTGTTTATAAGGAAGAGAAATGCTCCAGTGCTCTCTCAGAGTACTATAAATTGACTTACAGTGCTCTTAGTTGCATGGGTTCACTTGGACAGTCCAATTGATCGATCTGTACCGTCTATTAAGTCCAGGAAACATTTCATGGCCTACCATACAACATTTGTATTGATCAGATGATCCATTCTACCCTTGATTTGACCTTATGTTCTTTGGCTGTCCATTTCCAGTCCATGGATCGGATTCTTACGATTGCCAAACAAAAGTGATTCTTTAGAATTATATTCTTTGGCTGTCCATTTCGAATCCATGGATCGGATCCTTACGGTTGCCAAACAAGAGTGATTCTTTAGAATTATAGGCAATCCATGATGGTCCCTAACATACAGATGGATTGAAGTGTTGATTGGACCTACTTTTGTATAATAATCTTGTCCATCTATATTAATGGCCATTGATCAAACGGTTCATAATCGTAAGAACTGTACAATTATTGAATGGTAGCTAATGAAATGTGTGTTTGACCTAATGAACGGTTTAGATTAATCGATTAGACTGTATAAGTGTTCAAATCAACTTGAAGTTCTATAATTTACAGTGCTCGTAGAGCACTGGAACATTTGTCTATTAAGGAAAAACGCCCCCCTTGTCTTCTACAGAACACGTTGAATTTAGCTTGGAAATCATCGATTGATTAAATATGTGTGGGGTCCATTGGATAGGAGGGTCCCGCACGGAATAAGGGATCACTACCATTCAAATAACGACCTGAAAAAACGGACGCTAGATGCCTCCATGATAGAATTTGCATTTGGCCCCTCTTCCACTTCAGCGTACGGTCGTGATTATAGATTGGACACAGATTGGCTGGTGGAAACACTCTGTGACCATACTATGATGTATGTGTTTTATCCACACCGTCCATCGATTTTCCAGCTCTTTTTAAGGGCATGAGCCCAAAAATGGGGATTGAACGTTTACCTTTGAAAACTTCTTGGGAGCCCACCGCAGTGTTTATTTGCCATCCAACCTCTTTATAAAGTCACGTGAAAACACAAATATCAGCTTTATCCAAAACTTCTTTAGCTCCCAAGAAGTTTTCAACCATGGGCGTTCAAGCTCCACTTGAGCTTCCTTATTTTTTGGCTCTTGTTAAGAAAGTGGATGAACGGTGTGAATAAACACATCATCATGGTGGGCCCACGTAGCTTTTCCACCAGCAACCTGGCTGGTGGAAGGGTCATCAGCCAATCCTCGTCATATAAAATCATACAATCATGGTTGCTTTTGGGTCATGTGCAGTCCATAGGGGTTTCCTCGGATCCAACGGTCGTTGTTGATCAAAGGAGGGTCCACGTCGTCCTTGCATATGGATTTGCACAGTAACAAGTATATAACATACAACGGTTGCTTGTTGTTGTCTGTTTATAGATTAGCACAAGGTAGTTTGGATTTTACCAAAGTAGCCAAAGGGAAACTTTTGGTAATTTGAAGCAATGGCTATGTGCTTGCCGTGGGCCGCTTTTGGGTCAGCTCAAGATCAGCCCATTTATCAACAGATCTTAACAGTCGGTCCATGAGGAACATGTGGATTAGGTAATTCTCCACCTAGCCTGTATCTAATTAGGTATAATGTGGCGAGTATCAGGATTTGATTGAATAGCAGGCCACTGTTAGAGATGGGCCCGTTGAGTACATATTCTTTGACTCGCTTTCAAACATGTTTTGCGTTGGCTCATCTTTAATAGCATGTACGATCCAATCAAGTCCCATCATATCATGCCTGTGCTGAACTTGGACGGAGAGGATAAGAGCCCAATTAAAATTGTAGTAAAGGTTGTAAGGTTCACTCTAGGATTTCTCAAATATCAGTCTAGGACCAGTATTGTGTAGAAGTATCAATGGACCCGTTTGGCATACATGGGTACACATTCATATCCATCAATGGGCACTGCATCCATGCTTATGTCAGGCCCAAAATGGGCACTATACACGAATGCGTCGGGTCATACCTTTCTGATCAGATCTGTGTGGGCGCCACCGTGACGTATCTGTTTATCCACGCCATCCATCCCTTTTCTAAGATCATGCTAAAGTATGAGATAAAAAATGAGGCAGATACAATGCTCCAGTGGACCACACCAAAGATGACTCTTGCATTTAATGCACCCAAGATTACTATTTGGTGTGGTCCACTGCCCCGTTGGATCTGCCTCATTTTTGGGCTCATACCCTAACATGATCTTAGAAGGAATGGATGGTGTGGATAAACAGATAAATCACGGTGGGCCCCCATACAAATCTGGTGATACACAATCCGCCTCCACTATACACATACCACTTAGGATGTCGGGGACCCATTAAGGCATCATGTACTCATTTATGATATGAAATATTAAAGAAACTTAGATTTATTGCATGGGCCTGTCAAACCAATGTGCCAATTTATCGTCAATTCACTACTAATGAAAACATGAGCACATGAATAAAACTTACACATAGACCTGCCAGGCTACATCCATGCCAAGCCTGTGTAGGGCTAACTTCAGGTACCCATGGGGCCCAACCGGCCCATTCACACCCCTAGTCTTGTGCATTTGTTGGGCCTAAACCTAGGGCCCATGTCTACCTTGTTGTCCTGGATGTGGTCCAGGCCCAGCCCATGGATGGTCAAGCCCTCATTATTTGGGTTGAATCCATTTTTAATTTTATTTTTATTTTTATTTTTTTTTGGGTTAGTTCACACACCCCATTGTTAGTACACCCACCCCTTTTTTTTTTTTTTTTGGGTTGAATCCATGTACGTAAGCCAAATAGTGATAGAGGTGGGAGTGATCCTTACGAGGTTTCCTCATTGGAAGGTAATGATGTAAGGGCGAGGAATCATAGGCACAGAGTGTCAGCAAAATGTACACTGTCCTATTCTAAAAGGCTACGTGTGTGGCCATGTTTGGCAATCCACACCGTCAATACGATGGGCCCAACTTGGACGGACGGATGCTCCAAAAACCTCCCAGGTCGAAATATCTTAACACTTTGGTTGGTGGCAGCCTATAAATAGACAATTAAGAGACAAAAAACGTACCGTCTATAATGCTGAACCACGTGTGGGCATGTACAAAATCCGAAAATTTTCATCTCTTATCTGATGCCTTTTCTTCCTTACTTTGGTGGGCCAAAAGTGGGACCCACCCTTCTCTAGCAGGGCCTGGAGTCAGGATAAAACATGGAGTGTCCCATCTCTTGCTAGCATACCTCTGGTACTAGTAACAAACATTTAAATTGCTTGCCATGGGGCAAATTAATGGACCATTTTTGTTGCTGATCCAGCGATTATTCGACTTTACAAACAATATAAGTCAGCATGATCTTGACTTGATGCATCCAACAACATCAAACGAGATATGCAATGAGTGTACCCAAATATGCAAAGAGGATGCCTTGTAATTTGAAATAGATGGCCAAGTTTGATAGTGATGAGCCCTTGCTTAAACGATTAGAATAGTCTGAATCTTCACTAGATAGCACTTTGGCCTCATCAATGGCGGAGATCAGTTGGGTTCGAATTTCTCTCCTTAACTGGCTAAGATGCATGAATAGAGATAGGTATGCCGCACAGCAATGTTGAGTTGGAAAGAGAGAATAAGAGTCCTTACAAATAAGTAAGGGGTCGTTTGGATGCCGGTAAAGTTTTAAGCTGTAAACACATTACACCTTAAAAGAATTTCAGGTGAAAATGGTTTATATGCTAGTCTGTTTAGCTTTTAAGTGTTAATTTATTTGCAAGTAAATGAATTATATATTTGGCTAGCTTGTAAAGTGTTTACAATGGATAAATATGTTTGGCTAGCTTGTAAAGTGTTTACAATGGATAAAGTGTTTACAATGGATAAAGTAAGTATTCATACCATAGAGCTTGAGCAGTAAACCTTCAAAAATCCACAAATCACATAAGAAGAACTTGATTCTTTTTAAGGACCCTAAGAGAGCATTAAAGTATGCACACACTAGATGGATTGCATGTCCTCCACCCATCAGAGTGGGCCCAAAATGTAATTTGGAAATTTCTAGGCCTTACGATCATGGAGATCTTAACCTAGGAGCATCCGTAGTTGTTGATTGAGAAATGTAGTCGGGAAAGTAACCATACCAAATTGATTGTCTTAGCGATAAATTCTTAACCTAGCATTTGAGTGATTATCTGAGGTGTATAGATATGAAATCTTGAGTATTAAAAAATGTGAATGACTCATATTAACCTAGACCATTGATTTCTAGATTACATGGTTCCTATGGTCCATTTTACTTGAAATTTTATTCTGTGCCTATTCATGATAAATTAACCGTACATGTCAAGTTTCAGCCCTTAGATCATAGTGTAAGTGGCCCAATTGTCCAATCATCCCCTTAACTTTGATTTTAGTGTCCATCAAGTGAGGAAAGTGGATGGGTAGTTGTGATCATAGTCAAATATTCTCTTTCATATGAGTGACTTGGATCGTCATTATCATAGACCAATAGTGTGATTTGAGTGCCCCACTGTAATAAGCATATTTCTTACTTGCCAGGTTATCCCGTTTTAGGAATTAACCGAGGTACAAACTTTTCTCAAATCTGGACCTTTCAATTAACCCACTTCTCACTGTCAATCACTTTTCAAATTTAGATCACATATTGGCCTCATTAGATCATAGTATAAGTGACCCAATTGTCAAATCAGCCCCTTAACCCTTGATTTTAGTGTCCTCAAGTGAGGAAAGTGGATGGGTAGTTGTAATCGTAGTAAAATATTCTCCTTCATGTGAGTGGCTTGGATCGTCCTTATCATGGACCAGTAATGTGATTTGAGTGCTCTACTATGATAAGCTTCTTTCTTACTCGCCAAGTTATCACATTTTAGGAATTAACCGAGTTACTAACTCTTCTCAAATATAGACCTTTCAATTAACTCACTTCCCACTGTCAATCGCTTCTCAAATTGGACAACATATTAGATTCATATGACTATAAGTTTATACAAAATTTGAATCCTGATTTATGATCCTACACCATCGAACCCTGGAGCCACTCCCTTCCTTTATCCACTAAAGATTGAATTTCAGATCTAGGTATTTTCCACCATCAACCAACTACCAAAATTTTTCCAATCATTTTTTTATCATGACTACACATTTTGTGCAATTTTGGACCCTAATTATCAAGCGTGGACCGTTAATTAAGATCTAATTTGTTTTTGGCACCCATCGTGTCATTTTTCAAGATTGGCTAATCTAGATTTCAGATCACCATGAAAATTATATATTTCGTCTCTTCTCTTCATACCCAACATGGTTGTGGACCCTCGCCGTTTCGCGCTCCTGAACTTTCTCCCTTTCCTTTCGGAAAAAGAAGAAGAGGTGCGTGCGCGCGAATCACAGTTTGTGCCACTGGCTTGCCTCGTTCTCGAGGGTTTGTTTGGTTGTCGTGTTAAGCTGGATGTGTTTGGATGAGTTTATATAAGACCAGAGTCGCCACTAGCCAGTTACTTCGAATCTACAGTCGGCTAGACCCCGTAGAAACGTTAGAGAAGGGGATCCGAAGATTCCTTTCTCTAAAATGACTCATTTTGATATGCGGCCAGAGATTCGAGGTAAGGGATCACGGTTACAGGGTGGGAAGAGGTTAAGCACCCCACACACTGCCCGTACCGAAGTACGGTCTCTACTTCACAGAATCGAACTAACACTTGAAAGTCTGTTTTAATCCTTGTACATTCTCATAGATGACATGATGCATTAATGCAGGTCTGAACAGTAAGAGTTTCTGATGGGCAGGTTCCACTAACAGGCAAGCCCAGAGCATACGCTCGAACTGACAGGTGCTTTATGCGAGATGCATGCAGTGTGTTTGAATAATTAAGGTGCTTGTAGTGACTGATGCATGAATGCAGGTCTGAACAGTAAGAGTTTCTGATGGGCAGGTTCCACTAACAGACAAGCCCAGAGCATACGCTCGAACTGACAGGTGCTTTATGCAGAATGCATGCTGTGTATTTGAATAATCAAAGTGCTTGTAGTGAAGCAGGGGGGTTGGAAGAAAAGTAAATGTTGCACTTATGCTAGATGCGAACGAGATGATGTTGGTGAAAGAGTAGCTAGATGAACGGAGGTGTTGCAAGGGTTTACTTCGAGTGGCTGGATCAAGACTTGGATGGCTTGGGAGACTTGGACCAGTGGTGTAACACCCCGTACTTTCCTGTACTCGGGTGTTACCACGAGAATCCAAAGTATATGTGTATGTGTAATGCCCTTCCGTGACTCTTTCATCAATGTGTGCGCGATTCCTAGTGCCCCAGACTGGCAGTGCGTAGTTCGTGCCCAAATGACCAAAGTCCTAACATCCCGAAACCTCTGTCATATTGATCGCGCCGTCCTCGCGATCGCAACGGCGAAAACAGTGCGTCAATCCGATACCCGAGCGCAAAGTTAAGGCCCTTTGATCGAAAACCTTGAAAAACATAGTTTCTACACACTTGTGTGGGGCCCACTACATGGTCTCCTTTGAAATTAATATAATAATAATAATAATAATAATAATAATAATAATAATAATAATGATAAAATAATAAAATAAGGAAAAAAAATATAATAAAAAAATAATAAAAAGTACAAAAAAAAGAGATGCAATGATGGCTAGAATCTCACCACCATGCCTCTCCACTCCTCCCCACTCCTGCCCATGTCACCCCATTCCCTCTCCATGCTTTTAGTAAATAAATAAATAAAAAATAAAAAAAAAAAAAAAGAGAGGTTATAAAGGTGGGAGGGAACGTGCATACCCTCACCCCTTCTTCCATCTCCTTTCATCCACCATATCAAGTGAGTGAGAGTGAGTGTGGCAATTTTGGGTGGGCCATCATCAACCTCCCATTCTATCTCAACCATCCATCCGCTTCAACCATCAAGATCGACCTTTGATCAAGGATACCAAGGTGAGTGCATCCATGTTCCTATTAGGTTTTGTATAGAATCTAGGATTCAAGTGGGTCCCACCTTTTGATGGTGTGGATCCCACTTGGGGACTCATGTTGTGGCATGATTAGTGTGGCCAATGGCCCACCATGATGCTTGATTTTCTTTTCTTCCCCATTCTTTAAAACACAAAGATATGGATGAAGGGTAAATATAAGGATTATCTTGATCCAAAGCTAATTGGGCCCACCATGAGATGGCCCAGCTGATGAATGGAGTGGATCCTGCACTTGTGGACTCCACTGGCCAAGGCACAAAAGAAAAGAAAAAGTATTTATAAAAAAAAGAAAAAGAAAAAAGAAGAAGAAGAAGAGGGCCACTGGACGGTCAGCATCCAGAGGACGCTGCTGCCCAGCAGCGCCTGGGCTGAAAGCCCCTTTGGGCGTTGACCGTGGGTCCCCATTCGTGGGACCCACCTTGATGCATGTATTCGATCCACGCCGTCCGTATGTTTCTCTAGCTCATTTTAAGGCTGGGTACCAAAAATGAAGTAGATCCAGATCTCGGGTGGACCACACGATAGAAAACAGTGGAAATAATGATGTCTACTGTCAGAATTTGTTTGGCCCACCTTAATGTCTGTGGGCCATATCATACACCCAATATAGGGCTCATTGGGTCCCCCACGAGCTGGGGAACCTGATAGTCGGAATGGATCACCCTTATGTGGGCCCCACTTGATCAAAACCATGGAAAAAGAAAAACATAAAAGAGAGAAGAAAAAAAAGAAAGAAAGAAGGCTCTGACGCTGGGAGTGACCAGCGTCCCCAGCACTGGACGCGCGGGCGCTCCAGCTGGTGGCCCACTCTGTGGGTCCCACCATGATGCGTGTGCTGTATCAACACCGTACATCCAATTGGGGGATCATTTTAAGGCATAATCTCAAGAATGAGACATCCAAATCTCCAGTGGACCCCACTTGAGAGTAAACAGGGAGGACAGTGACCCCAACGTTGAAACCTTCCTACAGGCCCACTATGATGTTTATTTGAGATCCAACCTGTTCATAATTCCACATACGTGTGGAGGAGGGAAAGCAAAAATATTAGCCTGATTGACAGCTTCTGTGGGCCCCACTACAGTGATGTTTATTTGTCATCCAAAAGGAAGGGGGCGCTGGCCGTGGGCTGGCTGGGCTGCCCAGCCGGTGGCCAACTCATGGGACCCACCTAGAATGTATGTGCTTTATTAATTCCGTTCATATGTTGTTCCAGCTCATTTTAGTGGCTGAGCCCAAACTTTAAGCATATCCAATTGTCAAGTGGACCATGCCACGGGAAACAGTGGGAATAATGATCTCCACCGTTGAAACCTTCCTAAGGTATTAAATAGGCCATTTAAACCCTAAAACTTGAATTTAGAGCCACCACTATAGGGTTGATCTTAACCGTATAAATTATGGATATGACAATTGTAGACACCCCACCTTCGGCTACACTGTTGGTAGAGATAGCTGGATGAATGGAGGACCATACCCCCAAATCCCAAGTCCAAACTCAGCCAAACTCACCCTTGTAAGCCCCATTCCATAGCCCAGATCAAGCCTGAACCCAGTCCACCCAGTCTTAAACATCAGCCTGAAAACCCCCCCATAAAAAAGGCCAGTAAAAAAATCCTAAAAAAGTCAAAATCACTGAGTCAACTCGCTGAGTTAACCCGCTGAGTTAACCCGCTGAGTCAACCCGTCGAGTCAACCCGTCGAGTCAAAACACCGAGTCAACCCGTCGAGTCAACTCGTCGAGTCAAACCACCGAGTCGACCCGCTGAGTCAACTCACTGAGTCGACCAGCGAGTCAAACAGCAGCCCCAAGGGAGCGACCGTACTCGCTGGAAACCGAGGAGCGGCCGTACGGGCGGCCCATAGCAGGTCGCCCGGAAAAAATTACGAGAGCTGCCACTCTCCAACGCTATAAATACCCCTAGCCTCTTCTCATAATAGCATCCCTTCGAGTCCAAAGAAAGCCTGTCCGTTCGAGTGCCCTTCTCCACCCCTTAGCCCATTTTTCCACCAAGGAGAGCCCGAGTGAGGAGAGTCTAGCCCTGGTCCAGCCCAGCCTGACCACTGGTCCAAGCCTCTCAAGTCACCCAAGTCTTGATCCAGCCACTCGAAGCCAATCCTTGCGATACCTCCATCCATCCAGCTATCATTTTTCCAGCATCATCTCATTTGCATCTAGTATAAGTGCAACATTTACTTTTCTTCCAACCCCCCTGCTTCACTACAAGCACCTTGATTATTCAAGCACACCGCATATGTCTTAAATTAAGCACCTGTCAGTTCGAGCGTATGCTCTGGGCTTGCCCGTTGTTGGAACCTGCCCATCAGAAACTCTTACTGTTCAGACCTGCATTCACGTACATATCACTATAAGCACTTTGAATATTCAAGCACACAGCATGCATCATCTCGCATAAAGCACCTGTCAGTTCGAGCGTACGCTCTGGGCTTGCCCGTTGTTGGAACCTGCCCATCAGAAACTCTTACTGTTCAGACCCGCATTCATGCATCATGTCATCCATGAGAATATACGAGGATTAAACTAGACTTTCAAGTATCCGATCGATTCTGTGAAGTAGAGACCGTACTTTGGTACGGGCAGTGTGTGGGGTGCTTAACCTCTTCCCACCCTGTAACCGTGATCCCTTACCTTGAATCTCTGGCCGCAGATCAACAGGAGTCATTTTAGAGGAAGGAATCTTCGGATTTCCTTCTCTAACGTTTCTACAGGGTCTAGCCGACTGTAGATTCGAAGTAACTGGCTAGTGGCGACTCTGGTCTTATATAAACACACTTAAACATATCCAGCTTAACACGACAACCCAACGAACCCCTCGAGAACGAGGCAAGCCAGTGGCACAAACGGCGATTTCGCACTCACGCATCCTCATCTCCTTCTTTTCCGAAAGGAAAGGGGAAGGGAGAAGAACGTCGTGTGGGGAGCGCGGAAAAATCGGCGAGGGTCCACAGAATGGCGACTCCACTGGGGATGAGCTAGTCCCACTAGTCGTGATCCGACTTGAAAAACAGAATCCTTCCCGTACTTGAAAGTCACTAATCCTCATATAATCTCATCTGCATAGCATTCTACCCAAAACCCAAAACAAACAAAAAATAGAAAAATCCCTAAACCAAGAAAAAAATTGAAAATCCCAAAACCCAAAAAGAATATAGTCCTCACCATTGCGCCTCCTCGGGCTCAACGTGTTCGGAGACAGCTTCCCTTCCGCAGCATAATCCGCACTCGGGCTCAGCAAGCCATGTCCGACCACAAAGAAGAAACTCATCATTTCCCTGCTCTTGAAATGACCGAAGCGCAACCTCCAGCACAACAGCCCGTTGACAATACGCCAATCATACAAGAATTGGCACAAGGAATGAGAGCAATGCAAGAAATGCTCTTGCAATTCATGCAAGCACAAACCATCGCAGCAGCCAACAATCAGGTTGGCCCAGTTCAGCAATCTCAACAACCATGCCGGATCCCTCCGGCCTCCAGTTCGTATCAAGCACAACCATCGGAGTCTGCCCAAGACTACCGACAGCAGCCTTCTCAGCCCTTTGCTATGGGGCATCCTTCTCAATACCTTCCTGCAACAACGGGGCCATCTCAGAGCATCCCGGTCGCAGGGACTTCTAGTCAGCTTCCAGTCAATCTTGCAAACAACAATCTCAGTAGATCTCAGCACGTCCCCGCCGATGGGACACCTTTTCAATTTCAGCACATCCCCGCCGATGGGATTTCAATTCAATTTCCAGCAACAAGGACAGCACTGGCGAATGCCCACAATGGGGGTCAGTGTCAAGCCCACATCAATCAGCGGACAGTGGCGAATACCCAATAAGGGGGTCACTTCCCAGCATCTCAGCCTCCTGCAAACAGGAGCACTTTTCAATTCCAGCATATCCCCGCCGATGGGATTCCAGTTAATTTCCAGCAATCTTCAATTCAGCAAAATCCAGTTAATTTTCAGCAATCGTTAATTCAGCAAAATCCAGTCAATTTCCATCCAGTTCAACCTTCAGTACAGTCTCCAGTTCAGTTACCATCATTTCAAGCACAAGTTCATCAGAATCCAGTCCAATCATCAAATCAACTTCAGCAACCCGCGGTTGCTTGTCAGCAAGCCCATAGGGTCGAAGACATCGACCACTATGCCGAAGAAGAACGTGCCTTACTCCAGGAGGCACCAGTCGCTCGAACAGATCACTCAGGACTGGACGAGTTGCGGGAGCAGTTCCAGATCTTGCAAAATCAACTTCAGCGACAACAAGGAATCGACTTACCTTCGACCAAGTTCAGAGACTTGTGTCCTTTCCCAGATGCTCAAGTACCTCAAAACTTTGAGGTACCAAAATTCAAAAGATACGACGGCAGCGGTTGTCCCACAGCACATCTCAAGGCCTTCTGTGGAGAGCTGAGTGCAATCTCAGGAAATGAAGGGGCCCTCATTCGTTTGTTCCAAAAATCTCTGAAGGGCGATGCCCTAGATTGGTACACTTCACTGGACTGCCACCGCATCAGGACGTGGGAACAGCTTTCCCAGGCTTTCGTCGACAGATTCGCTTACAATCTCAACATGGCACCCAGAAGAGCCGACCTTGCGGCTCTCAGACAAAGGAGTGATGAAACACTATCAGCTTATGTGGGACGTTGGCGAGCTATGGCAGCCAGAATGCTGACACCCATTGACGACGAAGAACAAATCTCCATGATTGTTCATTCAACATATCCAGGCATATCCGGGTATCTCATCTCGCATCCATATGCGAACTTCTCGCAGCTAATCCGTGCTGGAGAGCAAGTCGAAGCAGGAATCCATGCTGGGACGATTTCCCCATGGCCTCATCAAGCCACTCCAGTCAAGAGGAACAGAGTGGAAGGAAGACCTATCGGCACGGGAATGGAAACCGCAGTGGTTCTCCTCCCCGCCCAACAGAGGTAAACAACATCAACACCACTGCTCAAGGAAATCAACATGCTCCCCCACAGGGACGTCAACAGTATCAGCAGAATCAAGTTCAGCATCAGCCTCAGCGGTATCAGCCACAACCAAATCCTCAGCCACAACCACCTCGACAACAGCAGCAGTTCAGAGGAAACGGCCAATACTCATACCAGAACAGGCAGAATTACAGGGAGTCCAGGAAGTTCACTCCACTCAGTCAACCACTTAGTCAAATCATGACTACGCTGGTACAAAAGCAATTACTTACTCTAATGGCACCTAGGCCTCCTCCTCATCCTCTACCACCAAACTACCGAGAAAATGAGTATTGCGCCTATCATCAAGGACGTGGCCACGCCACTGATCGATGCTATACTTTGAAGAATGCCATACAAGACCTGATTGATGACCGCAAGATCGTCATCTCGGTCCCTGAAACTTCTCCAGCAGCTTCCACCAACATCCTTCAGAATCCTCTGCCTCAACATCCGACGGACCCCAGTTCGTCTCGTGGCCCTGCAGTCAATAGTATAGAAGAAGGAGACCATCTCGATCGCTTCTTCTCCCCTATCCAGTCCATTCATGCTTACACTTATGGGCCGACAAGTCCTCCTCCGATCATGCAAGGGGCAAGTCCCTTCCCTCCTTCAGTCCTCGAGCCAGTAGTACTCGAAGGAGCACTTCCATACGATGTGCCAGGGGCGCCTTACGGCCCCTCATGTTGGGAACCAGTCGTCCTAGAAGGAGCACAATCATACATCGAGTCCGCATACGAACCTATCATCTTGCAAGGGGCAACTCAAGAACAATCCAATCCACAATGGAAGGATTATACTCATCAACAACAAGAACCCGTTGTATTGGAAGGAGCTCTTCCAGTCGAGCCAGTCGTATTGCAAGGGGCAAACCCCGGAGGCGTATCAATCACACTACGGCAGCTGGGACGAACAGAGAAACCTCCTGCCATATCAAGAGGACCAGTATTCATTCCATGGGAGCCTCCTGCCTCCAGGAACAGTCAAGCCAGGACCACGACCTTATGTGGTCTACGAAGACAAGCCTCGATGTTACCCCTTCAGCACAGGCAACAATGTAGTTCTCAAGGCAAAAGCTCCATACGAGGAAGATCTGGTACCCACACCAGCACCATTGCAAGAACCGGTGGTCCTAGAAGGCAAAAGGGAGGAAAACTACAAAGAGGTTCCATGGCACTATCCAGAATGTGCGGAAGTGGGGAACATGAATCCCAATGGGCGTTGCATCCGAAGAGATAATCAGAACAGAGGGGATCCCAAAGGCGCTCTCTCAGGCCTCGGCAACAAAAATGAAGCCGCATACGATGTGGCAACTCAGCTCAAGTCAATCCCTGCACAAATCTCAGTATGGGAGCTACTCTGCACATCTCGCATACACCGAGAAATGTTTGCCAAGACCTTGAGCGATGCTCATGTCTCCTCCGATACGGCACCAGAAATGATAGCTTTGATGATTGGACAACTCCTGGCTCCGCGCGCCATCACCTTCACAGATAATGAGTTGCCACCAGAGGGACGTGATCATGGGCGATCCCTCAACATAGCCTTACGATATAAAGACCTCTGCGTCCCACTGGTCCTTATCGATAATGGCTCAAGCTTAAATGTCTGCCCACTCAAGACTGCGGAACGTCTGGGAATCAGTCCTTCTTCATTCCGACCCAGCACCATATGCGTCAGAGCATTCGATAACACTCGTCGATCAGTAGAAGGGGAAGTCGACATAGAGGTACAGATAGGTTCGGAAGTCTCTACCATCACATTCCAAATCCTGGATATATCAGCCTCTTTCAACATGCTGCTCGGACGGCCTTGGCTGCACAAGGTTGGAGCTGTGCCATCAACCCTGCATCAACGAGTGAAGTACATCTGTGGAAATCAAGTGATCTCTATACATGCAGAGAAGGAGCTCATCATTCCTTCCAATGCTGCTGCCACTGAACCAGACATCCCTGTCATCGATATCCAGCACTCTAAAGAAGACATCCCGTTTCACAGTTTCGAATTCGAGACGGTGAACTCTATCGCTAATCCAGAACCGATAAGGGTGGACCGTGTCTTTTCATCGGCAGAGCGTCTGAGCCTCAAATACCGAATGAAGAATCACTTCAAGTCCAGAAAGGTACCACTGATATATAATCAACGCAAATGGGGACTCGGGTACAAGGCAACCTTCATGGACAAGAGAAGGAAGAAATTTCGGTGCTCACCCATCCAATTCGTCAAGCCAGGAGAACCTTGCAAAGATCCAGGAAGGAATCAACCGACTGCACTACACAAAGGCCTCCCGATGAGCCTAGTTTGGGCCACGTGGCCCCCCATTCGATGGGATCATATTCTCGAACCATCTAAGCCTCCAGAAGAAGAAGGAAATGATGAAGACGAAGAAGGAAGTCAAATACAGCAGCTTCAGGACCAGGTTACTCTGACACCTGCTCCCAACCAGGGGCACAACCTGCCCACTTCTCTCAACCAAGGGCACAACCTGCCCACTTCAATCAGCAAGGGGCACAACTTGCCCATCTCAGCACCAATTAGCAAGGGGCACGACTTGCCCATCTCTGCAGAATCAACACCATCAATCATCAGCCAGGGGCAGAAGCAGCCCATCCATTGGACCAAGAAAGGGAAGTGGCCGGCCCTAGATTGGTCTGATGTCCAGATTTCAAACTTGTGTCTAGCCATGGAACCAGACGAACTGCAATGCGAAGTAAGTGATTCGGGAGGGACTGAGTGTGACTCAGATCTCGAACCCGACCAGCGAGAAGTCATGGTCATTGGGCCAGACCATGATTCTTCGCCCAAATCATCAACCCCCACCTCTTCAGGGGAGGAAGTGTGGGGTCCTGAATGGTCATCTGTTCCCCTAACTTTTGAATCAGCCAAAGAGCCATTTGAGGGCTCTGGCTTCCAAAAAAAAATGCCTGTTTAAGCAGCGACCGGAACTTTAGAACAAGTTGGGCTCAATCATGGTCTGCAATGCCCGCTTGTTCAAAGTCCCATGAATTTCGAAAATCCAAAAAAATAAAAAATTTTAAAAGACAAAAACATCTAGCATTTTCATTTCAGAAAAATCTCAAAAACCAAAAAACATTTCTTTTCCTGCATTCAGTAGTATGCCAAGTTCGTCTAAAGAGTCGCATGAGTTTGAAGTCGAATCATATGATTTCGACATCGAATTAGACTTCGAGCTCATGGGTCTGGACGAAGCTCGGGATGAGGAAGATGATGATCCAGCTCCCGAACTAGAGGATCTCCTCAAAAAGTTCGAATCTAAAGCCAATGTTGTAGCCGATGATTTCGAGATAGTAAACTTGGGGACGCCTGAGATCCCTAGGGAAGTACGCATTGGAAAATCGTTGCCACCTGAGATGAAACAGAAAATGATAGAGTTCCTAGCTCCAAGATTGTCCAACTTTGCGTTCTCATATGAAGACATGCCGGGGCTCGATGAAGAGCTCGTTGTACACCATCTGCCAACCAAGGCAGATATGAAGCCAGTGAAGCAGAAACTTCGAAAAATGAAGCCAGAATGGGCTCTGAAAGTCCGAGATGAAGTCATCAAGCAGTACAATGCGGGATTCTTGGTAGTCTCCAACTACCCTGAATGGCTCGCCAACATCGTACCAGTACCAAAGAAGGACGGCAAGGTTCGAATGTGCATCGACTTCCGAGATCTCAACAAAGCCAGTCCAAAAGATGACTTTCCTTTGCCACATATCGACACTCTGGTAGACAACACCGCTGGATACAAAATCTTCTCATTCATGGACGGGTTCTCAGGATACAATCAGATCAAGATGGCCGTCGAAGATCGCGAGAAGACATCGTTCATCACTCCCTGGGGAACCTTCTGTTACAGGGTAATGCCGTTCGGTCTGAAGAACGCAGGAGCAACATATCAGCGAGCAATGACAGCACTATTCCACGACATGATGAACAAGGAGCTCGAAGTATATGTGGACGACATGATCGTCAAATCTCGCACAATTGAAGGACACTTTGAAGATCTGAAGAAGTTATTCAACAGATTAGAAAAGTACAAGCTCCGTCTCAACCCTCAGAAATGTGTCTTCGGTGCAATGGGAGGTAAGATCCTCGGCTTTATGGTGAGCGAGGATGGCATCAGGGTCGACGAGACCAAAACCAGAGCAATCATCGAGATGCCCCCTCCTAGAACAGAGAAAGAAATTCGTGGCTTCCTCAGCAGAATTCAATACATCAGTCGCTTCATCTCACAGTTCACACCTATCTGTGAGCCCATATTCAAGCTCCTTCGAAAAAACGTCCCAAAAGAATGGAATGATGATTGCCAAGTCGCTTTCGACCGCATCAAGAAGTATCTCATGAACCCTCCAGTCCTAGTGCCGCCCACTCCCGGACGACCCCTATTGTTATACATCTCGGTAGCAGCAGAAGCCATTGGTTGTGTCCTCGGCCAGCACGACGAGACCGGGAAGAAAGAACAAGCAATATACTATTTGAGTCGAAGGTTCACCGACTATGAGACCAGGTATTCCCCGATCGAGAAGATTGCCTCGCCCTAGTCTGGGCAACTCAGCGACTCCGTCAATACATGATTGCATTCCCTATTCTCCTCCTCGCTCACATGGATCCGCTCAAGTACTTGTTCGAGAAACCGGCACTCACTGGGAGAATAGCTAAATGGCAGCTACTCTTGTCTGAGTTCGACATCACCTATGTCACTCAGAAGGCAATCAAGGGACAGGCCCTCGCCGATCATCTTGCCGCCCACTCCCTCCTGGATTATCAACCGCTCAAGACATTCTTCCCTGATGAAGATCTCTTGCTTATTGAAGAAGAAGAAAAGAAGAAAGGAGAGTGGACGTTATTCTTCAACGGCGCAGCAAACTCTAAAGGGAGTGGTATTGGAGCAATCCTCTACTCTCCAGACGATGTCCCTATTCCTATCTCGAGGCGCATCGCATTCAAGTGCACCAACAACATGGCAGAGTACGAAGCATGCATCGCTGGCTTAAGGGAAGCCATAATCTTGGGCGTCAAGAAGCTACGAGTATTTGGAGACTCACAGCTTATCATCAATCAGACCAATGGCGAATGGAAGACCAAGGATGAGAAGTTGATACCATATCATGTGTATCTTGACAATCTGATCGAAGAATTCAAGGAAATCACCTTCTCATACATGCCCAGAGCCAAGAACCAGTTTGCAGATGCTCTCGCCACGCTCGCATCAATGCTCGAGATCCCAAAAGGAGCTTCAGAATGGGAGCTCACAGTCGAAATTCAAGAAGAACCTACTTTTTGCCTGCAAATAGAAGAAGCGGAAGCTGTCCCTGACAAACCCTGGTATGCCGACATCAAGCAATATCTCGAAACCCAGGAGTATCCAGAATCAGCAACAGCAACAGATCGCCGAACCATCCAACGTTTGGCCGGCCAGTTCACCATCAGTGGCGAAGTTCTCTACAAGCGATCCTATAATCACATCCTCCTCCGATGCGTTAATGAAACAGAAGCTGCAAAGATCATGAAAGAAATACACGAAGGAATCTGTGGCCCTCACATGAATGGGCACATGATGGCAAAGAAGGTTCTACGACTCGGCTACTATTGGCTCACCATGGAGACAGACTGTTGCCAGCACGTCAGAAAATGCTTCAAGTGTCAGGAGCATGCAAATCAAATCCATGCCCCATCATCAGAGTTATACAACCTGACCACCCCCTGGCCCTTCTCCATGTGGGGACTCGACATCATCGGCAAGATCAGTCCCAAAGCATCAAATGGTCATGAGTACATACTTGTGGCAGTCGACTACTTCACCAAGTGGGTTGAGGCAGCCTCCTACACCACGATTGCAGCATCTCAAGTGATCAAATTTATGAGGAACAACATCATATGCCGGTATGGAATCCCCAATGCTATCATCACAGATAATGGGACCCCGTTCGTCAACAAGAAGATGGATGACTTCCTCAGCAAATTCAAGATCCAACGTCATCGATCAAGCCCCTACCGTCCTCAGATGAATGGTGGGGTAGAAGCCACAAACAAGACAATCGTCAAGATACTTGAGAAGATGGTCGTGACCTATCGAGATTGGTCAGATATGCTCCCATATGCACTTTGGGCCTATCGAACGTCTGTACGGTCTGCTACGGGCGTTACTCCTTTCGAGCTTACTTACGGAATGGAAGCAGTCCTACCAGTCGAGGTGGAAATACCATCATTACGGGTATTACTAGAAAGCGGAATTGAAGAAGGAGAATGGCAACGGGCCAGATTCGATCAGTTGCAGCTAGCAGATGAAAAGCGCATGCGTGCACTAAGTCATTCACAATGCTATCAGAAAAGGATCGCTCGGGCTTACAACAAGAGAGTCCGAAAAAGAAGTTTCAAGGTAGGCGACATGGTCATGAAGAAGATTCTACCGTCGCACCTTCCAGATCCCAGAGGAAAGTTCAAACCCTCGTGGGACGGGCCACTGATCGTCAGAGAAGTACTTCCCGGAGGCGCCCTCAGACTCACCAGCATGAGAGGGGTGGATCTTCCTGAGCCAACCAACGCCGACAACGTGAAGATCTTTCACGGGTAAGTTATTTTGACCTTATCAAAGGTTACTTTAATAGAGCTGAAGTCAAGAGGTCGAAGCTAAGACCTCTGAGAAATCATTCCGTCCACCAACAAGTGTTTCAAATAAGGGGATTCAAAAAGAGAAACATACAAAAAAAAAGAGGGATTCAAAAGGAAAAGACAAAAAAAAAGGGGAGAGAAAAAGAATATAAAAGAAAAAAAAAGAGAAAAAAAGAGAAAGAAAAAGGGAAGCCAAAGAAAGGCACTCAAGAAAAAAAATCAATCCAAGAAACACAGTCATCCATCCATTCATCTCAGAGGGGTCTTTAGCAAAGACCGACAGCTCTATTATCGTAACTCAGGATAAGGGCTGAAAGACTGCCATCGGCCGGCAACGACGGATTCCCGACCTCTAGCCGCCGCAGTTATCCAAGGATGCAGAAAAAGAAAAAGAAAAAAAAGAGAAAAAGAAAATGTGTGCCTAAACAAAGAGGGCGGAGTGAAAACCCGAAAGGGCGCTCCGAGTAAAAACAGTGGGCATACAGCGGACTTGGTGAAAACCTGAAAGGGCGCCAAGGGTAAAAATAGCATAGCTGCCAAGGGGCAGGCAAGACCAAATACCCGGGACGTGGTGAAAACCCGAAAGGGCGCCACGGGCAAAAATGACGGGAAAAAGCCGGCTGTGGTGAAAACTCGAAAGAGCACTGCAGGCAAAAATGGCTCAAATGAAAAAAAGAAAAAATAAAAGTGCAGGTACCAAGAAATCAGACAGTCCAGATCAGTTCAAGCAGTGAAAGTGCAAGAACAAGAGGAAGTACAGTCAGGAGCGAAGAACTCTACAAACTCTGACAATCTCAGGAAGCAAGAGTTTCCATTGCCTACATCTCTAGGGAACCAAAGGATCAAGCAAGTCAAATCTCGAGACATCGGTCAAGGCAGTGGCCAAGCCCCAGTTCTGATTCCTATATCCCGACACAAAATCCAGACACACTCACAAGACAACTAATGGCACAATAGATTCCCAAAACAGTTTTCTTTTTCATTAAAAGTATCATATTTCTTTTACACATGTCATATCATCTTTTTCAAAAAAATACAAAAAAAAATGCATCATCATCAATCATATACGCAAAAAATCAGTGTGCAGGTGGCCAACATAATCAATCTCTACCCTCCTCCCCGGCCACATCAGGTGAGTCCTCTGACTCATAATGAAGTAGCCTCGCTCTCAACCTGCTCACCTCCATACGCAGGTAATACGCCTCATCGCGCTCAAGGGTACGGATCGCTGTCTCCTCATCAGACAACCTCTGATCGGCAGCCAATCTCCTCGACATCATCTCACAATGATACCGAAGTGCAGAGATCTCAGACAGCAGATGGCCATGAGTGGCCAAAAGGAAGCCAGGATCGATAAATGGGCGCTCCTCAAAGGGTTCATATGAACCAGATGAAGAGCCAGCATCTCCAAGGATATCCTGCTCATCCTCGTCAACAGTCTGGTGCCAACAAGGGATACGTCGATACAACGACTGCTCAGCAACCCAGTACTGGTACGGGGCGGTCGCCATCGGAAAAGTCCGCAGCTCAAAACCCAGCAAATCAGCAGTCAAGTGACTCGCCCAAGAACAATCAATCCGGGTCCTGAAGTCAGAGGACCTAGAGGGAAGTGCTCGACGCCCGATACCCGTGAAAGCAAAAAGAGGAACATCCTGCTCATATCCAAACTGCCGCAGGAACCGAATGGGATGGTAAGAAAAGTAGGATCGAAAGCCTACCAACATCAGAGGATGGCGGTGTGCATCGCAAAGCACTGGAGAAAGTGAAAGCCAAGATGACTCCCAACGAACATTCCAGTCACGAAGTTCAGCAAACATCCTGCGATACAAGGGCTCGCTCATCCTAGCTGTATGCGGAAGAAACTCCATAATGTACCGCATAAGGTCTGGGCGACGGGTGTCAGGAAATGATACAGGAATAGTCAAAGAAAGACGCTCCCATAGCCAGACCTGATCACAGAAAGGAAAAGAAGTTCAGCTAAAGCAAAGCAATTCCCAACAAAGCAAGAAGGAAAAAAGGTGTAGAAAGGATACCTGCAGAAAGGCACAGCAGCCGCGAAGGACACGAGTGCGGCCCAAGGCGCAGTCGGTCAGCCCATCGAATAGCTCGGCCAAGATGAGAGAAATGATCCCCTGCCGACGGATAGCTCGGCTCATCACCTCAAAAAGCAAAGGAGTCTGGGATCTGCGCCATCCCGAGAACAGCACCTCAGCAATCAAGCAGAACATCAGTGCGTTCCGAGCAAAGGTAGAGCCGGCCGTACTCTGAAGACCCGAAAAAAGATCATACAGCAAGTCCAAGGAGAACACCACAGCATCCTGGCCACCGGCTGCAGGTCGAACAAGATAGAGGATCCCGAACCAGTTCTGCGGTGTAGCAGTCTTCGGCGATGTCTTCGGCGAGAAGTACTGAGTATAATCCAAGGGTAAGCCTGTCAAGCGTGCAAGCTCCTCCAAAGAAGGCCCCATCTCCATATCGTTGAACGCAAACAAGTTCAACGAAGGGACCCAGGCAATCAAGGCAGCTCCGAGCATCCTCTAGTCAATATCAACTCTGGCCATATGGATCAGACTGCCGAAGCCATAGGACTCCAAATCTCGAATCTCATAAGCTGACAAACTGTCAAGCCAAGCAAGCAGTCGTGGCGAGCAAGAAGGACGAGGAAGCAGCTGACAAGTCCTCACTGGTACCCCCTCCAGCACAAAAGGCCCAGAAATCAATGACAGCTCATCAAGGATCGGAAGGTCAACGGGCGAAGGAGAAGGAAAAGCTGGAACCTCTGCAGACTCGACAGCCCCTGACCTGTCCCCAGTAACGGCTATGTCTGATATAGTCGCATCACTGTCGGAAACTGTCATAACCTCAGCCGCATGAGAAGACTCGCCCACCTCATGAGCAGAGTGCGCAAAAGACCGACGACCAAGGGAAGGACAATACTCCCCATCAAAAGGGCTACCAGCGAAGATCACACCGCACATCGTGGCATCCTGACCAATCTGACCGTCAAAGAAAGCATCTGAACCATCCAGAAGGGTCCCGGCAACCTCGATCGAAGAATCAACGGTCAGATCTGGACCTGCGGCCCTCTCCAATAGGAAATCATGAATCCAAACATCATTCTGGCCGATCAAAGGGATCATCGAGGCATCTACACCGTCCATCATTAGGGGGACATCATCAATGATCACATCGAGTCCACCCAAAGAAGTATACCGCACATCCTGGCCCTCATCAAGAGCATCCAAACCGTCAAAAATACCATCTGAACCATCTATCCCATCCAAGCATGAGATCAGGCCATCTATGTCCCTCATGGTCCCATCATCACCATCCATCACATCATCCATGGGGCCCACATTCAAGGGATGCATAGCTTCACCCATGTCCCATCTTATCATCCTATCCATACCATCCATTTCTCCCACAATCAAAGGCCTACCCAAATCTGGAATTACAGCCATTCCACCATTAATAGAGCCATTCAAAGCTCTCCCAACAACCACCCCTAATTCATCATCAATACCCCTATTCAATGCTCCATCTCCACCATCAATCAAAGGCACCTCACCATCTTTAAAGCCTTCATCAATTGCTGCAACATGGGACCCACCAATCTCTCCCACAATGGCCCCCAAGCCATCATCATTGGCTGCCCAAGAGAGGATCAATAAAGAAAAAGACAAAAAGAGAAGGAAAGAAGGGACAAAAGGAATATTCATGGCTGCAATCGAACCCGGACGTGCAGGGAATGAGGAGACAGGGACAGTGGACAGAGGAGAGTGTCCGAACCAGAGCCAGCCCAGGCCGCTCAAGAGGCGAGCCTTGGGAGGCCTGCCCTGGGCCGCCCGTACGGACGCAGATTTCCTCTCTCCGCGGGATTGGCTCCAGGGTTCTTGGTAGGTGAGGCTGACATTCCACGTCAGCAGATGGCGCTCCATGGGCCGCCCAAGGCTCCGGTCCACTCCAGATTTCGACTGAGGTTGATCAAGATCATATAAAAGGTGCCCCACCGGTCCAATCATGAAGCAATGCGGCCAGAGCATGGCTGATCAAGTTAAAGAAAGGGAGAGGTGGTCAAGTGGGGGCCACAAGCAATCCAAGCCGTTCAAAGACCAGATCATCATGTTCTAAACCATTGAAGGACCTACATGAGCCATCGAATAACAAGATCAAAGGGCGGATCATCAAAAGAAGGGCCAGAATCCAAGATCTAATCATCAAGTGGGCCCACAAAGCCAAATCGAGCGATCTGAGACGTTCAAGCCATCATCCACACCATGAGAAGCCTTCTTAGTCTCACAAATCATCAAAAGAGGTGCCCCAAAGTAAAGCTAAGGTCTCAAGTGGGCCCACAAGGCCGAATCTATCAATCTGAACCATTCAAGGACTAGATCATCAGGATCCAAACCGTTGGAAAGCTTACTCAAGTCATGGAGCAGCAAGATCAAAGGTTCGATCATCAAAAGAAGTGCCAGAATCCAAGATCTAATCATCAAGTGGGCCCACAAGGCCTAAACAAGCAATCTGGACCGTTCAAGTCATCATCCATGCAGCTAAGAAGTCTCAAATCATGAAGGAACAAGTCAAAAGTCAAAGCGTCCAGACATCATCAAAGAATTTGAGACAAGTCAAAGACTGTATATTCATTCAAAAAGAGCTTGATACAAAAGAAGATAAAAGCAAAAGTACAAGGCCATACAAAGCAGAGCACCCGAGCAGGCTACAAGTCGCCAACATAATCATCATCGTCCCTCCTCGTGTCCCGCTCCCGACGATAAAGATCCATCAAAGGAGCATGTCACCGAACCTCCAGCATACCTGCGACGGCCACCTGGAACATAAAGCGAAGGAAGCAGAGGCCCCTGGCCGAACAGCAGATACCACTCATCATAATCACGATCCGGGATCGTGAAATGGAATCCGGGTTGGCCCACGAGAGCCTCAACTCTCTCATCAACCGGCATCCGAGCAGCTGGAGGAGGTGCAGAACAAGGGACCCGAGCCACCCCAGTGACTTGCCGAAGCAACCTCTCCCCCAGGTACCACTGAAAGGATTCAGCGTCGGAAAGCATGATACGGAGACATGAAGCATCGTATGCCTCCACACGCTGAGGGGTATAATAGAGAGGGAAACTGGCATATGGCATCCGAGCGAGCTGCAGCAGATGAGGTTACCACGATCAGTTACAATACAGCACGAGGGGTAGGGAAAGCAAGATACTTACGTCCTCGACAGTCAGCCCGTCTATGTCAGCACGCCAATTGTCCCCAGGAACTCGGAAGTTCCGCTGACGGTTTTGTTGGTGCCAGTACATGTGGCGATACTGAGAGGGCTCAACATTAGCCCTCATCCTCGGCGCGAGATGGAGAAAATGGTCATAAAAGCAAGTCTGGACAAAAGCACATCTAATGATCAGAGAGGGAAAGAAGGCGAAAGCCCTTCAAGGAAGGGGAAAGAAGAAATACCTCAACAACAGGCCAGAAACCTGTGAAGGACCGGCTATGCCGACAGGTCTTGTCCAGACCCTGAAAGATACGGGTCAAGATAGCCCCATTCCAGTTATAGGGGTGATGAAGATCCTCGACTAAACGAAGAAATTTGGGGTCAACTCTCTCATTCGCATGGCAGAAAAGAAAGGATCCAAAAGCATAAGTAATCATGGCCCGTGCTTTGTGGAGGGCCTCTCGCTCGGTGGTAGGGATGACAGAAGCAAAACTATTGTAGAACCATCGCATCTTCACTTGATGGCCTTGGAATTCACCCTCGGGTAGGACATCACCAACAAGCCGTAGCCAGTCGGTGGAAGTGAGAGGAGCTAGGGAGCTACTTGAGGAACAATTGTCCCATGAAATGGGAAGCCTATCTGTATATAAATGTCCAAGGGGGTTATCCCCCATTCTCCACAAGGGAGCTGAAAGGTGTGGGTCTCATCCTGCCACCGCTCGCAAAGGGCCGCGAGCATCATGCGGTTGGCATCATTATTATGGAAACGTAGGGTGAGGAGGCCAGCAAAAGGAGTACCATCCAGTACTCGTTCAAGCAAGGGCTGTGGATCCTTCATCCAGTCATCCCAGCGATCCCTGGTACCTCGACCCTTGATAGCGGGAAGAGGTTGATGCTCCATAGCTAAGGAACACGTGTGGTCCCCTCGGCGGACGATGAAGGCGGGATCATCTTCGTCAATTACTCGGTGACCTCTGGTACCATCCGCCATTGAATCCTACAAGCTCGACAAGGTAAGTCCCTATCCCTTTACCCATTAAAATCCAAATTATCATCCAAGAAACCCATGGGATTGGACTCACATTCAAATGCAAAATCTAAAGTCCAACTCCATGTGTCACTTAGGATATGTGTTGGGCCCATTGGAAAAAGTAAGGCCCACCTTAAAGAAGGTGGCGTGGCATGGCATGCCTTAGACAAGAAAGTCCATCATCTAAGGACACATTTTGGACAACAAATGCACTCAAGTGCCATGAGATCAACAAAGGATAAGAATCCCACTTCACATGAGAAGTCCCTCGTCAAAGTCCATATGTAACCAAGGATTGATCCACTTTCATGCCAAGGCCATGTTTCTCACTTAAGATGTTCCCATCTTTTACACACATGCATGGACAAGTGGGGGGTAGAAAAGAAAACGGGCCCCAAGAGCAACCCAAATGCCTCATCCCAATGGATTGAAGAGGGCACATAGCCCACATGAAGAATCAAAGTTGAAAATGCCCATGAAAAGGCAAGTTTGGGCAACTTATGTGCACTAATTTCTCCACCAAAAAGGGAGACCATTTGAGCACAAAGGAGCATGGCTTGATGAGTCACCCGACCATCATAAATGGCTAAAAATGATACACATAGCCCACTTGAAGATCAAAATCCAAAATGTCCCTAAGCATGGGACAAGAATGGGCAACTTATGGGTATCATTCTTTCCCACAAATTCAAAGAAAAATCACCCATACATGAGAATGATGGTGGATGACCCACCAAGCCCCAAAGGAAAAGGAGCTATGATTGTATGGATAGCTCACTTGAGGATCATCCATTTGAGGTTGATAGCATTAGAGGGAAACTCTTGAGAATCACATTCCTACCACAAGGAAAACCATTTGAACTTAGTGAGATTGTGGGAACAACTCACTCATGGGACTTGTAGATGGTCAAGTAACTCAAGTCCTCCATCCATTAAAGAAAAGAGCATGAAAAGAAAAAAACCCACATGGACAAAGTGTAGTGGTGCACACATTGGTCCAAAGGAATTCAAATTTCAATAAGGACCCAAAAGCCCATCCACACATAGAGACTCCAAGGAGCCCACTACACCTTGTACAAGGATGTACATCATAATCAAGAAATGATGGAAGAGTTGGGCTACTTGTCCATATAGGCCCAACTAGGAAATCTAGCCCACTTGAGATCCAAATGAAGAATGGGCTAGTCATCTTGATCCATACATATGTGAAAAAAGATGGGGTCACCTAAATGGAGCCCCATGAGCCCAAAACTTGAGATGGGCCCTACCATGCCCATGGCCCCAAACCTTGAAAAGAAGATGGAAAAGAAAGGAAGAGCATTAAGGAAAAATGACAAGGGCAAGAAAGCATGAGGGAGCCCAAAATGAAGCATTGGGTCCATCAAATACACCAAGGGCCATGACTTCACTTTGAGCCCATTTGATACATATGAAGAGAGGCCCAACTCCTATGAAAAAGATAGAGTATTTTGCCATGCACACTTGATGACATGGCAAAATCACCCTTTACATACACATGAGGGGAGTGTGAAAAGAAGAAAGAAAAAATGAAGTTGAAAGCTTGCAATGTCCTTCTCCATGCACCACCTTTGAAAAGGACTTGAGATCTAGAAAGTGGCCAAAAACACTTGGGCCCACCCTCACTCTTCTTGGAATAACTACATGGAAAAAGAAAAGAGTCATGAGAAGAGACAATGAAGAAGGAAAAGGACAAGAAAGAGAAAGGGAGTGGTTCATACCTTTACCACTCACCAAAGAGGGACCACCTTGCTGTCCCAAAATGTCTCTAAGGGCCACCACTTGAGAGAAGCAAATGACCACCAAAGAAGAGAGAGAAAACTTGAAAAAAGAGAGAGTATGAGAGAGAGAAGAGAGAGATTGCACGATGGAGGGGGCAAGGGTGCCCCATGTTATATAGAAAAGGGGAGGGCACCCTTTTACCCAGCCCACTGAAGAGACCAGGAGGCAGAGACCGGTCGGGCGGCCCATGGGAGGCCGTCCTAGCCCCTACCTAGGTGAGGTGACTTCTCACCTCCTCTCCTTGGGAAGAACTCCTCCTTGGGAAGGGTGGTTGCAAGTGAATCTTGTACCTTCATGTAAGAATGAAGTGATGGAAGAGAATGGTGAGAAAAAAGGAAGAAATCTCACCAAAATCTCATCTCATGAGAAATGAGGTGAGAAATTGGGTTGATGATGTGGAAAAGTTCCATGGAATTTTCAAAGAAAAGAAAGAAGAATTTGACTTGGTCAAACAATGATCTCAACCATCCAAAGGCATGACCAGATGATCCAAACCATTCCAAGAAGAATCCCAAGAATCTCCGCCCTTGATTACTGTTTACTTGTATAGATTTTGGTCCGAAGACCTTAAACTATGTCGGGATCAGGATCCCGAGGGATTTTCAATAAAAGCCGACATCGGTTTGGATCGAATCAAGACCTGACGATCTCGGACATTTTCAGAAAACCAAAAAAATATATACATCACATGTACAGTTTCTGGTCCGAAGACATTAAACTACGTCGGGATCAGGATCCCGAGGGATTTTCAATAAAAGCCGACATCGGTTTGGATCGAATCAAGACCTGACGATCTCGGACATTTTCAGAAAACCAAAAAATATATACATCACATGTACAGTTTCATGGTCCGAAGACCTTAAACTACGTCGGGATCGAGATCCCGAGGGATTTTTAATAAAAACCAGCATCGATCCCAGCCTTTCAGGCCAAGATCTGATGATCTGGATCATTTCAAATATATATATATATATATATATATATATATATATATATATATATATATATATATATATATATATATATCTGCCCCTTTTTGTACAGTTTCATGGTCCGAAGACCTTAAACTACGTCGGGATCGAGATCCCGAGGGATTTTTAATAAAAACCAGCATCGATCCCAGCCTTTCAGGCCAAGATCTGATGATCTGGATCATTTCGAAATATATATATATATATATATATATATATATATATATATATATATATATATATATATATATATATATATATATGCCCCTTTTTGTACAGTTTCATGGTCCGAAGACCTTAAACTACTTCGGGAACAAAATCCCGAGAGATTTCCAATAAAAACCAGTGTCAATCCTGACCGTTCAAAATTGAGATTTTATGACCTGGAACAGTTTTCGAAAAATCACAAAAAAGAATGTATTTTCAGCAGGTACATATTTACGGTCCGAAGACCTAAAACTACACTGGGATTAACTTCTCGGGGGCTTTCTTTCCTAACCTGTTCGGACATGGCTGACACTTGATCGTACGGGTGTCCAGAATCTTTTAAACAGGTAAGGGCTGAGGCGGGCAGAACTCCGCAACCCTTGTTCGTGTTGAACGCACCGTGATAGACAACCTTGATTTGGAAGTCGCTGTTGAATCTGACGGATGTTCCCTGTTCCTAAAACTCATGAAGGGGATTAAGGCTGTTGGGAGGTGAAGCTCACCCTCACGGAATTGTGAGCAACATAAGACCCCAAACTGGATTGACTAAGGGAAATGTGAGGATGTGGCTCATCTTGTGGCCGAAGGAGTCCGTCGGACGATACGTGGTCTATGTGCATTGCACATGAGGAACATGCAACTTTGTGGGTGTGTTGACTGAAAACCCTCAAAATCCCCTCATCCGAAGATGTAAAACTACGGCACTTAACTGTGTGAGACTCGTCTTGCTCGCTGACGTAAAATGGATCGGGTGCCTTACCAGCAGTAGAAGCTGGAAGTGGATGAAAATTCCACACTTTTCCCTGCATTTCAGAAAAATCACCAAAATACAAAAACATTGCAAAATATTTTCAAAAATCACAAAAATATTTCCTTTACTTTCAAATCAAAATATTGTCAAAAATCACAAAAATATTTCCCTTGCTTTCAATCAAAATATTGTCAAAAATCACAAAAATATTTCTCTTGCTTTCATCAGAAAATATTTCGAAAATCACAAAAAATATTTCCTGTATTTTCAATAACCGATCTCTATCCTGACCACTCAGTTGAAGACTCGGACCACATATTTACAAAAAAATCACAAAAATTAGCATCCCCAGCACTACAATTCAGGAGTCTTGAACTCCGCTCACTTCACAGTATGGGATGACGGATCCAATCGCCCGCAAATTGGAATCTTGACCAAAACGGGCAACCAAACACCATCTCAATCACATGTATGCCTAGAAGAACATCTTGAAGTTGAATGATATCCTCGTACATTCTCATTAGCAAAGAAACAACATCTTGGGACGATGGACCTGATCGACCACGGGTCGGGATCTTGACCAACCCGCTGTCCAAACCTCTATATCAAAAAGAAAATCCCCAGGGAAGCACAACCCTACAAGCAATAAGCTCAAAGTTCTCTGCACCCACAGCAAAAGAAAAATCATCAAACGAGAAGAGGATGAGCCAAATCATGCATTCATCATGCATCTCCCAGCATCAGCATCCATCGCATCAATCATCATGTTTACTTGCTTTCAATAAAAGTCGGTTAGCCAAAAGCCCCACAGGCATCCCTAGTGGAGGCGAGTGCAAACCAGATCCCCGTTTCCAAAAGACAAAAAAATATTTTCATTTGCAAATAAAAACCCTACGGAGTATCACTCCCCAGAGTGGGTGCCTTTTCAAAAATCCAAAAATATTTTCCCAGTAGAGCGTTATGCCTCCAAAACACCAGGAGATCTTCCATATCTCTGGGTAGGAGCCAACGCAAAAATCAAATAAGATCCGATGTCTTGCGGTTTTCCCAGAGACCATTGGATCCAATGCACTCAAAGTACGGTCGAACTGAACTCCAGTGTCAGTGCGGTCGTACCACATGCCAAGATACAAAAAAGATGAAAGCCAAAAGGCTCGGTCACAGAAACCATTTGAACAGGTGGAAACGATGAATTGTAACCCAAGTATCAAAATCAACAGATTGGGTGGAAAGAGTTCACCCGCACATACCTAGGTGTGGATGCCTGAAGTACCTTGACTGAGTCCAAGTCGGCGTAGTAGAATCCCATAAGACTATCTGACGCAGGGCGTCTAACCACTTTGACAGTCAAGCGAAACAAGTACTCCTGGAGTGATCTGGGAAAACATCAAACATCACACAATCAGTCTCAGGGTCAGTATCCTCGTAAGACTATGGACGCAGAGGCTCTGCTGTACCTTTCCGATGTTAGTACCGATCGGGAATGGAAGGGTTGCGATTGGGTACCCAGGTTGCAGCAAACTGCAGGGACAATCGCAACGTTTTCTCCAAACTCTCGCAGTATGTGCGAGTTATCAATTTCCAGACAATCAATTGACTCAGATACAAAGGACAACAAAGACTCCAGACCACAATCAAGGAAAGAATGAATTGCAAACCAAGCATCGAAACCAGCAGATTGGGTGGAAAAAGCCCACCCGCACATACCTAGGCGTGGATGCCTGAAGTACCTTGACTGAGTCCAGGTCGGCGTAGTAGAATCCCGTAAGACTATCTGACGCAGGGCGTATAACCACTTTGACAGTCAAGCGAAACAAGTACTCCTGGAGTGATCTGGGAAAACATCAAACATCATACAATCAGTCTCAGGGTCAGCATCCTCGTAAGACTGTCGACGCAGAGGCTCTGCTGTACCTTTCCGATGTTAGTACCGATCGGGAATGGAAGGGTTGCGATTGGGTACCCAGGTTGCAGCGCATGCAGGGACAATCGCAACGTTTTCTCCAAACTCCCGCGGTATGTGCGAGTGATCAGTTTCCAAACGATTAACTGGCACAGATGCGAAGGCAAGCAAAGATTTCAGAACATGATCCATGAATGACCGGGCCAGAAGTGGGGTGTCCACTCGCTTTGGCATTCGGTTGCACACAACCTCTGCCAAAGAGGGGCATCTGTAGACACCCCACCTTCGGCTACACTGTTGGTAGAGATAGCTGGATGAATGGAGGACCATACCCCCAAATCCCAAGTCCAAACTCAGCCAAACTCACCCTTGTAAGCCTCATTCCATAGCCCAGATCAAGCCTGAACCCAGTCCACCCAGTCTTAAACATCAGCCTGAAAACCCCCCATAAAAAAGGCCAGTCAAAAAATCCTAAAAAAGTTAAAATCACTAAGTCAACTCGCTGAGTCAACTCGCTGAGTTAACCCGCTGAGTCAACCCGTCGAGTCAACCCGTCGAGTCAAAACACCGAGTCAACCCGTCGAGTCAACCCGTCGAGTCAAACCACCGAGTCGACCCGCTGAGTCAACTCGCTGAGTCGACCAGCGAGTCAAACAGCAGCCCCGAGGGAGCGACCGTACTCGCTGGAAACAGAGGAGCGGCCGTACGGGCGGCCCATAGCAGGTCGCCCGAAAAAAATTATGAGAGCTGCCACTCTCCAACGCTATAAATACCCCTAGCCTCTTCTCATAACAGCATCCCTTCGAGTCCAAAGAAAGCCTGTCCGTTCGAGTGCCCTTCTCCACCCCTTAGCCCATTTTTCCACCAAGGAGAGCCCGAGTGAGGAGAGTCTAGCCCTGGTCCAGCCCAGCCTGACCACTGGTCCAAGCCTCTCAAGTCACCCAAGTCTTGATCCAGCCACTCGAAGCCAATCCTTGCGATACCTCCGTCCATCCAGCTATCATTTTTCCAGCATCATCTCATTTGCATCTAGCATAAGTGCAACATTTACTTTTCTTCCAACCCCCCTGCTTCACTACAAGCACCTTGATTATTCAAGCACACCGCATATGTCTTAAATTAAGCATCTGTCAGTTCGAGCGTATGCTCTGGGCTTGCCCGTTGTTGGAACCTGCCCATCAGAAACTCTTACTGTTCAGACCTGCATTCACGTACATATCACTATAAGCACTTTGAATATTCAAGCACACAGCATGCATCATCTCGCATAAAGCACCTGTCAGTTCGAGCGTACGCTCTGGGCTTGCCCGTTGTTGGAACCTGCCCATCAGAAACTCTTACTGTTCAGACCCGCATTCATGCATCATGTCATCCATGAGAATATACGAGGATTAAACTAGACTTTCAAGTATCCGATCGATTCTGTGAAGTAGAGACCGTACTTTGGTACGGGCAGTGTGTGGGGTGCTTAACCTCTTCCCACCCTGTAACCGTGATCCCTTACCTTGAATCTCTGGCCGCAGATCAACAGGAGTCATTTTAGAGGAAGGAATCTTCGGATTTCCTTCTCTAACGTTTCTACAGGGTCTAGCCGACTGTAGATTCGAAGTAACTGGCTAGTGGCGACTCTGGTCTTATATAAACACACTTAAACATATCCAGCTTAACATGACAACCAAACGAAGCCCTCGAGAACGAGGCAAGCCAGTGGCACAAACGGCGATTTCGCACTCACGCATCCTCATCTCCTTCTTTTCCGAAAGGAAAGGGGAAGGGAGAAGAACGTCGTGTGGGGAGCGCGGAAAAATCGGCGAGGGTCCACAACAATCTAACCGCATAAATGGTTTAAAACATGATAGGGTCGAATTCTAGTAAGCGTGTACATGCTTCAAGAAACATTGAAAGATGCTTCGATTCTTAAGGTGATGATTCCTCCCCTTGAGCTTTCCGCCTTCATGTTAATTAAGTAATAGTTTATTTATATATGACTGAAAATTTTACTTTTGTCTCATGATTACCTCTGCTGTTTGATTTTGCCATAAATCATATGTTTAATCTTGATATGCATGAATTTCTTTATAACTGTGAATTATTTACGAATTTTGGAATTGTCATTTTCATTCCTCATGTTTGGAATATGAAAGTGGAATGTGAATTTGAATGGTTGCGATCACCTATATTTGATGAGACCTTAAACTGGTGGCCTTTGGAAGCGATTTATTGGAAAGATTCCTAATAGTGTCCTTAGATGGAATTGTTGGACTAAATGTTAAATGAGATGAGATTTTGAGTATGCCCCTAGCTGGACTAGTATGGAAATATTTTTAAGGATGTCCTTATATGGACTCGTTGGGCTGAATGTCCTATTGAGATGAGTTGTTGGGATTCCCGAGGGACTTGATGGACCAAGGGTCCTGTGAGATAAATGATTGATTATGTCTCTAGTTGGACTCGTGTGGAAATATTTTGGAGAATTATTGTGATGAAAGGCCACTAGTTGTAAGGGAATGTCATAATTGGTTTGGATTGTAAATTGGAATAATAATGGTTGGTTTAATCATGCATATCATGGCACAGACGGGATGTGTGGTGACGATCCATATTATCGTCGGGTGGTCTGGTTGCTGAGAGCACGTACCCTCGAGGTATTTTCGCTGGCTCTAGACCACCATAGAGTGTGTCATTCACTTAGAGCACGTACCTTTGGTATTTTTGCTGGTGATGACCACTCATGATATTGTGGGGCTGATGTGTGTCCTTAGTGAATTCCAGACCACTGGGTGAGGCTGATGTGTGTCCTTAGTGACTTCTAGACTACATTTTCCAGCTGGATGTGCATCCCCAGGCTGAGGGACATGTGCATGCATTCATGCATTTAAGAAAGACTGCATCATGGATGTTTTGTACATTTTTTTATTCTTCTTGATTAATGTGTTGGTGTGTAATCTTGAGGGGACTTCACACTGAGCTGGCCACTCATGCTGTTAAATTTCAACCGTACAGTTGGTGCAGGTGATTTGAATAATGTACAGGTTATTCTGAAATGGAGCAGGATGCTCAGGTTATGCTGGTGTCATGGATCAAAGAGCCTTGTTTAATGGTTGCTGCTTTAAATTTTGTATATAATTGTAATTGTTTATTAGTGTATTCTGAATTAAATTCGAGATATTCGGTTTGTATAAGCCTTATGGGCACTACTCTGCGATATTTGTTGTATCTTTCCTATATGCATGGTTTGTTTTCTTCCGCAGCGAATACCCTTCTTGGAATGATACTTGGAAATGGAGGGAAATGTTAGTTTTCTTCATAGGCTAACGCCCGGGTTTTTGGTTCACGAGTTTGGAACTCGGGTTGCGAAAATCTGGGGCGTTACAAGTGGTCAGGCTGGGCTGGACCAGGGCTAAGCTCTCCTCACTCGGGCTCTCCTTGGTGGAAAAATGGGCTAAAGGGTAGAGATGAACTCGGAACGACTGGATCGCACTTGGGCTCAAGGCCTGTTGAAATGAGAAGGGGAGGGGGGTATTTATAGCAGCGGACAGTGGCAGTTCCCGTAAATAAGTTTGAGCGGCACCCAGGGGGCCGCCCGTACGGACGTTCTTGGGATCCCGCGGGCAGTACGGACATGCTTTAGGGCTGCTGCTTGGAACTCAGTGAGTTGACTCGATAGGTCGACTCAGCGGGTTGACTTGGTGATTTGACTCGGTGGGTTGACTCGGTGATTTGACTCGGTGTTTTGACTCGGCGGTTTGACTCGGCGGGTTGACTCGGTGATTTGACTCAGCGGGTTGACTCAGTGAGTTTGACTTTTTAAGGATTTTTTGACTGGTTTTTCTTATGGGGGTTATCTCAGGCTGATGTTTAGGGGCGAGTTGACTGGGTTCAGGCTTGAGTTAGGCTATGGATTGGGGCTTACAAGGGTGAGTTTGGACATGGGATTTGAGGGTATGGTCCTCCATTCATCCAGCTATCTCTACCAACAGTGTAGCCGAAGGTGGGGTGTCTACAGATGCCCCTCTTTGGCAGAGGTTGTGTGCAACCGAATGCCAAAGCGAGTGGACACCCCACTTCTGACCCGGTCATTCATAGATCATGGTCTGAAATCTTTGCTTGCCTTTGCATCTGCGGCAGTTGATCGTTTGGAAATTGATCACTCGCACATATCGCGGGAGTTTGGAGAAAACGTTGCGTTTGCCCCTTCAGTTTGCTGCAACCTGGGTACCTAATCGCAACCCTTCCATTTCCGATCGGTACTAACATCGAAAAGGTACAGCAGAGCCTCTGCGTCGTAGTCTTATGAGGATACTGACCTTGTGATTGATTGTATGATGTTTTCCCAGATCACTCCAGGAGTACTTGTTTCGCTTGACTGTCAAAGTGGTTAGATGCCCTGAGTCGTAGTCCTACGGGATTCTATTACGCCAACTTGGAATCAGTCAAGGTACTTCAGGCATCTACGCCTAGGTATGTGCGGGTGGACTTTTTTCACCCGATCTGCTGGTTTTGATGCTTGGTTTGCAATTCATTCTTTCCTAGATTGTGGTCTGGAATCTTTGTTGTCCTTTGTATCTGAGTTAGTTGATTGTTTAGAGATTGATAACTTGCACATACACGGGAGTTTGGAGAAAACGTTGCATTGTCCCTGCAGTTTGCTGTAACCTGGGTACCCAATCGCAACCCTTCCATTCCCGATTGGTACTAACATCGGAAAGGTACAGCAGATCCTCTACATTGTAGTCTTACGAGGTTATTGACCCTGTAATTGATTGTGATGTTTTCCCGGATTACTCCAGGAGTACTTGTTTCGCTTGACTGTAAAAGTGGTTAAATGCCCTGCATCGTAGTCTTACGGGATTCTACTACGCCGACTTGGAATCAGTCAAGGTACTTCAGGCATCCACGCCTAGGTATGTGCGGGTGAACTCTTTCCACCCAATCTGCTGATTTTGATACTTGGGTTACAATTCATCGTTTCCACCTGTTCAAATGGTTTATTTGATTGAGCTTTTTTGGCTTTCATCTTTTCGTATCTTGGCATGTGGTATGACTGCATTGGCACTGGAGTTCAGTTCGGCTGTACTTTGAGTGCATTGGATCTGATGGTCTCTGGGGAAACCGCGGGGTATCGGATCTTATTTGATTTTTGCGTCGGCTCCTACGCAGAGATATGGAAGATCTTCTGGTGTTTTGGAGGCAGAATGCTCTACTGGGAAAATGTTTTTTGGAATTTTGAAAAGATACCCACTTTGGGGAGTGATACTCCGTGGGGTTTTTATTTGTAAATAGGAATATTTTTTTGTCTTTTTGAAATGGAAATTTGGTTTGCACGCGCCTCCACTAGGGATGCCTGTGGGGTCTTTGGCTAACCGACTTTTATTTTGAAAGCAGGTAAACATGATGATTGATGCGATGGATGCTGATGCATGGGGATACATGACGAATGCATGGTTTGGCTCATTCTCTTTTCGTTTGATGATTTTGCTTTTACTGGGGATGTAGAGAGCTTTAAGCTTATTGCTTGCAGGGTTGTGCTCCCCTGGGGATTTTCTTTTCAATGCGGATGTTTGGTCAGCGGGTTGGTCAAGATCCCGACCCGTGGTCGATTAGGTCCATCGTCCCAAGATGCTTTTTGTTTGCTAATGGGAATGGACGAAGGATGTTATCAGACCTCAAAATGTTATTCTGTGAATAGATGTGATTGGGATGGTGCTTGGTCGCCAGTTTTGGTCAAGATTCGAATTTGCGGGCGATCGGATCCGTCATCCCAAATTGTGAAATGAGTGAGCGGAATTTGATACTCCTGAAATGCAGTGCTGGGGATAGTGACAATTTTTGTGATTTTTGCAAATATTTGGTCTGAATCTTTTACCTGGGTCAGGATGAAGATCGGTTATTGAAAACAAAGGAAATATTTTTGTGATTTTGAGAATATTTGGTTTTGAAAGCAGGGGAAATATTTTTACGATTTTTGCAAGATGATTTTGTTTGAAAGTAAGGGAATATTTTGTGATTTTTGAGAGATGATTTTGTAATGTTTTGGTATTTTTCTGATTTTTCTGAAATGCAGGGAAAAGTATGGAATTTTCATCCATTTCCAGCTTTTATTGTTGGTAAGGCACCCGATCTATTTTACGTTAGCGAGCAAGACGAGTCTCACACAGTTAAGTGCCGTAGTTTTACATCTTCGGATGAGGGAATTTTGAGGGTTTTCAGTCAATACACGCACAAAGTTGCCTGTTCCTCATGTGCAATGCACATAGACCACGTATCGTCCGACGGACTCCTTCGGCCACAGAATGAGCCGCATCCTCACATTTCCCTTTGTCAATCCAGTTTGGGGCCTTATGTTGCTCACAATTCCGTGAGGGTGCGCTTCACCTCCCAACTGCCTTAATCCCCTTTATGAGTTTTAGGAACAGGGAACATCCGTCAGATTCAACAGCGACTTCCAAATCAAGGTTGTCTATCACGGTGCGTTCAACACGAACAAGATTGGGGGTTTTGCCCGCCTCAGTCTTTACCTGTTTTAGAAGATTTCAGACACCCGTACGATCAAGTGTCAGCCATGTCTAGGACAGGTTAGGAAAGAAAGCCCCCGAGAAGTTAATCCCAGTGTAGTTTTAGGTCTTCGGACCGCTGGAGATAAATTTGTGTAGTTGAAATTGATGGTGAATTTTTTTTTTTTTTGAAAAGGTTCCAGACTTCAGCTCAAGTGATTGAGATTGATACTGGTTTTTATGGAAAGCTCAAAATCTTTTTGGTATTTTGAAAATGATCCGGGTTATCGAACCTTGATCCGAGCGGTCAAGGCCGATGCCGGTTTTTGGTTGAAAGCAGGAAAAGGTCCCCCGAGAAATTAATCCCAGTGTAGTTTTAGGTCTTCGAACCCAAAATATGTACAAGTTGAAAATGCATTCTTTTTGTGATTTTGAAAAGATCCGGTCCATCTGAACCCTTCCTTGATCGGTTGAGATCGAATGGCGGTTTTTATTAAAAAGTCTCTCGGGATGTTGATCCCGACGTAGTTTAAGGTCTTTGGACCACAAAACTGTACAAAATAGGGCAAACACATTTTTTTTTATTTTTTTGAAATGATCCAGGTCATCAGATCCTGGCTCAAACGGCTGGGATCGATACTGGTTTTTATTAAAAATCTCTCGGGATGTTGATCCCGACGTAGTTTAAGGTCTTTGGACCCAGGATTTAGGAGCGAGACTGGTAATACATTTTTTTGTGATTTTTGAAAAACGTCCAGTGTCGTCGGATCTTGATTCAGACGATTAAGACAGCTACCGATTTTTATTGAAAATCTCTCGGGATGTCGATCTCGACGTAGTTTAAGGTCTTTGGAGCAAAACTATGGAGCGAGATTGGTGATATATTTTTGTGACTTTGAAAAGTGTTCTGAGTCATCAATTCTGATTTTGATGGTCGAGATCGATGCCCATTTTTATTAAAAATCCCTCGGGATCTTGATCCCGACGTAGTTTAAGGTCTTGGACCAAGACTTTGTACAAGCAAGTAGTAATCAAAGTTGGAGATTCTGGGGATTCTTCTTAGAGTGGTTCAGATCATCAGCCCATGATTTCAGATGGTTGAGATCATTGTTTTGACCAAGTCAATGCTTTTTCTTTTTCTTGAAAATTCTATGGAGCCTTTCCACATCATGAAGCCAACTTCTCCCCAATTTCTCACAAGATGAGATTTTGGTGAGATTCCTTACTTTTTCTCACTCTCCTCTTCCATCACTTTATTCTTACATGGAGGTACAAGATTCACTTGCAACCACCCTTTCCAAGGAGGAGTTCTCACCAAGGAGAGAGGGTGAGGGGTCGTTTCAACTAGGTGGGAGAGAGGACGGCTCCCTGGGTGCCGCCCAGACCGTCTCTGCCCACTGGTCTTTTCAGTGGGTCGGGTAAAGTGGTGCCCTCCCCTTTTCTATATAACATGGGGCACCCTTGGCCCCTCCAACGTGCAATCTCTCTCTTCTCTCTCTCATATTCTCTCTTTCTTCAAGTTTTTCTCTCTCTTTTGGTGGTTCTTTGCTCTTTTCAAGTGGTGGGCCTTAGTGAAGCTTTGGGATAGCAAGGTGGCCCCTCTTTGGTGAGTGGTAAAGGTATGGACCACTCCCTTTCTCTCTTGTCTTTTTTCCTTCTTCATTGTCTCTTCTTATGTCTCCTTTCTTTTCTCCATGTAGCTATTCCAAAAGGAGTGAAGGTGGGCCCAAGTATTTTTGGCCTTTTTCTAGATCTCTAATCTCTTCTAAAGGTGGTGCATGGAGAAGGACATTGCAAGCTTCCATTTCATTCTTTCTTTTCTTCTTTCACACTCCCTTCATGTGTATGTAAAGGGTAATTTTGCCATGTCCATTAAGTGTGCATGGCGAAATATCCTATCTTTCTTTATGGGAGTTGGGCCTCTTTTTATGTGTATCAAATGGGCTCAAAGTGAAGTCATGGCCCTTGGTGTATTTGATGGGCCCAACACTTCATTTTGAGCTCCCTCATGCTTTCTTGCCCTTGTCATTTTTCCTTAGAGCTTTCTTTTCTTTTCCATCTTCTTTTCAAGGTTTGGGCCCACGGGAATGGTAGGGCCCACCTTAAGTTTTGGGCTCGTAGAGCTCTCTTAGGGTGGCCCCATCTTTCTTCACATGTGTATGGACAAAGGTGACTAGCCCATTCTTCACTTGGATCTCAAGTGGGCTAGATTTCTTAGTTGGGCCCTTATGGTCAAGTGGCCCAAATCTTCCATCATTTCTTGATTATGATGTACATCCTTGTACACAAAGTGTGGTGGGTTCCTTAGAATGTTTCCATATGGATGGGCTTTTGGGCCCTCATTAAAACTTGTGCATTTCTTTGGACCATGTGTGCACCACTACACTTTGTTCATGTAGGATTTTTTTTCTTTCATGCTTTTTCTTTTGATGGATGAAGGACTTGAGTTACTTGATCATCTACAAGTCCCATGAGTGAGTTGTTTCAACAATCTCAATAAGTTCAAATGGTTTTTTCATGTGGTAGGAACGTGGTTCTCAAGAGTTTCCTTTAGTGTTATCAATCTCAAATGGATGATTCCTCTTCAAGTGAGCTATCCATGCAACCATAGCTCCTTGAACTTCTCTTGGGGTGTTTGGTGGGTCATGCACCATCATTCTCAAAGATGAGTGATTTTCTTTCAATTTGTGAGAAAGAATGATACCCATAAGTTGCCCAATTTTGTCCCATGCTTTGGGGCATTTTGAATTTTGATCTTCAAGTGGGCTATGTATACCATTCTTAGCCATTTTCATGATGGTTGGGTGACTCATCAAGCCACACCCTCTTGTGCTCAAATGGTCCCCTTTTGTAAAGCAATTGGTGCACATAAGTTGCCCAAACTTATCTTTGCATGGACATTTCCAACTTTGATTCTTCATGTGGGCTATGTGCATCAAATTTTTACCGTTAGCTTCTTTGATTCATATGTTTGTGGGTAGACCGCCATGTTGTACTCTCATGGTCAAAACTTTCATCAAGATGATACACATAGGGTTGCCCATGGTTAACCTATGAATGGGTCCTCATGTTCTTCAAATGGGTTATGTGCTCCCTTCAATCCATTGAGGTGGGGCATTTGGGTTGCTCTTGGGGGCCCATTTCCTTCCTATTCCCCACTTGTCCATGTACATGTGTAAAAAGATGGGAACATCTTAAATGAGAATCATGACCTTGGTATAAAAAGTGAACCAATCCTTGGCCACATATGGACTTTGAAGAGGGACTTCTCATGTGAAGTTGGATCTTTATCCCTTGTTGATCTTATGGCACTTAAGTGCCTTTGTTGTCCAAAATGTGTCCTTAGATGATGGACTTTCCTTTCCTAGACATGGCATGCAACCCTCTTTGAGGTGGGCCTTACTTTCTTTGTTGGGCTCAACACATGTCCTAGGTAACACGTGGAGTTGGACTTTGGATTTTGCATTTGAATGTGAGTCCAATCCCATGGGTTTCCTGGATGATAATTTGGATTTTAACGGGTAAAGGATAGGGACTTACCTTGCCAAGCTTGTAGGATTCATTGGCGGATGGTACAAGAGGACGTCAGGTGATCGATGAGGATGATCCGGCCTTCATTATCCGCCGAGGGGCCCATATGTGTTCCTTGGCTAAGGAGCACCAACCTCTTCCCTCCATCAAGGGTCGAGGTACCAGAGATCATTGGGATAACTGGGTGAAACACCCACAGCCTTTGCTTGAACGAGTTCTGGCTGACACTCCCTTTGCTGGCCTCCTTACCTTGCGCTTCCATAACAATAATGCCAACCGCATGCTGCTTGCGGCTCTTTGCGAGAGGTGGCGGGATGAGACCCACACCTTTCAACTCCCTTGTGGCGAGTGAGGAATAACTCCCTTGGATATATACATGCAAATCGGCTTTCCATTTCATGGGGCATTTGTTCCCCAGGTCGACTCTCTTGCTCCCATCACTTCCACTGACTGGCTACGGCTTGTCGGTGACGTCCCGCCTGAGGATGAATTCCAGGGCCATCAAGTAAAATTGCGATGGTTCTACAACACCTTTGCTACCGTCACCCCTACTATCGAGCTAGAGGCCCTCCACAAAGCACGAGCCATGATTACTTATGCCTTCGGGTCCTTCCTTTTCTGTCACGCGAATGAGAGGATCGATCCTAAATTTCTTCGTTTGGTTGAGGATCTTTACCATCCATACAATTGGAACGGGGCTATCTTGACTCATGTTTTCCAGGGTTTGGATAAGACCTCTCGGAATAGCCGGTCCTTCACAGGTTTCTAGCCTGTCGTAGAGGTACTCTTCTTAACCTTCCTTGGAGACATTTGCCTTCTTTCTTTCTCTGATTGTTAGGTGTGCCCTTGCCCAGACTTGCTTTTATGACCATTTTGCTCATCTTGCGCCGAGGATACGAGATGACATTGAGCCGTCTTTGTATCGCCACATGTACTGGCATCAGCTAAATCGTCAGCGGAACTCTCGAGTCTCTGGGGACAACTAGCATGCTGATATAGACGGATTGACCATTGAGGATGTAAGTATCTTGCTTTCCTTATCCCTCATGCTGCACTGTAACTGATTGTGATGACCTCATTTGCTGTAGCTTGCTCGGATGCCATATGCCAACTTTCCTCTCTATTATACCCCTCAGCGTGTGGAGGCATATGATTCTTCATGCCTCCGGATCATGCTTTCTGACGCTGAATCATTTCAGTGGTATTTGGGTGAGAGGTTGCTTCGACAGATCACTGGAGTGGCTCGAGTCCCTTGTTCCGCACCTCCTCCGGCTGCTCAGATCCTGGCTGATGAGATAGCTGATGCTCTTGTGGGCCAGCCCGAGTTTCGTTTCATGATCCCGGATTGTGACTATGACGAGTGGTATTTGTTGTACGGACAGGGGCCTCTGCTTCCTCCGCTCTATGTTCCTGGGGGCCCTCGTAGGTACCTGGAGGTTCAGTGACGGCTCCTTTGATGGATCTTCATCGTCTAGAGCGGGATGAGAGGAGGGATGACGACGACTATGTTGGTGACCTGTAGCCCGCATCTGTATTTAGCTTTGTATGGCCTTCTTCTTTTTGCTTTTATCCTCTTCTGTATCAAAATCTTCTAAATGAATATACAACCCTTGACTTGTCTCAAATTCCTTGATGATGTCTAGATGCTTTGACTTCTGACTTATTTTTTGATGATTTGTGGAATATGAGACTTCTTAACTGCATGGATGATGACTTGAACGGTTCAGATTGCTTGATTTAGCCTTGTAGGCCCACTTGATGATCAGATCTTGGGTTCTGGCCCTCTTTCTTGATGATCAAGCCTTCGATCTCGCTATTTCATGACTCATACCAGCTTTTTCATGGTTTAGATCATGATGATCTAGTCTTTGAACGGCTCAGATTGCTTGTGGGCCCCTCTTTATCAACTTTCCTTCTCTTTGACCCGATTAGGCTTATGTTGGCCACATTACTTCCTGATTGGACAGGTGGGGTATCTTCCAAATGATTCTGATCAACCTCCAACGAAATCTGGAGTGTATTGGAGCCTTGGGCGACCCTTAGGGTGCCATCTGATGATGTGGACTGTCAGCCTCACCTACCAAGAACTGTGGAGCCAATCCCACGGAGAGAGAGGGAGCGCGTCCGTACGGGCGGCCCACAGCGGGCGGCCCAAGACTCGCCTCTTGTGCGGTCTGGGCAGCTCGTGCTCGGACATTCTTCACAGTCCACTGTCCTTGTCCCCACATTTTCTGTACTCTCAGGTTCGATTACAGCCATGAATCTCCCTTTTGTATCTTCTTTCCTTTTCTTTTTGTCTTTTTCTCTATTGATCCTCTCTTGGGCAGACATTGATGATGGCTTGGGGGCCATTGTGGGAGAGGTTGGTGGGTCCTACACTCCAGCAATTGGTGAAGGCTTTAAAGATGGTGAGGTGCCTTTGATTGATGGTGTAGATGAGGCATTGAATGAGGGCATTAATGGGGATTTAAGGATGGTGGTTGGTGGAGCTTTTAATGACTCCATTAATGGTGGGATGCTGGAATTTCAGATTTGGATAGGCCTTTGATTATGGGAGAAATGGATGGTATGGATGAGATGAGGAGATGGGACATATGTGAGGCTATGTGTCCCTTGAGTGGGGGCCATATGGATGATGTGATTGATGGTGGTGATGGGGCTATGATGGACATAGATGGGCTGATCTCATGTTTGGATGGTATGGATGGTTCAGATGATACCTTTGACGGTTTGGATGCTCATGATGATGGTCGAGATGTGCGGCATACCTGCTTGAGTGGATTTGATGTGATCATTGATGATGTCCCCCTGATGATGGATGGTGTGGATGCCTTGATGATCCCTTTGATTGGACAGGATGATGATTGGATTCACGACTTTATGTTGGAGAGGGTCTAGGTCTAGATCTGACCGTTGATTCTTCGATCGGGGTTGCCGGGACCCTTCTTGATGGTTCAGATGCATTTTTTTGACGGTCAGATCGGTGTGATCTTTGCTGATAGCCCTTTTGATGGAGAGTATCGTCCTTCTCCTGATCGTCAGTCCTTTGCGCACTCTGTTCACGAGGTGGGCGAGTCTTCGCATGCGGCTGAGGTAGTGACAGTTTCAGATAGTGACGCGACTATATCAGACATAGCCGCCACTGGGGATAGGTCAGGGGCTGTTGAGTCTGCAGAGGTTCCACCTTTTCCTTCTCCTTCGCCCGTTGATCTTCCGATCTTTGATGAGTTGTTATCGCTTCCTGGGCCTTTTGTTCTGGATGGGATTCCTGTGAGGACTTGTGTAATACCCCAAAAATTTAGTACACGAGTAAGTACACGAGAGTTATAGTTCACACGTGAAAAATTTAAATTATGGGCTGTGTTGTTCACACGCATACACACACGTATATACTTTTATACGCATTCTAACACTTTTTCAGGTCTTTGAAAACTCAATATATTTGGCTAAATCAATAAACTGACCGTTAGAATGATCTATCGTTGCTAGACCGGAGGATCTAACTGTCCACTCCGATTTCGAAATACGCGATCAATGTGAACCCGCCGTGCATCGCCCTGTACATGTCTGTCCATAAATATGACCCGTACATCGTGTCCGTCACAAGGCATGTGCTTAGACCAGTGATTTCTTGGCCCTATGAACCTGCTCGAGTGTGTTTGTAACATCCTAGGATTTTAGAATAATTAAATTATAGATTAGTTAATTAGTTAGTAAATTAAATACCTTAAGTATTGATAAATTAATATTAATTAAACCATAAGAAATTAGAGTATGTTCCCTTTATTAAAGTTGCTTCAAATGAATCCTAGAACAGCACAGAAGTGTCAGATCTCATAAAAATCATAAATTTATAATAATTACAAAAATACCATTAGTTAAACTTAAGTTATATGGTCATTTTCAAGTATCATGATTTCGGGCGATCATTCTCGTGCAAAACTATATATACTAGCTCTAGGACATGATCTAACCATACACATGGAATTTCAACCCTCCGATCACTCTACAAATGTCCTAATCAGAAAACGGGCCATATGTGGGCCATCTAAACTCGGATCTGCCTCATTTTTGTGTCATGGCTTAAACTTAGTGGCCTAGCTGATGGTCGGATTGGATTCGTGACATACATCAAGGTGGGACCCACGTGTTCAGTGCAAAGGCCGGCCACGCGGTCAAATCGCGTTGACCGCGCTTCACATGCACGTGGACGAAGAGTCCTCTTCGGACGCTGATGCAGCGGCAGCGTTGCCGCGTCGCCATTTGTGGCCCACACCGTCCATCACAGTGAACACCATCAGTTGATCCAAGCCGTCCATGTGAAGTACTCCGCGCACGAACTTAGGAGGTAGGTGATCTCATCGTTTTCGGGCGATCGTACAGCCCACTTCAGCGTCTCAAACTCGATTAAATGATTCAAGATCGGCCAAGATCGTCGATTCTACCATGCATGGTTGGGCCAGATCGCTTCTAGGCCTTCGTGTGGACCTCACCTGGGACGCCAACGGTCCATTTTGTTCATGAACAGCGGGAAGGAAGTTTCCTTCTTCAACTCGGATACGCATCCGAGAATCCGTCCGCAAAATGTCGATCTTTCGTCCGTCTTTGAGTGGTATATATAGGCCATGGTAGGCTTCTCTTTTCCTCCAAGAAAGCGCCAGAGATAGAGAGTGAGAGAGGGAGAAGCTGCAAGTGAGGGAGAGAGAGAAGAGTGGGACGTTAGAGAGAGAGACGGAGAGAGAGAGAGAGAGTAAGAGAAGGAGGTGGGGTGCTGTGGCCTTGCTGTTGCTGCGCCACAGCACTGCTGGACTCTTCTCCAGCAAGAGAGAAAGAAGAAAGAAAGAAAGAGAGAGAAAGAAGAAGAAGGAAAAAGAAATAAAGAAAGAAAGAGAGAGAGAAAGGGAGAGAGAGGGAGAGAGAAAACGTGCATGAGAGAGAGAACAGCTTTCACGCCGCTGCTGTTGCTGCTATTGCTGTGGGGACAGCACCCCTATCAGCAAGGGAGAAGAATAGAAAGAAAAGAAGAAGAAGAAGAAGAAAAGAAGAAAGTGAAAGGAAGAGGAAGAAAGGAAGAAAGAGAAGAAGGAGAAGGAGAAAAGAAGAAAGAAGAAGAAAAAGAGAAGAAGAAAGAAGAAAGAAAAGAAAAGAAGAAGAAGGAGAAGAAAAGAAGAAAGAGAAAGGAAGAAGAAGAAGGGAGGAGAGAGAGAGAGATAGAGAGAGAGAGAGCCGATCCAGCCCGTTGGGTCAACTCAAACTTGAACCAGGATTATTTTTCAAAGCGTGACACACGTCGTCATATGGGTGAGTGATTCATCTCACATAACTTTCTTGGTTAATTTTTCTTTAGTGTTCTCCTCTGTTTACGTTCAATTTATAAAGTCTCATTCTCTAGTTAGGATTTTAGGCATGCTTTTACGCTTTCTTCCGTGTCATGGAATCCTAGGTAAGGGATCCATCAACCTCCTATCTATATCCTTAAATTTCACCTGCCAATTATCCTTTTCTTATTGAATTAATTTTCTCAAGTTTTCCTTTTTAATGCACATGTCAGAATTCCACAACAATTCGACTTAGGATTTCGTACATGTGATGTCCTCAACATACACTTCTAAATACAGTAGTTTTCTTCAGATTCCACGTGATATTAGTCTTAAACTTCCTAATCGACAACAACTTAGGTTTAAATAATGTGCAATACATAACTCTTGGAACAATCTTAGTTATTCGTCGACACTAAACCTTACGCGATGACCTTCTCAAATTCCTCGAATGAAAATAACTAAATCAAGATAAAGAATTACTTGAATAAAGTAAACACATGCATTGTGTGATTGGACTTGAATTTGATATGCATTGTATGCTTGAAGAAGTGCTTCCATAACTCATGACATACGCATTCATTATACACTGCGACAGAACAGGAGCATGGTTGATTTGACTCCTGGTGTGCATGGTTGATTTGCCGCCTCGCTGTACCGGTTAGGTGAGCATGGTTGATTTGCGACAGGTTCCTAATGTTCAGTGGCAGCGAGTTCTGGTTGTTTCACTTATTGAGCATGGTTGATTTGCTCGGTTGGATCAGTGGTGCATGGTTGATTTGCCCACTGGCGTGCATGGTTGATTTGCCGCCTCGCTGTACCGGTTAGGTGAGCATGGTTGATTTGCAACAGGTTCCTAATGTTCAGTGGGAGCGAGTTCTTAGACGTTTATTGCTCTCACACGTATCATGACATACATGACATCATGATCATTATGTGTCGTTTATAATAAATCATAAAGTGTATCAATCATAACATTATCCTCGTATATTTCACACAATTCTATCCATTGATGATTCGCATCCTATCTCTTATTAACTGGAATATTACCTGTGATGGAAATGACCTCACTGGGCTTTTAGCTCACCAAAATCACCATAGTTCTTGCAGGTTTTCAGGAAGGAAAAGACGTAGACAGAGCAAAGTATTCAGATGGTCACGTGTTACTCAAACGCCAACCGTAGTTGATATATTTCATCTTGTAAAATTCAATGTAATAAGATATTAGTGGAATTTTTTTTTTTATATTTGGGATTTATTTTTGTTATGCGATGTGTGGAATGAAATTTCAAGGAATCTATGCTCGAATTTTCAATTCACACCTTGGAACTCGGGCTTGGGTTATTGTACTCGGGTTCCGAATTTTGGGGCGTGACAACTTGTCAGCTGCTTCCTCATCCTTCTTGCTCGCCACGACTGCTTGCTTGGCTTGACAGCTTGTTAGCTTATGAGATTCGAGATTTAGAGTCCTATGGCTTCGGTGGTCTGATCCATATGGCTAGAGTTGACATTGACTGGAGGATACTCGGAGCTGCACTGATTGACTGGGTCCCCTCATTGAACTTGTTTGTGTTCAGCGACATGGAGATGTGACCCTCTTTGGAGGAGCTTGCGCGCTTGACCTGCCTTCCTTGGGATTATACTCAGTATTTTTCGTTGAAGATTTTGCTGAAGACTACCACACCGCAGAACTGGTTCGGGATCCCCTATCTTGTTTAGCCTGCAGCTGTCGGCCAGGATGCTGTAGCATTCTCCTTGGATTTGCTGTACGATCTTTTTTCTGGTCCTCGGAGTGTGACAGGGTCTCTACTTGCTCGGAATGCACTGATCTTTTGCTTGATAGCTGAGGTGCTATTTTCAGGATGGCGGAGATCTCAGACTCCTTTGCTTTTCGAGGTAATGAGCCGAGTTATTCGGCATCAGAGGATCATTTCTTTTGTCCTGGCTGAGCTGTTTAATGGGTTGACTGACTGTGCCCTAGGTCGCACTCGCGTCCTTCGTGGCTGCTGTGCATTTATTCAGGTATCTTTTCTACACCTTTCTTTTCTTGTCCTTTTGGGAATTTCTTTGCTCTAGCTGAATTTCTTCTCTTTCTTGTGATCAGGTCTGGCTATGGGAGCGTCTTTTGCTGACTGTTCCTGTACCATTTCCTGGCACCCGTCGCCCAGACCTTATGCGACACATCATGGAGTTTCTTCCGCATACAGCTAGGATGAGCGAGCCCTTGTATCGCAGGATGTTTGCTGAACTTCGTGACTGGAATGTTCGTTGGGAATCATCTTGGCTTTCACTTCCTCCAGTGCTTTGCGATGCGCACCGCCTTCCTCTGGTGCTAGTAGGCTTTCGATCTTACTTTTCTTACCACCCTATCTGGTTCCTGCGTTAGTTTAGGTATGAGCAGGATGTTCCTCTTTTTGCTTTTATGGGTATCGGGCGTCGAGCACTTCCATCTAGATTATCTGACTTTAGGACCTGCGTTGACGGATCCTGGGCGAGTTACTTGACTGCCGATTTGCTTGGTTTTGAGCTGCGGGCTTTTCCGATGGCGACCGCCCCATATCAGTACTGGGTTGCTGAGCAGTCTCTGTATCGACGTATCCCTTGCTGGCACCAAACTGCCGATGAGGATGAGCAGGATATCCTTGGAGATGCCGGCTCTTCATCTGGTTCATATGAGCCTTTTGAGGAGCGCCCATTCATCGATCATGGCTTCCTTTTAGCCACTCATGGCCATTTGCTGTCTGAGATTTCCGCACTTCGGTATCATTGTGAGATGATGTTGAGGAGATTGGCTGCTGATCAGAGGTTGTCTGATGAGGAGACGGTGATCCGTACCCTTGAGCGAGATGAGGTGCATTAGCGTATGGAGGTGAGCAGGTTGAGAGCGAGGCTACTTCATTATGAGTCAGAGGACTTACCTGATATGGTCGAGGAGGGTAGAGATTGATTGTGTCGGCCACCTGTACATTCCTTTTTGCCTAGTATATGATTGATGATGATGCATTTTTTGTATTTTTTTGAAAAAGATGAATGATATATGTAAAAGAAATATGATGCATTTAATAAAAAAGAGAAAACTTTTGAAAATTTATTGTGCCCTGAGTTGTCTTGTGAGTGTGTCTGGATTTTGTGTCGGGATATAGGAATCAGAACTGGGGCTCAGCCAATGCTTTGACCGATGTCTCGAGATTTGACTTGTGTGATTCTTTGGTTCCCTAGAGGTGTCGGCAACAGAAACTGCTGCTTCCTGAGATTGTCAGAATTTGTAGAGCTCTTTGTTCCCAACTGTACTTCTTCCTGTTCTTAAACCATAACTGCTTGAACCGATCTGGACCGTCTGATTTCTTGGTACCTGCACTTTTAATTCTTCTTTTTCTATTTGAGCCATTTTTGCCTGCAGCGCTCTTTCGAGTTTTCACCACAGCCGGCCTTTTACAGTCATTTTTGCCCGTGGCGCCCTTTCGGGTTTTCACCACGTTCCGGGTGTTTGATCTTGCCTGCCCCTTGGCAGCAATGCTGTTTTTACCCTCGGTGCCCTTTCGGATTTTTGCCAAGTCCGCTGTATGCCCACTGTTTTTACTCGGAGCGCCCTTTCGGGTTTTCACTTCGCCCTCTTTGTTTAACACACATTTCCTTTTTCTTTTTTTTGGATCTTTGGATAACTGCGGCGGCTAGAGGTCGGAAATCCGTCGTTGCCGGCCGATGGTAGTCTTCCAGCCCTTATCTTAAGTTACAATGACAGAGCTGTCGGTCTTAGCCATAGACCCTTCTGAGATGAATGGATGGATGACTGTGTTTCCTTTTGGGTTGATTTTTCTCAGGTGCCTTGTTTTGGCTTCCCGTTTTCTTTTTCTTTTTTTCCTTTTCTCTTTCTTTTTTTGTATTCTTTTTCTCCTTTTTTGTGTCTTTTTCTTCTCTCTTTTTTTTTTCCTTTGAATCCCCTTATTTGAAACACTTGTTGGTGGACGGAATCGATTTCTCAGAGGTTTTAGCTTCGACCTCTTAACTTCAGCTCTATTAAAGTAACTCTTGATAAAGTCATAATGACTTACCCGTGAAAGATCTTCACTTTGTCGGCATTGATTGGCTCAGGAAGATCCACCTCTCTCATGTTGGTGAGTCTGAGGGTGCCTCCAGGAAGTACTTCTCTGATGATCAGCGGTCCGTTCCACGAGGGTTTGAACTTTCCTCTAGGATCAGGAAGGTGCGATGGTAGGATTTTCTTCATGACCATGTCGCCCACCTTGAAGCTTCTTTTTCGGACTCTCTTGTTATAAGCCTGAGCGATCCTTTTCTGATAGCACTGTGAATGACTTTAGCGCACGCATGCGCTTCTCATCTACTAGCTGTAACTGATCGAATCTGGCCCGTTGCCATTCTCCTTCTTCAATTCCGCTTTCTAGTAACACCCGTAGTGATGGTATTTCCACCTCGACTGGTAGAACTGCTTCCATTCCGTAAGTAAGTTCGAAAGGAGTAACGCCCGTAGCAGATCGTACAGCCGTTCGATAGGCCCAAAGTGCATATGGGAGCATATCTGACCAATCTCGATAGGTGACGACCATCTTCTCGAGTATCCTGATGATTGTTTTGTTTGCGGCTTCTATCCCACCATTCATCTGAGGACGGTAGGGGCTTGATTGATGACGTTGAATCTTGAATTTACTGAGGAAGTCATCCATCTTCTTGTTGACAAACGGGGTACCATTATCTGTGATGATAGCATTGGGGATTCCATACCGGCATATGATGTTGTTCTTCATGAATTTGATCACCTGGGATGCTGCAATCGTGGTGTAGGAGGCTGCTTCTACCCACTTGGTGAAGTAGTCGACTGCCACAAGTATATACTCATGACCGTTTGATGCTTTGGGACTAATCTTCCTAATAATGTCGAGTCCCCACATAGAGAAGGGCCAGGGAGTTGTCAGGTTGTATAATTCTGATGATGGGGCATGAATCTGGTTTGCATGCTCCTGACACTTGAAGCATTTTCTGATGTGCTGGCAGCAGTCTGTCTCCATGGTGAGCCAATTGTAGCCGAGTCGTAGAATCTTCTTTGCCATCATGTGCCGTTCATGTGTGGGCCACAGATTCCTTTGTGTATTTCTTTCATGATCTCCGCAGCTTCTGTTTCGTCGACGCATTGAAGGAGGATGTGATTATAGGATCGCTTGTAAAGAACTTCGCCACTGATAGTGAACTGGCCGACCAAACGCTGGATGGTTCGGCGATCTGTTGCTGTTGCTGACTCCGGATATTCCTGGGTTTCGAGATATTGCTTGATGTCGACATACCAGGGTTTGTCAGGGACAGCTTCGGCTTCTTCTATTTGCATGCAGAAAGCAGGTTCATTTTGAATTTCGACTGTGAACTCCCATTCTGAAGCTCCTTTCAGGATCTCGAGCATTGACGCGAGTGTAGAGAGAGCATCTGCAAATTGATTCTTAGCTCTGGGCATGTATGAGAATGTGATTTCTTTGAATTCTTCGATCCGATTTTCAAGATACACATGATATGGTATCAACTTCTCGTCCTTAGTTTTTCATTCGCCATTGGTCTGATTGATGATAAGTTGTGAGTCTCCAAATACTCGTAGCTTCTTGACGCCCGAGATTATGGCTTCCCTTAAGCTAGCGATGCATGCTTCGTACTCTGCCATGTTGTTGGTGCACTCGAATGCTATGCGCCTTGAGATAGGAATAGTGACATCATCTGGAGAGTAGAGGATTGCTTCGATACCGCTCCCTTTAGCATTTACTGCGCCGTCGAAGAATAACGTCCATTCATCTTTCTTCTTCTTTTCTTCACCTTCGATAAGCAAGAGATCTTCATCGGGGAAGAATGTCTTGAGCGGTTGATAATCCAGGAGAGAGTGAGCAGCAAGATGATCGGCGAGGGCCTGCCCTTTGATTGCCTTCTGAGTGACATAGGTGATGTCGAATTCAGATAGGAGTAGTTACCATTTAGTTATCCTTCCTGTGAGTGTCGGCTTCTTGATCAGGTATTTGAGCGGATCTATGTGAGCGAGGAGGAGAATAGGGAATGCAATCATGTATTAACAGAGTCGCTGAGTTGCCCAGACTAGGGCGAGGCAAGTCTTCTCGATCGGGGAATACCTGGTCTCGTAGTCGGTGAACTTTCGGCTCAAATAGTATATCGCTTGTTCCTTCTTCCCGGTCTCGTCGTGCTGGCCGAGAACACAGCCAACGGCTTCTGCTGCTACCGAGATGTATAACAATAATGGACATCCAGAAGTGGGCGGCACTAATACTAGAGGATTCATGAGATATTTCTTGATGCGATCGAAGGCAACTTGGCAATCGTCATTCCATTCTTTTGGAATGTTCTTCCGAAGGAGCTTGAATATGGGCTCATAGATAGGTGTGAGCTGTGTGATGAAGCGACTGATGTATTGAATTCTGCCAAGGAAGCCACGAATTTCTTTCTCTATTCTAGGAGGGGGGCATCTCGATGATTGCTCTGGTTTTGGTCTCGTCGACCCTGATGCCATCTTCACTCACCATAAAGCCAAGGAGTTTACCTCCCATTGCACCGAAGACACATTTATGAGGGTTGAGGCGGAGCTTGTACTTTTCTAATCTGTTGAATAACTTCTTCAGATCTTCAAAGTGTCCTTCGATTGTGCAAGATTTGATGATCATATCGTCCACATATACTTCAAGCTCTTTGTTCATCATGTCGTGGAATAGTGCTGTCATTGCTCGCTGATATGTTGCTCCTGCGTCTTTAGACCGAACGGCATTACCCTGTAACAGAAAGTTCCTCAGGGAGTGATAAATGATGTCTTCTCTCGATCTTCGATGGCCATCTTGATCTGATTGTAACCTGAGAACCCGTCCATAAATGAGAAGACCTTATACCTTGCAGTATTGTCGACCAGAGTGTCGATATGTGGCAAAGGGAAATCATCTTTAGGACTGACTTTGTTGAGATCTTGGAAGCCGATGCACATTCGAACCTTGCCATCCTTCTTTGGTACTGGTACGATGTTGGCGAGCCATTCAGGGTAGTTGGAGACTACCAAGAATCCCGCATTGTATTACTTGATGACTTCATCTCGGACTTTCAGAGCCCATTCTGGCTTCATTCTTCGAAGTTTCTGCTTCACTGGCTTCATATCTGCCTTGGTTGTCAAATGGTGTACAACGAGCTCTTCATCGAGCCCCGGCATGTCTTCATATGAGAACGCAAAGTTGGGCAGCCTCGGAGCTAAGAACTCTATCATTCTCTGCTTCATCTCTGGTGGTAATGATTTTCCAATGCGTACTTCCCTAGGGATCTCGGGTGTCCCCAAGTTTACTATCTCAAAATCATCGGCTACAACATTGGCTTTAGATTCGAACTTTTTGAGGAGATCCTCTAGTTCGGGAGCTGGGTCATCATCTTCTTCATCTTGAACTTCGTCCAGACCCATGAGCTCAAAGTTTAATTCGATGTTAAAGTCATATGATTCGACTTCAAACTCATGCGACTCTTTAGACGGACTCGGCACACTATTGAATGCAGGAAAATAAATATTTTTTGGTTTTTGAGAATTTTCTGGAATGGAAATGCTAGATATTTTTGGCTTTTGAAAGTTTTCGATGTTTTTGGATTTTTGACATTCACAGGACTTTGAACAAGCGGGCATTACAGACCATGATTGATCCTAGCTTGTCCCAAAGTTTCGCTCGCTGCTTAAACAAGTATTTTTTTTGGAAGCCAGAGCCCTCAAATGACTCTCTGGCTAATTCAGAAGTTAGGGGAATAGAGGACCATTCAGGACCCCACACTTCCTCTCATGAAGAGGTGGGGGTTGATGATTTGGGTGAAGAGTTATGGTCTGGCCCAATGACCATGATTTCTTGCTGGTTGGGTTCGAGATCTGAGTCGTACTCAGTCCCTCCTGTATCACTTATCTCGTATTGTAGTTCGTCTGGTTTCACAGCGAGACCTGAGTTCGGAATCTGGACATCAGACCAATTCAGGGCTGGCCATTTCCCTTTCTTGGTCCAATGGATGGGCTGCTTCTGCCCCTGGCTGATGGTTGATGATGTTGATTCTGCAGAGATGGGTGAGCTGTGCCCCTTGTTGATTGATGCTGAGATGGGCAAGTTGTGCCCTTGGTTGGCTGGAATTGAAGTGGGCAGGTTGTGCCCCTGGTTGATTGATGCTGAAGTGGGCAGGTTGTGGCCCTGGTTGGGAGCAGGTATCAGAGTATCCTGGTCCTGAAGCTGTTGTTTTTTACTTTCTTCTTCACCTTCATCCCTTTCTTCTTCTTCTGGAGGCTTGGATGGTTCGAGAATCTGGTCCCATCGAATGGGGGGCCATGTGGCCCAAACTAGGCTCATCGGGAGGCCTTTGTGTAGTGCAGTTGGTTGATTCCCTCCTGGATCTTTACAAGGTTCTCCTGGCTTGATGAATTGGATGGGTGAGCATCGAAATCTCCTCCCTTTATCCATGAAGATTGCCCTGTACCCGAGTCCCCATTTGTGTTGATTGTATACCAGCGGCATCTTTCTGGACTTGAAATGATTCTTCATATGATACTTGAGGCTCAGACGTTCTAGCTGGTGAAAAGACACGATCCACCCTTATCGGTTCCGTGTTGGCGATAGCGTTCACGGTCTCGAACTCGAAACTGTGAAACGGGACGTCTTCTTCAGAGTGCTGGATATCGATGACAGGGATGTCTGGTTCAGTGGAAACAGCATTGGAATGAATGATGAGCTCCTTCTCTGCATGGATAGAGATCACTTGATTTCCACAGATGTATTTCACCCATTGATGCAGGGTTGATGGCACAGCTCTAACCTTGTGCAGCCAAGGTCGTCCGAGCAACATGTTGAAAGAGGCTGATATATCCAGAATTTGGAATGTGATGGTGGAGACTTCCGGACCTATCTGTACCTCTATGTCGACCTCCCCTTCCACTGATCGGCGGGTGTTGTCGAATGCTCTGACGCATATGGTGCTGGGTCGAAATGAAGAAGGACTGATTCCCAAACGTTCCGCAGTCTTGAGTGGACAGACATTTAAGCTTGAGCCATTATCGATAAGGACCAGTGGGACACAGAGGTCCTTGTATCGTAAGGCTATGTTGAGGGATCGCCCATGATCACGTCCTTCTGGTGGCAACTCATTATCGGTGAAGGTGATGACGCGTGGAGCCAGGAGCTGCCCGATCATTAATGCTATCATTTCAGGTGTCGTATCGGAGGAGACATGAGCATCACTTAGGGTTTTGACAAACATTTCTCTATGTGTGCGCGATGTGAAGAGTAGCTCCCATACCGAGATTTGAGCAAGGATTGTCTTGAGCTGAGTCGCCACATTGTATGCAGCCTCATTTTTGTTGCTGAGGCCTGAGAGAGCGCCTTTGGGATCTCCTCTGTTCTGATTATCTCTTCGGATGCAACGCCTATTGGGATTCATATTCCCTACTTCCACACATTCTGGATAGTGCCATGGGTCCTCTTTATAATTTTCCTCACCTTTGCCTTCTAGGACCACCGGTTCTTGCAACGGTGCTGGTGTGGGTTCCAGATCTTCCTCGTATAGAGCTTTTGCCTTGAGGACTACATTGTTGCCTGTGCTGAAGGGAAAATATCAAGGCTTGTCTTCATAGATCACATAAGGTTGCGGTCGTGGCTTGACCGTTCTTGGAGCAGGAGGCTCCCCTGGAATGTGTTAATGTCAGATTTTGTAACGAGATCCTCCGGCTTTTCTCCTTCACTCCAACCGGGATTTTCACCACCAGACCTGAAGCAAGACAACAAATAAGGGTGGCTGGGGACCAGCCGTTAGCCCTTCGATGCTTAAGTTAGGCCACAGTAAGAAGAGAAGCCAAGCAAAACGGGACTAAGATTGAATGATGTGTGCGTACCTGCTCTTAATGGAGCCACCCCTTTATATAGATCTGGAGACAATCCAATTTGTTACGTAAGATGTCGAAATCCCGTTGATATCGCGTACGATACTGAGATCTCGCTGATTTCGTGGGATAAAATCTTATCTTTTGAGTCAGATCCAACCCGATGATTTACTCCAACAATCACGCCCCTTGATGGCAATCCCTTGAAATCCGGATCCATTTAGAGAAGATAAACCCAAAAGCCGACCTATCCGGACTACCAATAAGCGTGGTAATAACGCTGATATATCATGATAAGCTGGAAGCCGTAGTTGGAATCATAACCTTCGAAAAGGAAGGAGACGGCCGTAGTTGGAGTCATAGCCTCCGAAAAGGAAGGAGACGCCCGTAGTTGGAGTCATAGCCTCCGAAAAGGAAGGAGACGCCCGTAGTTGGAGTCATAGCCTCCGAAAAGGAAGGAGACGCCGACGAGTCGGGGACCACCGAACTGGATGTGGCCCTACTTAGTGTCGCAGAGGGATTGGACAAACTGTTCGACGGGAATCGGGTGCTAGTACTGAAGGCTAAGAGATTTCCACAGGAAAGCTGCTCGCATATTAAAATGTGGTCGCGAGTCCAAGTACACACTTAGATGTAACGTCTTTCAACGACTTGTGAGAAGGTCTGCTCGCGAATCTAGTTTTCCATATTTGACTATCCATGACTCCTGATCAGGTGAGCTCGATAGTCAAATGGACGTTCCACACTTATATAATATTCGACTCTCGATCAGATGATCTCGAGAGTCGAATGGACGTCCCGCACTTATCCAATATTCGACTCTCGATCAGATGATCTCGAGAGTCGAATGGACGTTTCCACGTGAAATCTTATCTCCACCATTTTGCCTATAACAGATGCCCCCCAAGTCCTTGCCGCCAAGAATCCTTAAGGAAAGGACTTAGCTTGCTGTCATCCGCGGCTGCCTCTTGCTTTTACTGAGAAGCCGTACATGATTAGGCTGGAATTAATGAGCGCCAGCCTTTCTGCAGTCCGGAAATGAAGAGGCGCTCACCACGTGTCCAAGTATTTAATGGGCGTGCCTGCTCGAGTGTTGTGCCGAACGAGAGATCGCCACGTGCTACCATATACGGCGGAATGATTGCCTATAAATATACGGAGTCCACCATATCTTCTGATTTTCACAGAAGTTTCAGAATCCTCCTTTGCTTTTTCAATCATCTTCCTCCGGAGCTCCTTGGTGTCTTCCTCGATCCCCTTTGGTGCTCTTTCTTTCCTTTTTCACTGTACTATTTCTTCTTTCTTTTTTAAATATCCCATGGCTTCCGAGGAGAGTACCGTTCCTTTAGGAGATGCCACCCCGGAATCCTCTGCTTCTAGTAACGCAAGGGTTCCGGCAGGTCAGTATACAGCGGCCGGATATCCTTCCATTCTATCGGAGAACCGGCTGCTGGAGTTATGGGAGAGATTTTCGATCCCTGACTCAGTCGATCTCCGGTTACCCAGAGATGGAGAGACGCTAGACTCCCCTCCCCCAGGGTGTGTGGCATTCTATGAGTATCAACTCATTCTGGGGGTTCGCCTTCCCCTCCATCCCTTCATCCGGGATGTACTTCGGTATTATAAAATTGCCCCCGGGCAACTTATTGTGAATGGATGGAGGGTGGTCCTAAGCTCATTCGTCCTTTGGGCTCAAGCCGGGAACGGGGAGCTTACAGCTGATGAGTTCCTCCGCATGTTCCGCTTGAAGAAGGCACCCTCCAGCGAAGGCTGGTACTATCTATGTTATTGGCACCGGGATAACTTCGTGCTGGGGAAGCCCTCATCGAATTATCCCGGCTGGAGGAAGCGTTGGTTTTATGCATCTGGAAATTGGGAATTTGCTTCTTCCAGGGGCCCAAGAGTAAATCGTTTTTTCTGTGAAGGTAGGCGGTCCCGCATTGTGCACTTTTTCTTCAATTAAAGGTTTTTAGGGTTTCTACATTTTACCCTTGTTTGTGCTCGCAGGTATCCCGGCCTTGAGAAAACCGAACTTGAAAGGGGGGATCAACGAAAAAATCGTAAAAGTGTACAAGGTGCCTATTGGTGATAGGCACGTCGAGACTTGCTTGTCTCCATCTCGTCTTGCAGCAGCGGGCTTAATACCCGTAAGAGAAGTCGAGATGACGCAGGTTGGAGAAAAAAGAGGTCTGCTGCCCCGGCTGAAGGGCACGAGCTCCAAGAGGCAGAAGAAAACATCTGCTGGTCCATCTCACCCATCCATCGAAAAGGGTAGCGATCAGCCTGCTCCTCTCGCGAGCAAGGCAGTGGCTCCAGCAGGGCCCGCTATTCCTTCACTGGTGGTCGCGCCCGGGCCGCCAGTGATTAATATCGCTGAAAATTCCCCAGATGGGGTAGGGTCCAGCTGCCCCCCAGCTGAAGAGGCTCGTGAGCACACGGAGCCTCGAGAGATGGCTCCTGCCCGCGAGCTGGTTCCTGCTACCGAGCAGGGACCTGCTCGCGAGACGATGGCCCCTCCTCGCGAGCCGTCTGGGTTGATCGTTGCCTAACCTTCCGGCGGTGGAACATATTCTGTTCCTCGCCACCTCCACCCCATCTGTAAATTCTTATTTGAGAATGTCCCGCCTCAATCCTTCGGTTCTCTTCCCGAGCCAGGCCCCGAGAGCCTCTTCCTTGAGGCAGGGATGAGGATGGCTCAGGTAGAACCTCCTAGCCCAAAACTTTATTATTTTGGGATTTCTTAAGTATTTCTTCTCACCCATCTTTTTGTTTGCAGGGACTAGACCTCATCTTGCGGACGAAGCGAGACATCGTCGCCGCTCGCCGCGTAATAGACGAGGCAGATGAAAAAAGGATTGCTTTGGAGAAGGCGGTCCAGGGACGAGATCAACTCCTCAAATCCCGTGAGGCCGTGATTTCCAAGAAAGATGAGGAGATAAAAATCCTCATAGAGAAAGTCCAGGTGTTGACCGAAAGGTACCAAGCTTTGGACAATAAGTTCGCGAAACTCGCCGACTTGAAGGAGAAGGCGGAGAGAGAGAAGGAGATCTTTCGCCAAGACAAGATCTCACTGGAGGAGCGACTTGCGGAGGCTAGGTCGCAGCTCAAGGAGGCCTACGACAACCTGACCAAGGAGCGCAACGCTCTCGCGCAGCTTAAGGACGACTCGATCCACTAGGACGAGGAGAGAGTCGCCCTTGCGAAAATGCTCTCGGAAGAAGGTCCTCGGGCAGTTTTCGAGTTCCGTTCTTCGCAGCAATATGACGACGAAAGGTACGAGTCATATGATGCTGGTCGCGACTTTGCGCTAAGAGTAGTGCAACGAATGATCCCATCCTTTGATATGGGGGAGTTTGGTCGAGTCGCGACCATCATTGCTGCCGAAGAGCAGGCTGCTGCTGAGAACGAGGTGACTGAAGCCACTCAGGTTGAAGGAGCTCCAGAAATGGGCCCTGAAATTGAGAGCGCAGCTCCTCCTCCAAGGGATTGATTTTCTTTGTTTTCCTCTCTTGTATTCGTGAATGGATATTGTAAACATTTATCATTAATGAAAAAAATATTTTTGGAAGTATTGTCCTCGTTTTTGTTTACTTTCTTTTCCATGTACTGAATGCCTTGTTGCAACGAGAATGTGCTCAATCCGGGGGTTCGTTGCGACCAAACCGATTGAGACCCCCAAGTTGGCTTCATATTGACTCATCAGTGAATGCGAACCCTTAATCTGAGCACGAGTTACGCTGCTCGCAATTAGGGTGTATGGCGAACTGTGGTGCTCGCGATTAAGGTGTATGACTGTGACTCGAGCTCGAGCTATGGTGCTCGCATTCCGGAGTGCGATCCCTCCTTTCACCAGTCGTGAGCAACTAACTCATGAAAATGAATTAGACTCAATCCGGGGGTCGTACGACCATGTCCGCGTTGAGATAGACTGATCTATCGATTGAGATTTTAATTCTACCAAGGGCAGAAGGTTGGTCAAGAGATGGTATTCATTCTCTTCGAGGCTGTTCAGGTCCATGTAAATGGAGAAGCAACCAACTAGTAATGATTTCAGTCCTACCAAAGGTAGGCAATTGGCCAAGAGGATGTGTAAGCACTCTCTTCAGGGCTATTCAGGTCCATATAAATGGAGTAGCGGCCAAAAGATATCTTTCACTTTATTCATAAAACGCTATAATAAACTACATCGAATCTAAGGGTAGTATCGTAGCAAATGCTCCACGTGCCAAGGGCGACGTACAGGCTTCCCTTGCATGTCTTCAAGATAATAAGTACCGGGTCGCACAACCCTAATAACCCGATACGGGCCTTCCCAATTCGGATCCAATGAACGAACAGGAACTCCAAGATTTTGCCTTAGGACCAAATCTCCGAACTGGAAGGATCTAGGTCGAACCTTCGCATTCCGATAACGAGCAATACGTTGTTGATATGCCGCCACTCGTACTTGGGAAGCATTTCTTCGCTCTTCCAAGAGATCGAGATGAAGCCGGAGGTTCTCCTGATTACTCGCGGGATCATACTGTTCGATCCGATATGAGGGCACTTGAATTTCCACTGGTACTACTGCGTCAACACCAAATGCTAAGGAGAAAGGAGTTTCACCTGTCGATGTACAAGCCGTGGTTCTATAGGCCCATAACACCTCTGGTAGAAGTTCTGGCCACACCCCTTTACATTCACCTAGCTTGGTCTTTAAATGATGCTTTATGATTTTATTCACTGCCTCGACCTGCCCATTCGCCTGAGGATGATATGGAGAAGTGCGGAGATTACGTATCTTCCATTTGTCGCAAAATTCATCAAAGGCTGCGTTGTCGAACTGCGTTCCGTTATCGGTAATTATAGTATGAGGAAGTCCGAAGCGACATATGATATTTCTCCACATAAACTTAGTAGTTTGTTTTTCAGTAATTTTGGCTAATGGTTCTGCTTCGGCCCATTTGGTGAAATAATCAACCGCCACGATCGCGAACCTATTCTGTCCCTTTCCCATAGGTAAGGGCCCGATGATATCGATCCCCCACTGAGCAAAAGGCCAAGGGCTGTCGACTGGGGTCATCCGCTCAGACGGTACACGAGGTATAGGTTGATATCGTTGACATTTATCGCATTTTTTAGAAAATTCGATGGCGTCTGCTTTCATAGTAGGCCAATAATATCCTTGCCTCATCGCTTTATATGCTAGAGATCGCCCCCTGGGATGATTACCACATGCTCCCTGGTGTACTTCATCTAGAACACGATGTGCTTCTTCTGGATGAAGACACCTTAAATAAGGCAAGGAGAAGCTTTTTCGCAACAAGATTCCATCTTGTAAGGTGTACCTGGCAGCTCGAAGCCGAATTTGTCTTGCAGCTTTCTTGTCTTCTGGTAGGTACCCATCTCTAAGATAAATGATGATAGGATCCATCCAGCATGGAGACGATTGTACCGATATAACTTTCTCGAGAATCACTTGTTCGATACTCAAATGCTGACGGTGCTCGATGGGGATCGAATGTGATAGCTCCGATTCCGGTGCAGAATCGAGTTTTGCCACGGAATCGGCAAGTTGGTTCTGCTCGCGAGGGATATGAAATATTTTATAAGTCTTCAGTTTGGCGAGCAGGATGAGGACACGAGACTTGTATAAGGCCATTCTTTCTTCTTTGGTTTCGAATTCGCTAAGAACTTGGTTGACAATGAGCTGGGAGTCGCTATGAATTATCAAATTCTGGACTGCGAGGACAACGGCTAGCTCGAGGCCAACAATCAGGGCCTCATATTCTGCTTCATTATTGGAGATGCGTGATTCGAAACGCAGAGCATATTGAAAATGCGACCCGTCGGGAGCCACTAAAATCAGGCCCGCTCCACTACCAGTGGCCCGCGACGACCCGTCCACGAAGAGAGACCAAGGAGGCTGGTCGCTGGTCATGACATTATCTTCAGAAGAATACGTAAATTCAGCGATGAAGTCAGCCACGGCCTGGCCCTTGACTGCTGTCCTAGGACAGAATGAGATATCATGCTCACTGATCTCGACCGCCCATTTAGTCAAGCGTCCTGAAGCCTCAGGTTTTTGAAGGACTTGGCGTAGCGGATGATTTGTTGGTACTAAAATAGCATGGGCTTGAAAGTATGGTCGCAGTTTTCGAGCCGCAGTGACTAAGGCTAGGGCCAGTTTCTCCATATCAGAATACCTAGTTTCTGCATCGACCATTGCTCTACTGACATAATAAACGGGCCTTTGCACCCCGGAATCTTCTCTTATTAAAGCGGCGCTAACGGCCATGGGAGACACAGATAAATAAAGAATGAGTTGCTCATGTGCTACAGGCTTAGATAAAATGGGGGGAGCGCTCATGTATTGCTTCAATTGTTGAAAAGCTTCTTCACACTGAGGTGTCCACTTCCAATCAGACTTGGCCGTTGCACGAAGGAGTTTGAAGAAGGGCAAACACTTGTCAGATGCTCGCGAGATGAACCTGTTCAATGATGCGATGCGACCTGCTAGACGCTGAACGTCTTTCAGAGTAACAGGGGATTTCATCTCTATTAATGCTTTAATCTTTTCAGGATTTGCCTCAATTCCACGCTGGCCAACCATGAACCCAAGAAATTTTCCTGCAGACACTCCAAACGCGCATTTTTCTGGATTTAACTTCATTTGATACTTCCTCATCAGATCAAAGGCTTCTCGAAGATCTGAAATGTGGTTATCTTCAACGATGCTTTTCACGAGCATATCGTCAACATACACTTCCATATTCCTACCGATTTGAGCAGCGAACATTTTGTTGATAAGACGTTGATAAGTGGCCCCTGCATTTTTAAGACCGAACGGCATTACCTGGTAGAAATATAGTCCTCGATCTGTGATGAAGGCAGTATGCTGGCTATCAGGTGGATGCATCACAATCTGGTTGTAACCAGAATAAGCATCCATAAAGCTGAGGAGAGCATGTCCAGCTGTTGAGTCGACTAACTGGTCGATCCGCGGTGTCGGAAAGCTATCTTTGGGGCATGCTTTGTTTAAGTCTGAATAGTCGACGCACATCCTCCATTTGCCATTAGTTTTCCGGACGAGAATTACGTTTGCGACCCACTCTGGGTAGTCAACTTCCTTTATGAAATTAGCCGCGAGAAGCTTTTCAACTTCTGTTTTGATTGCCATTTGTCTTTCTGCAGTAAAGGCACGTCGACGCTGATGTACGGGTTTATGCTTCGGGTCAATGTTGAGACGATGTGCGATGACATCAGGATCGATGCCTGGCATATCTTTATGAGACCAAGCAAACACATCCTTGTATTCGGTGAGGAAACGGATCAAATTTTGACGATGGACAGTGGTCAAGGAGGACCCGATGCGCACGATCTTAGATGGGTCGTCTTCGGTCAGGTGGATCGCCACTGTTTCCTCCCCTGGAGTTCCTGATTTCAGAGCATTTTCTCTTGGATCCAACGCGGTGGCGGGAACGTCGGATGAACCTTGAACTATTTCCATGACAGGTGTCGCTTGAGCCTTCTTTCGATCTTGGAGGGCTATCTGGTAACAGGACCGTGCCTCCTGCTGACTTCCTCGCACGACCCCGATGCCATTTGGGGTCGGAAATTTAACACACAGATATGAAGGGTGTAAGGCCGCTCCAACCTTAGTCAGAGACGGCCGCCCCAAAATGGCGTTATATGCTGATTTTCGATCCACGACGAGGAAGTTTACGAAGACGGTGGTCTTCGCTGGACTCTCTCCAAAAGTAACTGGGAGATCGATGCTTCCTTCGGGTGTTACTACCTCTCCTCCAAAGCCGACGAGGGGGGTCGATACTGGCTTGAGGAGGCTTCTGGATAGTGCCATTTTGTTGAAAGCCTCTAGATACAGAATGTCGGCTGAGCTACCTGTATCCACCATAATCCGATGAGTCAGATAATTTGATACCTTCAATGTGACCACGATAGAATCTTCATGAGGGAAGTGGATTCCCGCTGCATCTTCGAGGGTGAAAGAAATTGGAGGATGGCTTGCTTTTGAGGAGCTGGACGTCTGTTCCAGCCAATAGATTTGCTGGGGTTCTTTGGACGCCTTTCGAGCGTATGCTTTTCTTGAAGCTTGAGAGTCACCCCCACAAGCTGGTCCCCCGACGATAGTGCGAATTTCTCCCGTGGGCTCGGCGTCCTCCTGGTCGGTTTGATGATGAGGTGGTTCCTTTTGGCGAGATGAGGTCTTCGCCCTTTCTGGTGATCGATTTTTACGAGCAACATAATCCTGGAGATGGCCTTTTCGAATAAGGGCTTCGATATGGTCTCGTAAAGAGATGCAGTCCTGGGTCCTATGCCCGTGATCTTTGTTAAAGTAACAGAACTTTCTCTTGTCCCTCTTCTCGGGATCGGATTTGATCTTTGCAGGCCACTTCACATATGGCTTGTGTTTAATCTCCATTAGAACCTTTTCAGGAGACTGATTGAGAGGAGTGTAATTATGATATTTACCAGAGTAAGGCCTCTTGGGAGAACCATCGCGCTGGTCACGACGGTATTTCTTATCCGTAGAAGAGGCTCCTTCTGGCTTGCGCTTCTTGCTCTGTACTCCATGGCGTGTCAATGCGACTTCTTCTGCATTGATATATTTCTGAGCTTTGGCTTGAAATTCTGCCATAGTTTTCGGTGGGCTTTTATCTAAGGCAAACCTGAATTTCTCGCTCGTTATCCCGGCAATGAGGGCTGTAAGACCCTTTTCTTCGGTGTATCCCTCAGTTTGAACGGCTTCGGCAGTGAATCGTACTGTGAACTCCTTTATTGTCTCCCCATGCTGCTGTTTCAAATTCATTAGATGGGAGGCTGGCTTCTTAATGCGAATACTCCCCATGAATTGAGAAAGGAATATCTCTGATAACTGGGAAAAGGAACTGACGGAACGGGGCTTTAACCCCCGGAACCACGTACGAGCTGCATCCTTCAATGTTAGGGGAAAGGCCCTACACATGATTTCTGAACCATGTCCCTCCAACTCCATGAGGGACCTATATGTTTCCAGATGTTCCAGAGGGTCGCCAATTCCTGTGTACGGAGCGATAACAGGCGCTCGATACTTTCTGGGTAATGGGGCTTCCATGACCTCGCTGGTGAAGGGAGATTCAGATTGGTGTATTGCCGCCATGACGGCAGATGGCCGATTTGCCTGGTATCGCTGTTCCATAACATCAAAACGATCTTGGATTCTTTTGAGATCTCCTTCCCATGGTAGGGTATAGCTAGATGTTTCGGCGGTGGAGCCTTGCGGTTGAGGTTGTCGAGATGAACTGGAATGTATGGAATGTGGAGATGGTACAGGGGGATGGCCGCCGAGTGGCGGGACCTGTGGTTCGTCCATAGAATGTCTGGAAGCTACCGGTATGGGTTGCGGTGGTAACCCTTCAGAGGGTTGTCTTTGCGGTTCGGGGAAGTGCTGATCAAGCCGGTTTGACAGCGCTTGGACTCCGGCGTTTAGAGTTAGGAGAGTGTTTCCGAGGAAACGTAGGACATCATCTTGATTTCCAGAGGCTTCCAATAATGGGTTTGCTGACGGCAGATTCGGGGCTCCTTGAGGGATATTCGTCGGAGCAGGTGGAAGGATAGGTACGGATTCCGTCTCATCAGGCGGAGGTGGTGCCTGTCTTGAAGTTGAAGGATGAACAGCCTTTTTAGGAGGCATCGCTGAAGGATTTTGATCGGTGGTTAGCACGATTGATTTCGATGATCAAGTCGTTCCCACAGACGGCGCCAAACTGTTAATGTCAGATTTTGTAACGAGATCCTCCGGCTTTTCTCCTTCACTCCAACCGGGATTTTCACCACCAGACCTAAAGCAAGACAACAAATAAGGGTGGCTGGGGACCAGCCGTTAGCCCTCCGATGCTTAAGTTAGGCCACAGTAAGAAGAGAAGCCAAGCAAAACGGGACCAAGATTGAATGATGTGTGCGTACCTGCTCTTAATGGAGCCACCCCTTTATATAGATCTGGAGACAATCCAATTTGTTACGTAAGATGTCGAAATTCCGTTGATATCGCGTACGATACTGAGATCTCGCTGATTTCGTGGGATAAAATCTTATCTTTTGAGTCAGATCCAACCCGATGATTTACTCCAACAATCACGCCCCTTGATGGCAATCCCTTGAAATCCGGATCCATTTAGAGAAGATAAACCCAAAAGCCGACCTATCCGGACTACCAATAAGCGTGGTAATAACGCTGATATATCATGATAAGCTGGAAGCCGTAGTTGGAATCATAACCTTCGAAAAGGAAGGAGACGCCCGTAGTTGGAGTCATAGCCTCCGAAAAGGAAGGAGACGCCCGTAGTTGGAGTCATAGCCTCCGAAAAGGAAGGAGACGCCCGTAGTTGGAGTCATAGCCTCCGAAAAGGAAGGAGACGCCCGTAGTTGGAGTCATAGCCTCCGAAAAGGAAGGAGACGCCGACGAGTCGGGGACCACCGAACTGGATGTGGCCCTACTTAATGTCGCAGAGGGATTGGACAGACTGTTCGACGGGAATCAGGTGCTAGTACTGAAGGCTAAGAGATTTCCACAGGAAAGCTGCTCGCATATTAAAATGTGGTCGCGAGTCCAAGTACACACTTAGATGCAACGTCTTTCAACGACTTGTGAGAAGGTTTGCTCGCGAATCTAGTTTTCCATATTTGACTATCCATGACTCCTGATCAGGTGAGCTCGATAGTCAAATGGACGTTCCACACTTATCCAATATTCGACTCTCGATCAGATGATCTCGAGAGTCGAATGGACGTCCCGCACTTATCCAATATTCGACTCTCGATCAGATGATCTCGAGAGTCGAATGGACGTTTCCACGTGAAATCTTATCTCCACCATTTTGCCTATAATAGAATGAATACTGGTCCTCTTGATATGGCAGGGGGTCTCTCTGCTCGTCCCAGCTGTCATAGTGTGATTGACACGCCTCCGGGATTTGCCCCTTTCAATATGACTGGCTTGATTGGAGGAGCTCCTTCCAAGACAATGGGTTCTTGCTGCTGATGAGTATGATCCTTCCATTGCGGATTATATTGTTCCTATGCTAGAGTTGCCCATTGCAAAATGATAGGTTCGTATGCGGGCTCAATGTATAATTGTGCTCCTTCCAAGATGAACGGCTCCCAACATGGATGGCTGTAAGATGCCCCTTGCACAACTGGTACATCATATGGAGGTGATCCTTCGAGTACTAACGGTTCGGGGACTGAAGGAGGAAAGGGGTTTGCCCCTTGCAAGATCGGAGGAGGATTTGCTGGCCCATAAGTGTAGGCATGAATGGACTGGATATGGGAGAAGAAGCGATCGAGGCGCTCTCCTTCTTCTATGCTGTTGACGGTGGGGCCACGAGATGAAATGGGGTCCGTCGGATGTTGAGGCAGAGGATTCTGAAGAATGTTGCTAAAAGCTGCTGGAGGAGTTCCAGGGACCGAGATGACGATCTTGCGGTCGTCAATCAGATCTTGTATGGCATTCTTTAAAGTAAAGCATCGATCAGTGGTGTGGCCACGCCCTTGATGGTAGGCACAATACTCATTTTCTCGGTAGGTTAGAGGTAGAGGATTTGGAGGAGGCCTGGGTGTCATCAGAGTGAGTAACTGCTTTTGTACCAGCATAGCTATGACTTGACTAAGTAGTTAAGTGAGTGGAGTGAATTTCCTGAGCTCCCTATAATTCTGCCTGTTCTGGTATGAGTATTGGCCGTTCCCTTTGAACTGCTGCTGTTGTCGAGGCGGTTATGGCTGTGGTTGAGGATTCGGTTGCGGCTGATACCGCTGAGGTTGATGCTGGACCTGATTTCGCTGATACTGTTGACGTCCTTGTGGGGGAGCATATTGATTACCCTGAGCAGTGGTGCTGATGTAGTTTACCTCTGTCGGGCGAGGAGGGGAACCGCTGCGGTTTCCGTTCCCATATCCGATAGGTCTTCCTTCCACTCTGTTTCTCTTGACTGAAGTGGCTTGATGAGGCCATGGGGAGATTGTCCCGGCACGGATTCCTGCTTCGACTTGCTCTCCAGCATGGATCAACTGTGAGAAATTCGCATATGAATGCGAGATGAGATATCCAGATATGCCAGGATATGTTGAATGAACAATCATGGAGATTTGTTCTTCATCGTTGATAGGTGTCCGTATTCTGGTTGCCATAGCTCGCCAACGTCCCACATAAGCTGATAGTGTTTCATCATTCCTTTGCCTGAGAGCTGCGAGGTCGGCCCTTCTAGGCGCCATGTTGAGATTATACGCGAATCTGTCAACGAAAGCCTGGGAAAGTTGTTCCCAAGTCCTGATGCGGTGGCAATCCAATGAGGTGTACCAATCTAGGGCATCGCCCTTTAGAGATTTTTGGAACAAACGAATGAGGGCCCCTTCATTTCCTGAGATTGCACTCAGCTCTCCACAGAAGGCCTTGAGATGTGCTGTGGGACAACCGCTGCCATCGTATCTTTTGAATTTTGGTACCTCGAAGTTTTGAGGTACTTGAGCATCTGGTAAGGGACACAAGTCTCTGAACTTGGTCGAAGGTAGATCGATTCCTTGTTGTCGCTGAAGCTGATTTTACAAGATCTGGAACTACTCCCGCAACTCGTCCAATCCTGAATGATCTGTTCGAGCGACTGGTGCCTCTTGGAGTAAGGCACGTTCTTCTTCGGCATAGTGGTTGATGTCTTCGACCCTATGGGCTTGCTGAAAAGCAACCGCGGGTTACTGAAATTGATTTGATGACTGGACTGGATTCTGATGAACTTATGCTTGAAAGGATTGTAACTGAATTGGAGATCGTACTGAAGGTTGAACTGGAACTCGCTGGAAATTAACTGGAGATTGCTGAATTGAAGATTACTGGAAATTAACTGGAGTTTGCTGAATTGAAGATTGCTGAAAATTAACTGGAGTCCCATTGGCAGGGATGTGCTGGAATTGAAAAGTGCTCCTGTTTGTAGGAGGCTGAGATGCTGGGAAGTGACCCCCTTGTTGGGTATTCACCACTGTCCGCTGATTGATGTGGGCTTGACACTGACCCCCATTGTGGGCATTCGCCAGTGCTGTCCCTGTTGCTGGAAATTGAATTGAAATTCCATCGGCGGGGATGTGCTGAAATTGAAAAGGGGTCCCATCGGTGGGGACATGCTGAGAAAGAAATGGAGTCCCATCGGCGGGGACATGCTGTAATCTACTGAGACTGTTGTTTGCAAGATTGACTGGAAGCTGACTGGAAGTCCCTACGACGGGAGTGCTCTAAGACGGCCTTGTCATCGTGGAAAGGTGGGAAGGTACTGAGGAGGATGCCCCATAGCAAAGGGCTGAGATGGCTGTTGTCGGTAGTCCTGGGCAGACTCCGATGGTTGTGCTTGATTTGAACTGGAGGCCGGAGGGACCCGGCATGGCTGCTAAGATTGCTGAACTGGGCCAACCTGATTGTTGGCTGCTGCGGTTGCTTGTGCTTGCATGAATTGCAAGAGCATTTCTTACATTGCTCTCATTCCTTGTGCCAATTCTTGTATGATCGGCGTATTCTCAATTGGCTGTTGCGCTGGAGGTTGCGCTTCGGTCATTTCAAGAGCGGGGAAGAGGTGAGTTTCCTCTTCGTGGTCAGACATGGCTTGCTGTGCCCGAGTGCGGATTATGCTGCGGAAGGGAAGTTGTTTCCGAACGCGTTGAGCCCGAGGAGGTGCAATGGTGAGGACTATACTCTACTCTTTTTGGGTTTTGGGATTTTCTATTTTTTTTGTTTTGGTTTTGGGTAGAATGCTATACAGATGAGATTGTATGAGGACTACTGATTTTCAAGTATAGGAATAATTCTGTTTTTCAAGTCGGATCACGACTAGTGGGACTAGCAATTCCCTAGCAGAGTCGCCATTCTGTGGATCCTCGCCGTTCCGTGCTCCCGAACTTTCTCCCTTTCCTTTCGAAAAAAGAAGAAGAGGTGCGTGTGCGCGAATCGCCGTTTGTGCCACTGGCTTGCCTCGTTCTCGAGGGCTTTGTTTAGTTGTCGTGTTAAGCTGGATGTGTTTGGATGAGTTTATATAAGACCAGAGTCGCCACTAGCCAGTTACTTCGAATCTACAGTCGGCTAGACCCCGTAGAAACGTTAGAGAAGGGGATCCAAAGATTCCTTTCTCTAAAATGACTCCTTTTGATTTGCGTCCAGAGATTCGAGGTAAGGGATCATGGTTACAGGGTGGGAAGAGGTTAAGCACCCCACACACTACCCGAACCGAAGTACGGTCTCTACTTCACAGAATCGAACTAACACTTGAAAGTCTGTTTTAATCCTTGTACATTCTCATAGATGACATGATGCATGAATGCAAGTCTGAACAGTAAGAGTTTCTGATGGGCAGGTTCCACTAAAAGGCAAGCCCAGAGCATACGCTCGAACTGACAGGTGCTTTATGCGAGATGTATGCAGTGTGTTTGAATAATCAAGGTGCTTGTAGTGACTGATGCATGAATGCAGGTCTGAACAGTAAGAGTTTCTGATGGGCAGGTTCCACTAACAGGCAAGCCTAGAGCATACGCTCGAATTGATAGGTGCTTTATGCAGAATGCATGCTGTATGTTTGAATAATCAAAGTGCTTGTAGTGAAGTAGGGGGGTTGGAAGAAAAGTAAATGTTGCACTTATGCTAGATGCGAATGAGATGATGTTGGTGAAAGAGTAGCTAGATGAACGGTGGTGTTGCAAGGTTTGCTTCAAGTGGCTGGATCAAGACTTGGATAGCTTGGGAGACTGAGACCAGTGGTCAGGCTGGGCTGGACTAGGGCTAGGCTCTCCTCACTCGGGCTCTCCTTGGTGGAAAAATGGGCTAAAGGGTGGAGATGAACTCGGAACGACTGGATCGCACTTGGGCTCAAGGCCTGTTGAAATGAGAAGGGGAGGGGGGTATTTATAGCAGCGGGCAGTGGCAGTTCCCGTAAATAAGTTTGGACGGCACCCAGGGGGTCGCCCGTACGGACGTTCTCGGGATCCCGCGGGCAGTATGGACATGCTTTGGGGTTGCTGCTTGGAACTCAGTGAGTTGACTCGGTGGGTCGACGTAGCAGGTCGACTTGGTGATTTGACTCGGTGATTTGACTCGGTGTTTTGACTCGGTGGTTTGACTCGGCGGGTTGACTCGGTGATTTGACTCAGCGGGTTGACTCAATGAGTTTGACTTTTTTAGGATTTTTGACTGATTTTTCTTATGGGGGTTTTCTCAGGCTGATGTTTAGGGGCGAGTTGACTGGGTTCAGGATTAAGTTAGGCTATGGATTGGGGCTTACAAGGGTGAGTTTGGCTGAGTTTGGATATGGGATTTGGGGGTATGGTCCTCCATTCATCCAGCTATCTCTACCAACAGTGTAGCTGAAGGTGGGGTGTCTACAACGGTGAATGGATTAGAAATTATTAAAGATTAGTCATTAATCACGTTTTGAAGATGTCTTAGTGAGATTAGAAAGTGTGGACGTCCACCCATCATAAGAGGATATGCACACCCTTTTTTCTTATTTCCTCCTACCCCCTCTATTTTAGCTCTTAGACGTCCAAGTAGAGAGAGAGAGAGAGAGAGAGAGAGAGAGAGAGAGTAGATGTCCACCCTCCATTGACGCCGAACCTAGCATATGTATATGTGTGGAATTCTAGCAAAGCGTAGACCCCTTTAATGATCATCCCCCTTATCTTCTATTATTCTCTTCTAAATCATCGTAAGCAAAGTGAGGATCTCCATTTAAGTTAAATACAATAATAATATGCTTCTTTAGGGTTTTCATGTGTTAATAGTCATGTTTACGGAATTGTTTGTGATTAACTTGTGTTTGTTGATTTGAATATGATTTAATATGACCTTTTACTTAGGTTTATTATTGATTTCCATTATGGTGCTTTGTGATGCTTCTATGGATGTTAGTATGGGAAAATATGTATAATATTGTGCTTATGTGAGAACCATGTATAAATTACTTTACAATCATGCTTTACATGAGTTGATGATGTTTTAGATGATCTATGTGATGTGTGTATAAGATTATGTATCTGGATGTTATATTAATGTACACCCCTTAACCCCATATTGATGTAACCGTTTGATGTAACAAAATGGAGTCCATACGGGACCTTGTTGCGTTGGCATTATCATGTGGATATTATTCGATGAGTATATCTTGTTGTAACGTGTTAAGAGTTGGCATTACCGTATGTGCTGTTGGATAAATATGCCTGATTGTTGGGTATTAAGTGTTGGCATCACCGTATGAGTATTGTTGAATGTATATGTCATGTTATTAAGTTTTGGCACTATCATGTGTGCATTGTTGGATAAGTGCCAAAGGGATCCTCATATTGATACGTTACCTGTGATGGATCCAAGAAAGGATGAAATTGAACTATTGATTGGGGTAAAGAGTGAACATTACTCGTAAACGTCATCTCATGAGCCAGGGTTGGTGATATGGACACTAAGCCCGAGCTGTTGGCCTATGCCGGGTTGCTTGCAACTTTCCATAGTGTCCATTGAGTTTTTTTAATATAGCTGGATACGAAACTACTTAATTAAATGTGAAACAAATTCATGCATTCACTAGGGCCTGACTTGGTGGGCCAGCCCCTTTAGGTGTCATGGAGGAAGTGTATTGGGGGTTTTCCACTTCTTGTCATGCACTATCTAGTGGAAGTGTATTAGAGATTTCCTACTTTCATTAGTTAGGTTATTAGTTTTGGTGACTAGTGGATAGCGTGGAGTGTAACGGGAGTTTCCCGCTTCAGGAATTATGATTCTAGCTAGGGTGCCTTAGCAAGAGCATACATGTCATACAATGCATTAATAAGATTTTATCTTGTATGTTTTGGTTGATAATTATTATTATTACACTTTCATTGTCTCTGTTTGGTTATTATTATCGTGTTTATCTTGAAGGGATATACATCACTATCGTAGCGATTAACGCTATCCAAACACATTCTAGATAATGCTGGTAAAGATCCATAGTTGAACCCGAGCTCCAAGGAGAGGAGTATGATGGTTCATGGCAACAGATGATGGATGATGTCGAAGCCAGGATGACTTATATGAAGATTCTTTTTACATTGAGTTTCTTAGGATAGTTTATTTGCTTCATCATGAAATTGTAATAAGTCTTATTAATGAAGGTAATGATTGATACTTTGTTTGGTTTAGTTTTAAGAACTTTGTGATGATAACATAGTTTAGAATTTTATGGAATGAAATAATTTACTTTCCGTCATTGTGCTTGAATGCCATAAAGTATTAAATGTATGAGTGGTTGATGGAATGCAGAAGATTTTGTCATTGACACATTTTAGATAACTATTGGGAACTTGACCTATCATAGTATCCATGAGGGCCGAAATCTTAGGGCGTTACATTTATGGTGTCTAAACAACTATATATTTCTTGCTTTATTAGCTAGTGGAGAGCGTTTACCATAGGTACTAAATATATTTTGAATGTTACTTACGGATGAAGTAAGCTATTAGGATTCACATAAAGAGATGTCTTTATTGTAAGGAAACATATATAGGTTGTAATAGGCTACACGTTTATAATGGAGAGTAGTTTAACAAGCTCCACATAATTTCACTCCCCAAGAAGGCTTCTTTTGCATGGAGTAAATATTCTAGGAAGAATCTTTTGCAATGCTTGTGAGATTGAGCAAAGGTGTCATGCTAATAATCTTCTTCTTTTAATCTTCTTTGAAAAGTGTGTTTTAACATTAACATTCAACTTATGTATGTTTAAAAGTAGATTTAATTTGATCTTATATTGCTTTCTATATGCTTAAAATCTTTCACCAAATGGATGGAAGATGTGTGGTCACATATGTATCAATTTAACCCGTTTGGTGTAAATGGGCTCTCTTACATGCCTATGGTTTAGCAAACATTATTTCTCTGTTAGAATAACTAATATATTTTGTTGAGAAATGCTTCGATTTCTTCGAGCACTATAAGTGTTCCTAGTTGCATCCATCGGCTCGAAAAGTCTAATTGAACAATTTGAACTATCTAATAAGTTAAGAACACACATCACTATCTAACATACAAAAGTTACATTGATCGGATGATAAAATCGGTCCTTGATTTTGCCTTATTTTCTTTGACTATTTTTTTCGAAAGCTATGGATGGGATGCCTATATTGCCTACAAGGCTATAACCAAAGTAATTCTTTAGAATCACTTTCAATCCATGATGCCCCTAACCAATAGATGGATCAAATTTTTTATTGGACCTATTTTTTTAAAACAAATCATGTCCATCTACGGTAAAAGACATTATGAAAATGAGATGCTAAAAAAATAGGCCTAATCAACCATTAAATGCACCTTACGGGAATATGGAGTTTTATTATTATTATTATTTTAATGGTTTCTCATTTTTTTCCATGTTGTGCCTACCTGATAGTTGGATCCACCAGCTCTTGGCGTGTCCCATTTTCATGGTGGGACAACCTTATTAGATGGTAGAAACATCATACAAGTACTGTGGCAGCCCCACATGCCAACTAGTTGGATGAACAACTAGTTGTGCTGCTGCATTTTTCTAAATTATTATTGTTATTAATTAAATGGGAAATGGGTCCTTACTCATGCCTAGGTTGTAGATCCACAAGAGTTTCAACAATAGGTAATGGATTCCAACCTTGTGGTGATATCCCACTGTAGTACCATGGGGCCCACCTTGATGTATGTATTATGCATCCATGTCTTTTTTCCTTGTTCATTTTAGGATATTATCCAAAAATGAAGCGGATCCAATTATCAAGTGGACCATGCCATATGGTGATTGACCATTAACGGGCCACAAAAGTTTTGGATCAAGCTGATATTTTCTTTTCCCCTTCATTCAGGCTTATGTGACCTCATCGAGAGATTGGTAAATAAACACTATGGAAAGATTAATGTGCACCTTAAGAAGTTTTTAATGGTAGTGTTCATTCACCACTGTTTCCTTGTGTATGATGCACCTGAGATTTTGATCTTCTTCAATTTTCGGATCATGCCCTAAAATGATGTGGAAAAACGGATGAACGGTGTTCATACAGAATACATACATCAAGGTGGGCCCCACGGTAAGGGCGGCACCGTCTTGGGTGAGGCCGGGGTCTCACCTAATCTGCTCTCCTATAACGGAGTTGAGAAATTGTACTGAGACCCGTTAAAATCGGGTAGGGTCTGTCAGGTACCTGCGGTTCAGGCACCCATTGACATTCGTCAGGGTGTTTGGTTGTGGGCCTGTGGCATCGCATTTCTCATTCTAAAATACAGCTCGAATGTATTGCTATTTCCTACACAGGCATTCTAGCTTTTGGATTTTGGAGTTATATTGTACTGATCAAAACCGTTTATACAATGGGCCTCTCCATGGATGGTGGATATCCTATTAATAAGCTCTCATATTCAATTATTTTATCATTTGGACATTTATGTCTCTTATGTTGAATGAGAATCGTCATCTTAACCACTTTTTTAGGGTCATTGATAGAATCTTTCAATTTTGAAGGGTTTCAGTTATCGCCCATGTATAGTGAGATTGATTGTATAGACGGTTTAGATCATTGGGAGATAACCCGAAATCTAAAAGCTTCTGTCCCGACCGAAAAATGGGAATACATAGGTATGTGCCGTAGCAGACCTCTTTGGAAAGAAAACCACACCCACAGTCCGCTAGCACCAACGCAGATTGCATGCCAGAGGCAGCTAGCTGTGGTCCACCCTATGTTTGTGAGAAATCCAACCCGTCCATCGATTTCCAGATTATTTTACAACATGGGCCCAAAAACGAGGTGATCCAAAACTCATGTGGGCCGCACGACAGGAAAAAAGTGGGTAGGGATTTGCCTACTGTTGAAACCTCCTGGGTCATGTTTATAGGCCATTCATACCGTTAATAAGGTCCTTCCTAGTGGGATGAACCTAGAACACACACCAAAAAAAAAAAAAAAAAAGCCTGGTTCAAAACTTCGGTTGCCCACCAATGTTTCAACGGTGGACGTTCAATCCTCACTTTTCTGTCATGCGGTCCACTTGGGCTTTGGATCCGCCTTATTCGGCCAATCTCATAACATGATACGGTAAAACAGATTAACTAGGTGAATTTCTCACAGACACCACGGTGGGCCAGTCAATCCGCCTCCCTTGCACGTGGCAGCTACTGTACTACAATGAAGACAATCGTTTTTATTTGGAGAAATGACCAGATATAGTAGCTGTATTTCTGCCTTTCTAAACTAGTTCCTAAAATCCGCCTAAGATTTCTCCTAAGAATTTTTCTATTAGCTAAAAATCAGCACACTGACTAAGAGTCCTTATCATATTTTAAAAAAAACATATTTACCCTTGAAGCCAACTCTCAAATAACAACCCATGTACATCTCTCTTTCAAATGTGGTTATGGTGCCTTCTTTATGGATATCCATGCCGTCCATCCCTTTTACCAAATCATCTTATAGTTTTCAGCAAAAAGATGCAGTAGACCTGAAGCTCAAGCCGACCATACCAAGGGAAATTGGGGCAAACCTCAAGTGACAGGAAAGTAAGGCAAATCTCAAGTGTCTCGCCTGCTAATCTAGCTGGAAGACGCCTATGTGCTTCAACAGTAGGTCTCAGGCTCAAGAGCTAAGGAGACACACTAACCCCACTAGTGGGTGGGTGCATCGTGAGACTAACCAAAGTGGGTGTGTTGCCCACCTAACTGGGTGGGTGCATTGCATGACTAACTTTAAAAAAAAAGAAAAAAAAAAAGAAGGAAAGTTGGGATTGAACACGCGGGGGTGACAAAAGTTTTATATTAGAATGATATTTGTTCCTACAACTTATTTGAGTGGTAATAATTCTATAACCGATTTGGATGGCATATAAACATCATGGTTAGCTCTAGGAAGGTTTCAACATTGGACGTTGCTCTTCCCCATTGTTTTTTGGTGTGGCCCATGTGATCTTTAGATCTGATTAATTTTTAAAATCCTGACCTATTGTGGTATTTCAAAACAGATGGGTGGAGTGGATTTTTCATGGACGTCTCTGTAGACACCACACAGTCCCGAGCCTATGTGCCCAGGGTTGCAGGCAATCCACTTCTCGTTTTGGGCCCGGATTGGTTACTACTTTCACCATGACGTGGCTAGAGATAGACGGTCATGTCAGGGGCTTTGTGGACCCCACTGTGATGTATATGTTTTATCTAGGTGTCCATCTATTTTGAAATATCATTCTAGGGGTGAGCCCAAAAAGGAGTCGAATAGTAGATTCAAGTGGACCATACCACATAAAGCAGAGGGAATTGAATTCTTATTGTTGAAAGCTTCTTAAGGCCCACTACAATGTTTATTTTACATTCAAACTCTTCGTAAGATCACATAGACTTTTACCAATGGAAAATATAAATATCAGCTTGATCCAAAACTTTCGTGAACCCAAGAAGTTTTCAACGGTTGGCTTTCAATCCCCACTACTTATTGTGGTGTGGTCCAATTGAGCCTTCAATTTGCCTTAGTACCGGAAGCGTATTTCCTACAAAAACTTTTTGCAGAAGTTACTGTGCTGGGAAGATAGGTGGAGTCAACTGTGATGTCTATGAGTAATCTATTCCATCCATTCGTTTTACAAGCTCATTTTAGGACATGCGACAAAAAAGATCCAGATCCAAGACTCGAGTGGGCCATACGAGAGGGAAAACTAGGAAATGAAATGCATTATGCATAGCGTTGAAACCTTCCTGAGCTCCACCTTGATTTTTATGTGCCATCCAAATCGTTTTTAAGGTCTTTCCTGTTGGGATGAACTCAAAACATAAAACTTATCCTAACACAACTTTTTTGGCAATATAAATGCTTAATGGTGGACATTTGATCCCCACTGTTTCCTCTCATGTGGCCTACTTCTGATGTACATCCTACTCATTTTTTGTAATATATTCTAAAATGAACTCGAGAAATGGATGAATGGAGTGAATTTCTCACAAACATTATGGTGGGCCCCACTTAGGTTCCTTGCCTATGAGCTTCCTGCCAAAGGCTTGGCGGATCCAAATCTCAAGCGGACCACACCATAAGAAACGAAAGGGATTAAACGCTTACCCTTGACGACTTTTTATTGGCAAAAATAGTTGGATGGAAAATAAAAATTATGATAGGCCTTAATTTATGTCCATTTTACCTAATCAATAGGTTTGATGGAAAAAAAAAAAATTATAGCGGGCCCTAGCAAATTTTTAATGGAACAATTTAATTGGCACGTTAACTATTATGGATCCACATGAGATTTGTATCATTTTTATTTTTGGGGTTCTTGCCCTCAAATCATAATCAACAAAGAATGGACATAGTGTAAGACTCCATTAGGTGGGCCACACATGATCATCGGTTTGGATCATTATCGTTGGATTATTCAGATTGAGCGATTCAGTGGGCCCCACTATAGTTGTGATCATTGCAAATAGGTTTGGGGCGGGACGCTTGAACCGTGTTCCCTATACGTGGTTATTAAGCCAGATATGGAAACCTACGGTGTGGAGACTCTAGAGGAGAGAAGTGTGATGGGTAAGCTTCTCTGGCCCTCTTTCCTATAAATGTACTTCTTGGTCTCCTCACCAACACACAAGAGAAAACCCTAGTCCCCATTGAGAGGTTCTCCTAAAGGTGTTAGGTGCAGAAGACCAAGAGTTCTTCTCGGCAACACGGTGGCATCGGGAATGTCTTCCCAATCAGGTATGGCTTTAAGATTACAGTATGGAATCTCCATTATTGATGCATAGACGATCCGATTATTCCGCATTAAGATTAAGTCTCACATATAGTGGATCAAACAAATGCATCATCATAGGCCCACAACATAATCCCCAGGAGGAGTGGATTCCAAAAGTCTCGAGTAAGGAATAAAAAGCTTATAAGGACATTACCATCTTTTCTAATGTAACAAACCTTTGTTTGAGTCAAAGTTAAAATAGACTATTTTTTTTTTTAAAACTTTATTTGACAATTATAAGCTGGTTTAGGAAACAGTTTAAAAGAAACCTTGTTTTTGGAATTCAATCAAAGGTACAAAAGTTAAGCATCTAGAAGGCATTATCTCTATGTGTAAAATACCCAGTCCTTTCCAAAGATAAGCCTTGCCACGATGATCACTGCATAAAAGTAAGCTCCGGCAGGAAAACAAGGCCGTTCCACTCATTATGCAGACGACCCCATTAGACCTTGGACGTTACGTAACTAGTATATGTGTAGATGGCCCTTGTTTTCATGCTGGGTGATCATCATAAATTGGCCCACCTTTTGTACGTATATGATTTCTGTGTATGTGGCAGGGAAAAATTGTGACTTTTGACACTTCCCCTTGTGATCACATGCGTTTGATTGCACGGTGGTTATCGTACGTTCAAGCTATGTGGGACCCACCTATAATTTGTTTGTAGAATCCAAATTATTCTTTGGATGAGAATCCTCGTGTAAACAGTACATCCAAACAATCATTTCAATCACAAACTCAGGTGGGACACACCTCCGGGAGCAGTACAGACGCGGATTGCCTGCAAAAGCCCTTCGCCGTGCCACCGGAAGCTAGGTGGGGCAGCCAGTGATGTTTGCGAAAAATCCACCCCGTCCATCCCTTTTGTCAGATCATGTTCAGGCATGGGCTAAAAAATAAGTTAGATTCAAAACTCAAGTGGACCGCACGACAGGAAAAAGTGGGTAGGGAAATGCCTACCGTTGAAACCCCTGTGGTGTCCACCATGATGTTTGTATGCCATCCATACCGTTCATAAGGTCATTCTCACTAAGATGAACTGAAAACACAAAAATTTAGCCTGATCCGAAACTTCTATGTTACAACAAAAGTTTCAACGGTGGACATTCAATCCTCACTTTTTCCTGTCTTGCTGCTCACTTGAATTTTGGATCTGCCTCTTTTTTGGCCCGTATCTTAAAATGATCCGGAAAAACGGATGGATAGGGTGGATTTCTCACAAACATCAGGGTGGGTCCTACCTAGCTTCCTGTGGAAGGTAGTTCCTACCAATCCGCGTCCGACCCATACGTGCAACCTATATATTGGCCTGTTATTTTTCAACGCTTTGGGTTGCTGGTATTTACCTTTTCCTGGTGAGCCGCATATGATAATTTGTTTGGATGACCTATACACAACGTGATGGACCCACGTTTTCATTTGGATGTTTATATGGTGGGCCACCCCACCCAATATCCACAATTGTCCTCTTTGGTGTATCACAGCTGTGGATCAGGTTGGATTTTGGAATATGGCTGAACATTGGGGCCCATCTAAGGAACGGTTTTGATAGTACGTAGACACGACATGATGGCCGCACACAGCTCGAATGTAACATAATCCACGTGGGCCTGTTTGTTTTGATGTAAATTGAAGTAAATCTGGTAAATATATGTAAATTAGTAATTATTATTATTTACCTTCGTTTGTAAATTAGTAATTATTATCATTTACCTCCGTTCTCCTCGTAATTTTTTTTTGAAAAGGATTAACATACATTTGTGGGCCCCACTGTGATGTCTCAGACATATCCATGCCATCCAACCATTTCACTGGAGCATTTTAGGGCATGAGCGCAAAAATGAGGCAGATCCAAAGCACAAGTGGTCCACAGCATAGGCAATCGTGGCTGTAAAAAGCTTTTAATGATAGTGTTCAACCCACTATTTCATGTGGCATGGTCCACTTGAGCTTTGGATTTGCCTAAATTTTGAGTTCATGCCCTAAAATCACCTCACAAAATAGATGGAGGGTGTGGCTTATCATAATGAGGCCCACATAAAATTCAAAACCTCCTCATTTTTAGTGTACGAAAAACAAGTTATCACTTTCAACTTTAAAATAAGTATGGAAAATTAAATGGTAAATAATCATTATCCATTTACTTGTATTTACATTGTGTAAATGCAAAACAAACACCCTAAGGATAACTCACATGTGTTTGTGGGATCTTTAGTGATCGAAGAGAAGATATGACTGTCCACATAAATGCACATGGCTTCCTTGGACGTGAAATTCATGTAAATGTAATCTGAATCATTAAAATAGCGTACACATCATTGAATGGGTGATCCTACCTATCCAATTTTAGGTAACAAAATGCATGGTTCAAAATCAACATGCAATGTCCTTCAGAGGATAGGATTATCCAATGGATAGGATTTTGAAGCATTGTCCCATCGAAAGTGGGGCCCACTTTGGTAAGCATATGATAATTTGTTTAGATGACCTATACACAACGTGATGGACCCACATTTCATTTGGAAGTTTATATGGTGGGCCACCCCACCCAGTATCCACAATTGTCCTCTTTGGTGTATCACAGCTGTGGATCAGGTTGGATTTTGGAGTATGACTGAACATTGGGGCCCATCTAAGGAACGGTTTTGATAGTACGTAGACATGACATGATGGCCGCACACAGCTCGAATGTACCGTAATCCACGTGGGCCGGTTTGTTTTGATGTAAATTGAAGTAAATCTGGTAAACATATGTAAATTAATAATTATTATCATTTACCTCCGTTTGAGACGAACATGCATTTCCTCCTCGTAATTTTTTGTTGAAAAGGATTAACTTACATTTGTGGGCCCCATTGTGATGCCTTTGACATATCCATGCCATCCAACCATTTCACTGGAGTATTTTAGGGCATGAGCGCAAAAATGAGGCAGATCCCAAGCTCAAGTGGTCCACACCATAGGAAATCGTGGCTGTAAAAAGCTTTTAACGATAGCGTTCAACCCATTATTTTGTGTGGCATGGTCCACTTGAGCTTTGGATTTGCCTAAATTTTGAGTTCATGCCCTAAAATCACCTCACAAAATAAATGGAGGGTGTGGCTTATCAAAACGAGCCCCACATAAAATCCAAAACCTTCTCATTTTAGTGTACAAAAAGCAACTTGTCACTTTCAAATTTAAAACAAGTGCAGAAAATTAAATGGTAAATAATCCTTATCCATTTAGTATTTTTATAGAGTGTAAATGCAAAACAAACCGCTATAAGGGTAATTCACATGCGTTTGTGGGATCTTTAGTGATCAAAGAGAAGATACGACTCCACATGCATGCACATGGCTTCCTTGGACGTGAAATTCATGTAAATGTAATCTGAATCGTTAAAATAGGGTACACATCATTGAATGGATGATCCTACCTATCCAATTTGAGGTAACAAAATGGATGGTTCAAAATCAACATGCAATGTCCTTCAGAGGATAGGATATCCAATGGATAGGATTTTGAAGCATCGTCCCATCGAAAGTGGGGCCCACTTTGGTAAGTTTATTTCTTGTTACGTACGTGCCACGCGGATATCACGCTCTCCCACATCCGGGTCCGTCACCTCTTCCAGAGTATCAATGTCTGTCTGATGGAAAAATAGCTACGATACGTGCCCTCGATTCTGAAACATTTTTTCGTACTCGCCTCTCGTACGTAGAAACTTGTCACTCGTGCCTAGAGATCTGGTTCGTTCATCTGACTTTATCCGTGATCTCGATACCATATCTCGTAAATAAGAAAGATAAGATCATTAGGTGGGCCTGAAATTTACATTGAATAAGAACCGTTGGTCAATCTCTCTTAATCGTCCATTTATTTGTTATCATGTAGCTCTCTATATTATCAATCACAACAGTTTGATCTCAAACTAAAACTATCAACACGGCTGGAAAATCACGATGAACGGCTTGGATTTCAGACACATTTGCCTTCTTTTCACGTGTGGTAAATAAGTGCAGGCAAACGCGTACTCCTTCGGTCGAGTGCATTTTGAAATCTCCAAAAGGGTGATAGAAAAGAGTAAAACTTTGATACTCAGGAAGAGTGACATTGATTATACACAGGCACTTAGAAATTACATATGTGGAATAAAAGTAAGTCAAATTAATATATCCAAATTAGTTGTCCAATTTTAGATTAATTAATAACAAAAAATCATGCTTGTTTAATGATCTGAATATGGGATTGGTGGACATATTCTGGACGGTTAAAAATGAAAGATATCCAACTGTCCTATTTCAACAAACAAGTGTCTACGAGTTCAATGTTAGGATTATTCAACTAATCTGATTTTGGTCTAGTTTGGTAATTAGTGTATGCCACGTATAAAATTCCTTAGGGTCTGTGTATGAAGCGTCAAGCGGTGCCAGAGTATCGAATGACTGAGTGCATGGGAAGGAACGTCGTGGTGGTGTATGCGTGCAGGGGAAGTGGGGTTGGGTGGTGATGATTGAGGGAATGAAAAGATGGGAGCAATGATTCAAGGAGAGAAGAAGAGCACTGGAGTGAGGGAAAGTGGGACCCACTTCAATGACCTTTCCAAATCCGTCCGATCTCTCAATCAGTGAGTCACATCGGAGCGCAGGGAAGACAGACTGGGAGTAGTAGTACCTGTGTGGGGGGAGTAACGTTGGGTGCGCGAGTAGGCGGGAGGGCTCATCATGACTCAGATCCCATTCCATGCAAAAGTAACAAAGGCGCCATCATCATCACTCCGACGATCTGATCATGACCCATAATTCCCATTCATGAGACATGTCAGTCATGCACTCCTCTCTCTCTTCCTCCCTCACTCCCTCCCTCACTCCTACCTGTCTATCTACGTTCCATATACATCCACGTAATCAACGGTCATTTCTCTCCCTGTCTATCTACGTCCCATGTATATCGAAGTAATCAACGGCCGTAATTACCTTAAGGCCCAACTTAATACATGTATTCTATCTCCACTCTGTCCGTCCATTTTTCAAGACCATGAACCAAAAAATGAAATAGATACAAATCTTTCGTGGACCATGCCATGGGAAAGACTGGTAGACCATGGAAACAGTAGTGATTGACCATTAAAAACTCACTGTAGGGTATCAAAAGTTTTCAATCAAGTTGATACTTTTTTTTTATTTTTTATTTTTTTTTTCTCCTTCATCCAGGTTGGTGTGATATTATCAACAGATTGGATGGCAAATAAAAATTACAGAAATATTACAGTTCACCCTAAGAAGATTTTAATGGTGGGGCGTTCAATCACATGGTCCACCTAAGATTTGGAATTACTTCATTTTTGGGCTTGTGCCCAAAAATAATTTTGCAAAACAGATGGACCACGTGGATATGGCCCCACAGTAAGGGCCACACCGTCTTGGGTGAGACCAGGGCCGCACGTAATCAACGGTCATTAAAATCTTTCACTCGACTTAAATCATGGAGTTACTAACACACAGCAGATCGTCGGGTTGCCACACATGCATGCACTCAGTATATTACACGTGGTCCACATTTTTTAATCCGGACGGTTAAGATGGTAGTAAAATACATTGAAAATGACTCCAAAACAGTGGTGTGGTGCCATTTTGGACCGCTGTGGTCTACATTTTATTAGTGGTTGGAGGGCCTGTTTGCTCTACACTACATGCTACTATTCCTGCTTCTAGACAACATTCTCATTTGACTATACATTTAGTTACCAGCACGTTACAAAGGATCCAATGGATAGTGTGATTTGTCGTTTAGCTTGGATAGGTAAGTTTCACGAGAAGAGATGACTTTTGCTAGAGCTATCCCTCTCCAGATGAGAGGATGTTCTGGAATTGACAAATTTGGAATTGGAAATCTGATCCGTTGAATCTGAGTTGTTCTACATTCCTGTCATCCAGATGTGGTTAAATGCAGTTTTCCAGGATTTAGTTGGTGTGCAACTGTCTTAAAAATTATTGTAAAATAGGTTGGATCCTTTCTTTCAATTTTCATTTTATATAGATATTCAAGGTTCATGATAGGGCCCTCTGCCCCAACTAGATGCATGCTTTGTTTGCATCCAATGCATCCACCTTTTCCTCCAAATATACATAGAAAATAGAAAATAAATAAATAACAAATAAAAAAGATGAGACGTGGACCCGAAACAAGAATGATAAAATGGACCAGAATCATCTACTACACCACCCATTCTCTGTGGGGCCACCAAGTATTATATGTGAAATCCACTCCATGCATCAGCTTCGCTCTTCATTTGTATGCCTTGGGGACTGAAATCTGCCAGACCCATAACTCAGGTAGGTCACACTAGAAGAAACAGTAGGGATGTGAGGTCAACCATAGGTTTGTGTGTGGGGTCACCATGGGTGTGTATCTTTGTTTTTTTGTTTTTTTTTTTGTTTTTTTTGATTTTTTTTTTTTTTTTGTCATGCCCTGTTGGCTGCTGAACGCACCAACACTGTTTGTCACACCAGTGTAGTTAGTGTATCTCCTTAACATTTGAACCTAAGACCTGCTGTTGAAACGCCAAGGTGCATGTCTTCCAGTTGGGCTAGCAGGCGGACACCCATGGAGTTCATCTTTCAGCAAACTGTTAATTAAGTGTAGTTCACCGGAAGGAAGAAAGGTACCAAAACTCAGACTGATCGAGCAAAAACTAAGTGGCCACACTACATGAATTTAGAGGTTCTTTTTATAATTCATTGTTCCATTTCGTAGCACATCTGAACTTTTTACCGTGACAATCTTCTATTTGTACGGATAACTTAAAGGTTACCACCGGATGGACAAAGTTGGTTTTATGTATTGAACATTGAGGGTTCCATAGAGGTTGGGTGTTTTTTCCGAGGTTGGATCTATTACAAGCACTTGTAGGTTAGCGTAAACGTATAATGCAATTTATGAGGCCCATACTGTTGCGTGTATGCAATCTAATCCGTCCATCACATACATCTAATGATGCTTTCCTTTGTGGCCGAAATTCATTTCAATGCAAAAGTCAGGTGGGCCACTCAACGGGGAAGAGCATCCTGACCATCCTTCTACCTTTGAAGGGGCATTTTTGTGATTTCAAAAAGTTGGTTGCTAACACATATATCAGCCTTTTCTACACGCATTTGTTTCCCGCCCAACGTAATTTTATTTTGGCGGGAAATATTCCAATGGTTTTCTTTTAGAAAGCATTTTGATGGTGGGCCACTGTTGGGCCTACTATAAATGTATGTAGTTCATCTACACCGTCCATCCACTTTTCTAGATCATTTAAGGGGTTGAAACCAAAATTGAAGCATATCCATAACTCAGGTAGACCATGCCACAAGAAATAGTGGGTATAATTATTTCCACTGTTGAAAACTTTCTTACAGCCGACAGTGATTTCCACCGTTGAAAACTTTCTTACAGCCCACAGTGATGTTTATTTGTCATCCAACCTGTTCACAGGATCACACAGCCATTGATGAAGAGAAAAAAAATAAATAATATCAGCTTGATCGAAAATTTCTTTGGCCCCAAGAATTTTTCAATGATCCAGGTTCAATTCACATTGTTTCGTGTGGTGTGGTCCACTTCAGCCGTTTATAGCCTTCATTTTTTTTTATATAAACCCATAAAATTTTTGATTTAAATGGATGAATGGAGTGGATGAAATACATAAATGATAGTGGACCCCATGGAGTTTACCTAGTATGCTTAAAGTATTGAGTTACTCAGTATACAATTCGTTTCTTGCTGGCGGAAGTTATGTGGAGCCCACCGTGATGCTTGTTCGAAATCCTCACCGTCCATGCGTTTTTCCAGATCAATATAGGACATTGGAACAAAAATAAGGTAGATCCAAAATTTAAACGGGCTATACAACAAGAAACAATGAGATCAAACATCCATTATTGAAAAATAGATGGATGAGGTAGATCCAAAACTTAAACAGGCCACACGACTGGTAATAGTGAGATCAAACGTCCACTATTGAAACATTGGTAGGGCAAAAAATAGTTGGATTAGGCTAATATTATTTTTGTTTTTCGCTCATCTCAGTAATAGTGACCTTATGAACGGTATAGCTTCCATGTAAACATGACCAGGTTTTTAGGGAGGTTTAACTGCAGTCAATTCCCTACCCACTGTTCCAATCATGCAGGCCACTAAAAGCACTAGTTCGGTGTAATTTTTTGTCCCATGTCTTAAATGATCTGGAAAAAAATCGATGGACGTTATAGATTTGTCACCGTTGGAGTTAATCCTCACCATTAGAAACGTCTTTTCCTGTAAGGTTAATCACCATTGTTTCCTTTACTATAATCCATTTTCCATTTCGACCTACTTAATTTTTTAAATCATGCCCTACGCCCTAAAGCTAGCTTTCATTACGGATGGACGGCATGGACGTACTTCCCAGTGAGCCTCTTAGCTAGGGGTTCCACCCACCACTGTCGATTCGGCGTACCATCTAATCTAGTGCATACGCTGGGATGTTAAATGGGGCCCAATGTGATGCTCATGAGAAATCCACCCTGTTCATTCATTTTGAGATCATTTATAAGACACAAAACAAAAAATGAGGTGCATCCAAAACTAAAGTAGGCCATATAAAATAATTCTTAATTTAGGTCTCATACCCTAAAATGAGCTCACAAAATAGATGGACAGGGTTGATTTTTCACATGAACATCATGACTGCCCTACCTAGCATCCCATCCAAAAGCCTTTAACAGGAAATCCAAATACCGTCATGTGTACTGATTTTACAAGTATTAAGGTGGCTACCTAGTATAAATAATTACTCGATATGAAAGGATTACACAGATTAAACCCATACGTCTAAAAGCATGAAAAGATTATATAGATTGCATTCAAGCATGCATAATCATAAGAACATAGAAATGAGTTGAACAACCACAATCAATTATCAATCAAAATCTGAGGAACTCCCCTTACTCTCATTTGACATTTTCGATTCAGATGCATACGTCAAATTAATCATCTCTCCTTCAACCCACACCCTCACTACACGGCTTACCATCCTCCTAATCTCCCTTTTCAGCCTTGCCAATGCAATCTCCATTTCTTCTAACGTACCACGTCTCATATTCAATGAATTTCGTTTGGGTATTAGAAGGCTGTATTTCCTACATCTGGATGCCCATTGTTCTCCTTCACGTATTTGACGAACCCACTTAGCCCTTTTTATGCACATACGGTAGGAGTCGCCGGGAGGTGGATGTTGGTTTGGTTGCTGATGTGCACGACGGTTTAGTGGCATATTTCTGTATGAGTTCAAGTATTACGGATGAGTGGGGTGTAGGTGCATAATACACACCACATTATATATGTAGAAGGACCTGCCAGAGTAATGTTGAGTACTGTTATAGTAAAAAATAGTGGAGATCATCTGATGGAGGCTTCTCATTATATTCTAATGATACTCCGATCCCGCGAGCACCTTTATCCGACTATCGAGAACATCTGTTCGCGACTCGCATATTCTGAAGATACCCCGATCCCGCGAGCACCTTTATCCGACTATCGAGAACGTCTGTTCGCGACTCGCATATTCTGAAGATACCCCGATCCCACGAGCACCTTTATCCGACTATCGAGAACGTCTGTTTGCAGCTCGCATATTAGGAAAAACGATGCTCAACTACCAAAGCTTTGAGAAGTTGTGATCGATAGTCAAATACTGGAAGGCGAGAGAAGTTGTGTTTTTCCTGCGAGCAGACCTTCTCACAAGTCGTTGAAAGGTGTTACATCTGAATGAGCGAGCACTTGGACTCGCGACCATCTTCCAACTTGCGAACAGCTTTTTCTGTGGTGACATCCCTTAGCCCTCAGTACCAGCAGCCCGTATAGGCCGATTTTGGGCTTATCTTCTTTAGTGGTTCCGAGTCTCAAGGGATCACTATCAAGGAACGAAACTATCGGATGAGTCATTGGATTAGATCTCCCTTCTATCTGAGGATAAGAATCTTATCCCACGAAATCAGCGGGATCTCAATATCTTACGTAACAGATTGGATCATTTCAGATCTATATAAGGAAAAGACTCCATTAAGATACAGGTACACAATCTTTAACCCCTAGCCTCGGCTGCTTGGCTATTCTCCTTCTTGCCTTATCTGACTTAAGCATCGGAGGGCTAACGGCTGGACGCCGGCCACCCTTAGTTGCTTTCTGTCTTCTTTCAGGTCCGGCGGAGAGAGTCTCTATTGGAGAGAAGGTGAACGACCGGAGGACCCTGTTACAAAATCTGACGTTAACAGTTTGGCGCCGTCTGTGGGAACGACTTGATCGTTAAAGTCAATCGTTCTAACCATTGATCAAAATCTTTCTAATATGCCTCCTAAAAAGGCTATTCATCCTTCGACTTCAAGGCAGGCACCACCTCCGCCCGATGAGACGGAATCCGTACCTGTCCCTCTACCCACTTCGACGAATATTCCTCAAGGAGCCCCAAATATGCCGTCAGCAGACCCATTATTGGAGGCCTCTGAAAATCAAGACGACGTTCTGCGTTTCCTCGAAAATACTCTTCTAACTCTAAATGCCGGAGTTCAGGCCCTGTCAAATCGGCTTGATCAGCATTTCCCCGAACCGCAGAGACAACCCTCCGAGGGGTTACCACCGCAACCCATTCCGGTGGCTTCCAAACATTCTGTGGACGAACCACGGGTTCAACCAAATCATCCTCCGCCAAACCGAACACCACTCAGCAACCACCCCCTTGTGCTGCCTCCACATTCCATACATTCTAGTGCGTCTCACCAACCTCAACCTCAGGACTCCACCGTTGAAACATCAGGCTATACCTTACCATGGGAAGGAGATCTCAAAAGAATCCATGATCGTTTTGACGTTATAGAGCAGCGATACCAGGCAAATCGACCATCTGCCGTCATGGCGGCGATACATCAATCCGAGTCCCCCTTCACCAGCGAGGTTATGGCGGCACCGTTACCTAGAAAATATCGAATGCCTGTTATCACCCCGTACACCAGCGTCGACGTGCCTTCACTGCAGAAAGGCAAATGGCAATCAAGGCTGAAGTTGAAAAGCTGCTTACAATCAATTTCATAAAAGAAGTTGACTACCCGGAGTGGGTCGCAAATGTAGTTCTTGTCCGAAAAGCTAATGACAAATGGAGAATGTGCATCGACTATTCAGATTTGAACAAAGCATGCCTCAAAGATAGTTTTCCGACGCCGCGGATAGACCAACTGGTCGATTCAACAGCTGGGCATGCCTTGCTTAGCTTTATGGATGCTTATTCTGGTTACAACCAGATCATGATGCATCCACCTGATAGCCAACATACCGCCTTCATCACCGACCAGGGATTATATTGCTACCAAGTTATGCCGTTCGGTCCTAAAAATGCAGGGGCCACCTATCAACGTCTCGTCAACAAAATATTCGCTGCTCAAATCGGTAGGAATATGGAAGTTTATGTTGACGACATGCTTGTGAAAAGCATCGTAGAAGATGATCATCTTTCTGATCTTCAAGAAGCCTTCGATCTGATGAGGAAATATCAGATGAAGTTGAATCCAGAAAAGTGTGCATTTGGAGTATCTGCTGGAAAGTTTCTTGGATTCATGGTCGGCCAGCGAGGGATTGAGGCAAATCCCCAAAAAAAAAGCATTGATAGAGATGAGATCCCCGACCACTCTTAAGGACGTCCAACGTTTGGCTGGTCGCATCGCATCGTTGAACAGGTTTATCTCGCGAGCGACTGACAAATGCTTACCCTTCTTCAAGCTCCTCCGTGCTATAGCAAAATCTAATTGGGAGTGGACATCACAATGCGAAGAAGCTTTTCAACAATTGAAGCAGTATATGAGCACGCCCCCTGTTTTATCTAAATCTGTAGCGCACGAGCAACTCATCCTTTATTTATCTGTGTCTTCCACTGCCGTTAGTGCCGCTTTAATACGAGAAGACTCCGGGATGCAAAGGCCCATTTATTATATCAGTCGGGCAATGGTAGATGCTGAAACCCGTTATTCTGATATGGAAAAACTGGCCCTGGCCTTGGTCACGGCAGCATGAAAACTACGACCATATTTTCAAGCCCACGCTATTCTCGTACCAACGAATCATCCGTTACGACAAGTCCTTCAAAAACCTGAGACTTTCGGACGACAAACTAAATGGGCGGTCGAGCTCAGCGAGCACGATATCTCGTACTGCCTTAGGCCCGCTGTCAAGGGCCAGGCCGTGGCTGACTTTATCGCCGAATTCACGTACTTCTCTTCCGATGACAATTCCACGACCAGCGACCAGCCTTCCTGGTCCCACTTCGTGGACGGGTCGTCACGGGCCACCGGTAGCGGAGCAGGCCTAATCCTAGTTGCCCCAGATGGGTCGCATTTCCAATACGCTTTACGTTTTGACACTCGCATCTCAAATAATGAAGCAGAATATGAGGCATTGATCGTTGGCCTCGAACTAGCAATTGTCCTTTCAATTTAAAATCTGCTAATTCACAGCGACTCCCAGCTCATTGTCAACCAAGTTCTCGGCGAATTCGAGGCCAAAGAAGAAAGGATGGCCTTATACAAATCTCGTGTCCTCAGCCTGCTCACAAAACTGAAGACTTATGAAATAATTCATATTCCTCGCGAAAAGAACCAACTCACAGATTCCTTGGCAAAGCTCGCCTTTGCACCAGAATCTGAGTTATCAAATTCAATCTCCATCGAGCATCTTCAGAACCCGAGTATCGACCAAGCAACTCTTGAGCAAGTAATATCGGTACAATCATCTCCATGTTGGATGGACCCCATTATCCTTTATCTCAGAGACAGATACCTTCCAGACAACAAGAAAGTTGCAAGACAAATTCGTCATCGAGCCGCCAGGCAAATGGGCAAGTTGAGGCAGTGAATAAAATCATCAAGCACCACTTAAAGACCAAGCTAGGTGAATGTAAAGGTATGTGGCCGGAACTTCTGCCAGAAGTACTATGGGCATATAGAACTACAGCTCGTACATCAACAGGCGAAACCCCTTTCTCCTTAGCATTTGGTGTCGACGCGGTAGTACCAGTGGAAATTCAAGTGCCCTCATATCGGATCGAGCAGTATGACCCCGCGGCTAATCAGGAAGATCTTCGACTTCATCTCGATCTCTTGGAAGAACGAAGAAATACCTCCCAAGTACGAGCGGCCGCATATCAACAACGTATTGCTCGCTATCGAAATGCTAAGGTTCGGCCTAGATCCTTCCAGCTCGGAGATTTGGTCCTGAAGCAAAAACTCGGAGTTCCCGCTCGTTCGCTGGATCCAAATTGGGAAGGCCCGTATCGGGTTATCAAGATTGTGCGACCCGGAACTTATTACTTCGAAGACATGCAGGGAAAACCCGTACGTCGCCCTTGGCACGTGGAGCATTTGCTGCAATACTTCCCCTAGATTCGATGTAGTTCACAACGACATTTTGTGAATAAAAAGTCAAAGATATCTTTTGGTCGCTACTCCATTTACTTGGACCTGAACAGCCCTGAGAGAATACATACAATCTCTTGGCCAATTGCCTACCTTTGGTAGGGATAAATTCACCTTGGATGGTCGCATTTCCATTTTATGGATAAAAAATAACGCTGAAGGAGAGCATGTATGTACTCTCGACCATTCTTCTACCCTTGGTAAATTCGGAGGCTCAATCGATAGATCAGTCTATCTCTACGAGGGAATGGTCGGTAGGACCCCCCGGATTGAGCACAACTCATTTCTCAATCGATAGACCAGTCTATCTCTACGAGGGAATGGTCAGTACGACCCCCCGGATTGAGCACAACTCATTTCTCAATCGATAGACCAGTCTATCTCTATGAGGGAATGGTCAGTACGACCCCCCGGATTGAGCACAACTCATTTCTCAATCGATAGACCAGTCTATCTCTACGAGGGAATGGTCAGTACGACCCCTCGGATTGAGCACAACTCATTTCTCAATTGATAGATTAGTCTATCTCCACGAAGGCAGGGTCACTACGATCCCCCAGGTTAAGTATAACTCATTGAAAAAAGAAGGCATTCATTGCGTGAAGGGAAAAAGAGAAGGTAAACAAGAAGAACGAGAACATTTCCAAGAATATCTTTTCATTAATATGTCAATTGTTTACAAATGACTGCTCGCGAGTACAGGAGAAAGAAAAACAAAAAAGAACATCAATCTCTCGGGGGAGGAGCCGTGCTCTCGACTTCAGGACCCATTTCTGGAGCTCCTCCAGCCTGCGTGGCTTCGGTCACCTCATTCTCAGCAGCAGCTTGCTCCTCTGCAGCTACGATGGTCGCGACTCGTCCGAATTCCCCCATATCAAAAGATGGGGACATTCGTTGCACTACTCTCAGCGCAAAGTCGCGACCAGCATCATATGACTCATATCTTTCATCGTCATATAGCTGCGAGTTCCGGAACTCGAAAATTGCCCGAGGCCCTTCCTCCGAGAGCATTTTTACCAAGGCGACTCTCTCCTCGTCCCAATGGATCGAGTAATCCTTGAGCTGTGCGAGATTGGAGCGCTCCCTCTCTAAATTTTCGCTGACTTCTTTAAGCTGCGACTTGGCCTCCGCGAGCCGCTCCTCCAGCGAGATCTTGTCTTGACGAAAGATCTCCTCTCTCTCTCTCCGCTTTCTCCTTCAACCCTGCGAGCTTCGCGAAGTTAGAATCCAGAGCTTGATACCTATCGGTCGGGACTTGGACTTTCTCGATGAGGATCTTCTTCTCCTCATCTCTCTTAGAGATCACCGCCTCACGGGACTTGAGGAGCTGATCCCTTCCCTGGACCGCCTTCTCCAAGGCGATCCTCTTTCCTTCTGCCTCATCGATCACGCGATGAGCGGCGACGATATCACGCCTCGTCCGCAAGATGAGATCTAAGCCCTGCAAAATGCAAAAGAAAACGTGAGAAAAATACTTGAGAGCCCAAAAATAAGGAAGTTAAACAAAATCTCCGAGGTCTTACCTAAACCATCCTTACCCCCGCCTCAAGGAAGAGGTTCTCAGGGCTTGGCTCGGGAAGAGAACCAAAAGTTTGGGCGGAAATGTTGTCGAACAAAAATTTACAAATTGGATGGAGGTGGCGAGGAATAGAGAATGTTCCACCTCCAGACGGCTGGGCGACGTCCAACCCAGTCGTGCTCGCGACAGGTGGGGCCACCGACTCGCGAGCAGGTCCCGGCTCGCTAGCAGGGGTCAGCTCGCGAGCAGGCACCGACTCGCGAGGTTCTGTTTGCTCGCGAGCCTCGTCAGCTGGGGGGCAGCTGGATCCTGCCCCATCAGGGGAGTTGTCAGTAATGTTAATCACTGGTGGTCCAAGTGCGACCACCAGTGAGGGGATGTTGGGCACTGCTGGTTCCCCCATCGTGCTCACGAGAAGAGCAGGTTGGTCGCCACCCTTGCGGACGGATGGTTGAGAAGGCCCGACAGACTTCTTCTGCCTTTTCGAGTTTGTGCCCTTTAGTCGAGGCAACAAACCCCTCTTTTCTCCAGCTTTTATCATCGTGACTTCTTCACTGGATATCAATCCCATTGCCGCGAGTCGCGAGCAGGACAAGCAGGCTTCGATGTGCCTATCACCAACAGGCACCTTGTATACTTTTACTATCTTCTCGTTAATCCCTCCCTTCAAGTTTGGCTTGTTCAGGGCCGGGATACTTGCGAGCACAAGTAGCGGTTAGAATATATATAAACCTTAGAATTTTAACTGGAGAAACAGCACAATGTGGGATTGTGCCTACCTTCACAGAAAAAATGGGTCACTCCTGGACCCTTGGAGGAGGCAGACTCCCAGTTCCCGGAAGCATAGAACCACCATTTCCTCCAGCCGGGATAGTTCGAGGAGGGCTTCCCCAGCACGAAGTTATCCCGGTGCCAGTAACACAGGTAGTACCAGCCTTCGCTGGAGGGCGCCTTCTTCAAGCGAAACATACGGAGGAACTCCTCAGCTGTGAGCTCCCCGTTGCCGGCCTGAGCCCAGAGGACGAAGGAGCTCAGAACCACCCTCCACCCGTTCACAATAAGCTGCCCTGGGGGCAATCTTATAGCATTGGAGAACATCCCGAACGAAAGGATGGAGAGGAAGGCGTACCCCCAGGATGAGCCGGTACTCATAGAAAGCCACACACCCTGGGGGCGGAGAATCTGGTGTCTCCCCATCTCCGGGCAACCGGAGAGTGATAGAGTCAGGGATCAGATACCTCTCCCTTAACTCAACCAGCCGGTCCTCCGATAAAATAGAAGGATATCCGGCTGCCGTGTATCTACCTGCCGGAACCCTGGCATTACTAGAAGCAGAGGATTTCGGTGTAGCATCTCCCAGTGGGACGGTGGTCTCGTCAGAGTCCTCAGCCATAAGATGGTTAAAAAGGAAAAAGAAAAGGAATATACCCACAAAGAAGAAAGGAAGGAAAAGGAACACCGGAGGAAGGAGTATGAGAGGAAGATGACGGGAGAATTCTTTCGTTCGAAAAACTTCTGTAGAAAACCAGAGAAATGGCGGACTCCGTATATTTATAGGAAATCATTCCGCCGCATCTGGTGATACGTGTTAGCCCCTCTTTCGGCGCGGCAGTCGAGCAGGCACGCCCATTAACTCTCCGGACACGTGGCGAGCGTCTCTTCACTTCCTGACTGCGGAAAGGCTGCGAAAAGCTGGCGCTCATTAATTCTAGCATAATCATGTACGGTTTCATTCTCGATAAAGGTAGCAGGCGGTTATGTATGATAGTGAATTAAGTCCTTCCCTTAGAATTCCTGGTGGTAAGGACTTGGGGGGCATCTGTTATAGTAAAAAATAGCGGAGATCATCTGCTGGAGGCTTCTCATTATATTCTAATGATACTCCGATCCCGCGAGCACCTTTATCCGACTATCGAGAACGTCTGTTCGCGACTCGCATATTCTGAAGATACCCCGATCCCGCGAGCACTTTTATCCGACTATCGAGAACGTCTGTTCGCGACTCGCATATTCTGAAGATACCCCGATCCCGCGAGCACATTTATCCGACTATCGAGAACGTCTGTTCGCAGCTCGCATATTAGGAAAAACGATGCTCAACTACCAAAGCTTCGAGAAGTTGTGATCGATAGTCAAATACTGGAAGGCGAGAGAAGTTGTGTTTTTCCTGCGAGCAGACCTTCTCACAAGTCGTTGAAAGGTGTTACATCTGAATGAGCGAGCACTTGGACTCGCGACCATCTTCCAACTTGCGAACAGCTTTTTCTGTGGTGTCATCCCTTAGCCCTCAGTACCAGCAGCCCGTATAGGCCGATTTTGGGTTTATCTTCTTCAGTGGTTCTGAGTCTCAAGGGATCACTATCAAGGAATGAAACTATCGGATGAGTCATTGGATTAGATCTCCCTTCTATCTGAGGATAAGAATCTTATCCCACGAAATCAGCGGGATCTCAATATCTTACGTAACATATTGGAGCATTTCAGATCTATATAAGGAGAAGACTCCATTAAGATACAGGTACACAATCTTCAACCCCTAGCCTCGGCTGCTTGGCTATTCTCCTTCTTGCCTTATCTGACTTAAGCATCGGAGGGCTAACGGCTGGACGCCGGCCACCCTTAGTTGCTTTCTGTCTTCTTTCAGGTCCGGCGGAGGGAGTCTCTATTGGAGAGAAGGTGAACGACCGGAGGACCCTGTTACAAAATCTGACGTTAACAAGTACAAACTGAGAATATGAGGGGTAATATCAAACAGTTTGTGCTTCGAATTGTTATTTAACCTTGATATGAGTAGTCATTTCGAACAACCACTTTATTTGTGATACGACTAGTCATTTCGAACAACCACTTTATTTGTATTGGATTGTTTGGGAAAACTCAATCCACTTTTGACTAGTCATTCATTACAGTATGAGCGGTCATTATCATGTCATTGGAATCATCATCCCTGTAACTTTTCAAAATTGATTGATGACTTGAATAAAAAACATATATCATGGTGGGTCCCACGAATCCCCTGGGTAGAATTTAAATAGTGTACTAAGTTACTCAATTCCCTTTTTATCGTACTGAGTAAACTTACTTGGTCCCATCGTGAATGTATGTGGTTTATTCATGGTGATCCAAATCTTAGGTGGACCATAATACAGAAGCAACATTTTCGTAGTCAGATTTATGTATGTGGTTTATAAACTTCTAGAGAGCAACAAGAGTTTTGGTTCAATATGATATTTTCATAGTGTGTTCATCTAGGTCTCTGTAGGTCGGATTGAAAATAAACATTTCTTTGGTGGCTCCCATGAATAATTTAATGGCCCCCATGAATATCAGTAATCAGTTCAATCACCATTGTTTCGTATTGTATGGTCCACCTAATGTTTCGTATATGCTTCATTTTTTCGATCCTACCATAAAATGAGCTTAAAAATGTATGAATGATGTGGATGTAAGGCACATATATCACAGTAGGGCCACACAATTAGGGATCCATCTAAACCCCGCATGGTGTATCCTGGTAACATCATAATAGGTGTTACCCTAACTGTATGGGGTGTACCTTGATGTATTTTTTTTGTATGTCCATTCATCTGTTGTTACATCTCATTTTATGGGTAAATTCCAAATCATAATAAGATCCAAATCTTAAATCATACCAATATAATAAGTGGCTTGCAAATAAACATTATCAAAACCTTACGATGGGCTCTTTGATATTTTTAATGGTGGGCATTCAATTAGCACTCTTTCAAGTGGTATGGTCCACTTGAGATTTGGATTTGCATAATTTTTGGAAGACCATCCTAAAAGGGCTAGAGAAATGGATGGACGGTGTGGATATACAAAATACTATCCATGTGGACCACCCGGTAGGGGTAACACCCAATAAGATGTTCCTGGGGTAACACCTAATTTGCGCTCCCAACGCTAACATGGGCGCGGCTTCGCTGGATCCCTTACCGTGCCGTCCATTGTGTGATGTGTGTGTATTACATCCACTGTGTCAATTCATCTTGACGCAGTAAACATGAGGGATCCAGTAAACAATGGTACTCTCCCATTAAAATGAAGTGGATCCAAGACTCAAGTGGGCCTCACTAAAGGAAAAGGTGGGTAGGTAAATTACTACCATTGAAACCTCCTTGGGGTCCACAGTGATGTTTATATGACATCCATACCATTCATAAAGTCACTACTACTGGGATGAACTGGAAACACAAATATTATCCTGATTCAAAACTCCTGTGGCTCCACAAATATTTCAACTGTGGACGTTTAATCCTCACATTTTTTAGCCCACTGGAGTCTTGGATCGGGTTCATTTTTTGTCCTCATGTCCTAAAATGAGCTTCCAAAATGGCTGGATGGGGTGGATTTATCAGAAAACCTCAATTTGGGCCCCACCTTTGTTCCCAACACAGGAACTTCCTACCCGCGCCAGCTAACAGTTTGCGTAGTGAGTAACTGCAGACACTAAGCGTGCGGACTAAACTTCGTAGGGCCCACTGTGGTTTAAGTATTTTATTCGCTCCGTCCATCCCTCTTAACAAATAATTTTAGGTATGGTGCCAAAAAATGAAGCATATAAAAAACTAAAGTGGACCACACCATAGAAAAAGTGTGTATTGAATGTCTATTATTGAAAAATTCTCAGATGATAGGGAAGTCTTGGATCAAACTGATAATTGTGTTTTCCGTTCATCCATGTCCATGTGATCTTATGAACAGGTTGGATGACAAATAAACATCTGGTGGGGCCTGGGAAGGTTTCAACAGTGGAAATCATTATTCCCACTATTTCCTGTGGCGTGGTCCACTTGAGATTCGGATATGCCTAAATTTTTGTCTCAACCCCTAAAATGAGATGAAAAAACATATGGACGGAATAGATAAAGCACATACATTGTAGGTGGGCCCAACAGTGTTTACTACGCACGATAAGAGCGTGCGGAGTTCGTCCGCAAGCTATTTGAACTCCAAGGGGAACGAATTAGATGTCACCCTGGTAACAACTTAGTGGGTGTTACCCCTACCGTGTGGGGCCCATCGTGATGTATTTTCTATATATCTATGCCATCTATCTTTTTTCTCTTATCATTTTAGGACATTATCCAAAACCTTAAGAAGATCCAAATCTCAGGTGGACCATACCACTAGAAACAATGATTAATAACCATTAAAAACGATTTGTGGGCTACAAAAGTTTTGGATCAATCTGATATTTATGTTTTCCTTTCATCAAGACCTTATTAACATTATTAAGAGCTTGGACTGCAAATAAACATTACCAAAACCTTACCAAGGGCTCTTTGGAATTTTTAATGGTGGGACACTCAATCACACTGTTTCCAGTGGTATGGTCCACTTGAGAATTGGATCCGCATAATTTTTGGAACCTTATCCTAAAATGGGCTATATAAAAGGATGGACGGAGTGGATATACAAAATATCATCCATGTGGGCCATACGGTAGGGGTAACACCCACTAAGCTGTTCCCGAGGTAACACCTAATTCGCGCCCAACTCCAAGACCCCCCCCCCCCCCCCCCCCCCCCCCCCGCTCTGTCTCTCGGCTCTCTCTCTCTCTGTCCATCTATCTCTCTCTCTCTCTGTCCATCTCTCTCTCTCTCTCTCTCTCTCTCTCTCCATCCGTCCCTCCTACTATTCCTCCTTCCCTCTCAAAAGCATCTCTCTCTCACCCCCTCTCAATCTCCCTTCCTCCCTCCATCTCGACGGCATCTCTCCCTCTCCCCTTACGGGCTCCGTCCTCTTGCATACGTCAGCGGCTGCCATCTACGCCGGATATCTTCGGAAAATCATTTCTCGCCAAATTCTGTTGGTTACAAACTCCATCCTCCGATAAATCTTTTCATCTACTCCAACTCTAAGAGGTAACACATGTTAGGGTTTAATTTTTTTTCGAGGCATTTGGTGTGTGCGAAATCTCCCATTTTGCATTTATTTCGGGGCATTTAGTGTGTGTGAAATCTCCCATTTTAATTTGGGGGCATTGATGAATAGGGAAAGGGATCCAGCATTTTTTTAATATTTTGGGTTGGGACTTGAGAGAGAGATGAGACAGACGCTGCTTGGCTAGTGGTGTTGCTATAGCCACTTGGCTACTGGTTGGTGCCCTATGGGGCCCACCATCTTGTATGTGTTTTAGCCACGCCGTCCATTCTTTTGTCCAAATCATTTTAGGGTTTGATCCCAAAAATGAGATAGATCTAAATCTCAGGTGGACCACACGACAGGAAAACATTAGTAATTGAATGTCCACCTTTAAAAACCTCCTGGGGGCCACTATAATGTTTGGTTGATATCCAACTTGTTGATTAGGTCATAAGGACTTGGATGAAGGGAAAAACAAATATCAGTTTGATACAAAACTTTCATGGCCCCAAGAAGTTTTTAATGGTGGTCGTTCAATCAACATTGTTTCATGTGATTTGGTCCACTTGAGATTTGAATTTGCCTCATTTTTTTGCTCATGCCATAAAATGATTGGAAAAAATGGATGGACGGCATGGATGAAACACAGACATCATCATGGGGCCAATGGAGCACCGACCAGTTGCCAATTGGCTATTCGCAACATCAACGTCTGTAGCCAAACCACAACTGCTTCTTGATGGTTTTCTGTGGGCCCCACCATGATTTATGTGTTCTACCCATGCCAACCATCCATTTCGGATGATTATTTTAGGGTGTTATCCCAAAAATGAAGAAGATACAACTGTCATGTGGACCACATCACAGGAAACAGTGGTGATATAATGCTTACCAATAAAAACCTTCTGGGGGCCACTATCATGTTTATTTCCCATCCAACCTATTGATCTGATTACATAGACCTGAATAAAGAGAAACCACAATTACCAGCTTGATCCAAGACTTTTGTGGCCCCAAGAAGTTGAGAGGATGGGTGTAAAATCACCATCGTTTCATATGGTGTGGTCCACCTCATAATTTCTAGTTCACTTTTACTTTTTTAAGTTTTTTTTCTCCCTACATTATGGGTATTTTGAATACGTGAGCCCACTTTTATAACCCAAGTAATGATTATTTTTGCCTAAAAAGTGGCCCAACTATTCATCTAGATGGGCTCAATAAGATGACATGTTTTTATTTAAGCTTTTTAACATGCCAATTTGATTTTTAAATGATTCCTTACTTAAAGCACTGGTTGGTGTGAATATACAGCTTCTTACTTGTAACTAAGTTACAGGTTATCCAAACACAGAATATACTTGTCACCTATAAGTAAGTTACAGCTTGTATCCAAACAGGATTACATGTAACTTACTTACACCTGTGAGTAAGTTACGTGTAACTTACTAATAACTTAAAAAAAGTCACAAGCATCCAAACGCAGTCTTAGGGATATTTTGAAAGATGTGATTCCTTCATTTTTGTTATGTTTCATTTTGTAGTTATGTGGTTGTTGTTTTTTTTAATATATAAATAAGGGCTATTTGGAAAGCATTAAATTCATTAAAATTTCTATGTCTCGCCTGCTAGCCCAGATGAAAGACGCCTAGGCGTTCCAAAGCAGGTCTCATTTTTTACTGTTAAGGAGACACAGTAACCCCACTAGAGTGGGTGCATCGTGTGAATAACAAAGTGCGAGTGTTGCCCAACTAATAGGGTCAGTGCGTTGCATGACTGACTCAAATAAAAAATGCAATGAAATGTTAAACACAGTTAGCCTTTCATATTCATTAGCATTAAAATGTCAAGTAGGATTTGGGACCTTAGCATTGTGGAATACAACTTCCACTTTCATATGGTATATGTCTTGGATAAAGATAAACATAAGGTGAAGTAGGTGTGTTTCACACAAATTCATCTACGTCCGTATTCTCAATGTCCATAATTTGAGTTTCATTATGTTTAGCCCAAATTCATCTATTATGTAAAATTCTTTGCTAGTCAATATGAAGGGTATAGGCTATTGGATATTCATAATCCCACAATCATGATAACATTTATCACATAGCAATCACATAGCATAATGTCATTATATGAATTTATAGCATGTATAGTTGAGACTTTTAGTCGAGAATAATATTGTCATTATAATAATTTCTTCATGTCTCCCGCCTACAGCAATACGTTCAGCTAACTCAAACAATGAGTGCTCCATCAGAAGTGTAGTGGTTTGTTGTCGATACGCCAAGTGTTGAGGTTGTGCTAGATGTAAACGCCGAGCACACGCCTCAAATAGGAATGAAATTTGCTACTGAGGAGGAGGCAATAACCTTTTATAACGTCTATGCAAAGTCGGTCGGTTTTAGCATTCGTAAGAATCAGACACGAAAGTTAGCTGGTACCGAAGAGAACGTGTGGCGTGTGGTATGTTGTTCGAAAGAAGGAATGACTAAATTCAAAGAAAATGATGGTGAGAGTTCGAAACATTGCAAGTTAAGGAGGAACCGGCCGTCAACTAGAGTTGGTTGTCCTGCGAAGATAGCATTATCTCACGATAAGAATGGTATGTGGGTCATCACAAACTTTGTTCAATCTCACAATCATGAACTGGCATCTGAAAATGAAAAGCATCTTCTAAGATCCCACCGGTGTGTGGGTGATGAGTCGAAGGCATTTATTCGTAACTGTAAAGACGTTGGAATTAGGCCATCTTTAGCCCATGAATTTTTAGTGAACGTCAATGGAGGATATGAGAGTACTCCTTTCACAAGAACAGATGTCAAGAATGCATTTTGAGATATGCACAAGAACATATGTCAGAAGGACGCAGAACTGATGTTTCAACATTTGCGTGCCCGTCAAAATGAGGATCCCGATTTCTTTTTCTTGATTCGAAAAAATGACAAGGACAAGCTATTATCAGTTTTTTGGTGTGATCGAGCTTCAAGAATTGATTATATGGTTTTTAATGATATGGTATGCTTCGATACTACATATAGAACGAATAGGTATAAGATGCCTTTTACTCCTTTTGTTGGAGTTAATCATCATAATGAAACTGTTGTATTTGGATGTGGGCTTCTCATCAATGAGAGAATAGAGTCGTTTGTGTGGTTGTTTGAACAGTTTATAAAAGCAATGCAAGGAAAGGCCCTAGGTAGTATAATCACAGATCAGGATTCAGCTATTGAGGCAGCAATTCAACAAGTATTTCCTACCACAAACCATAGGTTTTGCTTGTGGCACATTATGCAAAAAGTTCCTGAGAGATTGGGCCAATATTTCAGGAATCACGATGACTTCCAAACCAGTTTTCAACGATGCGTGTACAGTAATGAAAGCGTGGATGAGTTTGAGTACAATTGGTCTTGCTTCATCGATCGATTTAAACTTGAAGACAATGAATGGCTATACTCGCTCTATCTGATTTGTGATAAGTGGATTCCAGTCTTTGGTAAAGATACATTCCTTGCCAACATGACTACAAATCAAAGAAGCGAAAGCATCCATTCCTTTTTCGACTCATATTTAGGCCCAAAGACGACATTGGTTGATTTTGTTAAGCAGGTTGAAAAAGGAATACAAAAACGGCGTCATACGGAGCAGATGTCTGATTTTAGAACGAAGAATTACCAGTTGGAGCCTGCAACATCATTGGCCATGGAGAAAGACCTTCATAGTATATACACATACACACACTTCGACATTGTTCAAAAAGAATTGTTTCATAGTTGTGGTTACATGGCAGACGTACTTGGTGAAAATGGTGACTTTATTTTATGGAAGGTTAAGCACCCAAAGCTCAAGAAGGATGCCCGAGTGGTAAAGTTTATGAAGGATGTTGTCTACGCCAGGTGCGTTTGTAAGATGTTTCAATCTAGAGGATATGTTTGTCGTCATATAATTGCCGTCTTCAGAACTATGGGTATTGTAGAACTTCCTACAAGATATATTTTGAAGCGAATAACACATGAGCCAAAGATTGGGTTAACCCTTGGTGTAAACGAGGCAGGCGAAGGTTCAGAAGAAAGTTTCAATATGCAAATTGAAGAAATGACGAAGCTTTTGTTTCGTTTTCCATCAGCGGTTCAGAATTCTCCACAAGCATGCCAAGTTGCAACAGAGGGCCTAAGGGAGTTGTTAGCGGTAGTTGGGCGTGTTCGGGATGTCGATGTTGTTTTAGAAACGTGTAACGATAATGACGGTGTTGGCGGTAAGCAATCAACTTTCAAATCCACAAATTGCAAATACAAAGGGGCGTGCCAGCAACAAGAGGCTGAAGTCATGGAAGGAAAAAGCTAAAAGAAAGAGAAAAAACGACTAAATAAGAAGAAAGGATCACATTTTGTTTCATTTTTTTGTTATAGAATTTGTAATTGAACTTCTTTTCTGATTTGCGATTTAAAGTACATGAAGTCAATGCCTTTTTTCTGAAAAATCTGTATTATGAATTTTTAAAAACATTAATTTTGTGGCATAAAGGCCTTTTTGATTACTTTGAATTTGGGTTGTTGGCATAGTAGATTGCATATGGTACATTGTAAGGCATATAACATTTTGATGCACTACTTATTTTTTAATATATTTTTCTTCCAACCCATCCGATAGAATGGTCCTACCATTACAAAGAAATCAGCCACATACACATTGAGTGGATCACACATCTACGAATATAATTTAACAATGGCTGCAAATTATTTGATGTACCTATGTCCTCAATGATGAGTGGATGGTACTGATTTTTTTTGTTTTACCTGGCTATTGAAAGGAATTATTGTCCCATATAATTAACAATGATTTCAAGTATTTGGTTGTGTTCGCTTATAGTTTGACCAGACTATTGAATATTTTCATTTTCCAGATTGATAACTTTTGCGAGATAGTTGAAGCGATTTCATATTTCCAAATTCTCATAATACTGCATCTCATGGTATGTGCTTGAACCCTCATAGGGCCTATAATCGAACGCCTATGCAGTCTTATAACTTTCATCTTCTTTACTTAATGCATTTTTTCTTTTATCAGGAAACACGTACGAAGCGTACATGCACAAAACGTCATGTACAAGATAGAGGGGTCACAACAAACTGCTCCCCTCGAAGGTTTAAACTACTGATTGATAAATTAAACGAAAGACAACTGCAGGCGGTAAATGAAGTAGGGTTTGGAGAATTACTATTTATCAGGTGTAAGAAGTTACACCGGCCCCTTTTGAATTGGTTAGTCGAGCAATTTGATGAAAGAAGACATTCATTTCGCATAGGTGAGTGTGAGCTTCATATTACTGACAGTGATGTAAGCCTTATATTAGGGCTACGCACAGATGGGGAGCCAATCACATTGGACCCGTGCGAAATTCTGAGTACTGATCTAAGAAGGACATTCAACTGTAGTGGAGACCTGATTAACCTTGAGACTTTAGACAAAATCATGGTGGGGGGTTCGTACGGCAATGAATTTAAACAGGCATTCATTCTTTATAGTTTAGGGGTCATTTTATGCCCCGGAGCTAGGCCAAATGCACGTGCAATATACCTTCAGCATCTTCAGGACATTAGCCCAGCATCAAGAATGTCCTGGGGTAGGCACGTGATTGATACCTTGGTAGAGTCGTTGTCAACCTATCGACAGAATGAGAGAAAGTATCTTGGCGGATGCATGCTACTTTTACAAGTATGTAATTCAAACAACATATATTTTGCGAATTTGAGCCATATATTCATTCAAGTATTTGGGTGTTATGTACTAAAATACTGATTTGTAACTTGATTGCAATTGTGGCTCTAGGTTTGGTACTTTCAGCACGTACTGCCGGATGTCAGTGCTCCTCCGCTCCTTCAATTTGAACATAAGTTTCCACTCGTTCATTTTTGGGGAGATAACGAGATAGAATCGAGGGAGAGAAGTGAAGCGGCGTCTATGGGCTTTGTTAAAGGATTGGTAGGTGTAAGTCCTTATAAATAAAAGAAAATGTTAAAAGTTTAGATCACAGTGGTTATAGATTGATAAGATGGAGTATGTGCTCATTTTCAGGTTGCAATGGAGTTGTGTCTGGACATTACGGTTGAGATGGTAATGGCTAAAATCAGGAATGCAAGACGAGAGAGGAATCCAGAAAGTCACGATCGTCTGGAAAACTTGAATGATGGACCTCCTTCCACTGTACCTGAAGTAGAGAGGACAATTGTTTATTTAGTACAGGAAAATGAGGTTTGGCCATTATAAATCATTTCTTAATTTAGGGTGAATGTGAAGATTAAACATCGACATATGAACCAAGTTAGTTGTTTCTGTTATCAGGAATTGAAGAAGAGGATTGGTGTCTTGGAGGAAAATCTATTCATCCGACATGACATGAAAGGTGTGAAAGAAGAAAATGCGCGATTTAGGGAAGTCGCCAACGAAAATGAGGTATATCCACGACGATTAACTTATTCATGCATATATGGTGTCTTCATATAATACGTTAACGAATCGACGTATTTTCCAACATAGTGCCTTTTTTTTATTAGGAACTGAAGAAGAGGATGTGTGTCGTAGAGGAAGATAATATATCGCTGCGAAAAGAATTGGACTTGATAAAGGAGAAAGTATGTGGGATGGAAAAGATGTTAAATAAGGGAAAAATAGCATCATTGGAGAGGAGGTTAGAAGAGATGGGAGACGTGTTGCATGTGCAGCGACAGTTCAATATTGGCAAGGTACGTTGCACTATATGTTTGCAAGAAAATTGTCTTACAATAAAATCTTTACAAAGATCTTGTGATTTTGTTGCGGTGATTTTCTCAGACAATTAAATTAGAGGCCGCTACCGAGGATTTTGAACCAACACATGAAGCTGGACCGGACGATGACACACTCGTAGGAACACACAGTCCAGTAGCTTCCACCATTGATGTAGGCGGCCCTACTGAGAAGATCCGCAGGACACGTAAACCTGCTCCAGCTACGTTGTCTCCATTTGTGACTCTTCGAAATAAAAAGCGTACAAAGATTAGCGATGATGCGGAAAATAAGAATGCAACTCAAGGGGGACGCGTGAGCAACACTTCGTGAAAATCAATTACGATTATATGGCTTTACGAATCTATAATGACTAGAATAAGTTATGTGTAGGATAATCCTTTGCACAATTGGAGTACGTCGGTTCTGAAGTCAGCTAAATTGGAAACACATAAAGAAAAGTTGCTTTCGTATGCTTTTAGTGAAAAAGACACGGACGACAAGTATGAGTTATTTTTTGACCTTTAACTGTGATGTAATAATGTTATTTGTTTATTTTGATTGCTGACATTCTTCGAGTGCTACTATGGTTTGTTGTGTTCAAATATAATTATCTTTACATATATTTATTAAACCTCATGATTACGCCACTTTAAGATGTACTATCATAACCCCATGGATTCTGGTTATAGTGAGGTGGTTGTTGAAGTACTGGGTGAAGCAATTACCCGAAGTCGTTTAATGACATTGTTGCCAAATGAAATGCTAAGTGGAGATGTAAGTTCAAGCTTGAGTATTTATTTAGTTTATTGATCACTTTTATGAGTTTTTTCATTACCGATTATTCATTATGTTTAAGCAGGTAGTGAACGCGTATTTACAGTTGAGTGTACACCGACAAAAGGAAATGGAGAAGGGTGTACTACGTGCATATCTTTCATCGTATACAGTGGTATGAATATGATTGAGTAGATTGTTGCTGTTTTGGTATTTTTTATCATCTTAACAACCTACTACACTAAGAGTCAAGTCATTTTCAGGACAAACTATTAATGCATGGAGATATCGGAGGTTGGTTCAAACTGGAGACGATCGGATACGACCTTTTAAAATGTCATTGGGTAAGGAATTCATGTGAATTGTTTAATAAGATTTATATTATTTATGAATTTCGTAGTGATGACATATTGTGATTAACTTTCATGCAGGTCTTTGTGCCAGTTTTCCAAGATAAACATTGGTTCGCCTTCGCATTTAGCTTAATAGAGGAGAAGGTATACTATCTTGACTCGTTGCACTGTGGATGCGAGGCGAGAATAAGGGCTGTGTACCCATATCTCGTAAGTAAACATTACAGTTTTTTCATAATTAACGTTTAATATACACTAAATGTACGAAAATTATAAATATATGACATGTGTTTTAGCAAGCGGCCTTTGAGAAAGTTTTTGAGTCTCATCACCTGGCGAAGAAATTGTCTTCCTGGAAATTGGAAGCGAATTCGCTGGTCCCAAAACAAGTTTCTGGGTGAGCACTATCTTCGCTTCTGATAAAGACAACACCCTCCTAATGAAAGTAACACATCATTTTCTTACCATACGATTATGCATATGTGATTGTGGAATCTTCATGCTCCAGAATATAGAGACTTTTGATGGATCTCGGATAGATACGTATAGACAGGTAATTAACAATTCATTAGACACTTGTTAGGACACGAGGTTCAAACCAATTATGTATATCTAAAATGTAAATTCTTGTTGAATGTAGAATGATATATCAAGTATACGTTTGAAGATTGCAAGGGATTTGGTCTGTGATGACCTGAACAGGCGAAGATGGCGTCTTTTTATGGAGACGTCATACAAAAATCTTTGAAAAAAGAAAAAACATATCTTTTTGAGTCTATTCCCTACAAAAGAATCGCGTGCTTGGATGTCCATTTCCCGTACAACAATTGTCCACTACTCACATTTGTCATCCGGAACGATGCATCGTTATACTGAAGGTGATCATACCTACTCTTATTACATGTGGCTTTATATCTTCTATTGGTATTAAGATATCTCTGTCCTTTTTCTCTGCAGTTGTTTTGCATTTGATTACGTTTGAGGCAAGTAAGGATGATAAGATAGCTGAGAAACTAAGAATATAGCATTCTGAATGGTTAGTGTTTAGATTATGTCCTTGATGAAAGTATTCTATTCATTACTGATCTTCAGGTATGTGGTGTCTGTAATTTTCGTAGAAAATTTTCTTTTCGTAGTCCTCGCTTCTAACAACAGCATCCCCATTCCAGGTCTGTCTACCTTTTAACTGCACTTTTTTCTTGCTGTGGTGGTTGAATGTCTGCGTTTTTAGACTCTATAGGGCCCACTATAATGTTAACTTGCCATCCAACATGTTAATTGACTCATTTGTACCTGTACAAAGGAAAATTTCAATGGTCAAGCATTCAATCACGACTGTTTGTGATATCGTGGCCTGCTTGAGCTTTCTATCTGCTTAATATTTTGTTCATGCACATAAATGATCTGAAAAACTGGATGAACGACATGGGTCAGGCAGAGCAGAACTGATTTTGGAACTGTTGACTAAGGAACTGATTTTCGAGGTCGGTTAATGACTTTGGGATTTTCCAGAATCATAAAGTACAACTTTTGTATGGTGTATCTCAGCAGATTTATTTGAAATTGCTTTACCTTGTTTTAGTGTCCAAAGAAATATTTGAGGGTTATGGAAATCTATTACCGTTGATGCTTGATTGGTTGAATTTCTTTGAGTTTGTTCTTCTGTGTTCGTTTAAAAGTCGTGCCGACAGAACATTTGTTTGGGTTCTTGTCTTTTAGAGATTCTTGTGACATTGCTCTTGACCTGACCGTTTGGATCATTGAACCATGGTTCCAAATGCAAACAATCCTGTGCATCAAGAATTTGTTCATTTACTTATGACCTTGTCCATTCTTGTCTTAGTTAGAATGTAGCCAACTCATTTCAATCAAGTATCATTTATCTCTTTCACTTTGAGATAACTATTGGATTATCAAGTTCAAGCTTTTCATCCTTCACTGTCAAGTTGCCTTTGATTGTATGTGCATCTTGCAATGTATGTCCTTGACATGAAACTATTAAAGGGGTGACAGTTGTTAGTAGTGGGTTTGTCTTTTGGTGTGCAAAAAAGACTTTTCATTCAACTATTAAATGTGGATTTGTGACTTCAGTTTCTTTGAATATTTATGGCTCCACACAAACAATATATCAACATTTATTGCTTTTTGTCTGAATGTAGGATGGTACAGAAACATCACAAAATTCCATTAGAAACAAGAGGTTTCAAGCCTGTATTTTTTTTTCTTTTCTATTTTTTTTGTCTAGTTAAACAAAAACCAAATGGTTTGATTTTGCCGAGCCAGAGATTTAGCGTCCATTCTGCCGAGCCAGAGTGTTGTTTCCTGGTTCCTTTGGTCTAAGAGAAACACCAGAATCTTCAAAGGCAGATCTTCAAGTGTGCAAAGGCTTGCAAGGGGGAGGCCACTGCACATAAAACATAAATAAAAATGAAAGAATCGTGGTCACATTCTGCATGTCAAGAGAGAAGCCAATTCAGTTGTGGATGGCCTGGTCAATGTGGGTTCTCTTAAGGATTGAGATTCAGATTATTGGCAGGAGATAAATAGCTCACATCCCTTTTGGGGCCAACTCTTTCCTTAGTTTATCAGTTTTTCTTCTGTATTCTCTGAGTGTCAATTGCATTTTGCTGTTTTTGTGTGTTTTGTTTTCTTAGGCCCTGTTTTCATATATTATTGGTTGCTCTATTTTTTCCCGAATTAATATTTTTTCAGATTTCTAAAAGGATAATTGGAATTAACTAGCTGATGTTTGATCGTAGTCTCTGTGGGCACATAAAAGGGTTCAGCGAAACTTGGGTTAGCGAGGAACTGTACTTGACTGTCTTTTGCTTATGGTGAGGGATTTTGCTACAGATTGAAAGGTCAGGCCGAAGAGGAATCTTTTAAGAACATTTGAGGAGGAACGACCTCAGGAAAATAGCATGAGCTGTTAAAATGTCTCCGGAAAGAATCTCTGCTTGGGTTTAGGTGAATCAATGAAGGAAAAAGGCTTCAATTGAGGAAAAGGGGATTTTGCCCACAATTGTTTCTAAAAAGTGAGCAGATTAGCCTAGGCAGTGTGACCCGTAATCATTCCTCTTGCGAACTGAGACAGTCAATTCACAATATATAAGTGCAAAACAAAGAAATTATATTAAACAAAGAATGGTTGTGGTTGCTTGCCTACTTGATGTTAGAGGTATGCTCCATCTATAATGCACCCAGATATTGGGTAAGTGGATGCATGTACATGTTGCCTTTTGTTAATTGTGGAATGGAGGGAAGAGGTTGTATGAAAAAATTGTTTTCTTTGTAATTGGAGAGTAAAATGGTCTCCTTATACCTATGTTCTTCTAGTATCCCTTACAAAAATCAATCATAATTATTACATGTTTGCATTTAATTTGGTTGTTTATAAATCACGCTTGATCAGTTATAGACTTTCATTCAAATTTACCAACTGTTGGTGTGTTAGGTAAATTTATTCAGCAAAAGCATGATTCTTAATTTTATTATAAAAAACAAAAGAAAAAAAATATCCATATTGATGTCCATATGCTCCATATTGATTCAAGATGGTTCCAAAAAGTTCAGTCATATTTCATGACAATTATAAATCAATTCTTTTTCTATTTACTTTGACATGAGGGGATCAACTCTAAAACAGATCGCTTTCTGATATATTTAATCTAGTTTCTAAAGAGAGCTGCTTTTTTTTTTTTTTTCCCCTACTTATGGCCATGAATATTCGTTTTTGTTTTTCAAAGAAAAATGCATGAAACATGGGAAGCTTGTCTTCCCTATAACTAAATTGTCTCTAAAATCCCTGAAATCGTTTTTTGGCTTAAGGAATGACACAGAGAATGCTATACTGTTGGATTGGTGAGAAGGCCATGTCTACACTATTGGACTGGTAAGAAGGAACTTGCGGACAATTTCTAGCAACTGCTCAATCATTTGTTAGCAGGTACACACTAAACCTCCACATGTGTATGCTAAAGTTGGATGGTTGGAAATTGTTACTACAGCTTGGATACCGTCCATTTGTGTGCAGGTACATACTAAACCTGATGTGTAACCAGTGTGAATACTGTCCATATGAAGATGGATTTTGTGGCATTTAATGTCAAAATAAATGGGAGAGAGAAGACTGATTTAAAATCTTTAGAAATAACATTATTCTCATTAAATGTGGTTGGATAATTGTGGGGTTTCGGTGGATCCTTGTGGGGCCATTGTCATGGATGTGTCGAATATTCAGACCGTCTATCCATTTTTACAGCTACTGGACCATGAAGTAGAAAAGAGTGATGATTGAATCCCATGATGATTTTTACAGCTAGTGGATCCCAAAATGAAGTAGATCCAAATCCCATGTGGACCATGATATGCAGAAAAGAGTGATGATTGAATGCACACCATTAAAAAGTTTTTTGGAGCCAGCAGAATATTTATTTTCAATCTAAACAGTTGATAAGGTCACACAGAACTGAATGAAGGTACCACACAACCTGATGAGGTTGCTTTGCTTTTCTGGTCCAATGTTAGGATGCTCATGTGCACCAGTGTCAACTGGTGGGCCCCACTGGATGATCCCATTTTCCAACCAGGAGAACCGGAATGTGGCAGAGTCATCTGTCCCCTACCAATATAAGGGCAATGTATCGATGAAGAACATCTGTCTAATGGGTCCCATCGTGGATGGGTCATGTTCCAAGGTAGGTGCATCCCCGACCGTGAGGCCCACCATTATGTATGTGTCTTACATTCATGCTGTCCATCCGTTTTTCATGGTCTGGATTGCTGAACAAGTGGGACATGCAATTTAGAAATGAAAGTTTGTGTATGCTGTGGAAAGATTTGTTTCTTGTATTTCACATTATGCTTCTAGTTTGTATATGTTTTCCTTTTATTTTCATGTGTTTGAATGGAAGTAACCTGAGATCATCAGGAAATTGAAACCATGGTCTCAATTATTTTATCCGTTGTTTGTTTTGGATTCCAATTTTACAGGGATTTGATGTTCTGTCCCCTCATGTTATCTTCTTTGCCTCAGAAGTCATTAATGTCAAATTTTTATTTTTCGGAGATACGAATCTGCACAGTTTTTCGCTGAAAATCTGAAAATTTGAGAAATGAAAATCAGTTCGCAACACTACTTTGTAAGCAAATGCCGAAAAGGCAGGTTTCCACAGAAAGCAATTTCATTTTCTGGGTTTCAATGTTCCCAATTGTAATTCACCTCTTTTTTTTTTCTTTAATATGAGGGAGTTATTTCTCTTCTTTCACACATTTATTAGGGGACGCATAGAATGATATACTGTTGGATTGGTCGGAAGGAGGATGCACGCATAAATTAGCCACTTTTCAATCATTTGTTAGCAGATACACACTAAACCTACACCTATTTATTCAATCCACTTCATTTTTGTGTTTGTTCAGTACAATGAGTTAGAAAAGTGGATGGTAGGGATGGATAACATATATACACATATTTTTATCCTTGGGCTGACGATTTTTAACTCATTCATTTAATGTCAGGGACATGGACCGAGCAGCACTCGTGACAACAATTCAGCAAAGGGAATACCTGGACCGCGTATGATTGTATAAATCAACTACGATGACATCAGAAAAAAGGCAGCCATTTCATTTTTGACTTTTTTTCATACAGCCCGGATGCGGGCAAGTGTCATTCATGTGAACATGTATAAAAATGACGTCACTTCTATCTCCATACACCTGCACTCAAAGATTACTTGGCAATTAAATAGGTGGCGTGGTTGTCTCTCAAATTATTCATCTAGAATTTTGAGAAGCCTCATATTACAGGTCCCAATTTACAAGCAGCAATATAGGTTCCACCAACAATTACTGTTAGAACCATGAAAGTTCAACTAATCATGGAAATTCGAACGCCTTTTAATAACAGAAAGGACATTTATATAATTTAATTGTGGTTTCGACTCTGCTCTTCACAAAATACAGCTGAGAATTTGTATTAACGGTTTGGATCACTGGAAGATGCCCCCCCATGCTTAAAAACTGAAAACCTCTTATGTACAAGATTGCCCCTGTACATGAGCATTTGAGCAGATATTATGCTCAAGGTACATTGGCGTGTTTGGCAGATATTCGGTTCAATCTCCATGGTTTGTCTTCACCCAACTGCCGTTGTAAATTAGACCCACTCACAGCAATCAGACATGTAGATCCAATGATCCCATTTGGGTGCGGGTGGAAAACTGTTAACCCCTCAACATTTGGAGTTGCACATTGAACCATTGGCCATTTTTAGGCTGACCATTTTTTAGACTACAGTTTGGGTAATAGTGCATTGCAGGCGCTGGTCAGTATTTGGCAAAAGTGGCTTCCCATGGCTGCAAGTCCAATAGATTGGGAGTCTAATAATGGATCGGGTCTGGAAGTCTCATATTTGGTCCGGGTTCGATTTATTGCAACCTTAACCCGATCTGAGCAATGGCTCATCCGATAGGTGGTCTGCAGATTGAATAGTGAGGTCCATCAGATGGGTCCGACTCTAGACATACCCCATGCCATAAATCAATTGTGCCCATGCTGATTGAACGGTCCGGTCGATCAGATCGGTCTGACCCTGTACATGCCCCATTCCAGAAATAAACTATTCCCATTCATCAAATAATTGCACTAGCCTCCTTTTTGGGGCCAACCATGATTAAAGATTTTCTAATCATTAATACTTGTGGGGTCAATGGAACGAGAACATATGTTGCCATCCAACATATCTGGAGGATATATTTGTCCTGCAATGACTTCACCCAACCCAATTGCAATAGGAGTTACAACATTCAACGACCATAAAGACATTCTATGAGAAATTCATTCAACCCAGCGTTGCCAAAGTGAGGCCTTGCAATAACATCACCAAAAATCCATGCATACCAAATGGCCACACATACATCCACCTAGCCACACACACATACATCCACATGGCCACGCATACATCCACCTGTACAATCATTGCAGGACAACAACGAACTAAGATATAAAAATATTTAAGCATCCACATTAATAGTAAACCATCCACAGTGTGTACTACTGAAAAGTATTCCAAGAAAATTACAAGTCAATGCAGGAACACATATGTAATGATGAAAAGTAATACAAAGAAGAGAATCAGTGCAGAGATAATAACACAACATCCACATGCTCCATATAACAACCACTGTATTTCGTGAAAGTTACCGTCTGGACAGTAGTCGCTTATCCCATCATCTTCACTCGTTTGTGTAGTGGAGTCGCGTATCGTCTTCCTTAGTCCCGTCTGCGAAGAACATGCATGGCTACTTGATGATTGAGAATTATATAAACGACGAGGAGTCTTCACTGCCTCGGGTGTCTCCTCGTCACACCAAATGAATGCACCCCTATGTTGCTGCAATAATATTTATTTTAGATAGAAAGAGTAACTTCTTCAATACTATCAAAATCTAGCTAAGTTAAAGAAAATGATTTCACTTACCCTTCGAATTGGACACTTGTAGAAATATCTTCCATGATTTTCAGAAGTCTTTACCATGTACATATCCATCTTTCATTCTCCACATGAGCATAGTCGTGGTGGAATAGCTCCTTCCATTTACCTTAAATGTTCGAAGAAAAATATGAAATGAAATACGTTGACAGTAATTAATTTGCTGGGTTAAAAATAGAGCAGAAATTGAGCACTTTTCACAGTTTTGCAAGATATCTTAAAGTAGCAAGCCAAACACCTACCCCACGGAACAATGGTTAAAAAAAAAAAAACACCAAAGTTCCAAAATGGCCCGAGGAATGCCTCAAGGAATAAATGAAAAAAAAGGAGAAGAAAAATAAGAGAGGATGGGCTGCTTACATCAGGAACCATGTGCTAATGTTTATGTTCTGTACTTTAATTTCCAGAAAATAGTTCGTTTGATGTTTCATTTATTTCACTGTATGCATTATCTGTAATATGTTAGTTGAGAATTGAAATAGGAAGCAATTTCTTCAGTGTAGGCCTAGGAAGGCTTCCACGACTTTTCGTTTTCAAGCTATTGCATACTCTGCAATGCTGAGAGTTTCTACGGTGAACTTAGGTTGTTATCATGCACAATTGGGCTCTATTGTTCAAGGATATGTATGGTTGAAATGATGTCAAATGTTTCAGCCAATTGTTTGTTTCGCCTTCTCTTCATTGAATGTAGAATATTTTCACATTTCTTTCTTAATTAATTGTCCATTTGCTGGCAACTAATTGAAGGATTATGGATTACACATCTCACAGACTTATTGAAGGATTGACGTGTTCTATAGGACATCTAAATTGGACAATTATATCAACAGCTCCAATCAGTGAACTACACACTCCATTATTTTGAAACGGTGATCCTAATTCCAGGATAGGAAATGGCCAATCCATATCTATGGTAATAGAGAAGTTCTATCATTCTCTAAACCATCCATCATCCGAGGCCTGCTCTTGATCATCATTTGCACCTAACCATGTGTGGGTCCCACATTGAACACGCAGCCATTGTCAGCACCACCTTGGAAGCACTAACTCTAAAAAGGTCCACTTTGGATGGAGGCACAACTATATGTTCGCCCCACCACTTTGGGACAGAGTTATCATTATTTTCTTAAGTTCGCTTCATGGCCCGTTTGGCACCATGGATATGAGGAGAAGTGGAATCCATGATATGATTTCTCATCAATTCCAATTCTTGTCGATTCGAGATTTTCGGTTTGGCAGCCAAGATTTGGAGAGAAATCAAACATGAAGGAATGGATGGTGTAAATTTTAATCACACCGTATGCCCACAGTATTAGCCTCGATTTTTAAATCCATGCCATTCATCCATTTGTTCAGATCATTTTATCCCAAAATCGTGCCAAATTTTGGAAATCATCATCTAAAGTGGACCATAAAACAAGAAAAAATGGAGAGTGAGACCTTTATGATGCACAAAAGTTTTGGATTAAACTGAATTTGCGTGGTCCCTTCATCCAGGTCTTTGTGACCTTATCCACAAGTTGGATGGAAAACATACATCATATTGGGTCCCATAGTTAGGGACAAATTATGGTGGGTCCCACGTTGGGAAGGATTTCTCCTCAAATCCCACCATTTTTTGAGGATTTGAAAAAGGGCTGAAAGTGCCTTTTTGAGTTTTCCAGGATTCCTCTCAATACCACTTCTCATCAAATCCATGGTGCTAAACAGAATAAAGCAACCAGTTTCTCTTCCTTTCTCCTCAAATCCATGATGCCAAACGGGCCCAAAATGCTTAAGCCTATAAACCCCACCATAACGATACTAAACCTGACCATTTTCAGCCTACAATCTGCCCTATATTCAGCCTCAAAGTAATGCCCTTAACATTCTCTACACTAGCCTTTTCTAAATCCCATTTGATTTTCAACCCACTACCGACCAAAAGATAACCCAACATTCAGATTTCAATTGACGAATGTCCGTGAATCGAAGGCTAGGATTGTTCCAATTTTAATGTGAATTAACAACAATGGGTTTGGGAGTTATTCCCTACATCAATTATGCTTTCCCCCAAACCAGATAAGGGATTTGTCATTTAAAAAACTACTTCAAGAAAATCCAAACAAATGACTTCTTTAATCCAATAACATGTGAAACTCATACTTGATTTGGAAGCGATTCTGCTGTGAGAGAGGTTGGCGCTGGTACGGACTTTGCGTTGAGATACTTTAGGTGGCTAGGGTTTCTTCATAGGAGGGAGATAGCAGACAGAGTGAGAGAGACTGGAGAGAGAGAGAGAGAGAGAGAGAGAGAGAGAGAGAGAGAGAGAGGTGACATTGAATATTGGGGCGCAGATTTCCGACGAAAGCCTTGCGCAGGAAGTTACTGCGCTGGTAACCAAGGTGGGGCCCACAGTGATTTTTTTCATAAATCCACCCCGTCCATCCGTTTTGGGAGCTCATTTTAGGATATGAGAAAAAAAATGAACCGGATCCAAGAGTCAAGTGGGCCGAACTAAAGGAAAAGGTGGGTAGATAAATTACTATCGTTGAAACCTCCCTGGGGTCCACAGTGATGTTTATATGACATCCATACCGTTCATAAAGTCACTACTACTGGGATGAACTGGAAACACAAATATTATCCTGATTCAAAACTCCTGTGGCTCCACAAATATTTCAACTGTGGACGTTCAATCCTCATGTTTTTGGCACACTTGAGTCTTGGATCTGGTTCTTTTTTGTTCTGGTGTTCTAAAATGAGCTCCCAAAACAGATGGACGGGATGGATTTATCAAAAAACATCACTTTGGGCCCCACCTTGGTTCCTACGCAGGAACTTCCTGCGCAAGGCTTTCGCAGGAAATCGCGCCCGAATGCATTGGTAAAGTACACCAAGGTGTACTGACGTCGTGAAGTTCTTCCACCATGACCCACGTGTTATATCCAATCCATCCCTTCCATTTTTTTAGATTTTTCCTAAGGACTGATCTAAAAAATAAGAAAGATCCAAAGTTTCAGTGGACCACACTGCAGAAAGCAGTGAGATTGAACGCATACCATTGAAACCTTCTTGGGGTCATAGAAGTTTTGGTTCAGTCTGATATTTGTTTTTACCCTTCATCCAGGTCCATGTGACCTTATGAACAGTTTGGACGGTAAATAATCATCATGGTGGGCCGAATGTATGTTTTGACGGTGAGAATCATTGTAGGGTCTACGTTTTCTGGTGTGGTCCATGTACACCAGCGAATTTGCTTCCTCCGTTATCAAAATACGAGTGGGTGCGTAACCAACTAGGAAGAAGATGCATAATGGTACCGAGACGATGAAAGCACTCTAACCAAATACCGAAAAACATTGACGCATACCGTACCCCTAAAATAGCATCGATTCACTCCGACTTACACAGCAGTCATTCGGTGGTACGCCGAATGCTTTCACTGAGCTTTAAGTGGGTGTGTAACCTCTCAAGAAGACACTACATTAGGGTATCGAGACTAAAAAATCACTCTGCCACGCACCGACGAACACGGACATACACCGGATCTCCAAAAAAGTAATGGTTCCCTCCGACTTGTACTGCAGCACATGCGGTCGCATCTCGAATGCTTTTACTGAACTACGAATGGGTGCGGAAACACCTAGGAAGAAGATGTATCATGGTACCGAAACTACGGAAGCAATCCAACTAAATACCGAAAAATATTGACGCACACCGTACCCCTAAAATAGCATCAATCCACTCCGACTAACAAAGCAACCCTTCGGTAACACGCCGAACACTTTCACGGAACTGCGAGTGGGTGCATCACCACTCAAGAAGACGCTACGTTGGGGTACCGAGACTTAAGAATCACTCTGCCATGCACCGACGAACACGGACATACACCGGACCTCCAAAATAGTAACAGTTCCCTCCGACTTATACTGCAGCATATGCGGTCGCATCTCGAATGCTTTTACTGAACTAGGAGTGGGTGCGTAAACAACTAGGAAGAAAATGCATAATGGTACCGAGACGACGGAAGCACTCTAAGTACCGAAAAACATTGATGCATACCGTATCCCTAAAATAGCATCGATTCACTCCGACTTACACAGCAGCCATTCGGTGGTACGCCGAACGCTTTCACCGAACTTTGAGTGGGTGCGTAACCTCTCAAGAAGACACTACATTAGGGTATCGAGACTAAAGAATCACTCTGTCATGCACCGACGAACACAGACATACACTGAACCTCCAAAAAAGTAACGGTTCCCTCCGACTTGTACTGCAGCACATGCGGTCGCATCTCGAATGCTTTTACTGAACTAGGAATGGGTGCATAAACACCTAGGAAGAAGATGTATCATGGTATCAAAACTACGGAAGTAATCTAACCAAATACCGAAAAAGATTGACGCACACCGTACCCCTAAAATAGCATCGATCCACTCTGACTTGCATAGCAACCCTTTGGTGGCACGCCAAACGCTTTCACCGAACTGCGAGTGGGTGCGTCACCACTCAAGAAGATGCTACGTTAGGGTACCGAGACTCAAGAATCACTCTTCCACGCACTGACGAACACGGACATACACCGGATCTCCAAAATAGTAACTGTTCCCTCCGACTTGTACTGCAGCACATGCGGTCGCATCTCGAATACTTTTACTCAGCTACGAGTGAGTGCACAAACAACTAGGAAGAATATGCATAATGGTACCGAGACGATGGAAGCACTCTAACCAAATACCGAAAAACATTGACGCATACCGTACCCCTTAAAATAGCATCGATTCACTCTGACTTGCACAGTAGTCCTTCGGTGGCACGCCGAATACTTTCACCGAATTTGTAGTGGGTGCGTAACCACTCAAGAAGACGTTATGTTAGGGTATCGAGACTCAAGAATCACTCTGACACGCACCGACGAACACGGACATACACCGGACCTCCAACATAGTAACTTTTCCCTCCGACTCATACTGCAGCACATGCAGTCGCATCTCGAATGCTTTTACTGAATCACGAGTGGGTGCGTAAACAACTAGGAAGAAGATGCATCATGGTACCGAGACTACGAAAGCACTCTAAATATATACCGAAAAACACTGACGCATACCGTACCCCTAAAATATCATCGATCCACTCCGACTTACACACCAGACCTTCTATGGCACGCCGAACGCTTTTACTGAACTACGAGTGGGTGCGTAACCACTCAAGAAGATGCTACATTTGGGTACTGAGACTCAAGAATCAGTCTGATCATGCATCGACGAACATGGACACACATTGGACCCCCAAAATAGTAACAGTTCCCTCCGACTTGCACTGCCGCACATGTGGTCGCATCTCAAATGCTTTTACCGAAGTACGAGTGCGTGTGTAACCAACTAGGAAGACACTGCATCATAGTACCAAGACTAGGAAAACACTTTAACCATATACCGAAAAACACTGACGCATACCGTACCCCTAAAATAACATCGATCCACTTCGACTTCTACAGTATTCCTTTAATGACACGTCGAATGTTTTCACCGAACTACGAGTGGGTGCATAACCACTCAAGAAGACGCTACGTTAGGGAAACAAAACTGAAGAATTACTCTAACTACGCACCGACAAATACGGACACATACTGGACCCCCTAAATATTAACGGTTCCCTCCGACTTGCACTGCAGCAAATGCGATCGTGGGTCGAACGCTTTCAATGAACTATGGCTATATATGTATCCAACTACGAAGACTCTCGATCATAGTATATTAAGACTATAGAACCATTCTACATAGACAACAACTAACATTGTTGCAAACCGTACCGTACCTCTAAAATAGCATTGATCTACTTCGACTTGCACTGTAGCCTTTCGATGGCACGCCGAACGCTTACACCGAACTACAAGTTGGTGGATAACTACCAAAGAAGACGCTGCATTAGGGTACCGAGACTCAAGAATCACTTTAACCATACACCGACGAACACGAACAATCACGGGATCCCCAAAATAGTAACGGTTCACTCTGACTTGTACTGCAGCTCGTGCAATCGCACGTTGAACGCTTTCACTGAACTACAAGTGGGTGCGTATCCACCTGGAAAGACTCTCCATCATAATACCAACAGTACGGAATCACTCTAACCACACATCGAAAAACACTGACGCATACCTACCCCTAAAATAGCATTGATAAACTTCGACTTGCACACCAGCCCTTCCTTGGCACGCCGGACGCTTTCACCGAACTACGAGTGGGTGCGTAAACACTTAAGAAGACGCTAAGTTAGGGTACCGAGACTCAAGAATCACTCTAACCACGCACTGTCGCACACATATATACACAAGACATCCAAAATAGTAACAGTTCCCTCCGACTTGCACTGCAGCTCATGCGGTCACAACTCGAATTCTTTTACCGAAGTTCGAGTGGGTGTGCAACCAACTAGGAAGATGCTGCATCATGGTACCAAGACTATGGAAGTTCTCTAAGATCATACCATAAGACATTGACGCACACTATACCCCTAAAATAGCATCGATCCACACCGACTTGCACTGCAGCCCGTCACTGGCACGCCGAACGCTTTCACCGAGCTACGAGGGGTTTGTAACCACTCAAGAAGACACTGCGTTAGGGATATCGAGACTCAAGAATCACTCTAACCATGCACCAACGAACACGGATACACACGGGACATCCAAAATAGTAACAGTTCCTTCCGACTTGCACTGCAGCCCATGTGGTCGCAACTCGAATTCTTTTACCGAAGTAGGAGTGGGTGCATAACCAATTAGGAAGATGCTGCATCATGGTATCAAGACTACGAAAGCATTCTAATATCATACCGAAAAATATTGACGCACATTGTACTGCTAAAATAACATCGATCCACACCGACTTGCACTGTAGCCCTTCGGTGGCACGCCGAACTGCTTTCACCGAGCTATGACTGGGTTCGTAACCACTCAAGAAGATGCTGCATTATGGTACCGAGACTCAAGAACCACTCTAACCACACACTATCGAACACGGACACACACCGAATTCCCAAAATAGTAACGGTTCACCCCGACTTGGACTGCCTTGCTATAGTAATGGGCCACACCTTCATTTATTGATGTTGTTAGCAATGATCCATGTTGTTCATTCAAATTTTAAGATTTTTTTTTGTTCCGATACTAAAAAAATGTGGCAGATCAAATAATCAAGTGGTCCACATCATCTTCATTTACATTTAATGGTAAATACTTAACACACTACTAATACTGTTTACGGCCCACCTTCCACTCAGATGCGCCTCATTTTTTTCTCTAATGATATAATAGAGGATGAGAAAACTGCTGGACGGTATCGATCGACAAATTAAATTTATGTAGGCCCCATTTCAAAGATTTGACGTAACTGACAATTTCAAGGTTAAAGTTGTAATAAAGTAACACCACAAGGGTAGCAGTGTCAATTTAGACAGCTGGCGCGAGTAGATTCACAACTTTTTGTCTCTTTTTGAGGCCTTTGTGAAAAGACAAAATTAACCTCTGTGAGTATTTACGTTAACCTACAAGTGCTTGTAATAGATCCGGCCTCGTTTTTTCCAGGGAATAAAACAGACTTTGCAAACGATTATGTTCCTGATAAAATTATCTGATTTCATTGTTGCACTTGTCTATGTAAATCAAATGGCTAGGATATTGCCTTTCAGTGTGTTTTCCAATTAAATGTCTACCTGTAGAAGGGCCCATAACATGGAGGGTTTAATTTGAGGTACTCTTTAGCACATGTAAAGTTGGTATTGTTGCCCTTGATTTTTCGCGGGCATGCCAAAATTGATGATGTGGCTTGATTCAAATTGAACAATGATGACCCCAAGCACCAAGGTAGGCAGATACGATGTTATCGGCCATATATGATTAAGACCTATATAGATCGGTTGCCTATTCAGCCACTTGCATAATTGTTTTTTTTTTTTAATTATTTGGTGATATTTTGAGGGTGAGGTTTGTCCGTCAATAATAGGTTATATCTCTGCCTTTCGTACAAAAGGACTTTTCAATACAGAACAGAATACGAAAAGGAAAACACTTATAGTCGGTCTTATGGAACGTGTTGCAAATCACCCTTCCGAACAAAGCACTTCATTAAAATAAATTCAGCGTATGGGTGTAGACTTCAAATACAACTAAAGTTATCAACTACTAGATTATTGTCATTGATCTATTTCTACGGATCGTAAATTCACAGCTTATACTACGAAATGTAAAAAATAAAATTATGCTAATGAAAATGAAACTAAGAATGTTGATTACACTAAGGAATGTAAATAACAAAATGCTAAAGATCAAGATAAATAGGTATAATAAATTAAAGTTTAATTTGATTTGGTTGGTGCTGGACCTTTTGCTCTGTTGTAATCTTCTAGTACTTATAGCCTTCATTGACTACACGACTTAAGGCTCTTAATGCGTTTTTTTTTTTTGGCATGATCGATCTTCCAAATATTTCTTCCCTCACTATGTCCCTGTAATCATTTTGTTGACTCGGCCACATTCACTCGCTTTAGCCTTATTGGTGTCGTGGCATCACTTAACCAATGCCAGTTGTGTCACCATGAATCTTGCTACATTCTCGCCCGCCGCTTCGTGCATCCACTTCATAGAACAAAGGAGTCTATTACTCAGTATGTCCGGTTTGTACAAGTGGATCCCTTATGATCACGATCATTGCTTTGATGGGTCTCTCTTTCCTCACCACTGCATATTTTATGATACATGTAATCAACTATCGTTGCAATTTAGATCACTCGGCTGACAAATTGGAGGAGTTAATTTATCAGAGAAACTAGCAAAACATGGCTCTACACAGCCCAGCTCGACCACTAGGCAGCTTAGGTGGTCGCCTAGGGCCTCCGGTCGAGTGAGGCCTCCTATTTTTTAGGGAATTTTAGGAAAGAGAAAAATCCAACTTTTTTTTCTAGTCGCTACTCTATGGGCCCCACCATGACGTATACTTTTTATCGACGTAGTTCATCCATTTTTTCATGTCATTTTAGGACAAGGGCCCCAAAATGAGGAATGTCAATCTCAGGTGGACCACACCATAGGAAACAGTTGTGATTGAATGCCAACCATTAAAAACTTCCTAGAGCCACATTAATGTCCACCACAATGTTTATTTTCCATCCAACCTTTGATTAAGCCACACGGACTTGGATGAAGGGAAGAAACAGATATAAGCTTCATCCAAAACTTTGGTGGGCCCCAAGATTTTATGGCAGGTGTTAAACACCACTGTTTATTATGGTGTGGTCTACCTGAGTTTGAATCTGCCTCATACTTTGGCTTCTTTTTATTTTTTATTTTTTATGGGTTAGCTTACACACCCCATTGTTAGTACACCCACCCACCCCTATTAGTCACATCACAATGTTAGCCACCCTTACTATGGGAATTGATACCATGACTTCAGGGTTGAAACAAGGCTATCTTCACTCAATCTACCACTTCAGCTATGGACCAGGGTGTGCCTCGTACTTTGGCTCATGCCCTAAGATGATATGAAAAAAATGGATGTATAGCATGGATAAAACACATAAATCATGGTGGGGCCCACAGAGCACCGTATACAGTCCGTGTTCAGTGGTATCTTTGTGGCAGGTTAAAGGATTTCCCAATTAGGTGCGCCTGATCTCACCCAAAGCACTGTGATCCTGACCTTGGGGCCATGATGCATGCATTGCATATCCAAGACCTCCATCCATTTTTCTGGCTCCTTTTAGGCATGAATAAAAAAATTAAGTACATCCAAATCCCAGGTGGATCAGACAATGGTGATTGAATGGCCACCGTTAAAATTTTTCTATGGCTCATTGTAATGCCCACCATTAGTTTATTTGCGATCGAACCTATTGATAAGGACACACGGATCTGGATGAAGGGAAAAAATAAATACCAGCTTGATCCAAAACTTTTATAGCCTGCAAAAAAGTTTTTAGTGGTGGGTGTTCAATAACCACTGTTTCCTCTAATATGGTCCATCTTAGATTTGGATCTGCTTCATTTTTGGGCTCATTCTCTAAATGATTTGGAAAAACAGATGACGGCCTGGATATACAATACATACATCAAGGTGGGGCCATGGTTAGGGCTGCACCGTGTTGAGCGAGGCCAGGCAGCACCTGAGATATCCTTTAACCTGATGCAAATATACGATGGTAATTGCATACGGTGCTATGCAGATGGAAAAATATTTGCAAATTCATTCGCATACGGTGCTATTTGGCTTTCATCATCAGTATCTTTGTTGTAATTATTTTATTTCATTATTTCATTTTATTTTGGGGAGTTTTTTTCCAACTAAAAAACTCCAAAAAATAAAATTAAGCCTGATATTTTAAATTCTTATATAAAATTTTCTTGCCAATACGGCCGATGCCGATATATCAGCTGATATGATATCGTCATCGGATCCGATCGATCTGGGCTTTGTTGGGCGATAGCCTCAGACTCTGGACGACTAAGAAAATGCGGACGATCTCCACAAAACACGTTTGGCGATCACCACAGAATCTGGGCGATAGATCAGGAAGCCAGGGCGATTGTTCTGCTGGACGATTGCTAGGCGACTGCCTTAGACGCAGTCAGTTGAACGTTGGGTGATATTAGCCAGAGGATGGACGATTAGCGACTGGAAGATTGTTTTTGCTGGACGATTTAACACTGAGGCTGGGCGATTGTGTGCTAGAAGGTCGATTAGCTTTTGCAAGGCTACTAGATGACAAAGAATATAAAACAGCAAACGGGGAATCAAAAGAAAAACAGATTTTGAAATCTGCTACTATCTTGCTTACAAGCTTTCTTCTTTCTTTCTTACTTGCTTCTTTCTCACAAAAACGTCCAGCATCCATCTGTATATATAGAGACTACAACAGTCTAAATTAAGGGGCTAGATTTAATGTAGCAGTTTCCAATGCATGGAAACTCCAACAGTCACTACATTTGGAAATACCAACAGACATGGCTTTTCATATGCCAAGAAGATTCCAGAGGATGCTGGAGCATCCTGATCGACTGTTTAGTTTGGTCATTCCAACACTCTCCTTCAAACCAAAACGGGTTTCATTCCAAGCATTGATCTTAGTCGTCTGAATGTATTGGTCGGTAACGCCTTGGTGAAAATATTTGCCATTTGTTCAGTAGTATCACAATATTCCAATTTCACAATTTTCTGCTCCACTCGATCTCTTAGAAAATGATATTGGGTATCAATGAACTTGCTTTTTCCATGTTGTACCGGATTTTTAGCAAGCTCGATTGCTGACTTGTTATCCACATATATGACTATGAATTTTTCATGTGGATGCTTCAGCTCCTTTAGCAAGTTTTTCAACCAAATTGCCTCACAAACTGTGGACGATGCTGCCACATGTTGGGTGCGCTTCACACAAACCTTCAAGAATAAACATTCAAGCACACGACACAAGGAGTTTTTACATGGAAAACTCTCGAAAGAGGTAAAACCACGGGACCTAGTCCAGATCAACAATCCACTATCTCAGGAAACTATTACAACCGATCACAAGCACACACCACTTGGATCAAACTTTTTCACCCACGCAGGGATGGATAAACAACAAGAGAATAACAAGAGTAGAGCGATCTCACCGATCCCGATGACGTAGAAGCGCTGAGACGATGGTTGCGCAGAAGAATTCCTCTTCAAGCAACTTCTCCCTTCTACAAGCTTCCTCTTTCTCTCTTTTCTCTTTCTCTCTTCCTCTTTTTTTCTCTATCTCACCTTGGACGTGCAAACACACTAATGGGATGACCTAATCCCATTTTGGAACCCCTTAAGTAGGAAACCGGAAGAATTAGAATCCAATAAGGAAACTGCGTACAAGCAGTCTGCGCAGGGTCGGGCGCCCGGTCACTAGACCGTCGGGCGCCCGCCCAGACCTAAAAAGGTCCAGCAGCAAAAACTGAAGGAAAAAGCAATTTCGGGCGCCCGGTCACTCGACCGCCAGGCACCTGGCTGTTGTGAAAACAGTCCAGCACTAAGCCCACCTTTTGGGTCAATTTCGGTCGCCTGGCCACATCCTGGTCCGGGCGCCCCACCACACCCAGTCTGCACTTTCTCTCCTCTGAACTGAGGAGGAAAATCCCATCACCACGTACTTTGCTTCACATGTGGATAGGGCAACGACACTTTGCTTCTTTGAGTTCCATGTGAAAGCAGTCGTTCCGAGATAGAAAACATCGCTAGTGGAGCTTTTTCTTTCATCTTGGTCACCTCCCCAATCACTGTCTGAATATCCATACAGCATCGCTTCATCATCATATGGATAGAAAAGGCCGTATTCCATTGTTCCTTTGATATACCTGAGGATTCTTTTTGCGGCTAGCCAGTTTGATTCTTTTGGTGCTTCCATGTATCTGCTTAGAAGTCCAACACTGTAGACGATATCCGGTCTTGTGATTGTGAGGTACCTTAAGCTTCCAATCAGACTCTTGAACAGAGTCGAATTCATGATTCTTCCTCCTCCTTCTTTGGTCAGCTTCAGGCTTGTTGCTACAGGTGTGTTTACGGCATTGCAATCGGCCATCTTGAACTTTTCAAACAATTCCTTGGCATACTTTTCTGAGATATATAGATGCCACCATTTTGTTGCTTCATTTCGATGCCCAGAAAGAAAGATATTAGACCTCCGTCGGTCATCTCGAATTCCTTAAACATGGACTTCTTGAATTCATCGAACATCGGCTGGCTGTTCCCTGTAAACAGCAAATCATCAACATACAGGCATGCTATGAGCATATCGCCATGAGCATTCTTCTTGATGTAGACTACATGCTCATATTGACATTGGGCGAAGCCATTCTCTTCAAGATAGTTGTCGATACGTGCATTCCAAGCACGTGGAGCTTGCTTTAACCCATAGAGAGCTTTCTTCAGTCGATACACCTTGTGTTCCTCACCTTGTATAACAAACCCTTCAGGTTGGTCAACATAGACCTCTTGTAATACCCCAAAAATTTGGGCGCACGAGTAAGTACACGAGTGCGTGTTCACATGTGAGAAAATAAAATTCTAAACTGTATTGTTCACACGCATACACACATGTATACAGTTTATACGTGTTCAGACAACTTGTCAGGCCTCTGAAAAACTTAGTGTACTTAGTTAAGTCAATAGATCGACCGTTAGGGTAATCTGTCGTTACTAGACTAGAAGATTTAACTGTCCACTTCGATTTCGAATTACGCGATCAATATAAACCGCCGTACATTATCCTGCACACATGTCTGTCCATAAATAAGACCCGTACATTGTGTCCATCACAAGATATATCGTTAGACCAGTGAAAGCTGCTCGGGTGTGTTTGTAACACCCTAGGATTTTAGAATAATCTAAATTATAAATTAGTTATATATTTAAGAAATTAAATAAATTTAATATAAATAAATTAATATTAAATAATCCGTAAGAAATTATAGTATGGCTCCTTCATTAAAATTGCTCAACATGAACCCTAGGATAGTATGGAAGTGGCAGACTTCGCAAAACTCATAAATCTACGAGTACTAGGAAAGTACCATTAGTAAACTTAAGTTATAGGACCAATTGCAAGTTTTATCATTTCTGGAAATCATTTTCACGCAAAATTCTATATCTTAGTTTTAGGACACGATCTAACCTTACACGTCGAATTTCAACCCTCCGATCAATCTACAAATGTCCTAATCAGAAAACGGGCCATATGTGGGCCATCTAAACTCGAATCTGCTTCATTTTTTTGTGGCACACCTCAAATTGAGTGGCCTAACCGATGGTCGGAGGGGATTCACCAAATACATCAAGGTGGGACCCCACGTGTACAATGCAGCGGCCGGCCACGCGGTCAACGCGCGTTGACCGCGTTTCTCACGCGTTACGGACGAGACGTCCTCTTCGGACGCGGAACAACGGCAACGTTGCTGCTGTCGCCGTTTGTGGCCCACACCGTCCATCACAGTGGACCTCGGCAGCTGATCCAATCCGTCCATCTGGAGCGCTCCTCGCACGGTCTTAGGAGGTAGGTGACCTCATCGTTTTCGGTCGATCGTGCGGTCCACCACAGCCTTCCAAACTCGACCCTAAGATTCAAGAAACTTCAAGATCTGCCGATCTGCCATGCATGGGTGGGCCAGACCTTTTCCAAATCTTCGTGTGGACCCCACCTAGACTTCTAACGGTTCGTATGGGCGAGAACATTCTAGAATAACCTGGTTTCCTTTTTTTTGTGTGGTTTTTGTTGGGAATGTCCTGAACGGACAGGGTCCGTTTTGATTGGACCGTGGACCCCTGTCCATGATCGATTCAACGATTTGGACCGCTCATCAGACACTAGACTAGGATTCGACCAAAGGGTAGGTAGTCCCACACGCGAAAGTTACGGTACGTGTGCGTAAGAGCAGGCGGAAGGTGATTTGTGTAGGAGATTTCTTGCACTGTTAGAAACAGCCTAACTGTTACACAATCCAGCTAGGATTCTTCGGGATTCATGAGTTGGTATCCTCCTACAAAACCGTGAGAGAGAGGAACTGTGAAAGAGAGAGAAGTTGTGAGAAAGAGAGAAAGGGTGGGGCGTTAGAGAGAGAGAGAGAAGGAGAGAGAGAACGAGAGATGTAGCAGCACGTGCTGCTGCTGCTATTGATGCTCGTACTCCTGCTGCTGTTGCGGCTGTTGTTGTTGTTGCGGCTCTTGCTGGGGCAGCAAGAAAGAGAAAGAAGAAGAAGGAAAAGAAGAAGAAAAAGAAGAAGAAGAAGAAGAAGAAGAAGAAGAAGAAGAAGAAGAAGAGAGAGAGAGAGAGAGAGAGAGAGAGAGAGAGAGAGAGAGAGAGAGAGAGAGCAAGTGCTGCTGCTGTGGATGCTGGGGCAGCATTCCAGGCTAAGAGAAAGAAGAAAGAAAGAAAGAGAGAGAAAGAAGAAGAAGGAAGAAGAAAGAAAGAAAGAAAGAGAGAGAGAAAGAGAGAGAGAGGGAGAGAGAGAAAATGTGTGTGTGAGAGAGAGAGAGAGAGAGAAGAGAGAGGTAACGGGAGAGAGGGAGAGGCTTCCACACCGTTGCCGTTGCTGCTGTCGCTGGGGCAGCATCCCAGTCAGAGAAGGAGAAAGAAAGAAGAAAAAGGAGGAAGAAAGAAAGAGGAAGAAGAAAGTTCTTCTCGATTCCAATCCGAGTCGACTCGCTGAGCGACTCGCTGAGCCAACTCATATTCAGGTTTGGGCATGTGTGGAGCCTATAGTTCATCATACGGTGAGTGATTCATCTTGGAATTTCTGGTTGATTTCCTTTCCATAAGATTACTTTCTTAGAAATTCACGTAAGGAATCCTAAGTAAATGCTTACCATTCAATCTCTTCCTCATCTAGGGTTTTTGGTTTGTGTTTTATTATTTCGTATAACATGGATCCTAGGTAAGGAATCCATCCATTGTTTCTATTCTTAAACCATTGCTCTTCCAAGGGAGTTTCTCTTTTCTCTACTCTTCCTTTCTAAACAAACGTATCATAATTTGAGGTGAACCTAACTTAGGTCTTAGGATAACTTAGGTTTGAATCATAGATCGTACGTCGCCCGTGAAATATCCCTAATAATTCATCAAAACACTAATACTTTATCTAACGACCTTTTCGTCAACCACGACCTAAATTTAAATGAAGAATTACTAAAATAATGATATCACATGCATGGTGTGATTGGATTTGATTTTGATATGCATTGCATGCTTGAATAGTGCTTCCATAACTCATGACATGCACATACATTTATACACTGCGACAGAACAGGAGTATGGTTGATTTGACTCCTGGCGTGCATGGTTGATTTGCCGCCTCGCTGTACCGGTTAGGTGAGCATGGTTGATTTGCGACAGGTTCCTAATGTTCAGTGGCAGCGAGTTCTGGTCGTTTCACTTATTGAGCATGGTTGATTTGCTCGGTTGGATCAGTGGTGCATAGTTGATTTGCCCACTGGCGTGCATGGTTGATTTGCCGCCTCGTTGTCCGGTTAGGTGAGCATGGTTGATTTGCGACAGGTTCCTAATGTTCAGTGGCAACGAGTTCCTAGACATTTATTGCTCTCACACGTATCATGACATACATGACATCATGATAATCATGTTCTATTCATAATAAATCATAAAGTGTATCAATCATAACCTTATCCTCGTATGTTTCATACAATTATATCCGTTGATTATTCACGTCTTATCTTTTATTAACTGGAATATTACCTATGATGGAAATGACCTCACTGGGCTTTTAGCTCACCAAAATCACCACAGTTCTTGCAGGTTTTCAGGAAGGAAAAGACGTTGACAGAGCAGAGTATTCAGATGATCACGTGTTACTCAAACGCCAACTGTAGTTGATCTATTTTATCTTGTGAAATTTAATGTAATAATATATTAGTGGAAAGGAAACGTTATACTTGGGATTTATTTTTAGTTATGCGATGTGTGAAATGGAATCTCATGGAATCTACACTCGAATTTTCAATTCACACCCTGGAACTCGGGCTTTGGGTTATTGTACTCGAGTTTCGAATTTCGGGGCGTGACACCTCTTCTTCTAGAATTCCATTCAGGAATGCAGATTTCACATCAAGTTGGTAGTCCAACTGTGATGTGCTGCAAGGGAGACAATCATCCTCACAGTGTCAAGGCGAGCAACAGGAGTGAAGACTTCTTCGTAGTCTACCCCGTACTTCTGTTTGTATCCCTATTCTACGAGCCTTGCCTTGTAGCGATCGATCTCACCATCAACATTTCGCTTGATCTTGTACACCCATTTGACGCCGATAGCTTTTTGGCCATTAGAAAGCATAGTCAGCTCCCATGTATCATTCTTTTCAATGGCATGGATTTCTTCTTTCATAGCTGTAAGAACCCAAATTTATACAGGTAGTCATAGACTAGTGTATATGCAAACTTGGGACTAGTCGAATATAGCAAATGCTCAGATATATAGAAGAGTAGTATCTTTATCCGTTAGTCTAGGAGGCTTGATTAAATTTCGAGGATGAAATTCTGTATAAGGGTGGTAGTATGTAACACCTCAGAAATTTAGTACACGAGTAGGTGGATTGAATTTCGAGGACGAAATTCTGTGTAAGGGTGGTAGAATGGAATACCCCAAAAATTTAGGCACACGAGTAGGTACACGAGTGCATGTTCACATGCGAGAAATCAAATTCTAGGCCGTGTGTTCGCACACATACACACAGGTATATACTTTTATACATATCCTGACACTTTTAAGACTCTAAAAACTTAGTGTACTTAGTAAAGTCAATAGATGGACCTTTAGAATGATCTATCATTGTTAGACATGAATATCTAACCGTCCACCTCGATTTTGAACAAGCCGATCATAGTAAACTAAACCCCTTGATCTCCATAGCCGCTCATACACAAATCAATTTAACATTATGATCCGTTCATCTTATTTATCATACATTGATATGCTTAACCTACCGTCAAAACTGTGATCTGATGAAATCTCATGAGTGGACAAGTCATTAAAGTCTTACAGTGTATATGTCTCACCAATAGGTCATCCAAAGACCATATTATGAATATGAGTTTAAGAAACTGACTGTACAATAACTCATACTTGTGCTTAAGAACAAAAACATCTAATTAGAAAAAAATTAGCCTTTCATATAACCATCCATCGAATTCGTATCCGCTAATTGGGCCACCCAAATAACAAACTGAACCGATCATTTTGAAGATCATAGGATAAATACCAAGGCTACTGGTTAAATTTCCTATTGAATATGTACAAATATCACTTTGGATCATGGAGTGTGATGGACCACTAAAAAGGCATCTTGGTCATCTGTAAGAGATCAAGGGCCAAACATAACCCGTATAAAGAGCGCGAAAAATTACAGGCCTTGGTGAAGTTTCACCGAAAATTGACGATGTACGCGATCGGTACAAGTGGTGGAAGTCGATACTAAAGAAAAGGGTAAACTTGGAATTAATGATATTATACATGCCTTAGCCTCTGTTGCTGTAATGTAAGTAATGTTTTAATGTGGCTCCTGACCCATCTCTAATATGTTGCCGCCCACTTGATTAACTGATGTATTTCAGTTTTTAGTTCATGATCAACATGACCGAGCTGAATCAGCTAGACGGAGTGGATTAGCCTACAATCATCATGGTGGACCCCACCTAGATTCGACAGAAAACTCGCACAGTAAACAGTTGTTGCAAACGCCAATTTAAAACCGTGGCTTCCTCTTCGTTCTTCTCTCCTAATTGAATACGAACGTAACTCTTTCAAACTTCAGCTCTAAGATTTCATCCAGACCGTCCAATCTTCACCAAATAGATTTCCGATTTCAACTGAGAATCCACGTTGGTTTCACAAGTTGTTCGAACAGCTAAGCACCGGTTTCCTCGGCTTCCTACGCAAACCGCATGCGATAGCTGCAACTCTTCAAATATGCAAATCCATGTAGATCAATCTAAACCCTTGATTTCTTTGTGCCTCAGGCCCCATGCCATACATCCGATCCATCCCATGCGTTCGTTTCAAAGTAAAATACCAAAATTCTAAATTTGCCATCAACTTTTCCTTTCCTTTCCAACAAAGAATTTGAACCGTGCATTATCACCGTAGCACCGATCTGGAATCGAAACCGACCCTTGGGTGGGCTAGATAATGAGGATTCATCAACCTGATTATCACAGAGATCAAGCACATCTGTGAAATACCAAAATCAACAAATAGACAGCGTGTTCAGCAATCCAGGATGCTGTTGCACAGGCTATTTTAAAGGCAACAACACACGAGGGTTAGTACGAGAGAGAGAGAGAGAGAGAGAGAGAGAGAGAGAGAGAGAGAGAGAGAGAGAGAGAGTTGGTGAGTTGTGAAGAAGAAAAAAAGAGAAGAAGAAAGAAAGAAGAAAAAGAAGGAGAAAGAAAGAAGAAAGAAGAAGAAGAAGGAAGAAGAAATAAAGAAAGAAAGAGAGAGAAAGAAGAAGAAGGAAGATGAAAGAAAGAAGAAGAAGAAGGAAAAGAAGAAAGAGGGAGAAAGAAGAAGAAGATTCTAACCCAGCGAGTCAACTCACCGAGTCGACTCAGTCTAGAAATCAATTCGTTTCAAGTTTTAGGAACGTCGCAAAGTGAGTGATTCATCTCAGAATTTCTAGTTGATTTTTCTTTTCATAGGTTTGCTTTGCTTTGCATTCAATTTCTAGTTTTTCTTTAGTATTTCACGTAAGGGATCTTAGGTAAAGGTCTACCACTCAATCTCTTTCTTAACTAGGGTTTTAGGGTTGTGTTTTGTTATGACACATAATATGGATTCTAGGTAAGGGATTCATCTCTTGTCTCTATTCTTAAATTTTATCTTTCAATTGTTATTCTTTTTAGTTGGTTCCTCTTTTCCAAACTTTTTTTCTTAGTCCCACACATCTAAAATTTTAGATGAATCTAACTTGAGTTTAAATCATAGATAAGACATCGTCCTTGAGTCCACCCTAGACATTCATCAACTGCACTGAAACTTTACACCACGACTTTCTCACACTTCCTTATTGACAATGACTTAGGGAAAGAAATATTTTAATAAAGTAAACACATGCATGGTGTGAATTGATTGAATTGTGATATGCATTGTATGCTTGAAGAGTGCTTCCATAACTCATGACATACACATTCATTATACACTGCGACAGAACAGGAGCATGGTAGATTTGACTCCTGACGTGCATGGTTGATTTGCCGCCTCGCTGTACCGGTTAAGTGAGCATGGTTGATTTGCAACAGGTTCCTAATGTTCAGTGGCAGCGAGTTCTGGTCGTTTCACTTATTGAGCATGGTTGATTTGCTAGGTTGGATCAGTGGTGCATGGTTGATTTGCCGCCTTATTGTACCGGTTAGGTAAGCATGGTTGATTTGTGACAGGTTCCTAATGTTCTGTGGCAGCGAGTTCCTAGACGTTTATTGCTCTCACACGTATCATAACATACATGACATCATGATAATCATGTTCCATTGATAATAAATCAAAAAGTGTATCAATCATAACTTTATCCTCGTATATTTCATACAATTCTATCCGTTGATAACTCGCATCCTATATCTTATTAACTGGAATCTTACTTGCGATGGAAATGACCTCACTAGGCTTTTAACTCACCAAAATCACCCCAGTTCTTGTAGGTTTTCAGGAAGAAAAAGACGTAGGAAGGGCAGAGTATTCAAATGGTCACATTCTACTCAAGCGCCAACTATAGTTGATTTATTTTATCTTGTAAAATTTAATGTAATAAGACATTAGTGGAAAAGAAACTTTATATTTATAATTTATTTTAGTTATGCGATGTGTAGAATTGAATCTCAAGTAATCTATGCTCGAATTTTCAATTCACACCCTGGAACTCGGGCTTTGGGTTGTTGTACTTGGGTTCCAAATTTCGGGGCGTGACACTAGCTATTCTCCAACATTCTTCTTTTATGGCCTCATGGAACCTCAGAGGTTCATGATCTGCATACAGGCAGAAAAGATTGACTTCTTCAGTTTGCTCATAGATGTCGCTTAAGCTTTTCATTTTGATGGGTGCCATGGGTGAGGACGAGCTGGCCGAATCTTGATTTGATGGAGTACTTTCAGGGCTTCTGCGAACTGATGATGCGACCGAAGAAGGTGTTGTGGGTGTTTGCTCTTGACGGTCATGCCGTTTTTCCTGTTCTTTTGTTTCAACTTGATTATCTTTCATTGATTCTTCATCGTTCCATTTTCAGGCTTCTTCCTTATTAAAGACCACATCTCTACTTACCACTACTTTATTAGTTAGTGGATTGTAGAGCTTGTAGGCTTTAGATTCTTACTGTAGCCGATAAAGATGCATTTCTCGCCACGATCATCAAGCTTCCTTCTTCTCGCTTCTATAGCTTAAGCATAGGCGACACACCCAAAGATCTTAGGTGAGCCACGCTCGGTTTGTAGTCACTCCATGCCTCCTGTGGTGTCATGTTTCTGACGCTCTTAGTTGGACACCGATTGAGCAAATAGGCAGTACGTGCAACTGCCTCTGCCCAGAAGTTCTTTGGCAAACTTGTCTCTTTTAGCATGGTTCTTGTCATGTCAAGAATGGTGCGATTCTTTCGTTCTGCAATACCATTCTGCTGTGGCGTGTAAGCTGTAGTGTGCTGCTGCTTGAAGCCTTGTTCCGTGCAATAATCTTGAAATGCATTTGAGGTGTACTCTCCACTTCTGTCAGATCTGAGTACTTTAATTTTTTGACCACTTTCAACTTCAATACGAGCTTTGAAAATTTTAAAGATAGTGAAAGCGGAAATTTTTCTTTGATGCAATACACCCAAAGTCTTCTGCTGAAATCATCAATGAAGGTAATAAAGTATTTATTACCTCCAAGAGAGGGTGTTTCAAGTGGTCCACAAATATCAGTATGAACCAATTAAAGTGGTTCCTTTGCTCTTCTGGACACTCCACTTGGAAATGAGTTTCTTTGTTGCTTACCAAGTGTGCACGCCTCACACACATGTTTTGGAGCTTCAATAGCAGGCAAGTCCTGTACCATGCTTGATGAAGACAATAGCTTTAAGCCGCTGAAATGGAGATGCCCAAAGCGAAGATGCCATCTCCATGAATCATTCTTCATGACTCCATAGACACACTTCTCAACTTTTGTATTGATTTGGAGCGGAAACATGCGATTCTTTGCCAATTGGACTTGAGCCACAAGTCTTCCGTGTGCATCTCTTATAAAGGGAGAATAGTTTTCCATGTGTATGACATACCCCTTCTCAAGGAGTTGGCCGATACTGAGGATGTTACTTTTCATGTTTGGTACGTAATACACATTGGAGATAAAATTTGACACACAATTCTTCTGATAGATTTTAACTTTTCCTTTACCTTTCATGGGAACTTTTGATGAGTCTCCTAGACTCATGTTGCCACGAGCATCGTCTGCCAGTTCCACGAACAACTCATTCTTTCCACACATGTGGTTACTCGCACCAGAGTCGAGATACCACATGTTATGTTGATCACATGCTTCTTCTTGTACAAGAAGAAATGTGGAGTCTTTTTTTCATGATTTGATGCTTCTGCATAATTAGAATGCTCACCTTGATATACTAATTTGCTCCAGCAGTCTGAAGCATAATGGCCGAACTTGTTGCAGTTGTAACATTGAATATTTTTTGTATTTCCACGTCCACGCATGGATCTGCCTCTACCATTTCCTCTTCCATGAAAATTGGTAAACTTCTGTTGATTTTGTGATTGTCTTGGATGATATTCACACCCTCTGCCTCTTGCACGATTGCTAGTGCCACGGCCCCCTCTTTGTGTATGGCCATTCTTTTGTTCATTTAGAGTCAACTTGGACTCCAAGGCATGTTCAAGCATCGGTCCAACATTTTTTTGCATTCGTTGCTCATGCACTTGCAATGATCCCATCAGTTCTTCAATGGACAATTTTTTTAAGTCCTTTGATTCTTCTATGGCTACAACCACATGCTCAAATTTGGGTGCAAGGGATCGCAGTATTTTTTCGACCACCCGCACATCCTCAATCTTTTCGCCATTTCTTTTCAAGTTGTTAACAATGACAAGTAACTTTGAAAAATAATCCGAAATGGACTCACCTTCCTTCATGTGAGAGGTCTCGAACTCGGCTTTAAAGGTTTGGAGGCGAACCTTCTTCACACGATCAATTCCGTTGAAGATGGTGCTAAGAATCTCCTATGCTGTTGAACCTCCAATTTATACATTGCATAGCTCGTTACATCACATTATATGCATGGTTTTCATGTTTAAAAGGCTCATTTAATGCATGTTTTGTGATTGTAGGGATGAGAGCGACTTCGCTCAATTGGAGACCAAAAAGAATACTTTTAGGACCCTTTGAACGAAGGCTCAAGGTGGACCAAAGAAGGAAGAAGCAAGGAGGGAGAAAAGAGATGAAAGAAAGGAAGAAAAAGAAGAAAAGAAAGGCCTGACCGGTCATGACCGGTCGGCTAAAGGAGCCAGACCGGTAAAGACCGGTCAGCCACCCTCTTGTTACACCTCTGGACCAAGGATCAGAATGGTCCGACCGGTCTTGATCGGTCAGCCATCGAGTCAGCTACCCCCTGAGCACACTGGACTCCCAAGAAGACAGGTTCGACCGGTCGGCTAGCCCAGTTTGACCGGTCTTGACCGGTCGGCTACATGCAAAAAGGGTAGATTCTAATTTGGGCTCCGAAAAACTCTGCACACTGCGTAACCTTACGCAATTTCTGGAAGATTCTGACTCAACCAAGCTTCCCCACTATAAAAGGATACCTATGGGCTCTTCCTAGGGTATCATAGAAGCTAAGGGACATCGTGGGAGATGAAGGAAGCTGTTGTGGAGCGTCTGCAACCCTCCAAACTCCGATTTTTCTAGTTTTATGTTTCCTTATTTGAGTTCTAGTTGTAATATGACAATGCTCGGCTAGAATCTCTCAACTAAGGCTGAGAGGTGAAGCTTGTAGCCAATTTCATGTTTAATTCAGTTCAGTTCAAGTAATTTTACTTCAAGTTTGGATTTTTGCATATTCTAGTTCTTAAAGTTGATAGTTTTAGATGTTTTATGAGAATTCATGTACTCCGGACATGGATTCCTTGCAATTCTCTGAGATTATCATGTTGCGCTTATTTAGATTCGAATTATAGTAAACCTTGAGCAGGCCATAGTCCATAGGCATGACTGTTACTCCGAAGGCTATGATTTCGAATTCTATATTGTTGAATGGGACTAGAACTTGGAAGTTCAACTTGAGTGGGATTGAATGTGCTTAATGCTTTATTTTCCAACTAGATGAGAGATAGGACTTCGAATCTAGTTGTGTATCTTGCTTGGATTGATCGGATTGACATCGATTACTACAAGTGGATCCTTGAATGCCTGAGTGCCTTTAAATTACTGTTTTTCATTAAGTTTCTATTTTAGCATAATTGTTCTAATTGAATCTCTTATTTATTGCAACTGAGTTGCTGGAATAGTTTGGAACTTGTTCTCCTATTTTCCTATAGATCGACCTTGGTCTTACCGAGAATTATTACTACATCGCAGCCTTACACTTGAGGCGAGCGAACATATGCTTGCTTACATGTTGTCGCTTCAGCGATCCATTCAAAGGTGGACTCATCCAACCCTTGATAAACAAGAAACAAAGCTTTCTTGTCTTTCTTTCTTTGATCTTGGAGGACCATCCTTTGATCAACGGTGTAGGCGGCTTCTTGTTCTATAGTGGGTTCTTCATACCTGTCGGTCACGATCTCCCATAGATCTTGCGACCCGAACAGTGCTTTCATCTGGATCCACCAATTCTCATAGTTGTCCTTAGACAATTTCAGAATTTGCGGCTGGATCGAGTTGGCTATATAATCGATAGGCTCTGATACTAGTTTGTTGGGCGATAGCCTCAGAATCTGGACGACCAAGAAAATGTGGACGATCTCCACAAAACACGTTTGGCGATCACCACAGAATCTGGGCGATAGATCAGGAAGCTAGGGCGATTGTTCTGCTGGACGATTGCTAGGCGATTGCCTTAGACGCTGACCGATATCCATCAGTCAGTTGAACGTTGGGTGATATTAGCCAGAGGATGGACGATTAGCGACTGGAAGATTGTTTTTGCTGGACGATTTAACACCGAGGCTGGGTGATTGTGTGTTGGAAGGTTGATTAGCTTTTGCAAGGCTACTAGATGACAGAGAATATAAAACAGCAAACAAGGAATCAAAAGAAAAACAGATTTTGAAATCTGCTATTATCTTGCTTACAAGCTTTCCTCTTTCTTTCTTACTTGCTTCTTTCTCACAAAAACGTACAGCATCCATCTGCATATATAGAGACTACAACAGTCTAAATTAAGGGGCTAGATTTAATGTGGCAGTTTCCAACGCATGGAAACTCCAACAGTCACTACGTTTGGAAATACCAACAGACATGGCTTTTCATATGCCAAGAAGATTCCAGAGGATGCTGGAGCATCCTGACCGACTGTTTGGTTTGGTCATTCCAACAGGCTCCACTACCCTTTTTTTATTTATCCATGCACTCATACAACAGTTCGTAGTAGTTAGGAAAAACCTTCTCCAACAGCTAAACGTAGTCCTGTTTATCATTTTTTCGTAGTATTTTTTATTATATATAATTATTATTTTTAATTTTTAATTAATATTATTTTTATTAATATTTTAAATAAAAAAGCCTCATTTGGATCCTCTCCTAAGGCCTCAACTTGCCTTGAGATGGCCCTACATGGCTTTCCGGCCAAAAAGCCGATGGTGAGGATGGGTCTTGGGCAGCAGGTCAGGTTGATGATCGCAACTGTGCTAGGAACCACGTGCTAGGTGAGAGGCAAGGGAGGGACCATTCTGAGAACCAGAGTCATGCAACAGCTCCACCTCAGGGAAAGGCTGGTGATGAAATAAAAAAGGTTGAGGGAAGTTCCGGTGAAATTGAATGTGGATAGCTCATCCAAAGGCAACTGGGGCAGAGATCATTGTTGAAAAAATGATTGATTGTTTCCCATCGTAGAAACTAAGGGGTGGTCACTAAGGGCCTGTTTGTTATCGTGGAAAGAAATCATGGAATGCCGAAAGAAGTAAGATAATGTATTTAGTGTTGTTTGTTAACGTTGAAGTCGGAAAGCTCTTAGGGATTTTGTCCCGATTTTTTCTGGTTAATGAGGCCTGACTTAACGGGGAATCCAGAATACGCTCTGCCAACTCTTTTTCAAAATCCAAAATTGCCCTTTGTACACCAATTTTATCCTTCGCGCAGTACATCAATGGATTTTAATGTGTGGATCTTCTCTAGTCCTACCATGATTTGTGTTAGATCCACACCATCCATCAACTTTTACAGATCATTTTAGAGCATGTACCCAAAAAATGAAGTACATCCAAAGCTCAAATCAACCACACCAAAAAAAAAAAAAAGAAAAGGAATTGAACGACCACCGTTAAAACCTTCTTAGGGTCCATTGTTAAGTTTATTTGACATTTAACCTCTTCATATGGTTGCACAAACCTGAATGGAGGGAAAACACAAATATCAGTTTGATCAAATTCTTCTATGGGCCGAAGAAGTTCTCAATAGGCACCCAATTCCCCCTATTTCCTATAGTGTGGCCCACTTGAGCCTTAGGTTTCCTAATTTTTGGTCTTATTCCCTAAAATGATATGGAAAATGGATGGATGGCATGGATAAAACATATACATCACCGTAGGCCCCACAGAACACCTAACAGGACCATCCATCTCCGACTAGTTCCAAGTGGAGGTACGACCAATCACCGCTTGCTGTGCGAAGCTTTTGACATGAATTGGATGCGCTGGAATGAGAGGTGGGGCCCACCATGATGTCTGTGAGAAATCCACCCCACCCATCCATTATATGAGCTTTTTTTATGATATGGTACTAAAAATGAGGCAGATCCAAAACTCAAGTGGGTTGCACAAGAGGAAACAATAGGGATTAAGTGACCACCATTGAAACATTTGTATTGCCACAAGTTTCGTATCAAGTTAGGTTTTTTATTTTTTAACTTTATCCCAGAGGGAATGACCTTATAAACGGTTTGGAAGACATATAAATATCAGATGGATCTAAAACTTCTCTGACCCTAAGAAGGTTTTAATGGTAGATGTGGAATCCTTGCATGAAGTTTTTAATGTTAGGGATTCAATTAAGACTGTTGAAGACAAGGGCAAATGTGTCAAATTAACATATTTCAAACATTTCAGATGCTTGTTAACAAACAAGTTGTTCTAAATTCGATCCTTAGTTTCTGACTTCAGATTCAGATTTTAGATTCAGATTCAGGTTTAAGACTTCAGATTTAACAAAAAGGCCCTAATTCTATTTATTTTAAGTCCTAATTGGATGCTTTCAAAGAAGACAAATTAATTATATGATCCTCCACCTGAGAAAATGCATAGTAGTCTTTGGTTTTCAGTTTGTAAAAGTGAGGCCCATTGCTTAGTGATCAAGGTCAATGGTTGGATGGGTCGTTCGGATGGTTCATGAACTTGTCATGCCTAGGAAAGTCTCCTTGCAAAAATAATCTTAATTGTTCATGTCCAAAAACGGACGGTTAGGGAAAGAAATACAGCACACTACCTATTCAACTCAAAAAGGTAAAAACAAAAATAAAAATTGACGATTGGAAAATGTCGATCTAAGAGATTTTGGTCCATCCAGATGGGGTCTATTACAATAACAATCATGTTCGCAAAAGAGCTTAAAACGGAAGCATAACGTGGAAATCCTAGAGCATAGGACCACGGAATGGATAATTTCTCATTTACTTTCCTGCGTGTGGGAAATACAATATTACTCGTCGTTTGATAAGCTAGAAGAGTGTCATCATCGATGCTCATGCACACAAGCATTGTACATATTAGCATGCATTTATTAAAATCGTTGGGTTTATTGTGAATCAATGAATAGTTAAAAGTTAAATTACTTAAAACCTCAGCAAGATGGTGTTGCTTTAGTAAAAGCACCATCATATTAACTAGACTACTGAAATCTTTTACTATCCATATCTTTACCTAAAAGATTTCAAGAGGAAACTTCTCTCACTCTATTTGTGCCATCAATCACATTCCATCATCTATTCTTGAAGATTATTATCATACTAGTGATTGTACTCTTCACCACAAAATTACTCCCCAGCTCGTTTTTTTTGGTTGCACCTAGCTTGTTTTGTTACCAAAAGCTAAACGAGATCATTCATCCAAGAAATCAGCTATTTGGCATTTTTTTTTTAAGTTAGTGTTTGATAAAAAAGAAACCCATGTTATGTTCCAATCTGATGCAAACTTCGCGTATCCTTAAATATGACTTCTTGGAGGAAAAGGAAAAGAAAAAATCTATTCTATTGGGGTTGCGGAAGTATTGTCGGAGTCAAATTACACAGACGAATGAGAAATACATACAAAGCAACCACAGAGAACACATGAATTTTACGTGGAAAAACCCTTGCGAAAAAAACCGTGGCACAAAGTGACAAACAATCCACTATGAAAATGAATTACAAGAGATGGAATTAACTTACTGAATATAAAATCGTAGTTTTCTCCCTTCAAAACCCTAGCCTTCAAAATCCTCTTAATGCTCTCCTTACCCTAACCCCGTATTAACAAGGATATATATAACCCCCATACAAAATTAGAAACTAAAACTGTGCACTTATATAAAATTGCGCACGTCATCAACCGATACCATCGATCAATCGACAATGATCGAGGATCCCTCGATCGATCGACACTCCATGTTCAAAAGTATCCAGAGAGTTTACGAATAAATTCAAAATTACTTTGATCAATCAATGCCTAATCTTCGATCAATCGAAATTGTTCAAAACTGTCTAGAGAGTTAACTAGCATATTTGGAATTTTCTCAATCAATCGACCAGACTATTCGATCAATCAATGATCCTAAATCCTGTATAGATTGAAGGCACCAATTTCAACAATCTCCACCGTGGCTTCAATTTTCTTGCTTTATTACTTCATGCTGCTTCCTCCGTCTCTAATCACCTAGTTTTATCATTTTTTATCGTGCATATATACTCTGTCTTCATTCCTTCAATGCCAAGCCCAGAGAAGTTGAATAGAATCTAAACTTCTCTACAGGAACCACCTACGTAAGCATATCAGTCAGATTCACATTCATGTGGATCTTCTAAAGAGTAACATCGCATTCCTCTAGCACATGTCGGATAAAATGATAACGAACATCAATATGTTTAGTATGGGAATGGTATACAAAATTCTTTGCCAAATTGATGGTGTTTTCGTTATCACAATTCACAAGCACAACCTCCTGCTGAACCCCCAACTCGTTCATCATTTCTCTCAATCAAACAACTTCCTGAATGCCTCTTTCACTGCCATATACTCGGCTTCAGTTGTGGAAAGAGCCGCCACAGACCGAATATTCGACATCCAACTGATGCTTCACCCACTAATACAAGTAACCAGAAGTTGAGCTTCTGTTGTTCACATTCCCTGCGTAATCAGAATCCACATAGCCTACAAATTTATCCTTTAATTTTTTGAATATCAAGATGTAGTTCTTCTTACCTTGTAGATACCGAAGTAGCCATTTCACTGCCTCCCAGTGTTGCTTACCAGGGTTTGATATGTATCTGCTCATAACACCCATTGTATGTGAAATATCCAGTCTAATAAAGACCATGGTATACATCAAACTACCAATTGCGCTCTTGTAGGGCATAAGAGACATATATCACTTTTCTTCATCTATTGTAGGACATTGCTATGAAAAAAGCTGAAAATGAGTAGCGTGGGGTGTGCTAAATAGTTTAGCCTTGTCCATCCCAAACTTGACCAAGACTTTCTCAATGTATTCTACTTGAGACAATCAAAGTCTACTCCTTTTCCTATCTCCGTGTATATCAATATCGAGAATCTTCTTTGCAGCTCCTAGATCTTTCATCTCGAATGTCCTGAATAACGAGTTTTTAATACGTTGATATCACACATGCTTAACAATGAGCATGTCATCAACATATTATACATGGATAACAAATTCCTCATCACTCGGTGATTTGAAGTAGACACAATGATCAAATTCACTCCTTATAAACTACTGACTCACCATGAAAGAATCAAACTTTTTATACCACTGCCTAGGTGACTGTTTCAGACGGTACAATGACCTCCTCAACCTGCATACCTTATTCTCTAACCCCCGTACCTCAAACCCCTCTTGTTGCTTCATATAAATATGCTCTTCCAATTTCCCATGTATGAAAGTAGTCTTCACATCCATTTATTCCCATTCAAGATTGTATTAGACAACCAATGTCAACATAAATCTGATAGATACTTGCTTGACCATAGTTACAAATATTTCGTTAAGTTGACACCCTCCTTCTACGATAACCCTTCGCTACCAATATGGCCTTATATTTATCATATTTCTTTCGATAAATCCACTAACAACTGATCGCTTTACGCCCAAGGGGAAGCTCCACCAGCTTCCACATCTCATTCTTGTACAAAGAATCGATCTCTTCATGCATCGTCCCCATCTAATTTTTAGCATCTACGTCATCAAGAGCCTCTTGGAAGGTAGACGGATTCCCCTCATCCATAATGAAAGCAAATGCAATATTTGAGTGATCTTTGTATTTCGCCGATAACCTGCGATCCCTTGGTGGATTTCTCCTGAGAGGTGGCTACTCCACCTACTCCTATATCTCTTCCTACAGCTCGGCTTCTACTTTTGTCTCCCCTTTATCTATTTCAACATCAATCACCACTGACTTTTTCATTTTCTTGTGTTCATCCTTACGGAATAAAGAACCCTCGTCAAACTTGACATCCTGCTAACTATGATTTCTGCGTGACCTGGTTATACAGCCCGTATCCTTTCACACCATTATCATAGCCGACAAAGGTACACTTCTTCGCCTTTTGGTCTAGCTTATCTCTCTCAATTGATGGTACATCGGAGTAAATCACAACTAAATAACGCAGCCTCATGTAGTCTATTTCATGACCACCTCATAATTCCTCTGGAATCTTATAATCAATTGTCGTAGATAAGGATTGATTTACTAAATAATAAGCCGTATTGACGGCCTCAGTCCATAGCTCTTTGCCCAACCCAGCATTACTTAACATACTTTAGGCTCTCTTCAAGAGACGGGTATATGCCTCACTGTGTTGTGTTAGTGCACTTTTTTGTGGCATACTAGTGCACCTTATTTGTCAATCACATGTATTCATGTGTTGTAATGTCGGTTGAGCCTTGACAAGTTGAAAACCGAAGATTCAAGTGGACAAGAAGCATCAAGGAAGAAGAATAGGTAAATGAGATGCCTTGGTGACCCTAACCCTTTGAACCAAAACACCTATACCCTCTTAGATGACTTGAACCAACTAAGAAAACCCTTAGTTATCTTCATTAGCCTTAGATCACATAGAAAAACATGATAAATTAGGCTAATTAAGGAGGTGAAAGTTGCTGTAATTAATCCAGCCCAAATAGCAATTTTTGATAGACCTTTGATATATCAAAACCTTATTTCGATAAACCTTCGATATATCAAAATGCCTTTTCGATATATCGAAGTATCTCCAGCAAACTTATAACTCTCTGGACAATTTCTTCGATCTATCGGATTAGTATTTCGATATATCGAAATGGGTGTTTTCGAAATATCAAAACACCAGTTTGATATATCAGAATTTATGAACAACAACTTGCTGAAATCTCTGGACATATTCTTCGATATATCGAATTGGTATTTCAATATATCAAAAATCACCCCGATCTATCGAAACCCCATTTCGATATATCGAAGTGACCGTTTTTCTGCCTGTTTTATGCCGTTGTAGATTTTCTTTAAATATGGGAGAGATGGTCTTTGGGCATCGTGAGATGGATTTTGAGGAGATAGAAGCTACCACCATTGCATACCATTAGAAGCTCTATTCCTAACCCTAGCAAGTGATCTTCTTTGTGATTCATTACAAGAATGGAGCATTCCAAGCTCATGATGAAGATGCACTTGTCCCTCTTTTGATCTCTAGAGTTTGGACTGGTCTAGATAATCATATTCTTATCTAAACTTTATAATGAGATCATGTAGGTGAGACTCTCTAGGCAAACCATTCCCATTAGTTGTAAAGATCTCAAACCTACTTCTCATCCACCTTGGTCATCTTAAGAAGAGTAAATGCAAGGGGATTGATCATTGGAGCTGAAGCATTGGCAAAGCATCGACAACAACATCGGGAGAGCACAAGGGGAGTTGATTGAAGCATGGGAGAGCGGAGATCAAGCAACCCGAAGCGGCGCTACAAAGGGGCTCAATCTGACAAGTAAGTTGTCAATTGTAGGAGTCTGGTTCCACTCTTTTCTCGTGAGGAATTGAGTGTAGAGTTTGTCTTCAAACTCGATAGGTTCAATTGTAGGACCTAGACCCGGTTATAGTGTCGAATTGAGTTTCCAAGGGGGAGCCTCCCGCGGGAGTGAACTCTAGGTTTGGTTGTAGGACCTTGGTTCGGTTGTAGGACCTTGGTTCGGTTGTAGAACTTAAAACCATTGTGGTTCAATTGTAGGACCTTGACTCATGAGTGAAATCTAACTTGAGGTTCGGTTGTAGGACCTTGGCTTGGTTGTAGAGCATAAACAAGTCTGCAAGGGGAGTCACTAACACAGGTGTGAACGTGTAGGTTGGGAGGAACCTATAAACTCCCCGGTTGGGTGGATCCAATTTAAAACACCTTAGTTGAGAGGAACCAGATTTAAACTCCTTAGTGAATGTCAGTGTGCTCAAAGGGGGTGAGTACTTGAACAGGGAGTTGAGTAGACCCAAAGTTGAACCACTATATATGCTTGTGTTTGTGATTAATTTGAGTACATTGTTATCTTAGCATTGTATGTTTAATTGTTTAATTATGAATGCTTGATAGGAATGTATGTTAGGCACTAGATAGGCACATCCACACACAAAATGTACTTTCACTTAGTCGTGTAGACTTGAGCTCATTGATCCATTCTCATAGTCTACATAGGTTACATAGATTAGGAGCTTGATTTGTTTAATCATTTGATTATCTATGCATGCTTAGGCTTGGTTGTTTAATTGCTAATTATATGCTAGCCTTGTGATTGGACCCACTTAGGCTTGGAAGTCGAAGTGTTAATCGCTTACTTAGTTTAATTTGTTAAAATTGTTAAGTAGGCGAAAAGATTTTAAAAGTTTCTAATCACCCCCCCCCCCCCCCCCCCCCCCCCCCCAGGACTTAGCCATAATTCTAGCTGCTCCAAGCTTCCGCACCCATACGCCTTTACAAGTGTGTTGATCCAAAAGGCGTAATTTCATGTTGTGTCTCACAATCCCTTCTTCCTTACAAAATTGATTAAATTCCTTTGAAGTAAACTCACCTCCATTATCTATCCTTAACACTTTCACTTTCCACCCCGTCTGCTTTTCAACCACCACCTTCCACATCTTGAAGGTGATGAAAACATTGGATTTATGTTTCATAAAATACACCCAAACATTTTTAAAGAAGTCATTAATAAATGTAATAAAATATGATGACTCCCCTCCAGAAATAACGGGTGACGACCCTCACACATCTTAGTGCACATAATCAAGCAGTCCTTTACTACTATGCTTTCCATTTTTAAATGATAATCTTGGTTGTTTACCATATATGCAATCCTCACATACATTTAAATCAAAATTTTGAAAAGCATGAATTAAGTGATTGTAGACACCCCACCTTCGGCTACAAGGCTGGTTGAGATGGTTGAATAGATGGAGGTCCATACCCCCAAACCCTATATCCAAACCCAGTCAAACTCACCCTTGCAAGCCCTAATCCATAGCCTAACTCAAACTTGGACCTAGTTAACTCAACCTTAAACATCTAAACATCAGTCCGAAATACCACCCATAAAGAAAACCAGTCCAAAAATTCCTAAAAAGCCAACTTGGTGAGTCAACCTGCTGAGTCAAATCACCGAGTTAACTCACTAGGTCGGCCCAGTCCTTGCACGCAGTCGACTCACCTTGTCAAACCCATATTTCAAACCCAGTTGACTCACCTGGTTCCAAGCCGCAGCTTTAGAGCAGCTCCGAACCTCGAACTTGATGCTTTCTTGCTTCAGGTTCGAAAGCCGTAGGCTCTAAAGCTGGAGTAAAGTAGCCATACGGGTGGCCCTCTAGGGGCCGCCCGCACCTATTTACAAGAGTTACCACTTCTCGAAACTATAAATACCTCATCTCTCCTTCATTTTCAATATCCATTTCCCCTCTCTTCAGCACCAGAGTTTCAAATCCATTTCCACTTCCTTAGCCCATTCCTCTAACAAGGAGAGCTTAAGTGAGAAAAGTCTAGCCCTGGTTTAGCCCAGCTTGACCCCGGTTCAAGCCTCTTAAGCAATCCAACTCCTCATCTTAGCCACTTGAAGCAAACTCTTGCGATACCTCTATTCATCCAGCTATACTTATACCAGCATCATCTCATTTGCATCTATCATAAGTGCAACATTTATTATTCCTCCAAACCCTCTGCTTATCATTCCACCACGAGCACTTGATTAGGTCTTAGTGTCTGCTCTAAGGTTTGCCGGTGTGCCTGGAACTTGCCCATCAGAAACTCTGACCGGTTAAACACACATCATGCATCTCGCATAAAGCACCTGTCAGTTCGAGCATATTCTCTGGGCTTGCCTATCTGATTGGAACCTGCCCATTAGAAACTCTTACTGTTCAGACCCATATTCATGCATCATAGCATTCATGAAAATGTACGAGTAATAATTCAGACTTTCAAGTATTAGTTCAATTATGTGAAGTAAAGACCGTACTTCGGTATGGGCAGAGTGGGTGACTAACACCTTCCTACCTTGTAACCATGATCCCTTACCTCGAATCTCTGACCGCAGATAAAAAAGAGTCATTTTAGAGGAATGAATCTTCAGATTCCCTTCTCTAACATTTTTACAGGGTCTAACGACTGTAGATTCGAAGTAACTGGCTAGTGGCTACTTTGGTCTTATATCATCTATCCAAACATATCTAGTGAAACTCAATGATAACACAACAACCAAAAAAAGCCCTCGAGAAAGAGGCGAGCTAGTGGCAACGGAGATTCGTACACCTTTTCGAAAGGAGTGTGGAAACGCGGAAAGGAGAGCGTCCACAAAATGACGACTCTGCTGGGGATATGCTAGTCCTACTAGTCGTGATCCAACTTGAAAAATAGAATCCCTCTTACACTTGAAAGTCAATAGTCCTCATACAATCTCATCTGCATATCATTTCATCCATAATAAAAAATATAGAAAATCCCAAAACCTAAAAAAAAAGAAGAGTAGAATATATTTCTCACCATTGTGCCTCCTCGGGCTCAACGTCCTTGGAAACAGCTTCCTTAGCACAGGATAATCCACACCAGAGCTCAGCAAACCATGTCAGACCATGAAGAGGAAGGTCACCTCTTCCTTGTCCTTGACATAACCGAAGCGCAACCTCTAGCACAACAACAACCAATTGAGAACACGCTAATCATGCAAGAATTGACACAAGGAATGAGAGCAATGCAAGAAATGTTCTTGCAATTCATGTAAGCACAAGCTACCGTAGTAGCTAGCAATCAAGTTGGCCCAGTCCGGCAATCTCAACACCCATGCCGAGCCCTTCTGTCCTCTACTTCAAATCAAGTACAACAGTTGGAGTCTGCCCAAGACTACCGACAACAGCCATCTCAACCCTCTGTTATGGGGCATCCTTCTCAATACCTTCCTGTAGCGGCAAGACCGTCTCAGAACATTCCTGTCGCAGGGACTTCCAGTCAATCTCACAAGCAATGATCTCAGTAGATTCCAGCATGTCCCCGTCGATGGGACCATTTTTCTTTCCAAGCACGTCCCCGCTGATGGGACCTTTACTCAATTTTAGCACATCCTCATCGATGGGATTTCAATTCAATTTCCAGCAGCAGGGACAGCATTGGCGAATGCCCACAATGGGGGTCAGTGTTAAGCCCACATCAATCAACGGACAGTGGCGAATACCCAACAAGGGGGTCACTTCCCAACATCTCAGCCTCCTACAAACAGGAGCACTTTTCAATTCCAGCACATCCTTGCCGATGGGATTCCAGTTAATTTCCAGCAATATTCAATTCAGTAATCTCCAGTTAATTTCTAGCAATCATCAATTAAGCAAGCTCCAGTTAATTTCCAGCAAATTCCAGTTCAACCTTCAGTTCAATCTCCGGCTCAATTATAATCATTTCAAGCTCAAGTTCATCAAAATCCAGTTCAATCATCAAGTCAGATTCAGCAACCTCCAGTTGCTTTCCATCAAACTCATAGGATCGAAGACATTGACAACTATGTCGAAGAAGAACGTGCCTTGATACAAGAGGCACCAAACGCTCGAGTAGACCATGCAAGACTAGATAAGTTGCGGGAGCAGTTCCAGACCTTGCATAATCAACACAGCGACAACAAGGGATCGATCTACCCTTGACCAAGTTCAGAGATTTGTGTCCCTTTCCAGATGCTCAAATACCTCAAAACTTTGAGGCATCAAAATTTAAAAGATACGACGGCAGCGGTTGCCCCACAGTACATCTCAAGGATTTCTGTGGAGAGCTAAGCACAATTGCAGGAAATGAGGGGGCCCTCATTCGCTTATTCCAAAAATCTCTGAAGGGCAATGCCCTAGATTGGTATACATCATTGGACTGACATCGCATCAGGACTTGGGAACAGCTTTCTTAAGCTTTTATTGACAGATTCACATACAATCTCAACATGACACTTGGGAGAGCAAACCTTGCAGCTCTCAGGCAAAGGAGTGACGAAACATTGCAGCTTATGTGGGGCGTTGGCGAGCTATGTTAGCCAAAATGTGAACACTCATCGACAACGAAGAATAAATCTCCATGATTGTTCATGCAACATATCCTGGAATATCCGAGTATCTCATCTTGCATCCATATGCAAATTTCTCTTAGTTAATCCGTGTTGGAGAGCAAGTCGAAGCAGGAATCTGCGCAGGGACAATCTCCCCATGGCCTCACCAAGCCACTCTAGTTAAACAAAACAGAGTGGAAGAAAGACCTATCGGATACGGGAATGGAAACCGCAGCAGTTCTCCTCCTCGCCCGACAAAGGTAAACAACATCATCGTCACTGCTCAAGGCAACCATTACATTCCCCCACAGGGACGCCAACCGTATTAGCAGAATCAATCGCATCATCAACCTTAGAGGTATTAACCGTAACCATCCCCACCGCAACCAAATCCTCAACCATAGCCACAACCACCTCGACAACGACAACAGTTTAAGGGGAATGGCCAATACTCATATCAGAACAGGTAAAATTACAGGGAGTTCAGAAAATTCACTCCGCTCACTCAACCGCTCAGTCAAGTCATGACTATGCTTATACAAAAGAAATTACTCACTCCAATGGCACCCAGGCCTCCTCCAAGTCTTCTGCCTCTGAACTACCGAGAAAATGAGTATTGTGCCTACCATTAGGGTCGCGGCCACACCATTGACTGATGCATGACCCTGAAGAATGCCATCCAAAATCTGATTGACGATCGCAAGATAATCATCTCAGTCCTTGGAACTCCTCCAGCTGCTCCCACCAACATCCTTCAAAATCCTTTGCCTCAGCATTCGACGGACTCCAGTTCGTCTCGCAGCGCTGCCGTTAATAGCATAGAAGAGGGAGAGTGCATCGATTACTTCTCCCCCATCCAATCCATTCATGCCTACACCTATGGGCCAACAAATTCTCCTCCGATCTTGCAAGGGGCAAACCCTTTCCTTCCCTCGGTCTTTGAGCCATTAGTACTCGAGGGAGCACCTCCATATGACACGCAAGTCCCCCAGTCATAGATAATTCCAGCTCAGGGACCTATCCTTTTGCAAGGGGAACCCTACAGTCATCCATGTTGGGAACTAGTTATCCTCGAAGGAGCGTAGTCATACACCGAGCTTGCATACGATCCTGTCATCTTGCAAGGGGTAGCTTCAGCTCGGGAATAATACAATCCCCAATGGAGGGATTACACTTATCAGCATCAGGAACCTGTTATCTTAGAAGGGGCTCTCGCAGTCGAGCCAGTCATATTGCAAGGGGCAACCCCTATCCTCGACCCGTAAAGACGTCATGGAGGTGTGTCAATTACCCTGCATCAACTAGGTCGAACAAAAAGACCCCTCGCCGTATCGAGAGGACCAGTGTTCATCCCGTGGGAACCTCCCGCTCCAGGGATAAGCAAACCAGGGCCGCGACCTTATGTGATATATGAAGACAAGCCTCGACATTATCACTTCAGCACGGGCAACAATGTAGTCCTCAAGGCAAAAGCTCCATATGAGGAAGATCTGGTGCCCCCACCAGCACAGCTACAAAAACTAGTGGTCTTAGAAGGCAAAGGGGAGGAGTGTTACAAGGAAGTCCCATGGCACTACCCGAAATGTGCGAATATAGGAAACATGAATCCTAATGGACGTTGTATCCGAAGAGACAATCAGAATAAAGGAGATCCCAAGAGCACTCTTGCAAGCCTCGAGAACAAAAATGAAGCCACATACGATGTCGTAACCTAGCTCAAATCAATCCCCGCCCAAATCTCGGTATGGGAACTACTTTGCACATCTCGCATACACTGAGAAATGTTCGTCGAGATACTGAGCGATGCCCACGTCTCCACAGACACGACACCCGAAATGATAGCATTGATGATTTGATAGCTTCTAGCTCCGCACACCATCACCTTATTGATAATGAGTTGCCACTAGAAGGACGAAACCATGGGCAGTACCTCAACACACACTACCAGAAAAATGACTTTTCCCGACGGCCGAAAGCCGTCGGCAAAGGGCTTGGATGGGCCGTCGGGAAAGGGGCCTCACAATTGCTTTTCGACGGGTATGGGTCGTCGGAATTTCCGACGGCTATAAGCCGTCGGTCGGCCGTCGGAAATTTCGACGGCGATGAGCCCTTGCAAATGCCGACGGTTCATGACCGTCGGTGTTGCTTTAGTATATAAAAGAAACCATCAGCGTTTGAGCACGGCCACAACAATCACTACAAGAAAATTAGCCTTTTACGACAGGTCATGACCGTTGTAAAAAACAGGTGTTGCTAGTTGTAAATGCTCATAATATACATCGGGTTCCACCCCTGGTGAAAAGGGTAAACGTTTACAACTACTATGGCCCATTGAAAAAGAAAGTATTAACAATAGTGCTGGCCTATTGTAAAATCATTAACTTGTTTAGTAAATGCATTAAATATCATGGTTCATGTGAGATTGTTTTAGTAATTTTGTGATGCTTATATGACTAATGAACACATGGAATAAAAAATTGGGGGGTAGCAGGAAAAAAAGTACTATTTGCAACGGCTCTGCCACCACTCAAATTTTTTTATTCCCTATGTTCATTAATCACATAAGCATCACAAAATCACCAAAAGAATCTCATATAAACCATGATATTTAATGCATTCACTTGTCCATTCCATAGCAAGATATCTCACCATTATAAAATGTCTAAATCCCAAGAAGCGCAGATGTAAACAGTAAGATGATACTTAAATGATGAGATAGTAATAATAAAATCTTACCTCATCTTCACCATATAAGTAGGATTCTAGTAGTAGGATCCTCAAGTGTAAAATGTATAAACTGCAATCAAAATAAATAGTTATCATTACAAAATAATAAGACCACAAAACATATTAGGTTAATTTCCCGTATAGCTTTGCCTACCTACATGGCATGCCAAGATGGAACATACATATGGTGAATGATCTGAGCAGTCCCTTGGGAGGGTCCCCATTGTGTAGATTACCAAAGACTGAAAATCAAGCCAATCCATGTAGAGAAAAACACAAATGTCCTCCTACCTTTTAAAAAAGTGAGAGTGAATACCGCCATTTTTGAAATTTGTATCTGCTTCATTTTTGGAACCAAACTTCTAGGTATGCGCTGCGCCAAAAGACCAGATGGCAAATAGCATACCGCCATTTTCAACAAATACATGAGGCCCTCCCTAAGCTGTATGGAGTCATTCACGTGAAGGCCTGGTTATGAACATCAATCAAAGCAATAAATTATGAAATGAAATCACTAAAAAAAAAAGAATTAGCAAAAAGACTTTCTGGAGTGTAGACATCTGTAGGCTATAATCAACTGGTTATTGCAAAAGCACCTCAAATCTCAACAATTTCTTGAAAAGATGGGGAAGTTAGAAGACTCTCGGACATGCATGTTAGCATGCATGTTCTCATTCCCTAACTGAATTCCACATCCCAATTACACATGGATGCACATTCAATATTGACTGATAGAACATAATTTCAGTTAGAGTTTAGACATTTTTTCTTAAAGGATGTTAGCACTTTTGTTGCTTGTATATAGGCCATTGGTTAGCCTATTATGTATATTACCTTGAGCCAAAACAAAATTCCAACATACCAAGAGCATCAGCTTTCACTGCACAAACTCATTTAAGAATATAAAATGCCTTCCAAATTTATACAATCGAATAAGTAAAAACAGAGTGGCTGAAACAGAAAGTAATAAATGGCATGTTTCCAAATGAATGAGTCCCCAAACAAAATTAGCCCACATATACATCCAACTACATATTGGTAAGTTTTTTCATATACCAGATTTGTTATATCGTAAACAATAGCAGCTACTGCTGCACCGCTGTATCCCAAATCTCAAATACAAGATGGATAGAACAGCCAGGCAAGTTAAGATGGACAAATCATGTCATTTTACGCATAAACAGATGAAAACTCGTAACAAATCACACTAGTTCTGAAAATCCTGTGTTTTGGGGCAAACCTTCATTTTTAGACCCTTGTGGCAGACCCTACAAATACCCATTTGGTTAACCACCACTGAGGTTTTGTAGCCCTCATAAGTGAGAGTATAAATGACCTCCTACACCCCTAAAGTGGATCCCATGTGATTGGTGAACAACGCCCAAAATTGGAGCCAGCAATAGTTGTGCAGAAACTGTGCAGAAATTCCAAGTACCCATATTGGGCCTTGCACCATAAATTCCATTTACACTTTCAGCGGGCCCCACCTTAGGGGTTTTGATGCCCATACATAGGGCTATCAAAAGGTCATATCCTCTTTCCCAAAGTGGACCCCATGTGATCGTGAATCGGACCCAAAAATGGGCCCGACCAATTTCTGCACAACCTGAAAACTGAAAACCTGTTCTAATAGATCTTGTGTGGCCCATCTCTGTGGGGTCCACCAACTGTGTGTGGGTCTTATCTGACCATCTAGACCCTTGACATGGTCCGTTGAAATAGAAAGCTTGGGTTTGGCCAACCCAAATCTGTTAGTGGGGCTGTATAGATGTTTAGTTTTTGTTAATAAAGATTTTAGTTAAAAAAACAAAAAAAAACGACCTGTATTTGGTCAACCTAAACCCAACCTAAGCCCTACCCAACACATACACATAAGTCAAACACAAAAATAAAACTTTCATTTGGATGCCCCATGCCAAAAAAAAAAAAAAAAAAAAAAAAAGATTTGTCCCTAATTACTTTTCTTAACTGCAACTGCACAACAATATAAGGGTGTAAACTGCAATTTGAGTTGCGTGTACAAGCAATCCTGATTGTTCAAGTTGTGGGCACCATTGCTGGCAGGTCATATACAAAAACATCATAAGCAAACGTAATGGTAGTGCCATCAGATGGAGTGCTAAAAAGGAAAAAGCTAATAGTTCAAATTCAAATTCAATGGTCAAGGTTAAGAGAACCCAAACAGTTGCAATTTTTGCAGCCATCATCCATATTCAATTCACACCATGCATCTGAAATAGGCCCCTAGACCCTCATTACCTAAATCTAAAGGTCATCACCAATTCAATTCACGAATTTGTACTCCAATCTTGCTGTCCACGATGGTCAAGCTTTAAAACCCAGTTTTTGCTGTCCAAACAGACAAATTTGAGTGCTGTTCATGCTGTCCAAATTGGACAGTTCTAAAGTCCAATATGCCATTCACGTTTGGACAGATTCTAAGGACAAACATCTTGTCCACTTGGACAGATTGTACTCCAAACTTGCTGATCATAATAGATCAATTTGGACCTCATCATGTTGTCCACTTTTGGTCATTAGGGTCCCGATATATGTTGTCCACATTTTGTTCAATTTGGACCTCATCATGTTGTTCCATGTTTGGTGATATGTATGTGGTCCAATGTCCATGTGATGACTTTTCCCACAACAGACCTGGCAGAATATTTAAGGGGTACAATATTATCAGCTATGTGATGCGGACATCTAACCTTCAAAGTCTATCGGTGAAGAAAGTGCCCACCACAAGCATCTTCCTTGTGGATAGGCGCCTATTAAGGAACTAAAGACCCGCTGAAGACCCTTCACATGTGATTGGACACGTAGAAGACCCCACTCAAGGAAGACACGTGTGAAGGATGAAAGGAGAAAAGGCCGAACGAACTGAAGAATTCGGGCGCCCGAACTTGGTTTGCTGGTCGCCCGAACCTCTCTGGAGGTTTTCGGGCGACTTCGGGTTGGACCTCGGGCGCCCGACTGAGCACCCGAACTTTCCCGCACTTATGTTATTTCCGCGTTTTTACTTAATATTTGAGGGTAGTTTAGTCTTTTTACTTGTTTTTAGTGTTTATTTAAGAGGGCTAAGCCTAAACTCGAAGTTAGTTGATTATTAATGAAAAGCAAACCCTTTGGTTGCCTCCTTCCTCTTCTCTCTCTTATGGTGATGATTCCTCTTCTTCCTTGATCCCTCTTTCTTCTAATTGCTTCTTGTGCCCCTCCTATCTTTCTTCTAGGTAATTCTATCTTTCCCTAACTTATTTGTTTTGCTAATCATAATCCCTAAATCTGAATTTAAGCCTAAACCCTAAAGTTTTCAGATTTTCAAATCCCTAATCCAAAATCTCCTGATTTCCATGATTAGAGATTCCTCTTAATTGATTGGGTTATAGCCATGCAAGATCGGGAGGTTCCATCCCTCGCCGGATCCAACCTATGCGTTAATTGAATTCCATACTCCATGGTTGTGATGATGGCCCGCTCCATTGCATGTTTCCTTTATGATATTCTTAGTTTATGATGATTAATGCTAGATTTTATTATTATTATTGCTTTTATTTCCGCTGAATAATTGTGTTCAAGAGCATGCATCATATTTAGGGCTGTCCTGCATCACTATGATACCCAAATATGTGAAAAGGTCTCATAAGAATCAATAGGAAAATAGATGGAGCAGTAATCTCCCTTAATACTCTGATTGTACAAGTGAAAGAGTCACCAATATATAGTTTAATCAAGAGGAAATGATGGAACTATGACATTTTCCTACAATATGGGGAAATCGCCCTCAAATTGCAATTAACTTTCTTTCAAGTCCAACTTGCAAGTAATATAATTGTAATTTGGAACCCAGACATTCAGTATTGATGCTAAGGAAATCACAATTTGGTCATTTCAACTCTATTTGATTAGTAAATTCCAATTCGATTGGATATCGCATCCAAAGGCAGCCTAAGTAAATTAGACAGCTTCACAATACAAAAACTTCCACAATTTTCTTAAAAGAAAAAAAGTTCTCTTAGTTTTTCTCACATCTAAAACATGAGCAGAAAATAATTAACGTCCGCTAATTAAGAATGTCCATCTTGCTGGGCATACAATGATGTGCAATGACATAAAAGTTGCTCTGTTGGTACAATACTATCTGCCTTATTTTCTCTGTCCAAGGAAGATTGTCGACCATTTTATTTTTAGATTCCTATTTGAATTACATAAATAGATAAATCAGGACTGTGCACCACCTGGTATAATATTTGTAGCATCACCATCCACTGTAGGGCCCATCGGATGGACAATCTAGATCATTTGTTTCAAGCATCCATGTCGGTCCCATCATCGATTGGCCAAGCAAGAGAAGTGAAATGAAACAGTTTAGAATATGTCTCATCTTTTAATATTAAAATATGACTCCACAAACAAGTTTGGCATTTTTTGTTCTTTGGCATCACCATTTCTAAAACCAACACATGTATGTCTAAGTTGCTTTGTAAAAGTGGCAGAGCCCATACCTCATTGGGGATCGGTTGCAAGTCTCGCTAACATATCCAATAATGGGAGGTATCAATGCTCTCCTCTTCCCTACAAAAGAACCAAAATTTTCAAGACTAAACTTTTGCCATGGAAGAGAGGAACTTAAAAGCAGAAAGTGTTGTAAGCTAATGTAGCCCTGAAATCATAAAGAAAAGAGAAGAAATAAACAGCATGTATCTTACCAATAAAACTAATCTACAAGTATTTTTCATTTAACAATTCAAAGGACATAAATGCTCATGTACATTCATACTTTCACATGTACCTACATTAGAATATGCAGTATGCATATACCTGATCCTGGCTCACCACAATCTCCATCTTCACTTTAGCCACAAACTTGCCTTTGGAAAATTCAGAGGCAAGAATTGCAGCACCCAAGAGAATTGAGCAATATATAGCAAAACAATACTAAAAGAAAAGAATGTCCTTGCCTCGTTGGTAGACTCTTTGGAGTTTCAACAAGAGGTCTTGGGTTTAAAACCCATAGGTGGTGAAATATCGAACTAGCGAGTGAGTGTGTGGGGTGGGTGCGTGGGTAAAAAAAGAAGCCTATTATGTATATTACCTTGAGCCAAAACAAAATTCCAGCATACCAAGAGCATCAGCTTTCACTGCACAAACTCATTTAAGAATATAAAATGCCTTCCAAATTTATACAGTCGAATAAGCAAAAACAGAGTGACTAAAACAGAAATTAATAAATGGCATGTTTCCAAATGAATGAGGCCCCAAACAAAATCAGCCCACATATACATCCAACTACATATTGGTAAGTTTTTTCATATACCAGATTTGTTATATCGTAAACAATAGCAGCTGTTGCTGCCCCGCTGTATCCCAAATCTCAAATACAAGATAGATAGAACAGTCAGGCAAGTTAAGATGGACAAATCATGTCATTTACGCATAAACAGATGAAAACTCGTAACAAACCACACTAGTTCTAAAAATCCTGTGTTTTGGGGCAAACCTTCATTTTTAGACCCTTGTGGCAGACCCTACAAATACCCATTTGGTTAACCACCACTGAGGTTTTGTAGCCCTCATAAGTGAGAATAAATGACCTCCTACACCCCTAAATTGGATCCCATGTGATCGGTGAACAACGCCCAAAATTGGAGCCAGCAATAGTTGTGCAGAAACTGTGTAGAAATTCCAAGTACCCATATTGGGCCTTGCACCATAAATTCCATGCACACTTTCAGCGGGCCCCACCTTAGGGGTTTTGATGCCCATACATAGGGCTATCAAAAAGTCACATCCTCTTGCCCAAAGTGGACCCCATGTGATCATGAATCGGACCCAAAAATGGGCCCGACCAATTTCTGCACAACCTGAAAACTGAAAACCTGTTCTAATAGATCTTGTGTGGCCCATCTCTGTGGGGTCCACCAACTGTGTGTGTGTCTTATCTGACCATCCAGACCCTTGACGTGGTCCGTTGATCAAAGCTGAGTGATCCCTATCTCAAAATTCACTAATTTTTACACCAGAAACACAAAGTAGAAAAATCTAATTAAACCCCTTTCTCACCAAAACAGATAATTATCCTTAGCAAAAAAAAAAAAATCCTGATAAATCTAATCAAACCCTTTTCTCACCAAAACAGATAAATCTAGATCCCAAACAAAGTAAAATTCCAACGAAATCACCACATAAATAACAAACCCACTTATCATCAAATGCCAAATCCATGTGTTGTACAGGCATTCTATCAAACACGTGAGAGGCATCCTTCGCACTCCCACACTTTCCATAAATTTCTACATGATTTGGCATGATACACTACATCCAAAACTCAAGTGGGCCACATCTGTTAATGTCAAATTTTGTGACAGGATCCTCCGGACGTTCACCTTCCCTCCAACAGGGATTTTCTCCGCCAAACCTGAAAGAAGACAGACAGCAACTAAGGGTGGCTGGGGTCCAGCCGTTAGCCCTCCGATGCTTAAGTTAGGCCAAAGCAAGAAGAAGAGTAGCCAGGCAAAACGGGACAGAGATTGAATATTGTGTGTACCTTTCCCATAATGGAGTCGTCCCTTTATATAGATCTGAAGCGGTTCAATCTGTTACGCAAGATATCGAGATCCCGCTGATCTCGTGTACGATACTGAGATCTTGCTGATTTCGTGGGATAAGATCCTATCTTTAGAGACGAGGTCCAACCCAATGACTTATTTCAGCAATCACGTTCCTTGATGGCAATCCCTTGAGATCCGGAACCACCAGAGAAGATAAGCCTAAAAACCGACCTATACGGGCTGCCAGTAGGCGTAGTAATAGCACTGATTGCTCATGTTGAGCTGGAAGCCGTAGTTGGAGTCATAGCTGCCGAAAAGGAAGGAGACGCCGAAAGGACGGAGGCCACCACGCTGGATGTAACTCTGCTTGGACCCGTCGAGGGATTAGGAGAAGCTGCTCGACGGGAATCGGGTGCTGGGACTACGAAGATCGTCCAAACCAAAAACAAGGACTCATGATTGCTCTGATTCGGGAGCTACTCGTGTCAGGGCTGCTCGCATCCGGGAGATGCGACCGCTTCTGGCGAGCATGAGCCGAGCTGCTTACATCCGGGAGATGCGACCCCTTCTGGCGAGCACGAGCTGCTCGTATCCGGGAGATGCGACCCCTTCTGACGAGCACGAGCCAATCTGCTCGCATCCGGGAGATGCGACCCCTTCTGACGAGCACGAGCCGATCTGCTCGCATCCGGGAGATGCGCGACCCCTTACCGCGAGCACGACCTGGACTCCTCGCATTCATATTGCCGCGATCCTTCACTTCTCGCCAGACTATATTTGCCTACAACAACATCGCATGAATCAATGGGGATTGATGCCGCCGTTGAAAACACTTGGGCCCACCATGATTTTTGTGCTATCTCCACTCCATCCAAAAAGATAGTGGAACAGAGAGAGAGAGAGAGAGAGAGAGAGAGAGAGAGAGATTACATGCCCTTGTAGACCTTGGCATGGCCGCCCTATCTTGGGGCGGAGGTAGAGGAGCTTGGGATCGATGAGCCATCGATCATCGATCTTAGCCTCGTCGACGATGGAATCGGGACAGAGGTAGAGGAGCTTGGGGCGCAACAAGATAGAGGGAGAGAGAGGGGATTACCAAATATTTTCCCTAAGGACGGGAGAGCCGATTTGGGAATTTTGGTTTCCCTCCGTCCATGCTACCATGGGCGCGGATTTCTTGCGAAAGCCTTGCGCAAGAAGTTCCTGCGCTGGGAATCAAGGTGGGGCCCACATTGATGTTTTTTGATAAATCCACCTCGTCCATCTGTTTTGGGAGCTCATTTCAGTATAAGAAAACAAAAATGAACCGGATCTAAGACTCAAGTGGCCCTCACTAAAGGAAAAGGTGGGTAGGTAAATTACTACCGTTGAAACCTCCCTGGGTCCACAGTGATGTTTATATGACATCCATACTGTTCATAACGTCACTACTGCTGGGATGAACTGGAAACACAAATATTATCCTGATTCGAAACTCATGTGGGTCCACAAATATTTCAACTGTGGACGTTCAAACCTCACGTTTTCGTCCCACTTAAGTCTTGGATCTGGTTCATTTTTGTTCTCATGTCCTAAAATGAGGTCCCAAAACAGATGGACGGGGTGGATTTATCAAAAAAATCACTGTGGGCCCACATTGATTCCCAGCACTGGAACTTCCTGCGTAAGGCTTTAGCAGGAAATCCGCGCCCCGCTGCCACTAGCCATGTGGCTAGTGGTCGGTGCTCTGTGTGCCCCACCATGATGCATGTGTTTTATCCACACCGTACATTCATTTTTCCAGATCATTTTACAAATGAATCCCATAAATGATGCAGATATAAATCTCAGGTGGACCACACTATAGGAAAACAATAATGATTGAACGTCCACCATTAAAATCCTCCAAGGCCCACTGTAATGATTATTTGACATCCAAACTGTTTAGGTCATATGGACCTGGATGAAGGGAAAAAACAAATATCAAGTTGATCCAAAACTTTTTTGGCCCTAACAACTTTTTAGTGGTGAACGTTCAATTAACATTGTTTCCTGTGGTGTGGTCCATCTAAGATTTGGATATGCATTAGCTTTGGTACCTCATCCTAAAATCGTCTGTAGAAATGGATGGACAGCGTAGATATACAGAAAATCATCAAAGTGGGCCCCACGATAAGGGTAACACCCACCAAACTGTTACGCGGGTAACACCTAATTCGCACTCGTTGCCACTGGCCAGGTGACTAGTGGTCAGTGCTCTGTGGACCCCACCATGATGTATGTGTTTTTATCCGCACCGTTCATCCATTTCTCAAGATCATTTTATCACTTGAACCCGTAAAAAATTTGGATTTTCGTTCAAATCTGTGTACATTTCACACCATTAGATGGGTTGATACTACCACGTATTGCGTGGGGCCCACCATGATTTATTTGTTCTATACATGCCGTCTATTAATTGTTAAATATTATTTTATGGATTTATAAAAAAACTTAACCACATCTAAATCTCAGGTGGACCACACCGCAGGAAACCAATAGTGATTGAATGTCCACCACTGTAACAAAACTTGTGATTGAGTAATTACATAGTGGGTGTTATCCTAACCGTGTGGGGCCCACCTTAATGTATTTTTTTTTTGTAAATCCACTCCATCCATTTATTTTCCTATATCGTTGTAGGTCACCATTCAAAATCTTAAGAATATCCGAATCTCAGGTGAATCATACCACTAGAAACAGCGATGAGTGACCATTAGAAACTTTTTATGAGCCACAAAATTTTTGGATCGAGCTGATATTCTTATTTTCCCTTCATCTAGATCTTTTTGACATTATCAATGGGTTGGATGGCAAATAAACATTGTGAAAACCTTATTATGTGCCTTTTTAGGAATTTTTAATGGTGAGGCACTCAATCACCACTGTTTGCTACGTTGTGGTCCACCTAAGATTTAGACTACTTAGGGCTGTCAATGGCACGGATCTTGATCCGTATCCGATCCGTATCCGATCCGATTTAATCGGATTCGGATCAATAATCGGGTAATCGGGTCGGATACGGATATCCAAAGATGATCTGTTTAATATTCGAGTCGGATTCGGATCAACCTTGATCCGGCCCGTTAACGACCCGACCCGATAAATAAATAAATAAATAAATAAAATAAAATAAAATAAAAACAGAGTTTCTCTCTCTCTCTCTCTCTCTCTCTCTCTCTCTCTCTCTCTCTCTCTCTCTCGGATATCGGCTCGGATATCGGGTCGGATCACAATCGGATCGGAAACGGATTCCGAAAAACTTAAACGGGTCGGGTTCGGATCACATACTTGTGATCCGGGTCGGATTCGGGTCGGATATATCCTTAATCGGGTCGGATACGGATCATCACTGATTCGGCCCGTATCCGACCCGTTGATAGCCCTAGATCTACTTAAGTTTTGAGACCCCTTACTAAAATGATTTGTAGAAACAGATGGATGGTATGGATATACAATGCATAATCAAGGTGGGCCCCACGACAGGGGAAACACCCGTGATGTTAAGCGGGTAACAGCCAACGAAATGGGCTATACTCCCATCGGGATGGATGTGGTTTGACTAATGACCCTGGTTGATGCTCTACATGACATTTATCAATAGGTTGGATTACAAATAAACATTAAGGAAATGTTACAATGGGTCGGCCTTTGGAAATTTTAATGGTGAGGCACTCAAATTAACATTTCATGTGGTGTGATCCACCTGAGATTAATTTCTCTCTATAAATTTTGGTATCACATCTTTAAATGGTCCATAGAAAACGGATGGACGGTGTGGATATAAAAAAAAATCATCAATGTGGGCCCCATGGTAGGGGTAACACCCACTAATCTGTTACATGCATGGGTAACACCTAGCTAATTCGCACCCCAATTCGAGTGATGATTGGGGTGATAGAAACAGACGGTCCAGACAGGGGATCATGGGGTCCACTGTGTTGTATGTGATTCATCCATGCTGTCCATCCCTTTTTACATATCATTTTAGGGCATGATCCAAAAAATGAGCAGATTGAAGGTCCAAGTGGGCAACACTAAAATCAACAATTGATGGCATGGACATGGCTCCATATGGTGTGGTCCACTTGAGCTTTTGACCTGGCTCCTTCTTTGGGGTAAAACTCTAAAATGAGCTTTTAAAATTGATGGGTAGCATGGATATACATTAAATCATGTAGGTGGGCCCCAATGTAAGGATAACAGGGTGGGTGCATTTCATTAAGCATATTTTCGTTTGCCGACGGTTTCAGACCGTCGGCGATTCCGCCGTCGGAAAAAAAAGGCGGACCGTCGGGGAAAGTATTTTTTTGGGTAGCTCTTCCCGACGGCCGATAGACATTCTCCGACGGTTTTAGACCGTCGGAAATGAGCCGTCGGAAAAAAAGGCAGGGCCGTCGGGGAAGTCGTTTTTTTGGTAGTGACAAACCTACGATATAAAGACCTCTGTGTCCCACTAGTCCTTATCGATAATGGCTTAAGCTTAAATGTTTGCCCGCTCAAGACTGTGAAACGCCTGGGAATCAGTCCCTCCTCATTTTGACCTAGCACCATGTACGTTAAAGCATTCGACAACACCAGCCGATCAATGGAGGGAGAAGTCGATATAGAGGTACGGATAGGTCCAGAAGTCTCAACTATCACATTCCAAATCTTGGACATATCAGCCTCTTTCAACATGCTGCTCGGATGACCTTGGCTACATAAGGTCGGAGCCGTACCATCAACTTTGCATCAACAGGTGAATTATATCTGTGGGAACCTAGTGATTTCTATCCATGCAGAGAAGGAGCTCATCATTCCTTCCAATATTGTTGCCACTGAACCAGAATCCCCATCATCGACATCCAACACTTTGAAGAAGATGTCCTATATCATAGCTTCAAGTTTGAGACTGAACGCTATCACCAATACAGAATCGATGAGTGTGGATCGTATTTTTTCGCCAACAGAACATCTGAGCCTTAAGTACAGCATGAAGAATCATTTCAAGTTCAAAAAGATGTTGCTGGTATATAATCAACGTAAATGGGAACTCGAGTACATGTCAGTCATCATGGACAAAAGAAGAAGGAAGTTTCGGTGCTTACCCATTCAATTCATCAGGCCCGAAGAGCCTTGCAGAGATCCAAGAAGAAACCTACCGACTGCACTACATAAAGGCCTCCCGATGAGCCTGGCATGGGCCATGTGGCCTCCCATTTGATGGGATTGGATTCTCGAGCCATCTAAGCTTCCAGAAGAAGAAGAAGAGGATATAAATGAAGGAGAAGATCAAATACAACAGATTCAGGACCAGGATACTCTGATACATACCCTCGCCACATCACCATCAATCAACCAGGAGCACAACCTACCCACTTCAATTCCGATCAACCAGGGGCACAACTTGCCCACTTCAATTCCAACCAACCAAGGGCATAACTTGCCCGTCTCAGAATCAATCAATAAGGGCCACAACCTGCCAATCTCTGTAGAATCAACACCATCAACCATCATCTAGAGGCAGAAGCAGCCCATCCATTGGAAGGGAAATGGCCAGCCCTGGATTGGTCCGATGTCCAAATTCCAAGCCTGTGTCTCACCATGGAACCAAAAGAACTATAATGTGAGGTAAGTAATCTAGGAGGGACTGAGTACGACTCAGATCTTGAACTCAACCAGCGTGAAATCATGGTCGTTGGGCTAGACCATGATTCTTCACCTAAATCATCAACCCCCACCTTTCCAGGAGAAGAAGTGTGGGGTCCCAAATGGTCATATATTCCCCTAACTTCTGAATAAGCCAGAGGGTCATCCAAGGACTCTGGCTTAAAAAAAAATGCCAATTTAAGTAAAGGTCGGCACCCTGGGGCAAGCTGGGATCAATTATGGTTTGCAATGCCCGCTTGTTCAGGGTCCCTTGGAGTTCAAAAATTCAAAAAATAAAAAAATTTAAAAAAATAAAAGCATCTAGCATTTTAATTTCAAAAAATTCTCAAAAGCCAAAAAGTATTTTTTTTTCCTGCATTTAATAATGTGTCAAGTTCATCTGAAGAGTTAGATGAGTTTGAAGTCAAATCATATGATTTCGACATCGAATTAGACTTCAAGCTCATGGGTCTGGACGAAGCTTGGGATGTAGAAGATGATGACCCGGCTCCCGAATAAGAGGACCTCCTCAAAAGGTTTGAATCCAAAGCCAATGTTGTAGTCGATGATTTTGAGGTAGTAAACTTGGGGACACCAGAGATCCCTAGGGAAGTACACATTGAGAAATCATTACCACTAGAAATGAAACATAGAATGATAGAGTTCCTAGCTCCAAGATTGTCCAACTTTGCGTTCTCGTATGAAGACATGCCTGGGCTCGATGAAGAGCTTGTTGTACACCATTTGCCAACCAAGCTAGTTAAGCAAAAGCTACGAAGAATGAAGTAGAATGGGCCCTGAAAGTTTACGATGAAGTCATTAAGAAGTATAATGCGGGATTCTTGGTAGTCTTCAACTACCCTGAATGGCTCACTAACATTGTATTAGTACCAAAGAAGGATGGCAAGGTTCGAATGTGCATCGACTTCTGAGATCTCAACAAAGCCAGTCCTAAAGATGATTTTCCTCTACCGCATGTCGTCAACACCGCAGGGTACAAGATCTTCTCATTCATGGACAGATTCTCAGGTTACAATCAGATCAAAATGGCCGTCGAAGATCGCAAGGAGACATCGTTTATCACTCCATGGGGAACCTTCAGGGTAATGCCGTTCGGTCTAAAGAACGAAGGAGCAACATATTAGCGAGCAATGACGGCATTATTCCACGACATGATGAACAAGGAGCTCAAAGTATATGTTGATGACATGATCATCAAATCTCGTACGATTGAAGGACACTTTGAAGACATGAAGAAACTGTTCAACAGGTTAGAAAAGTACAAGCTCCGTCTCAACCCTTAAAAATGTGTCTTTGGTGCAGCTGGAGGCAAACTCCTTGGCTTTATGGTGAGGGAGGATGACATCGGGGTCGATGGGACCAAGACAAAAGCAATCATCGAGATGCCCCCTCCAAGAACTGAGAAAGAAATCCATGGCTTCCTCGGTAGAATTCAGTACATCAGTCGCTTCATCGCGTAGCTCATGCTTATCTGTGAGCCCAAATTCAGGCTCCTTCAGAACAATGTGCCAAAAGAATGGAATGATGATTGCCAGGTTGCCTTCAACCGCATCAAGAGGTATCTCATGAATCCTCTAGTTCTAGTGCCACGTACTCCTGGATAATCACTATTGTTATATATCTCGGTAGTAGTGGAAGCCATTGGCTGTGTCCTTAGCTAGCACGATGAGATCGGAGAAGAAGGAACAAGCAAAATACTATTTAAGTCGAAAGTTCACCAACTACGAGACTAGGTATTCCCCAATCGAGAAGACTTGCCTTACCCTAGTCTGGGAAACTGAGCGACTCCGACCATACATGATTGCATTCCTTATTCTCTTCCTCCCTCACATGGATCCACTCAAATACTTGTTTGAGAACCCAGCACTCACTGGAAGGATAGCTAAGTGGCAATTACTTTTGTTTGAGTTCGACATCACTTATGTCACTCAGAAGGTAATCAAGGGGCAGGCCCTCTCCGATCATCTCGCCGCTCACTCTCTCCTTGACTATTAACCGCTCGAGACGTTCTTCCCTGATGAAGATCTCCTGCTCATCAAAGATGAAGAGAAGAAGAAGAAAGACGAGTGGATGTTATTCTTCGATGGTGCAGCCAACTCTAAAGGAAGTGGAATCGGAGCAATCCTCTACTCTCCAGATGACTTTCCTATTCCTATCTCAAGGCGTATAGCATTTGAGTGCACCAACAACATGATAGAGTATGAGGCATGCATAGCTAGTTTAAAGGAAGCCATAATCTTGGGCGTAAAAAAGCTATGAATATTTGGAGACTCACGGCTTATCATCAATCAGACCAATGACAAATGGAAGACCAAGGATGAGAAGTTGATACCGTATCATGTATGTCTTGAAAATCTGGTCGAAGAGTTCCAAGAAATTACCTTCTCGTACATGCCCAGGGTTAAGAATCAATTTGCAGATGCTCTTGCTACTCTTGCATCAATGCTCGAAATCCTGAAAGAAGCTTCAGAATGAGAGGTCACAGTCGAAACTCAAGATGAATCTGCCTTCTGCCTGTAGATAGAAGAGGCCGAAGCTGCCCCTGACAAACCTTGGTATGCCGACATCAAGCAATATCTCGAAACCCAGGAATATCCAGAAGCAGCAACAACAACAGACTGCCAAACCATCCAACATTTGGCAGGTCAGTTCACTATTAGTGGTGAAATTCTTTACAAGTGGTCCTACAATCAAGTCCTCATTCGATGCATCAACGAACCAGAAGCTGGTAAAATCATGAAAGAAATACACGAAGGAATCTGTGGCCTGCACGTGAACGGGCACATGATGGCGAATAAGATTCTACAACTCGGCTACTATTGACTCACTATGGAGACAGACTACTGCCAGCACGTCCGAAAATGCTTTTAAGTGTCAGGAGCATGCAAATCAAATCCATGCCCCTTCATCAGAATTATACAACCTGACAACTCCTTGGCCTTTTTTTATGTGAGGACTTGACATCATTGGGAAGGTGAATCCAAAAACATCAAATGGCCACGAGTATATACTTATGGCAGTCGACTACTTCACCAAGTGGGTAGAGGCAGCCTCCTACACCACTATAGCAGCATCCCAACTGATCAAATTTATGAAGAACAACATCATATGCCGGTATGATTCCAAACGCTGTCATCATAGATAACGGGACCTCATTCGTCAGCAAGAAAATGGATGACTTCCTTAGCAAGTTTAAAATTCAAGTCATTGATCAGGCCCTTACTATCCTCAGATGAATGGTGGGGTAGAAGCCGCTAACAAAACAATCATCAGAATACTCGAGAAGATGGTCAGGACCTATCAAGATTGGTTAGATATGCTCCCATATGCACTTTGGGCCTATCGAACGTCTGTACGGTCTGTTACAGGTGCTACTCCTTTTGAGCTTACTTACGGAAGCAGTTCTACCAATCGAGGTAAAAATATTGTCACTACAAGTGTTAATGGAAAGCGGAATTGAAGAAGGAGAAAGGCAACGGGCTAGATTCGATCAGTTACAGCTAGTAGACAATAAGCGTATGCATGCGCTAAGTCATTCTCGATGTTATCAGAAAAGGATCGCTTAGGCTTATAACAAGAGAGTCCGTAAAAGAAGTTTCAAGGTGGGCAATATGGTCATGGAAAAAATTCTACTGTCGCACCTTTCGAATCCCAGAGGAAAGTTCAAACCGTCATGGGACGGACCACTGATCATCAGAGAAGTACTTTCAGGAGGTGCCCTTAGGCTTACCAATATGAGAGGGGAGGATCTTCTTGAGCCTATCAACACCGACAAAGTGAAGATCTTTCACGGGTAAGCCATTCTAACTTTATCAAGAGTTACATTAGTAGAGTTGAAGTCAAGAGGTCAAAGCTAGGGCCTTTGAGAAATCCTTTCCGTCTACCAATAAGTATTCTAATAAAGGGGTTTTAAGAGAAAACGAAGAAAAAAGAGAAGAACAAAAAAATAGGGGAATGCCAAAACAAGGCACACAACCCAAGAAAAATTGACCCAAAAAGGAAATACATTCATCCATCCATCCACCTCAGAAAGGTTTATAGCTACAACCGACAACTCTACCATCGTAACTCAGGATAAGTCTTGAAAGGCTGTCATCGGCCAGCAATGCGGATTCCTGACCTCTAGCCACCGCAGTCATCCAGAAAAATCCAGAAAAAGAAAAAAGAAGTGTGTGCCTAAACACAGAGGGCGGAGTGAAAATCCGAAAGGGCGCTCCGAGTAAAAACAATGGGCACATAGCGGGCTTGGTGAAAACCTGAAAGGGCGCCGAGGGTAAAAATAGCATAGGTGCCAAGGGGCAGGCAAGATCAAATACCTAGGACGTGGTGAAAACCCGAAAGGGCACCATGGAAAAAAATGACAGGAAAAGCCGGCTGTGGTGAAAACTCAAACGAACATTACAGGCAAAAATTGCTCAAAAAGAAAAAAAATTGAGGGTACCAGGAGGCAAGACAATCCAGATCAGCTCAAGCAGTCCCAGATCAAGAGCAAGAGACAGAGGCTTTACAAACTTTGACAGAATTCTCATAAAATAACGGTTTCACCTGCCTACACTTCAAGGGAACCAAAGGGATCCCCCAGAAAACAACCTCGAAACATCAGTCAAAGCATTGACCGAGCCTTAGTTCTGATTCCTACATCTCGGCACAAAATCCAGACACACACTCACAAAACAACTCGTGACACAAAAAGTTTTCAAAAAGTTTTTCTCTTTCCATTAATGCATTACATATCCTTTACATATATCATATATTTCTTTCAAAAATACAAAAAATGCATCATAACTAGTCATGTACCATGCAAAAAGGGGACGTACAGACGGCTGATACAAACCTCGAAGACAGAAAGTCAATCTCTGCCCTCCTCAAAAACCGTGTCAAGTAAGTCCTCTAACTCATAATGAATCAATCTCGCTCTTAACCTACTCACCTCCATACGTAGGTAATGCACCTCATCTCTCTCAAGACTCCAAATCGTCGTCTCCTCATCAGACAACCTCTGATCGATGGCCAATCTCCTCAACATCATCTCACAATAATACCGAAGACGAAAATCTCAAACAACAAGTGGCCATGAGTGGTCAAGAGAAAGCTGGGATCGATAAATGGGCACTCCTCAAAAGGCTCATATGAACCAGACAAAGAACTAGCATCCCCAAGGACATCGAGCTCATTCTCATCAGTCGTTAGATGTCAGCAAGGAATACACTGATATAGAGACTACTCAGCGGCCTAGTACTAGTATGGGGCAGTCATCATCGGAAAAGCCCATAGCTCAAAATCGATCAAATTAGTAGTCAAGTGACCTACCCAAGACCCATCAACCCGAGTTCTAAAGTCGGATGCTTTGGCCGGAAGAGGTTGACGCTCGATACTCGAGAAAGCAAAATGCAGAACATCCTGATCATACCCAAACTGCCACAAGAATCGGATAGAATGATAAGAGAAATAGGAGTGGAAGCCTAGCTACCAGCATCAGAAGAAGGCGATGATGATGAGCATCACAAAGCGTTGGAGGGAGTGAAAGTCAAAATGACTCCCACCGAACATTCACTCATCCTGGCTGTATGTGGGAGAAACTCCATGATATAGCACATAAGGTCAAGGCGGTGAGTGCGGGGGAATGATTCAGGAACGGTCATAGAATTAGACGCTCCCATAGCTAAATCTGATCATGAGAAAGCAAAGAGACTCAGCTAAAGCATACAGTTCTACGTACAAGAAAGAAAAAGAAAGTATGAAAGGATTACTTGAAGAAATGTACAGCAGCCACGAAGAACGGGGGTACGGTCTAGGGCACAGCCAGTCATCCTATTAAACAGCTCAGCCAAGACAAGAGAAATAATCCCCTACCGATGAATAACTTAGCTCGTCATCTAAAAGAGCAGAGGAGTCTGAGATCGGTGCCATCTTAAGAATAACACCTTAGCTACCAGAAAAAACATCAGTGCATTCCGAGAAACTATAGACCCCACCGTACCCCAAGGGCCTGAAAAAAGATCTTATAATGAGTCCAAAGAAAAAACCACAGCATCCTGACCATTAACTGCAGGCTGAAGAAGATATGGAATCTCAAACCAGTTCTGCGGAGTGACAGTCTTCGGCAAAGTCTTCGGCGAGAAATACTGTGAATAATATCAGGGAAGACCTGTCAACCGCTCAAGCTCCTCCAAAGAGGGTCCCATCTCCATATCATTAAACGCAAACAAGTTCAATGACGGGACCCAGTCAATCAGCGCGGCGTCAAGCATCCTCCAATCAATGCCAACCCTGGCCATATGGATCAAACCACCAAAGCCATAGGACTCCTACTCCTGAATATCGTAAGCTGATAATTTGTTTAGCCATGCAAGCAGTCGTGATGAACAAGAAGGACGAGGAAGCAACTGACAAGTCCTCACAGAGATCCCCTCCAGAACAAAGGGTCCAGAAATCATTGACAGATCCTCAAGAATCGGAAGTTCAATGGGCGAGGGAGAAGGAAAGGTTGGAACCTCTGTGTCATCATCAATAACAGTCTCTGAAACAACCCCTGTAGCATCTATGTCTAATATAGTTGCATCACTATCTGAAACCGTCACCATCTCAGCCACATGAGAAGACTCTCCAATCTCATGAGAAGAGTGCGCAAAGGGACGACAGTCAAAAGAAGACTGATAATCTCCATTAAGAAGGCTATCTGCAAAGATCACACCACACATTGTGACATCCGAGGCGATCTGACCGCTAAAAAGTACATCCGAACCTTCAAGAAAAGCCCTGATGGTCCCGATCAAAGAATCAACGGACTGATCCGGGCCTACAATCCTCTCCGTCATAAAGTCAGGAATCAAGCTATCACTTTGTCCAGTCAAAGGGATCATCGGGACATCCGCACCATCCATCATCAAGGGGACATCATCAATGATCACATCAAGACCACCCAAGTACATGTACCATGCATCTCGGCCATCATTAAGTGCATCCAAGCCATCAAAAGTATCATCTGAACCATCCATACCATCTAAACATGAGATCAACCCATCTATGTCCATCATGGACTCATCCTCACCATTGATCACACCATCTATTGCGCCCACACTCAAGGGATTCATAGCCTCACCTATGGCCACCCTTCTCATCTCATCCCTACCATCCAATCCTCCTACATTCAATGCCCCATTCAAATCAGAAATTTTAGTAATCCCACCATTAATGGAGGCATTCAAAACTTCTTCAACAATCCCATTCCAACCACCGTCAATGCCCCTATTCAAAGCTTCACCTACCCCATCCAATAAAGGCATCTCTCCCTCATCAAAGACCTTTAAGATTTCTGGAGTATGGGACCCATCAAATGTTGCCATGATGGCCCACCAATCATCACCAAAAGTGGCCCAAGAAAGGACCAAACCAAGAAGAGGACAAAAGGAAGAGAAAAGAAGAGACAAAAAGAAGATTCACGACTGTATCAAAAAGGCCGTTGCTGGGAATGAGGGGACAAGCACCGTTGGAATGTTCTCACTGTCCGAACCAAAGCCAGCCCAAACCGCACATGAACGGAGAGACGAGCGGCCCACTGGGGGCTGCCGGTACAGACACTCCGCCTCTCCGTTCGTGGGATTGGCCCCGCAGTCCGCTGGTGGGTGAGATTGTCAGGCCAGATCAGCGAATGGCACCCTGAAGGCCGCCCGAAACTCTGATTGACTCTAGATTTGGACAAAAGTTGATCCCAACCGTCCGAAAAATTCCCCACCCATCAAAACATGAAGAACTACTGCTGAAATGGGTCCGATCAGGCCAGAAACAAAGAAAATCCATCAAGTGGGGTACACAAGAGATTCGAGCCGTCAAAAGGCTGAGCCAGCATAATCTGAACCAGGGGAAAGCCTACATGAGTCACCAAGTAGCAATGTCCATGATCCAATCATCAAAAAAGAAGGCTAAATCCCAATTCTAATTTTCAAGAAGGCACATGGGGCCAATTCAAGCAATCTAGACCATCCAAGACATCATCTAAGTAGTTAAAAGCCTTCTCAAGCCAGCTGATCGTCGAAATCAAGCACTTAGAAGACGTAAGAAAGCCCATACTATCTGCTCAGGGTAGTTTGAGCTGTTTGAGGGCCCATCTGGCCCAATCCGACCACTGAAAATCATCAAGCACCATCATGACATCAGGATTGAGGAACTGAATGCTTCAAGTTAGGATGAAAACAAAAAGGAAAAATGAAGGCAGAAATATGAGCAAAATACCAGAAAACCAAAGCATACTTCATTAATCAGGGAAGTTCATACATCATCAAGAAAGATAAAAAAAAATAGCCTTACAAGAGTTGTAGGCAAAATCAAGCATCTAAGAAAGCAGCTACAGGTCGCCAACATAGTCTTCATCTCTGTATTTCTCTTCCTGCTCTCGACGACGTAAATCCATCATCGGGGCCATCACAGAACCACCAGCCTAGTGATGATGACCGCGTGAATCATACAAAGAAGGAAGAAGAGTCCCCTGCCCAAACTTAAGATATCACTCAGTATAATCGCGATCAGGAATAGTGAAGCAGTACCTTGGCTGACCCGTAAGAGCATCACCAATGGCCTCAGCGGGCATCTGATCTGTAGGTGGCGGCAGAGAAATGGGAAGCTTAGTAACACCAGTTACTTGACAAAGCAATCCCTCACCCAAGTACCACTGGAGGGACTCCGCGTCGAAAAGAATGATCCACATGCAAGAGGCATCATATGCCTCGACCCACTCTGGAGTGTAATATTGAGGAACACTGGCATATGGCATGCAGACAAACTGATAGGGAAGGCACAATTAAAGCAGACGTCCGAAGAAACAAAATCCGCATCTAAGAAAAAAAGAGCACTCACATCGATGTCAGTAAGGCCATCCACATCAGCCCTCCAGTTGTCTTTCGAGATACAAGGGTTGGATTTTCAGTTCTCGATGTACCAGTACACGAAGCAGCATACAGGTGGTTCCATGTTAGTTCTCATCAAGGGAGATAGGTAAGGAAAATGTTCGAAGAAACAGGTCTGACCAGCAGAGAAGGGTCAGAATTGGGAAAGAGAAGGAAATCTAAAAAAAGAAAAAGCTAGAAGATACCTCTACCATGGGCCAAAACCCGGTGAAGGATCGACTGGCCCTTAAGGTCTTGTCCAGACCTTGGAAGATACGAGTCAAGATAGCAATGTTCCAGTTATAAGGCTGATGCAAGTCCTCAGTCAACCGAAGGAAACGAGCATTAATCCTCTCATTTGCATGACAAAAGAGGAACGAACCAAAATCATAAGCAATCATTGCCCGTGCCTTGTGCAAAGCCTCAAGCTCAGTCGTGGGTACCATTTTAGCAAAAGTGTTCTTCAGCCAGTGAAGCTTCACTTGGTTATGCCAGAATACTGAGGATGGGGGAGCAACCCCCACAAGCTGAAGCCAATCTTCAAGCTCGATAGATGAGAGAGAACTAGCACGAGTCATAGTCACCCCGTGAAAAGGAAAGCCTATTTGCATGTAGATGTCCAGGGGTGTAATCCCCCACTCACCGCATGAGAGTTGGAAAGTATAAGTCTCATCTCTCCACCTCTCACACAAGGCAGCAAGAAGTATGCAGTTGGCCTTCCTTCTATTAAACCGAAGAGAGTAGAGGCCAGCAAAAGGAGTACCAGCAAGTACATATTCAATCAATGGATGAGGAGGTTCCACCTAGTCATCCCACAGCTCCCGGGTACCACGACCTTTGATATTTGGAAGCGGCTGATGCTCCTTAGCCAAGGAGCACATGTGATCCCCATGACGGGGAATGAAAGCAAGATCATCCTCTCGAGCGCGACTACCATGACCCAGTGTACCATCTGCCATCGATTCCTACGGGCTTAATAAGGTAAGCATCTCACTTTCGACTTGTTAAAATTGAACCATAGAAAGACATGGGGAGAACTCACATGTCTCAAAGTGAAATCCAGAGTCCCAACCCCATGTCTCGCTTTGGTATTTGTTGGGCGCCCATTCGAAAGAGAGTGGGGCTTGCTTAAGAGGGGTCATACATTAAAGCCTACACATGGTAAGGAAACCATCTCAATGCACAGGTGAATACCAAAAGCACAAAAAGTCTATGTGCCATAAGAAGAATCAAACCCCAAGGTCAATGGCACATTTACAAAAGGGTCTTGGCAAGATCCAAATTCACAAGCCACCACTTGTGAGCAAAGAGATGGTCCACTTATCACATAAAGACAATGAGCTTCATAACCCCCATTTAAGATGCCCCAATTTCTTTTATATATGTATGCATAGACAAAGGAAGAGTGGTGAAAATTATGGTACGTCAAGAGTGACTTCAAAGCACCACCTTAAATGGCCAAGAGTAGTACACATAGCCGACTTGAAGAAAACAAGATTGGAAACGCCCATCTAACGGTCAAATTTGGGCAACCTATGTGCACCACTCTCTTCATTGGAAGAAAAGTCACTTGAACATATGAAAGCTGGACTTAGTGGACCACTTAACCTTCATGGAACAAAAGAAAAATGGCTAAGTTTGGTATACATGGCCCATTTACAAAGCAAAGCCAAAAGTGTCCAATTATGGGCCAAACATGGGCAACTTGCGTGTACCAACCTTCTTCATAACTTGGAAGTCATTTGGAACAAAAGAAATATGGAATGGTGACTTACCAATCAAATGGGTTTAGGAAACCAAGAATGTTGGTGGGGCCACTTGGAAATCTCAAAAAAGAGAAGGACCCACTCAGGGTGGAGACATTATAAGCAACTCAAAGGCATTACATTCTTTCCACCAATCAAGGACCCACTTAGACTTGAGAAAATTAGTGGCATAGCCCATCAATGGGCCTCCTTGAATGACCAAGTAACCGCAATCTCTCACCAATTTAAAGAAAACTGCAAATGAGAAAAATCCCACATGCACAAAGTATGGTGGAAGTCCCTTTGCCAAAATACACGAGCCACAAAATGGGCCAATGGCTCACCCATCTTGAAAGATGATAAGAGGCTTACCACACTTTGTTCTAAGAAGAATGTTTACAAGTCAAAAGAATGGTAAGAGAAGTGTACCACTTATGCTTTGGAAGCCCAACTTTCAAATTTAGCCCACTTGAGAAAAGAAAAAGCAAGTGGAGTGTGGTTTGGGCTCCTCTTGTCCATACATGCATAAATAAAGAAATGGGGCTATCTCAAATGAATTTGAAAGCCCAAAAATCTGAGGTAGGCCCCACTCACTCCCATGGGCCCAACACTTGAAAAGAAAAGAGAAGAAAAGTGGAGAAGCATGAGAAACATGAAAGAGAAGGAAAAAGGTGAAGGCACATGTGAGAGTCCAAAATGAAGTTTTGGGCCCAACCAAATACACCAAGGGCCCTAACTTCAGTTTGGGTCCATTTCTTACAAATCAGGCCAACTCCCATGGAAAGAAAGAATGAAACTTTCCCATGCACACTTAATGGGCATGGAAGGCACTCTTGAACACATGAAAAGAATTTGAAAGAAAGTGGAAGAAAAACTTGAAAGCCCCACTCCGATGCACCACCTTGAGGCTTTGAACAAGTCTTGAAGTCTCCCAAACTTGGCCCCACCACACCTCTTGAAGGCTACCTACATGAAGAAGAGAAAAAAAAGAATGTGAGAAAGTGAAAGAAGAAGAATGAAAAGAAAGTAAAGGAATGGGCCATACCTTCACCACTCACCAAAAGGGGACCACCTTGCCATCCCAAGCTTCGCCAAAAGCCCCACTACTTGAAAGGAAAGGGGAACCACCACTTGAGAAAAGAAAAACTTAAAAGAAAGAAGGAAAGTAAGTAAGAGACTAGAGAGAGAGAGAGAGAGAGATGCACGAATGGAAGGGGAGGGCCATGTCATAGTTTTATACACAAAAAGGGCCACCCCTATTATCCAAGCCACTGAAAAAACCAATGGGCAAGGGGGCGAACGAGTGACCCTCAGAAGGCCAGCCGTCCTTCCCCACTTGATGGGATTTGACACATCTCTCCTCCTTGGAAAGAACTCCCCCTTTGGGAAGATGAATTGCAAGGAATCTCGTCCTTGTGTAAGATGAAAGTGATGGAAGAGAAAAAGAGAGAAAATGAGGAAAAAATGATAAAAATTTCATCTCTTGAGAAAATGAAAGTATGATGTGGAAAAAGGACTTCATGCAATTTCAAAAAAATATAAAAAAGGGTATCATCCTATTCGATATCGATCTTAACCATCTGAGTCAAGATCCGGTAACGCGAATCATTTTTAGAAAGCACCAAGAATTTCCAACCCTGATTTCCACCATTAAGCCAAACAATTCGAGTCTGAAGACCTTAAACTACGTCGGGATCAAGATCCCAAGAGATTTCATAATAAAAACCATCATCGATCTCAACCGCTAAGGGTGGGATCCAATGGTCCGAATCTTTCTGGAAAAATACAAAAAAAAAAGTGTCGTATCCACATGTATAAAATTGTGGTCCGAAGACCTTAAACTATGTCGAGATCAAAGTCCCGAGAGATTCTAATAAAAATTGGTGTTAATCCTAATTGCACAAATTAGGATCTAACAACCTGGAACATTTTGAAAAATCATCAAAAAATATTTTTTGTAATCATCTGTACATATTTTTGGTTTAGAGACCTTAAACTACACTGAGATTAGCATCTCGAGGAACTTTTTTTGCTTTCAACAAAAAATCAGCATCAATCTCGACTGCTCGGATCAAGATCTGATGACCCGGATCATTGCAAGAAAATAAAAAAAGGAATATATTTTCAGCATGTACATATTTTCAGTCCAAAGACCTTAAATTACACTGGGATTAGCTTCTCAGGGGACTTTTCCTGCTTTCAACAAAAAACCGACATTAATCTTGGCCCTTCGAGTTGAGGTTTGATAACCCAGATCATTTCAAAAAATACCAAAAAGATTTTAAGTTTTCTATAAAAGTCGGCATTAGTCTCGACCATTCGAGTCAAGGTCTGAAACTTTCTATAAAAAAAAAAAGGATTCAACATTGATTTTAACTGCACAAATCTATCCCCAGCGGTCCAAAGACCTAAAACTACATTGGGAGTAACTTCTCGGGGGCTTTCTTTCCCTACCTGTTTCAAACATGGTTGACACTTGATCGTACGGGTGTCCGGAGTTCTCTAAACATGTAACTGCCGAAGCGGGTAGAACCTCGCGATCCTGTTCGTGTTGAACGCACCGTGATAGACAGCCTTGATTTGGAAGTCGCTGTTGAATCTAATGGATGTTCCCTGTTTCTAAAAATCATGAAGGGAATTAAGGCAGTTGGGAGATGAAGCACACCCTCATGGAATTGTGAGCAGCATAAGACCCCAAACTGGATTGATAAAGGGAAATATGAGGATGTGGCTCATTTTGTGGCCGAAGGAGTCCGTCAGATGATACGTGGTCTATGTGCATTACAGATGAGGAATAGGCAACTTTGTGGGTGTGTTGACTGAAAACCCTCAAAATCTCTTCATCCGAAGATGTAAAACTACGGCACTTAACTGTGTGAGATTCTTCTTGCTCGCTGACGTAAAATAGATCGGGTGCCTTACTAGCAGTAGAAGCTGAAAGTGGATGAAAATTCCATACCTTTCCCTGTATTTCGAAAAATCCAACAAAATACTAAAACGTTGCAAAATCAACCTTTAAAATCACAAAATATTTTCCTTGTTTTCAATAAAACCGATCTTCATCCTGACCATTCAGGTAAAAATTTGGATCAAATACTTACAAAAATCACAAAAATTGTCACTATCCTCAAAAAAGCACTTCAGGAGTCTCAAACTCCACTCACTCACTTCACAGTATTGGGATGACGGAACCGATCGCCCGCAAATTGGAATCTTGACCAAGACTGGTGACCAAACACCATCCCAATCATACCTATTCTCCAGACAAGCATCTCGAGGTCACAACCTAGAATACTTCCCTCATCCATTCCTAGCAGAAATGCAACAGTGTCTTGGGACGATGGACCTGATTGACCACGGGTCAGGATCTTGACAAACCTACTGACCGAACATCCGCATTAAAAGAAAGTCTCCAGGGAAGTAAAACCCTGCAAGCAATAAGCTCAAGTTCTCTACATCCCTAGCAAAAGCAAAATCATTGAACGGAAAGTGAATGAGCCAATCCATATGCATCCATATGCATTAGCATCCATCGCATCAATCATCATGTTTACCCGCTTTCAAAATGAAAGTCGATTAGCCAAGGACCCCACAAGCATCCCTAGTGGAGGCACGTGTAAGCCAGATTTCCTTTTCAAAATCTCTCTCTCTCTCTCTCTCTCTCTCTCTCTCTCTCTCTCGATATATATATATATATATATATATATATATATATATATATATATATATATATATATATATATCCCTATTTGCAAATAAAAATCCCATGGAGTATCACTCCCCAGAGTAGGTATCTTTTCGAAATCCAAAAATATTTTTCAGAAGAGCGTTTAGCCTCCAAAACATTAGGAGACCTTCCATATCTCAGGTTAGGAGCCGGCGCAAAATCAAATAAGATCCAATGTCTTGGGTTTCCTCGGGGACCATCAGATTCAATGCGCTTAAAGTACGGTCGACCTGAACTCTAGTATCAGTGCGGTCGTACCAAATGCCAAGATACGAAAAAGATGAAAGCTAAAAGGCTCAGTCAAAGAACCCATATGAATGGTGGAAATGATGAATTGTAACCTAAGTATCAAAATCAGAAGATTGGGTGGAAAAAGTTCACCCGCACATACCTAGGAGTAGATGCCGGAAGTACCTTGACTGAGTCCAAGTTGGTGTAGTCAATTACCCGTAAGGCCGCACAGACGCAGGGAAGATAACCACTTTGACAGTCAAGCGAAACAAGTACTCCTGGAGTGATCCGGGAAAGCAATGAGCAATCAATTACAAGGTCAGTAACCTCGTAAGACTACATGGATGCAGAGGCTCTACTGTACCTTTTCGATGTTAGTACCGATCAGGAACGAAAGGGTTACGATCAGGTACCCAAGTTGTAGCTCATGCAGGGACAGTCGCAATATTTTCTCCAAACTCCCGCGGTATGTGCAAGTTATCTATTTCCAGACAATCAACTGACTTAGATACAAAGGCAAGCAAAGATTCCAAACCATGATTTATGAATGACCGGGTCAAAAGTGGGGTGTCCACTCTTTTGACATTTGGTTGCACGCAACCTCCGCCAAAGAGGGAATCTGTAGACACCCCACCTTCGGCTACAAGGCTGGTTAAGATGGTTGAATGGATAAAGGTACATACCCCCAAACCCTATATCCAAACCCAGTCAAACTCACCCTTACAAGCCCCAATCCATAGCCCAACTCAAACCTAGACCCAATCAACTCACCCCTAAACATCAGCCCGAAAAACCACCCATAAAGAAAACCAGTCCAAAAATTCCTAAAAAGCCAACTTGGTGAGTCAACCCCTGAGTCAAATCACCGAGTCAACTCACTAGGTCAGCCCAGTCCTTGCACTCAGTTAACTCACCTTGTCAAACCCATCTTTCAAACCCAGTTGACTCACCTGGTTTCGGCCATAGCTTCGGAGCAGCTCCGAACCTCGAAACTGAGGCTTTCTTGCTTCAGGTTCAGAGGTCGTATGCTTCGAAGCTTGAGCAAAGTATCCGTACGGGCTGCCCCCAGAGGGCCGCCCTCACCTATTTACAAGAGTTGCGACTTCTCGCAGCTATAAATACCCCATCTCCCCTTCATTTTCAATATTCAGTTTCCCTCTCTTCAGCACGAGAGTTTCAAGTCCATTTCCACTTCCTTAGCCCATTCCTCCACCAAGGAGAGTTCAAGTGAGAAGAGTCTTGCCCTTGTTCAGCCTAGCCTGACCCTGGTCCAAGCCTCTCAAGTAATCCAAATCCTCATCTTAGCCACTCAAAGAAAACCCTTGCGATACCTATCCAGCTATACTTATATCAGCATCATCTCATTTGCATCTAGCATAAGTGCAACATTTATTATTCCTCCAACCCCCTTTCTTATCATTCCACCATGAGTAGTTGACCAAGTCTTAGTGTCTGCTCTTAGGTTTCTCTGTCCACGCGAAACTTGCCCATTAGAAACTCTGACCGGTCAAACACACATCATGCATTTCGCATAAAGCACTTGTCAGTTCGAGCGTATGCTCTAGGCTTGCCTATCTGATTGGAACCTGCCCATCAGAAACTCTTACTGCTCAGACCCATATTCATGCATCATAGCATTCATGAGAATGTATGAGGAATAATTCAAAAAGTATTAGTTCGATTCTGTGAAGTAAAGACCATACTTCGGTACGGGTAGAGTGGGTGCCTAACACCTTCCCACCCTGTAACCATGATCCGTTACTTCGAATCTCTGACCACAGATAAAAAAGAGTCATTTTAGAGGAAGGAATCTTCAGATTACATTCTCTAACATTTCTACGGGGTCAAGTTGACTGTAGATTCATAGTAACTGGCTAGTGGCGATTCTAATTTTATATCATCTATTCAAACATATCCAGTAAAACTCAACGATAACACGACAACTGAAAAAGCCCTCGAGAAAGAGGCGAGCTAGTGGCAACGACGATTCGTGCACCCTTTCGAAAGGAGGGTGGAAGCGCGGAAAGGCGAGCGTCCACAACGATGATCAAGTAATACCTACATACCGCACTCGCTCATGGAGAAACTAGGTATATGGATGATGAGATGATCTCCCTAGGGAAATAAAAGAGAATCAGGTGTTAAGCAATTCAAGGTGGGAAATATCAGTATGAAGTAATAACTCTCATCTTTTATTGGGGTGTTCCTAGTGGGCAAGAATGTATATTATGGTCTGTTGGTTATATAGAGGATCATATATTTGGTGGAGGAGGAATGTCCATCTAGTTCCCCCCTTTTACAGGTGTAAGGAAATTTTATTTTTGACATCAATAAAATTACTGGGAGTGTGCTCCCACCTTTTGGCTAATAATAATAATAATAATAATAATAATAATAATAACAACAACAACAACAATGATAATAATAATAATAATAAAATCAAAGGTTGGAAATACTTCAATTTGAGAGTTTTCATAAGCATGTGCTCGTCTTACGCATCCTCTAAAGCTAATAAGTTAATTTTAACCATTGATTTGATGTAGGTTATGATGACCATAAGTCATGTATGGACATGTCATTAATTCCATAATTAGATGAGGGTATATTATAAATTATACATATATATGAGTTAAAGTAGAGGGATTCCTCTAGTTGCTCTTGGGAAGTTGAGTTTAGACATAAAAACCACTGGTCAAGGGAGAGTTGTGTTTCATAGATCTCGATACTATGTTCTTTCATGATCACCTAGCAGGTGGTAGTACAAACCTATGGTTGCTATTATTATAATGTGGTTATCTTATGTGAGGGAACCAATGATGAATCAGGATGGAAAGTCTCCATTGTCAGTTTTAATGATGAGTTAACGTACCTGCATTTTATCTTATATAAAGTGTTAGTGTGTCATGGGAATAAGCTCCTGGTAGTAGACCTGTTAGATGTTGTATTAGAGAGTTAATTTAAGTCTCTAGATTAGGAGATCCATCACGTGTTTGGACTATAATCAACTTGTATTAACTAATCCTTAGACTTGAGAATGTATGAGGGGTTCAAGTTCCTAATGTAATGTGCATTATTCCACCTCATGAAGTCAATTACAGTGGCTCATATGTGGGTGTGTTGGGTTCATGCGTTAAGATACGGTTGATGTACATATTATCCAACAAGAAATCCACTGCTTTCTTAGAGACATTCTTATGGATAAAATGTGATAGATTAAACCATCTGTTAAGTAGTTTTTCAGTATTATCGGTACCTGAAATGTTTCTATTGGTTTCACATGTATTTTCAACCATTAAAATATTCTCATCTCATTTTATGGTAATTCTGATGGATGAGATATTATGGTTAATCATTTGATTTGAATGGGAATAAGATTAATGATAGATGGGTATTTCAGTAAAGAGACTGAAGTCAATTTTGATACATGGTTAGGCATGATTTGTCAGAGATGTCTTCAATCCGGACAGTTTGGGTGTCTTCGGTCAATTAACCCCCTTGGCTCGGTCGACCGAAACTACCTTGGATATGCTGTTTGCTCACTGGACTATTTTGGCCTAGTTTGATCGACCGAACTTTCGGGTCGGTCAACCAATGGCCGCGTGCTGTTTTGTGTGTTTTATTTTCTATTCTAGTTTATGATATATATGGGTGTAATCAGGATTAGGGTTTAACACTTGAGTTCTATACGTGTGAGAGGTTTTGGGGAGAAGAAAAGGTTAGGGTTTTTTAATCTTCGGATTGATTTGTACGTACTCTCCATCTCTTGTACTTTCATTTTCATAGTGATTCGCTTTGTGCCGTGGTTTTTTCATATAAAATTCTTTTGTCTTCTATGTTTGGATTTGCTTCTGCGATTGTGATTACTTCGTTTGATTCTCCACTGAGTTACTTCCATGGTTCCATCAAGTGGTATCAGAGTTATCATTGAGAATCAGTTTTGAATCTGAGACAAGGTATTTATGGCCTCAAGCATAAAGTTTAACATCGAAAAGTTCAACGGGAAAAAAACTTCTAACTATGGAAGGTGAAGATGAGGGGCTTCCTTGTTCAATAAGGATTTGATGATGCACTCCTTAGTAAGGACGGGCAACCGGATACTATGAAGGAAGAAGATTGTAAGAAGATGGATTAGAGGGCTAATATCTTGATCTAGTTGGGTCTATCAGATGAGGTCCTCTATGATGTTTTTAGAGAGAAGAGTGCCATTAAAGCATGGGCAAAGTTGGAGAGCCTTTACATAACGAAATCCCTCTCTAGTCATCTGTACTTAAAGCGATAATTCTACAATCTAAGAATGGTGGAGGGGGATGATGTTCATGAACACATCAATCACTTCAATAAACTTATGTGCCAGTTGTTGGATATGGAGGAAGTGTTCAAAGAAGAAAATCATACCCTTATTCTTTTGAATTCTCTACTAAATTCTTATGAGAATCTAGTAGAGACTTTGTGCCATGATAGGGACACCATTAAACTTAATACCATTACCTCAGTTCTTCAACAAAGGCATTTGAGAAAGAAAAGCGATAGTGAGGCTGGTACCTCTACGGAAGCGTTGGTTTCAAGGGGGAGGAATTCTGAATGAGAGAGGGGGACTTCACTAGGTCCAATTCAAGAGCAAGGGCAAGATGAAGTGCTATAAGTGTGGGAAGACTGGACACATGCAAGAAGAAGGACTGTAAATTATAAGATAAGAAGAAATCAGGTGCATCTTCAAGGGAGGCTAATACCATGGAATCCACAAAGGACGAGAATGTTAATGGTTACGATGTTTTAACTGTAGTCCAGATCCAGGTTTCTTAGCAATGAATGGATCTTGATTCAGAAGCATCGTATCACATGTATCCTGATCGGAGTGCTTTCACTACATACAGTGAGTATGACGGTGGGTCCATGTTGTTGGGCGATGACTATGCCTGCAAGATGGTTGGTATTGGTTCAATGCACATCAGGATGTTCGATGGGATTGAATGAATTATGACATATGTGAGGCACATCCCTAAGCTAAAGAAGAGTTTAATATCTCTAGGAGCTCTCAATGCATTGGAATTCAAGTTCATCGGGTTTGATTATGTCCTGTGAGTTTAAGAAGAGGCACTCATAATCATGAAGGCATAAAGGAGTGAAAATATTTATAGGTTGATCGAAAATACCATCTCGGATGGAGTTGCAACGGCTGTAGCAGAGTCTACATCTACACGTTTGTGGCATGCGCCCCTATACAACATGAGCTAGTGCAGGATGCAGGTACTTTTTGACCGAGGTCTCATTCCTACTTTTAAAAGTGTAGATTTTTATATATGTGAACACTGTATATATGGTAAACAATCTAGACTGTCATTTAAAATCGGAAGAAATTATAATAAGGGACCGCTTGATTATGTGCACTCGGATATCTAATGGTCGTCGCCCGTTGTCTTTGGAGGAGGATCGTCGTATTTTGTCACCTTTATCGACAACCTATCTAGAAGAGTTTGGGTTTACTTTATGAAAAATAAATTTGATGTTTTTACCACCTTCAAGATATGGAAGGCGATGGTGGAAAGGCAGACATGGCGAAAGTTGAAGGTATTAAGGACATACGATAGAGGTGAATTCACTTCTAAGGAATTTAATCGGTATCGCAAGGAAGAAGGGATCATGAGGCACAACACAGTGCGGCATACACTTGAGAAGAATATTGTGGTCGAAAGGATGAATAAGACCTCTTGGAGAGAACTCGAATCATGTTGAATAATGCTACGTTGGGCATGGAAATGTGGACTGAGGCTGTGAACAAAACTTGTTACTAGGTGAATTAGTCACCGTCTATAACAATAGGTTGTAAAATTCCAGAAGAGGTATAGAGTGATCATGATGTAAACTACTCTGGGCTGCGAGTATTTAGTTGTGACGCTTACTTTCATGTACGGTCGATTGCGAGCGATAAGCTAGACCAAAAGGTGAAAAAGTATGTGTATTTGTCAGTTATGGTGATGGTGTGAAGAGGTACAAGTTTATGATTGGGTCACATGGAAGATCACGTTTAGCCGGGACGTTGATGAGGACTCCTTGTTTCATAAAGATGAATATAAGGAGCAAGAAAAGTCAGTTGTTGATGTCGAAGTTAAAAGTGTGAGACAAGGGCTAATGCTAAGATGCAGGTACAGAGGTACAAGATCAGGTGGAGCAACCAACTATGAGAAGGAATCCACCAAGGGATCACATGTTACCGAAAAGATACAAGGACGACTTAAATTTTGCATTTGTCTTCATTACAGATGAGGGGGATCCGTCTACTTTTCAAGAGGCTCTTAATGATGTAGATGGACGATGCATGACGAGATGGGCTCATTGTACAAGAATGAGACGTGGGAGCTAGTGGAGCTTCCTGTTAGGCGTAAAGTGATCGGAAGCAAGTAGATCTTTAGGGGAAAAAATGACAGATACAAGGCAAGGTTGGTAAAGAAGGGGTATGCGCAGAAGGAAGGTGTCGACTTCAGCGAGATTTCCCCACCAATAGTGAAGTAAGTATCTATCAGGTTTGTGTTGGAACTGGTTGCCTAATACGACATTGGACTGAAATAAATGGATGTAAAGACTGCTTTCCTGCATGGGGAATTGGAAAAGCAGATCTACATGAAGCAACCAGAAGGGTTCAAGATAAAAGGGTTAGAGAACATGGTTTGCAGGTTAAGGAGGTCGTTGTATGATCTGAAACGGTCACCTAGGCAGTGGCATAAGAAATTCAATTCTTTCATGGTTAGTCAGCGGTTTACTAGAAGTAAATATGATCATTATGTCTACTTCAAGACACTGAGTGATGAGAAGTTCATTATTCTGGTGTTGTATGTTGATGACATGTTTATTGTCAGCCATAGCATGTTTAAGATCGATATACTGAAAACTCACGGGGCTATAAAGAGGGTTCTCGGCATTGACATACACAGAGTTAGGAAGAGGAGCGGGCTATATATGGTTATCTTAAGCAGAATACCTTAAGAAGATATTGGTAAAGTATGCGATGGACAAGGTAAAGCCTGCCAACATTCTTCACACGGCTCATTTTAAGCTTTCTTTAATGTCCTGAAACAGATGAAGAAAAGCAGTTTATGTCTTGTGTGCTTTATTCAAGTGCAGTTGGTAGCTTGATGTATGTCATGGTCTGTACGAGATCAAATATTTCACATGTAATGGGTGTTGTTAGCAGATACATGTCTAACCCCGATAAGAAACACTAAGAGGCAATGAAATGGCTACTTCAATACATAGCAGTTATGCAGGACTACATCTTGACATTCGAGAAATATGGGGACAAGTTAGTAGTCTATATAAATTCGGATTATGCGGGTAGTGTGGACAGTAGAAGGTTGACTTCCGAGTACTCGTTTGTGTTAGCGGGTGGAGTGATTAGTTGGATGTCGAAGCTTTAATTGTGGTGACTCTTTCCATAACTGAAGCATAGTACATGGCGGTGATAGAAGTATTCAAAGAAGCAATTTCGTTATGGGAAATGATAAATCAATTGGGGCTTCAGCAGAAGGCCTTGTCGGTTAATTGTGACAGTGTAAGCGCTATCAATTTGGTGAAGAACTCGGTTTATCATTCTAATAAGAAGCATATTAATATGCGTCATCATTTTATCCGACAGGTGCTTGAGGAAGGCAGTGTTACTCTTGAAAAGATTTATACAAGCGTAAATCCGGCTAACATACTTACAAAGGTAATCCATATAGAGAAGTTTAAGTTCCGTTTGGCTTCTCTAGGTCTGGCGAAGATGGAGTATGCATGAGAAGTGGTAGAGCTATGATGGAGACGAATTAGAGATGAAGGATGGAGCTTTGGAGTAGTGGAGCATGAGGATGAAAGTTATGATGGCGCTTGTAAGAGATGTCTTCAATCTGGACAGCTTGGGGTTCTTCGGTCGACTGAACCCCTTGACTTTGTCGACCGAAACTACCCCGGATATGCTGTTTGATCGTTGTACTATTTTTCCTAAGTTCGGTCAACTGAACTTTCGAGTCGGTCAATCAACGGTCGCACGCTGTTTTACGCGGTTTTACACGTTTTGTTTCCTATTCCCATATGTGTGTGTGTGTGTGTGTGTGTGTGTGTGTGTGTGTGTGTAATTGAGATTAGGGTGATTCGCTTTGTGCTGTGGCTTTTTTCTTCAAGGGTTTTTCCATGTAAAATTTATTTGTCTTCTATGGTTGGATTTGCTTGTGCGATTGTGATTACTTTGTTTGATTATCCTCTAGATCTGAGTTGCTTCTATGGTCCCAACATGATTCACATACTTTAAATGCAGTAGGGCATACCAACATTTGTGGGGTAAGGGAGTATTATGCTAGTGACTCTTAAAAAAACCTTAATTCATCTTTATAGATAAGATGTTATCACAAAGGGAGAGGATAGACAAAAGAAAACTAGCCCTTCTTTAAGGTTTCACACGTAGGCTTTCAGCTACTCATTTGTGATATATCTAGGAGTCTCGAGGTCTTAACTGAAATAGGGCCATATACCACCGCGAGGTCTCGAGGTTTTGTGGCATGTATATTCCTTTAATTAGTTCCTGCCATGGCTCATCTTCTGCTTGTATGTTTCTTTTTGCCGATTATAGGATAGGTGAGGCCTTTTCCTTTTGTGGGGCCCACCCGAATGGATATACATCTTTTTCCATATCAACAAAATTTCAGGTGGTGTGCCCCCACCTTTAAAAAAAAAAAAGAAGAAGAAATCTAGGAGTGAACTTTCTATGTTAAAAGTACAATACTGGTAATTGAATGGAATTTGATAAACTGCAAACAAAAGGTATAGCTAAATAAAAAATTTCAACTTTTGATTAGTTATAGAAACTTGATAATACTTGAACGGTGATCAATAGTTAATCTAGAACTTTGAAAATATTTTTTTCTGCTGCATTTCTAAAACTCTAATACTGTGCCCCATCATTGAGGACCATTATATAAAGTTTGGATCATTAAAAGGGACCTAATCCAATTACTAAAGTCCAACATGCATCCATTCATATTCTAGCTAACCTCACTAAGGGGTAGGCATATATGTCAGTAACTCATGCAGGGATATTTTAGGAATTATAGTTTTTTTTATTGTTTGAAAATGCATATCGTAAGGTTTAAGTAATGTTAAACTTATAAAACAAGTAATTTCATTTTTTACAAGGAGTTAAGGTAGTTGAGACATAACAGGAGGAAAACCTAAGTATAAAACCCATCTAAATTGGATTTTTTTCCCAAGTTTCTTTTAATCAAATCGAAATTACATTAGTCTTGACTGACTCATGACCAAATCGAGTTTTCTCGTCTTAATGATATCCGATTAAGTTGGTCAAATCGAGTTCTATGGTCTAAATAAGGCCAATTGGTGGTTTGATCAGTTCTACTGGTGACTTATATAAATTAATAATAATAATATTTCAGTAAAAACACACTTGTAGCACAGTTAGTGACAGTTAAGACCAGATGCTCAAATAGTTAGTATTTTTCTTATCTAAAATAGCTTCTAAATGTGTGGTTCTCAACCTTATTGTTTGTTTTTTATTTATTAGTTTACAAAAGTTTGGAAATATGAGAAATAGTATTAGAGATTGAAGGTTGAGAATAATGGTGAGCAATGGACTTATTTAAATAAAAACCTCTAAATTTTAAATAAATGGCATGCATTTTATTCATTGAATTTACAATATTCTGATCCAAATTATCATTCATTTTGTTACAAGAGATCATGATTTTTAGACTCAGACTCGAATTGACTTATTCGATCTTGAGTCAAGTCGCCACTTGCCCAAGGCTGGGGTACTGTATTGCCCTGACTCACCCGAGTTGGGATTCACTATGCGGGAAACTCATGGAATTGAACCAGATCGGATAGTGCTGGATCCTAGTTGACTCGTCTGAGTCGCAACCGACTCCTATGGGTCTTCAAACCATGCAAGAGGCTTCTAAGCCTCCACCTTTCAGCGATGTTCCGTTCCAGATTTCAGTTTGCAAGAATGGGGTCCATTGCTCACTAATCCAAACCGTTGAAATTATGGTCCAAGATGTAAATGATCTGTACACCAAAATTTTCATAGATGGGAAGTTCCAGACTTACAATAGTTAGTAAAAAAAAATTGACAGTTAACAGAGCAAATGCACCTAAGCTTCTCATTCAACGAATAACATATATATTCTATGGCTGGGATCCTCTAACCTGGGGGATTTGGGTCCATGGGGGATGGGGCATCCACCTTCAGTCCCATCTTGGCAACGTTTGGATCGCTGAACCATGGGCCCACTTCTACAAACTGCAAGAAACCTCCAAAAGTACTGTAGAATCTCGTCCTAAGCATTGTAAATTTATGTTTTCAAACCTGTTTTCCGCAGTATCCATTGCTACGAATCACCCATCCGAGCTTCAAAATCACCACGGTTGATCATAACCATCCATTTACAGGCCATCCATTAGACTGATAAAACTGTCCAATGGGGCGTTTTACATACCATCGTCCATCCTCCAGTGGAGACCACGAAACGAACGGTCAGGATTTCTGAAAACTGATCCCGAGCTTTAACCTAAAACCTCATTTTTGGGCTCATTCCCTAAAATAATGATCCAGAATGGATGAACGGAGTGGATAAAACATATACATGATGGTGGAGCCCATAGAGCACCATCCAGTAGCTACGCAGTGTCAGCATGCAATCCGTGTTTCAGCATGCCTACCTGATGAATGGCAAGGATCATGGACACGTTCACCATGAAGCACCGTATCCTTCTTTGATGAACGAGTATACTCGTCTTTCTAATTGGAGGGAAGATATAAAGAGACTAAATGGGCTATCTTGTCATGTATGGAACCATCGGCATTCAGATCACAGATCTGGATCGTCTATTAGGTCTAGCCCATTCTCATTCTAGCTGATGAGTGAAAAATCAAAGAGATTGGATTCTCCAAAGCATCCTTTACCGAACCTATCGTTTGTAAATGATCCCATCCATTCATTTTATTCATGCAAAAGACTAGATGGTTTGGATCATACAATCAGTGTCATTTTATGAAGAGTTGGCTGGACCTGATGGAAGGCTCTCACACACTTTTAGCCCACCAGATAATTTCACACATAAAGCACTAAAGCAGCCTTTCTATGATGGTGAAGGAGCACAGTTTTAGGCACAGCTGAGGAGTATCGTTATTTTCAAGACTCACGTTGTTTAGACCTGGTAAAGCCAGAAAGTTGAACCGCTTTTTGGTGGTTTTTCCTGATTTGGATAAACCAGAACCAAGAAACTAACGTCAAACCATGCGTTCTGTGCTGCTTTTCATATTCCTTGAACTTTCTAAAATGACCAAATTGTCCATACTAATGTTATATATTTCCAAAGCCACCCCACTTTTTTCCCGGCGGAGATGTGAAAAAACCTAACGAGAACTGATCATCTAGTGGCACCGGTGCCATTCCTTGTATTACACAGGCTTTTCTAGACATTGGATGCATCAACCTAGGTGTTTTTTCTTCTTCTTCTTTTTATTTTATTTTATTATCTCCACAATAAAATGCATCCTAATGGCAAGAAAGCCAAAATGCCACACTAATTTCCTATTTTTTCTCGGCATTTTTGTGGAATGGAAACATTTTTTTTTTCAAATGTCGACCAGGTGAAAAGAGAAGGGAAAGCCATCCTTTTCTCCCAACAGCAATCCTTGAATTCTGAATGGAATGAAAATTATAAAAAAAAATAAGAATTGGTGAACACTGCAGGGAGCACGCGCTCACATCTCACCCTTTTCACACTCTATGCAAGCGTTTGTGATAACATTGTGCCAATGAAGTAAGTTATTGACTATGTTTAGAGTAGAGTCATCACTAGCCAAATAAAGCCTTGGAGTCTACGACCGGCTATAAACAGTAGAATCACTTGTAGATTGGAGAGAAATGAAGTTCTCTATTTCCCGTGATAGATTTCAGATAAGTGTCTGGAAAAGGTTAGTAGTATGTTTCACCCACATGATGTGCAGTCTCTACTTCACAAAATATTTTGACTCTTGAAAGATTCAATGAAGTTTCATGATTACTATATCAAATCATACTTCACAAGGTGTTAGAACCTCAAATGGGCAAAAATGTAAAAGGAAAAATAGAGGAAGGTAAGGTGGGAAAAACAATACTTATATGTGTAAACTCTGCTAATACCTTGGGATGTGTGGAGTAGAGCACAAATTGATATGAGATGTAAGAAGGAAAAGGGAAAATTATATACACTTTTTTACCAAAAGGGATGATCGGATGTCTCCAATTTTAACCCTATTCTTTTGACTATAATAGTTTCTTTTACTTTGATTGTCTGTGCTTTCTATTGGGCAGGATAACGACATTGTCAAGATTTTAGATCGGAGAGAGATGAGATGTAGCATATACAACAATCTTTCAGCCGTTGCACGCGGGCTCTCGACAACACCCGACTACTCCAAACCCACGAACGAACTTCTCCACTAGCATTGACCTCTGCCCCTGCTCCTCGTATTGTCTCTCTAGATGGTTTATTGTGATGGAGTTTAAATAGACATTTGACGCAGGCGTGGACGTGGACATGGTGAGATCGAGCACCATCTCTCTCACGTGATAAACACTCTGAATTCACAAAGCAACCGGGAATCCTCGACCAGGTCTTCCTTGAATCCACAAGGGAATGCTCGAATCCACAAGCAACGAGAGTAAAACTCAGAGATTTTATTGAAAGGAGATGATAATGATGTCGAATTACGAAAATAAAAGAGTTTTAAATACTCTAAACAACCATTGAAACCTTAAAAACAAACTTAGAAAGAGTTTGAAACAAAAATAGAAACAAATTAATGAAATTTGGAAATTTTCGCAAACTTTCTGCGCAAGTTTCAGGGACCAAAATCCCTAAAAAATGTCTAGAGAGCAAACTAGAATTTTTCAGACAATTTCGGATGATTGAGTGTAACCGTCAGGCACCCGAACTAGTTGTCGGGCGAGTGGTTCAGGCGACCAAACTACTCAAAATTTATCTAGAGAGTTTTTGGATTTTCAAGACCAATTTTGGGCACCTGATAATTCTGGTCGGGCGACCGAACTATGCAGGAAGCCTTCAAAGCTTCTTCTTGGATGCTTTCCTCTAGTTCATTCGATCAATGTACACATCAATGATCCCCTCTACAACAATCCCCTTCCCTAATTTCCTAATTTTTCTCGGCATTTTTGTGGAATGGAAAACATTTTTTCAAATGTCGACTAGAAAGCCAAAATGCCACACTAATTTCCTCATTTTTCTCCGCATTTTTGTGGAATGGAAAACATTTTTTTTCAAATGTCGACCAGGTGAAAAGAGAAGGGAAAGTCATTCTTTCTCCCAACAGCAATCCTTGAATTCTGTATGGAATGAAAATTATAAAAAAATAATAATAATAAGTAAATAAGAATTGGTGAACACTGCAGGGAGCACATGCTCACGTCTCACCCTTTTCACACTCTATGCGAGCGTTCGCGATAACATTGTGCCAATGAAGTAAGTTATTGGTTATGTTTAGACTGAAGTAGTCACTAGCCATATAAAACCTTGGAATCTACGGTCGGCTATAAACAATAGAATTACTTGTAGATTGGAAAAAAAACGAAGTTCTCTATTTCCCGTGATTTCTATGGTTGATTTGCACCATCGATTTCAGATAAGTGTCTAGAAGAGGTTAGTCACCTGTTTCACCCACATGATGTGCAGTCTCTACTTTACAAAATATTTTGACTCTTGAAAGCTTCAATGAAGTTTCAAGATTACTACATCAAATCATACTTCACAAGGTATTAGAACCTCAAATGGGCAAAAATGGAAAAAGAAAAATAGAGGAAGGTAAGGCGGGAAAACAATACTTATATGTGTAAACTTTGCTAATACCTTGGGATGTGTGGAGTAGAGCACAAATTGATATGAGATGTAAGAAGGAAAAGGGGAAAATTATATACACTTTTTTAGCAAAAGGGATGATCGGATGTCTCCAATTTTAACCTTATTCTTTTGACTTCAATAATTTCTTTTACTTTGATTGTCTGTGCTTTCTATTGGGCAGGATAATGACATTGTCAAGATTTTAGATTGGAGCCAGATGTAGCATATGTATCAATCTTTCGGCCGTTGCACGCTAGCTCTCGACAACACCTGAATACTCCAAACCCGCGAACGAACTTCTCCACTAGCATTGACCTCTGCCCCTGCTCCTCCTATTGTCTCTCTAGATGGTTTGTTGTGATGGAGTTTAAATAGACATTTGACGCAAGCGTGGACGTGGTGAGATCAAGCACCATCTCTCTCATGCAATAAACACTCTGAATCCACAGAGCAACCGGGAATCCTTAACCGGTCTTCCTTGAATCCACAAGGGAATGCTCGAATCCACAAGCAATGAGAGTAAAACTCAGAGATTTTATTGAAAGGAGATGATAATGATGTCGAATTACTAAAATAAAAGAGTTTTAAATACTCTAAACAACCATCGAAACCTTAAAAATGAACTTAGAAAGAGTTTGAAACGAAAACATAAACAAATTAGTGAAATTTGAAAATTTTCGCTAACTTTCTGCGCAAGTTTCGAGGACCAAAATCCCTAAAAAATGTCCAGAGAGCAAACTAGAATTTTTTAGACAATTTCAGATAACTGAGTGTAATTGTCAGGCGAGTGGTTCAGGTGACCAAACTACTCAAAATTTATCTAGAGAGTTTTTGGATTTTCAAGACCAATTTTAGGCACCTGATGGTTCTGGTCGGGCGACCGAACTATGCAGGAAGCCTTCAAAGCTTCTTCTTGGATGCTTTCCTCTAGTTCATTCGATCGATGTACACATCAATGATCCCCTCTACAACAATCCCCTTCACTTCAAGAGAACTCTTCCCCGAGTTCTCATTTGTATCCGGCTCGTGGTACTCGAACAAATCCACAACATTAAAGGTTCTTGAGATCGCGAACTCGTCCGGAAGATCAACCACATAGGCATTATCGTTCAAATTTCTAAGGATCAGCGCCTGGGCAATCTTCTTGTGCATCAGTTTGTTCTAGGTACCAATTGAAAAGCATTCCGAGTGTAGATGGACCATCACTTGATCGCCAACTTCAAATGCCTTGGCATGTCGATGCTTGTCAGAGTCCCTCTTTTATTTCTCATTTTCCTCTAGAAGCTTGTTCCGAACTTCTTCATGTAATTCAGTGATTCTTCTAGCCATATTCTCTGCAGCTATGCTCATGCCTTGGAGTTTAGGTAAGGGAACCAAGTCTAGCGTGTGGTGAGGAACTCGCCTGTAGACAATCTGGAACAACAACTTTCCTGTGGAACAGTTCACCATGTTGTTGAAGGCGAACTATGCTTGTGACAGGGTCAATTCCCACTGCTTCGACTTGTCTCTAAAGATGCACCGTATGAGATTGCCCAACGTCTTGTTCACAAAATCAGTTTTTCCGTCCGTTTGTGGATGATAAGTGCTGCTAAACTGAAGTTGTGTCCCAAATCGACTCCACAAAGTCCGCCAAAAGTGACTTATGAACTTTATATCACAACCCAATGTAATATTGGTCTTAAGAATTCTATGCAATCTCACAATCTCTTTGAAGAAGAGGTTGGCTACATTCGTCACATCGTAGGTCTTCTTGCATGGGATGAAATGAGCCATCTTCGAGAACTGATCTACTGCCACAAACATGGAGTCCATGCCGCATTGTGTTCGTGGGAGACCTAAGATGAAGTCCATAGAGATGTCCTCCGAAGGGTCTTCAAGGATGGCCAATAGGGTGTAGAGTCTCGTGTTTTGCGAGTGACCCTTCGAGGTTTGGCATATGTGGCATCATTAAACCATCCTTCCGATATCACGACCTAGATGAAGCTAAAAGTATCGTTGTTCTACCAGGGACTGCGTCTTGTCACAACCCAAATGGCCTCCAAGTCTACCACCATGGAACTGATCAAGTATAATCTTGTCATGTAAGGAGCACCGTAGATGCACAATCAATTCTCATAGAATAGGAACCCGTCTTGAATATAGAAGTAACTAAGATGGCCTCCTAAGCTTTGAGCCCAATCATCCTTAAAGTCTTCATCTTCTACATATGGCTCCTTGAGGTGGTCAAAATTGACGACCTCGATACATATGGTGACGAGAAGAGCGGCTCGGCGACTTAGTGCATCTACAACCTTATTTTGCTGGCCCAATTTCTGCTTCAACACAAACGCAAACTCTTGCAAAAATGAAATTCACCTGGCATGCACATGACTCACGTTAGTTTGGCTACTGATAAACTTCAAAGCCTGGTGGTCTGTATATACAACCAACTCCCTCTGAATGCCGAAGAGCTTATATCACAGTGTACAACTCAAACTCATATGTAAACAATTTCTTCCTCATGTCACTCAGTTTCTCGTTGTAGAAGGCTATGGGCTTGCCTTCTTGTGATAAATCTGTACCAATACCCATGTATGATGCATCATAGTCCACTTCGAAGACCTTCTCAAAATTGGGTAGAACCAAACATGGGGTGGATGCTAACCGTTGTTTGATTTCAGCGAAACTTCCATCGGCTTCATCGGTCCATTGGAATGGGCCCTTCTTCATGCAGTCAGTAATAGGTGCGACAATGGTGGTGAAATCTCTGACAAACTGGCGGTAGAAAATGGCCAACCCATGAAAATTGCGCACTTCATAGATGTTGGTCAGAGTAGGACATTCATGGATGGTCTTAACCTTATCTTCATCTACCCGAATGCTAGTGGAAGATACCACAAAGCCTAGAAATAATAGATGGTCTATCAGGGAATTGCACTTCTTTAAATTCATATACAACTTGTCCTACTTCACTTGGGGAATCTGCCTGAGATGCCCCATATGTTCTGACTCGTCCTGACTATATATCAAGATTTCATCGAAGTATACCACGACAAACTTGCTTATGAACGGCTTCGAAACTTGGTTCATGAGGCGCATGAAGGTACTTGGGGCGTTTAATAGGCCAAAGGATATAATGATTCATTTTTATAGTCCCTCTTTGGTTTTAAAAGTTGTTTTCCACTCGTCACCAGGCCAAATTCGAATTTGATGGTACCCGCTGTGCAAATCCAACTTGGAAAACACTCTAGAACCTTCAAACATATCCAACATATCCAACAGGGGTATGTGAAATTTGTATTTGATGGTGATCTTATTGATCTCCCGGCTATCAAAACACAGTCACCAACTACCATCCTTCTTTAGCGTCAACAATGTCAGCACTGCACAAGGGCTCATACTCTCCCTCAAAAGCCCATTTTTCAACAATTCTTCAACCTGGCATTGGAGGATTTTACTCTCCTTCGGGCTTAAATGGTAATGCGGGCATTGGGCAAACTAGCTCCAAGGATAAGATCGATGTGATGCTAGATATCCCTCATTGGTGGCAGACCATCTGGAAGTTCTTCCACCCATATGCTTTTGAATTCATTCAACAAGGGCTTTAGAACCAAGGGTATGTTCAAAGACTCTGAGTTCTTACCCTTCACAATCATGGCGTAAATCTCGCCAGTTTCTTTAGATTCTTTCACAAATTCTCGTATGGAAAGGAGAGTGCTCCCCTCCACATTAGAAGCTTTGGGGTAGGTCTCCGGTGCCATAGAAGCCAAAATCCTTTCACACCCATCTTTGAAAAATATATAAACATTGTCCCTACCACGATGAGTTACATCACTGTCCATCTGCCACGGTCCGACTGAGGAGCATATGACATGCTTCCATATCGATCACATCGCCTGACACTTAATCTTTATAACTTCTACCAATAGAAAAAAAAAATCAAATATTACTCAGTTACCTTAGTGTCGCTAACTTTCTTGATCCAACCGATGGAGTATGGGACTGGATGTCTTGTCGTCGGTAATCAAAGCTTGTCCACCATAACCTTGGATACGATGTTTTTGCTGCTTCCGCTATCGATAATGACGTCACAAATATTCTCATTCACTGTGCAACAAGTACGGAAGATGTTGTGGTGCTGAGGGTGCATCTCTTTCTTAGGAGTGTAGCATAGACGTCTCACGACCAAGGAATCACCACATAGTCCTTAGCCAACCATTTTTTGCCATCACCATCCTCCTCAATGGACTGTTCACATTCTTCGTTCTTAGGCTCTTCTTCTACAAGCTCATCTTCAACTCCCTTATCATTAGTAGTTAGATTGGCGTGGGTTGCTGAGGGCATGTGCTAAATAAGTGGCCCAGTTGGCCACAATGAAAGCAACTGTTCAGCCTTGACTGAGCATATAGATTGGGAGCTGGACTCAAGCCTGTAGTGACAGGTGCTCTTCATTAAGGTCTAGTAAGAATGCTCCACATATCTCAGTTTGGGGTCGTTGGGGGTGGCGCACGCACACCAACATGCTCCTTTCCCTTAAACACAGATGCATCTTGAACGGAACCCATCAGTAGAGACATGGGTCGACGGATAAGAGCGCGCAGGAACTCTAGCGATTTGGGTCTCTACGCAATTAGTTAGTTGCACAACCTCTTCCATAGTCCAGACGAGACGTAGTTGCACACGGTCCTTGGATAGTGGTTCTTAAACTGCCAATGAATCTTGCAACCTTTTGAGAATCTTCTCAGATAGGTCGTTACACGTAGTTAGCCTGTTAAATTTTGTTGTGTACTCATCAACATCCCGGTTTCCCTGCCTGCAATTCTGGTATTGTTCTGTTCGTAATCTTGAGGTAGAAACCGCAACTGAAGAAGTCGTCTCATCCGCCACCATGAACGGATAGGAAACTTGTTCTATAGGTTCGGGTGAGTTATAACTTCTCTACCATGCGGAGGCTCCCGACTTCAACTTATATGCAACTAATTTCACCTTCTTATCCTCCGGCACATCCATATAATCAAAGAAGTTTTCTACTTCTGCTAACCAATCTAGAAACTCTTCATTACGCAGTAAACCATTGAACGCAGAAAGTTTTGCCTTACCTCTGTAATCTCTCTCAACGCGGCCCACACGATTGTTTTGTGTGTGGGTTGTTGAACAAGGAGGCCCTCGATGTCCTCATCGCTGACGTCCTGAGTCCTTTGGAAAGCCCTACGATTTTCTACTAGAAGTGCTGGACAGAATACTACATTGTTCTGTATAATGAGCACCAGTGGTGGAGCGTCACCTTAGGCTTGGCGCCGGGCCAACGAAGCCGCAATCTGATCGAGAGTCGCTTGTGGTCCTTGCATAGACAACTCATTCGATCGTTGGAGAGCATCGATCCTCTCAGCTAGATACTGAATCCCCTAAGCACCATCACCAGGATGGTTGTCTCGATTGTCGCTAGAAGTCATCTTCCCGAGGGATTTCCTCACTCCTGATACCAACTTGACGCAAGCATAGACGTGGTGAGATCAAGCATCATCTCGCTCACGTGATAAACATTCCGAATCCACGAAGCAATTGGGAATTCTCGATCAGTCTTCCTAAAATCCACAAGGGAATACTCGAATTCACTAGCAATGAGATTAAAACTCAAAGATTTTATTCAAAGGAGATGATAATAATGTTGAATTATGAAAATAAAAGAGTTTTAAATGCTCTAAACAACCTTGAAACCCTAGAAACTGAACTTAGAAAGAGTTTGAAATGAAAATGAAAACAAATTAGTAAAATTTTAAAAATTTCACAAACTTTCTGCTCACGTTGCGAGGTCAGACGACCAAAATCCCTTGAAAATATCCAAAGAGAAAACTGGAATTTTCTAGACATTTTCGGGCTACCGAGTGTAATTGTTAGGCTCCCGAACTGAGTGTTGGGTGACCGAACTACTCCAAATTTATCTAGAGAGTTTTCATATTTTCGAGACCAATTTTGGGCGCCTGATGGTTCTGGTCAGGGTGACCGAACTATACAAGAAACCTTCAAAGCTTCTTCTTGGATGCTTTCCTTTGGTCCATTTAATCCATGTACGCATCAATGATCCCCTCTACATTAACATTCAACCTGGTGCATTAGGCACCGTTAAAGACCTGTACCTTTGCTTTTCTCAGCTTCGACAGGCTCTCCTAGGGAGGTTATTATTACGTTGGTCGGATGCTGATTTTTACAACTAGTACCTCAGGTAATTATTGTAAAATTTTGTCATTTTCTGCCCTATAGTTGTTGTATTCAGGGGTTCAAAGTTTCAGGGGGCCTATCATTCACGACTTAGGTGTTGGGTGATCAAGTTCGATAATTGCCTCACAGAGGTGTCAGGGACCCTCTTGACTCAACGTTCGTAGATTTCCAATACCATTGAATTTTGAAAAATGTGACTTTATTGTTGTCATATGTTTTACGAACATCCGGGTGACTTAAAAATTGGTCTTTATCTGATTCGAACAAGTTACGGGCCAGCCAATATGATCCTTTAATCATCTTTGGGTCATGCCAAGGATCCCTTCTAGCCAAACCATTTAGATTTTTTAGGCCTTTTGGGCCATCCAGAGGTGGCTTTTTTCCATGTGTTGTATATTTGAATTTTCTAGGATCTTGACAATTTGGCCAATCCTTTGATCTATCGAGTCAATCCGTCATCTATTTCAAAATCTACTTAAAATGTATCTTACCTAACTCGTACAATTCCTCAACGGGTGTCATGTCCCTATGAAGATGCTTTTTTAAATCCTGCTTGAAGTTGAAGAATAATTTGAATCTTGTTTTTGGTGGAGTGTTTGCAGTATCAAACTCATATTTTTTAATAAATTGTGTTTATAATGCACTTGACTACTTGAGATATCTAATGCAAGCAAAGATAGGCACAACTCCTAATTCGATTCAAAGGCAAAAACTTCTCCAAAGTAGTAAAACTAACTAAAATAATCAAAAGATGTTTAAAACTACATAAACTCATAAACATTTCTTAAATATTGTTTCATTGAAAGGTGGGAGCACACCACTTGTAATATAATTGAAATTAAAAATTAATCTTTTATATCAAATTAGAGAATGCAAACAAAATACTATGCCCTCTCCATATAAAGATTCTAGTCTACAAACTGATGCTCCTACAGTACAAAAAACTAGCGAATTATTGATGGTAGCCAACTATTTAATCCACACATACATAGCCTTGCTTTATCCATGGCTATACGGCCTCTCACCTTATGTAGCAACTGCATCCTCTTTTTAAAAAGCCCATCTCCCCCTACACTACTTCCCAACTTTGCCAAACTATCTGCAACTGAATTTCATTCCCTAATTAATATATGAGAGATCCGACTATTCAAATTCATCACTTCACTCCTAATCTCACCAACATCGTCCTAAACGTTTCATATAATTGCAACGTCCAAATTGCCTAAAACATCCAACACCACCTTTGAATCATATTTCACCTTTACATTATAACGCCTCGAATTTTCAGAATTTATTTGAAATTTTATATTGATTTTATTTTAATTAAATATCGAGCATTTATTTTAATTTGAAAACAACAAATCATCCGTGAGAGTTTTGATAGGTGACCCTTTACAAAAATTTCTTAGAATGATGCCATGAACGATGTAGAAAGATTGGATTTAAAAAAACTCACTTTTTTTGATGATCATGATAATGCCCTTGAATGCCCTAATTCGTGATTTTTTATCAATCGGATAGGTAGTTTCCGAATCTGTCCGGAAGGTAAGCATAATTTTAGGTGTATAATAATGTCGTGTAGATAGATTTTCAAGTAGGACCCGTGATCATGGAGATCTTAGCATAGGAGCATTTGTAGTCGTTAATCGAGGAATGTAGTCAAGAAAGTAATCATACCAAATTGATTGCCTCAGTGATAAATTCTTAACCTAAGATTTAAGTGATTATCTAAGGTGTATAGATATGGAATCTTGAGTGCCCAAAATGTGAATGACTACATTAACATAGACCCTTGATTTCTAGATCACATGGTTTCCATAATCTGTTTGACTTGAAATTTCATCTCATGCCTATCCATCTTAAATGAACCATACACGCCAAATTTCAGCCCTTAAATCATAGTATAAGTGGCCAAATTGTCAAATCATCCCCTTAACCCTTGATTTTCGTGTCATCGAGTGCGGAAAGTAGATGAGTAGTCGTAGTCAAATATTCTCCTTCGAGTGACTTGGATCGTCATTATCATGGACCAATAGTGTGATTTGAGTGCCCCACCTTAACAAGCTTCTTTCTAAAGTGTCAAGTTATCCCGTTTTAGGAATTAACCGAGTTACCAACTCTTCCAAAATCTAGACCTTTCAATTAACCCACTTTTCACTAGGGGTGCACATGGAACTGGTGAAACCGGTAAACCGGATCGAAACCGGTTAGTTCGGTTCATTTTGGTTTGATTCGTAAGCACACCGGTTCTGGTTTTGGTTCTGAAAATCAAAGAACTGGTTAGTTCGATTCGATCCTTGGTTTGGGGTTTTGTAGAACCAAACCGGACCTAGAACCAAACTCTGGAACCGAACCCTGGAACTGAACTTTGGGTGTTCAACCCTCAGTGTTTCAAGTAGTCCACTTAAAATTTGGATATATCTGATTTTTTAATGTGGCCCACCTAAACATTGCTTAGCAATGAGGATGGATGGTGTAGATCTAACAAACACATACATTACATCAAGGAATCCAATGCAATTGGGCTGGATTATAAAAAGAACAGAATCATTGAACCGAATCAATTTTTACGATCCAATTCTGGTTCGGTTTTAGGGTGTTAATGGTCCGGTTCGGGTTCCAAACTTTCTGGAACCGTTGGGAACGGTTCGGTTCCAGTTTCACCCCAGAACCAGACCGAACCGAACCATGTGCACCCCTACTTTCCACCGTCAATCGCTTCTCGAATTTGGACCACATGTTAGCCTTATGTGACTACGAGTTTACAAAAAATTTAAATCCTAATCTATGATCCTACACTATCGAACCCTGAAGCCACTCCTTTCGTTTATCAACTAAAGGTGGAATTTCAAATCTAGGCATTTTCCACCATCGATCAACCACAAAATTTTACTCAATCATTTACCTATTATGACTACGCATTTTCTCTAATTTTGGACCCCAATTGTTAAGCGTGGACCATTAATTGAGATCAAGCCCGTTTTAGCACCTACCAGAGCATTTTCAAAGATTGGCCAACCAGAAAGTGGGCCGCCAAGAAAGTTACGTATTACGACTCATCTTTTAATGCTAAATCAGATTAGTGGTATGGATTTCACAAAATATCATCATGGATATCATAATGTGGATCGTCAAAGCATTGATCATTCACTCTCATGTGCTTGAGGCGTTATACATGAGAGAAAGCCTCTCTCTTAACATGTGTTATAGAGAAAACATAAAAAATCCAGCCATCGCTACTTACTTGCATGTCCAAACCCTAGGATTAAGAGAAGGAAAGAAAGAGAGAATGAGAGAGAGAGAGAGAGAGAGAGAGAGAGAGAGAGAGGAGACAATCCATTCAAGTTGTCCCATGAGAGTGTTGACGCCCAACCTAACACATGTACATGTGTGGAATTCTAGCAAAGTGTGGACCCCTTTGATGATCATCCCCATTATCTTCTAGGTTATTTTCTTCTAATTCATCATAAGCCAAGGTGAGGACTACTCCCTTCAAGCCAAATATGAACATAAGTGTATTTCTTTACCTAGATTTTCTTTGTCATCCATTAAATTATTTTTGGTTCGAATGTATAATCCATGTTAGACCATAATTATGATTGGATTTACGCTAAAATAATGATTCTAAAATGTTATAATTTCATGCATGATTGATCATGTGTAGAAGCATATGTATTTTTCAATGTTCTCATAAGAACCATACGTAGATTCTAGATTTTTGTGTTAAGAATGATAATGATGTTCATCTTCTCATATGTATTATATGGTTGAGCATTATCGTGTGAAGATTACGCTTGTACACTCCCTTATCCCCATGTTAATGAGATAATGGTTGTAGAGAGATAGGCCCGTGAAAGGTGCCCATGTTGGAAAGATGATCTTGGCATAACCATGTTTGTGTGTTGGATGTTGCCGAGGGATCCTTATGTTCATATGATATTGGAGATGGATCGATATTGCTATGTGTGTATACTTTGCATCATTGGAAGACAACGACTATCATGGGATATGATTTAGTCACAATGAGGGACAAGGTGTGGACATTGTTGTTATTTGATATCTCATGAGCCGGGGTTAGTGTTATGGATACTAAGCCCGAGCTGTCGGCCTATGCTAGGTTGTTTACAACTTTCCATATTGACCATTGAGCCTATTTAATATGGTTGGTTGTAAAATCACTTAACTAAAGGTGAAACAAAAATCATGCATGCACTAGGGCTCGACCAGGTGAGTCAACCCCTTTGGGTGTCATGGATAAAGTGTATTAAGAGTTTTCCGCTTCTTGTCGTGCACTATCTGGTGGAAGTGCATTGCGGGTTTTCCACTTCCATTAGTTGGGTTATTTCTCTCTAGCAACTAGTGGCTAGCATGAAGTGTACTGGGGTGTCCCGCTTCATGAGTTATGATTCTAGCCAGAGCATGCGTCTCATGCATCGCATTAATAAGATTTTACTTTAGATGTTTTAATTTGATTAATATTATCTTCCTGTTTGCATATACTCTGTGCTATTATTATCATGATTGTCTTGAAGGGATATATCTCACTTTGATAGCAATTAACGCTATCCAAACACATCTCAGGTGATCCAAGTAAAGATCCAGCAGGTGAATTGAATTAAACGAAGGTTCGTGGCAACAGATGACGTAGTCGGAGCGACGTCATGAAGACTTTATTTGTTTATACATTCTTAGGATATTTTACTGCTTATCTCAAAATTGCAATAAGATTTTCTAATCAAGGCAATGATTGAATACTCTATTTGATATATTTTAAGTACATTTTATTGTTAGCTTAATAAAAAAATTCATGGAATAAGATAATTTCTTTTCGTTACTGTGCTTGGAAGCCACACGTATTAGATGTTCAAATGATTAATGAAATATAGAGGATTTTGTCCTTGGCGCATTCCATTTAACACCAGGGAACTTGGTTCATCGCGGTCTCCATGAGAGTTGAAAATCTCAGGTCGTTACTACATTTACCAAGATGAATCTTCTATACGGTTTTACCCCATCAAGTATAGCCCGAGCCTTTACCTCCGTATTTGTTACTCTCCCATATAAGCGAAAAAATGCAAAAAATCAAATTACCATCATGGTCCCTACGATCCCACCCCTCCTTCCCTTCAATTTCTCCTAAACAAGTCATTTATGTTCAATTTAACCCAACTTGGACTCAGCTTCCTCCACTTTTTAACCCTAGCTACACACCTCACCATCCCTTAACACGTTGCCCCAATGTCCTACAATCTAATACCTTGAAGGGGTATTTAATTCCCCTGGCACCCTCTCTATTGCCTCTTGAATCTAAGCAAGGACTCGACCAATAATCTTATTCAGGATGATCTACCTTTCTTCAAACTTACGTAAATTTCTAATAAATCAAATCCCCCATTCTATGAAGCTTAAGACTATCCCCCCCCCCCCCCCCCCCCCCCCCCCCCCCCCCCCCAAACATTTGAAAATTTGAAGATTTCTTCACACTATTATACCATTTTTAGATCCAAAGTTGAATTGACTTATTACTAACAATCATAACATCGAACAAACAATTAAAAAAACCCCATTCCTCCTTTGCCAACAATCCACCATAGGAGAGGTGGTCTATATCTTCAATCGAGCCCCACAACTACAAAGCATCACTACTCGAAATACATACACCTGCTGGACTACCCATGCTTTTGTCGTTCACTAAGGACTGCCACTAAAACTACCCTTACTGCCCCTGCTGTGGACATTAGCTGAACGCGGGCTTCCATGCAAGCGTTCTTCTCTGCCTCGGTGCATTGAGGGCTTTTTGGTGGGGTTCTGTTTGATGTAGTGTAGGGGTTTAATAATATGATATTTGATTGGAGTCGTCACTAGCCAATTACTTGGCCTCTATAGTCGGCTAGACCTTATAGAAATGTTAGGAAAGAGTATCCGAAAATCCTCAATCCTAAAATGATTCATTGATTTGCAGTTAAAGATTTTAAGTAAGGGACCGTGGTTACAAAGAGGGAAGGTGTTAAACACTCACTCTGCCCCGTACAAATGTATGGTCTCTACTTCGCAGGATTAAGTTAATTTCTGAAGGTTATGGCTAGTTCTTACACACTAAAAGTAAAATGATGCAGGCACATGTAAGTGAAAGTGCGGTTTTCACCGCTAGATGAGATACTTGGAGATATGTCTATGGACCTAGAGGGGGGGTGAATAGGACCTTTTGAAATTCTTTTCGCCTACTTATGCAATTCAACAAGTTTAAGCTAGGTAAGCAAGAACACCTTGGCTTCCAAGCCTTGGTGGGTCCAATCACAAGACTAGCAAGAGTTAAGCAATAACCAACCCTAGTCTAAGCATGCATAGGTAATAAAATGATTCAACTAATTAAGCTACTAACCTATGCACCTTGTGTAGACTTATGAGATTGGATCAATGAGCTCAAGTCTACACAAGTAGTGAAGGTACATCTTGTGCAAGGATGCCTAAAAAGTGCCTAGCATGCATTCATATCAATCATTCATAATTAAGCAATTAAACTAACAATGCAAAGATATCAATGTGCTCAATAACAATCACAAACACAAGGATGTATAGTGGTTCGACTACGTGTCTACTCCACTCCCGGTTCAAGTACTCAACCCCTTTGAGCATACCGGCATTCACTATCGGAGGTTTTAAATGAGGTTCACCTCTCAACCTTTACACGGAGGTTTTATCGGTTCACCTCTCAACCGTATCCGGAGTTTTAGACATAGGCTAACTCTCAACCTTATCGCATGTTTACTCCCGTGTCGGAGGCTCCCCCTTGGAGACTTAGTTTAGGCCCGGCTGACGGGCCAAGGAACGGCTAACGTCCCTAAGGCGAGTTGACAAACAAACTCTAAAATGGACTCTCAAATGAGACAACTTACTTGTCGGATGAGCCCCTTGTTTAGCGCCGTAATGGGTTGCTTGATCTCCGCTCTCCCGTGCTTCAATCAGCTTCCCTTAGCTCCCTTGATCGTGTCGCCGTTGCGTCGCCAATGCCTCAGCCACATTCGATCAAACACCTTGCATGCGATGCCTTGAAATGCCCAAGGTGCTAGGAGGATGGGTGAATCTCATACATGGGATGTGTAGGTTGTTCCAACTAGGAGATTCAACTAGAGAGTCTTCTAGAGGTCTTGGACAAAGGATATACCCATGTGGAATAGTGTCACACCTCTAGATTTGAGAGAGGAATCAAGTCATCTCTTGATAGCATTTGAATGCCCATACTTGTGTTTGAAACACAAGGGATATGACTTGAAAACCTCCTCTTTGAGGCCCCAAATGATGTACAAGATAAGTGTGGAATGGGCTCTCAAAAACTTCTCTCAATGACCCAAGAATGGAGCTCCATATTTATAGAAAAGAGGCTCCAACGGTCATAAAACGGCCATAAAACGGCCTGCCCCGACCGGTCATGACCGGTCGGACTCCCCTGCTGAAGGAAGACCAATGTACAAGCCAAATACATGGGCCGACCGGTCATGACCGGTCGGACCCCCTTGCTGGACAGGCTGCAAACCAAATAGGCCGACCAGTCATGACCGGTCGGCGTCCTTTGCTGGACGTGGGAGCCAAAAACTGGCCGACCGGTCATGACCGGTCGGCCCACCTTGCTGTATCCCTTCACTTGTGAAGGCCGACCGGTCTTGACCGGTCGGCTGGCCTTTGTAAAAGCAGCAGGGATGCTGGCCGACCGGTCTTGACCGGTCGGACCAGCCTGGGTCCCCTCTTCAACAAACTGAATTCCATTTTCTTCAGCCTGTATATGAAGTCCTAGGTAGGGATGATCAAATGTGACACCTAGGGCCTATCTATGATGCCTAAAGGGTTCTAAATATGGTCAAGGTCATCAAGGATACAAAGGGGATAGGTTTTGGTCGAGGTTAAGGCACCAAGGCATCTCATTTACCTGAATCTTCTTCCTTGATGCGGCTGGACGTCTTGAGTCTTCTTTCTTCGTCTTCTTTGGGCTCCACCGACACTAGACTCACTGACGTAAGTGATTGACAAACAAGGTGCACTAGTATGCCACGGAAAAGTGCACTAACAATCTCCCCCTTTGTCAATTACTTACAAAAACTTAACCTACCAAAACAAATTACATGAACAAGAGATTACATTAATAAAACATAAAATACAGGACTCTTGACATGACAACCTAAGCTGCTCCTCTTCAGTTTGCTCCCCCACAACCTGTCAATCCCTTCATCACAAAACATAGCAAACTAGTTTTGGTGGGATTTGATCTTTCTCCCCCTTTTTGTTAGCAATTGACAAACTATTCTCTCCCCCTTAATGATATACCAATGAACTTAAGGTAAGAGGAGATAGTGTGTCGCAGTTATAACTATAAGCACATGCTAAAAGGAGAGTATAGGGTGCATGAATCATAAATACATGGAGCAAGCTAAGAAACATGATTAACAAGAAATGTAACTATTCAGCCAAGGTTAATCATGCAATTGGTCAAGGATATACATTTGCAATGAAGCACAAAAGGGCTTATAGCCCAATCAACCAACCTCCCCTATTGGTATATCGAGACCAATACTAAGCAAGGATTAGCATACATGAAGCATAAAACTCAAGATGATTAGCTAATCTAAGCAAGGTGACAATCTAGCAAGCAATTGTATCAATAAAGGCAAAGCTAAATTATCAAAATCCGGGCGAATGAGGCTGGAATCCTCTGATTTGCCCATACACACAGAAATGAGGCTGAAATCCTCAGATTTTCCAATAAAAGTATAACTAGCTACCCTCTCTAACCATGTTCAGTTTAAAAAGCCAAAGGGTAGCAAAGATCCCACAACACCCTCATAAATTGTAGCATGAGGCGAGGGGTTGAGAGCTCTACCTTCACTTAGAAGGGATAGCGGTTGGGATCCCCTCTTAGATAATCTGGTAAAGGGGTCGTGATGGAGGCCGAGAGAGCAAGATCTTTATATTGGCTCTCATTATCAGATTCGGACTCCTCCGTATCATCCCAAGTGGCAGCCATGGCCTTTTTACCTTTTGGTTTAGGCCCTTCCGGACATTCCGGGGCAATATGGCCACGACGACCGCAACCGTAACAACGGACGGATGAAGGTATGGATGATTTTCCTGTATGTTTATCACCCTTCTTGTCCTTCTTGTCACGGCTATTCCCTCTATCAAATTTGAGGAATCTCTTGAATTTTTTGTTCAATTGTTCTTCCTCATCATCCTCATCATCGCTATCATCCTCCGTCTCACTTTTGATTTTCTTGTGTCTGTGAGAGGACTTGAAGGCGATGTTTTTCCTTCTAGAGGGGGCTTTAAAGCCAAGCTCAAAGGTTTGTAGGGAACCTATGAGTTCTTCAACTTTCATTGTATTAAGATCCCTACACTCTTCAATGGTGGTGACTTTAGAAGAGAACCGTTCCGGAAGTGATCTCAGAATTTTCCTACAAAGCCTATGTTCCGGAACCGGATCCCCTAAGCCCCACATATCATTTGTGATTTTGTTCAGTTTGGTATAAAATTCAGTAAACGTTTCATCCTCCTCCATAATAATATTTTCAAAGAGAGTGGAGAGGCGCTGGAGTTTAGAATTTTTAACAACATTTGTTCCTTCATGGGTAATTTCCAGAATATCCCATGCTTGTTTACTGGTAGTGCAATTTTGGATCCGACCAAATTCTTCTCTCGATACTGAACAAAATATGGCATTCAGGCCTTTGGCATTATTAATACGTTGAGTTTTTTCATGAGCAGTCCACAATGCCTTGTCTTTTGGCCTGAGAACATCCGGCTCACCCTCCTTAGAAATAGTAACCATTGGAGGTTCATATCCAAAGTCAACCATGTCCCTCACATCCGAATCAATGGATTCCAAGAAGATTTGCATTCGGGCTTTCCAATATGGATAATTTGACCCATCAAAGAAAGGAGGCTTAGTGACGGATGAAGAGTCCTCTCTAGACATATTTTCAAGTTTCTCTTTAGGATCTATCTCTAGGCAATTAAGCCCTTAAAGAGAAACCCGCTCTGATACCAATTGAAAGTGCGGTTTTCACCGCTAGATGAGATACTTGGAGATATGTCTATGGACCTAGAGGGGGGGTGAATAGGACCTTTTGAAATTCTTTTCGCCTACTTATGCAATTCAACAAGTTTAAGCTAGGTAAGCAAGAACACCTTGGCTTCCAAGCCTTGGTGGGTCCAATCACAAGACTAGCAAGAGTTAAGCAATAACCAACCCTAGTCTAAGCATGCATAGGTAATAAAATGATTCAACTAATTAAGCTACTAACCTATGCACCTTGTGTAGACTTATGAGATTGGATCAATGAGCTCAAGTCTACACAAGTAGTGAAGGTACATCTTGTGCAAGGATGCCTAAAAAGTGCCTAGCATGCATTCATATCAATCATTCATAATTAAGCAATTAAACTAACAATGCAAAGATATCAATGTGCTCAATAACAATCACAAACACAAGGATGTATAGTGGTTCGACTACGTGTCTACTCCACTCCCGGTTCAAGTACTCAACCCCTTTGAGCATACCGGCATTCACTATCGGAGGTTTTAAATGAGGTTCACCTCTCAACCTTTACACGGAGGTTTTATCGGTTCACCTCTCAACCGTATCCGGAGTTTTAGACATAGGCTAACTCTCAACCTTATCGCACGTTTACTCCCGTGTCGGAGGCTCCCCCTTGGAGACTTAGTTTAGGCCCGGCTGACGGGCCAAGGAACGGCTAACGTCCCTAAGGCGAGTTGACAAACAAACTCTAAAATGGACTCTCAAATGAGACAACTTACTTGTCGGATGAGCCCCTTGTTTAGCGCCGTAATGGGTTGCTTGATCTCCTCTCTCCCGTGCTTCAATCAGCTTCCCTTAGCTCCCTCGATCGTGTCGCCGTTGCGTCGCCAATGCCTCAGCCACATTCGATCAAACACCTTGCATGCGATGCCTTGAAATGCCCAAGGTGCTAGGAGGATGGGTGAATCTCATACATGGGATGTGTAGGTTGTTCCAACTAGGAGATTCACCTAGAGAGTCTTCTAGAGGTCTTGGACAAAGGATATACCCATGTGGAATAGTGTCACACCTCTAGATTTGAGAGAGGAATCAAGTCATCTCTTGATAGCATTTGAATGCCCATACTTGTGTTTGAAACACAAGGGATATGACTTGAAAACCTCCTCTTTGAGGCCCCAAATGATGTACAAGATAAGTGTGGAATGGGCTCTCAAAAACTTCTCTCAATGACCCAAGAATGGAGCTCCATATTTATAGAAAAGAGGCTCCAACGGTCATAAAACGGCCATAAAACGGCCTGCCCCGACCGGTCATGACCGGTCGGACTCCCCTGCTGAAGGAAGACCAATGTATAAGCCAAATACATGGGCCGACCGGTCATGACCGGTCGGACCCCCTTGCTGGACAGGCTGCAAACCAAATAGGCCGACCGGTCATGACCGGTCGGCGTCCTTTGCTGGACGTGGGAGCCAAAAACTGGCCGACCGGTCATGACCGGTCGGCCCACCTTGCTGTATCCCTTCACTTGTGAAGGCCGACCGGTCTTGACCGGTCGGCTGGCCTTTGTAAAAGCAGCAGGGATGCTGGCCGACCGGTCTTGACCGGTCGGACCAGCCTGGGTCCCCTCTTCAACAAACTGAATTCCATTTTCTTCAGCCTGTATATGAAGTCCTAGGTAGGGATGATCAAATGTGACACCTAGGGCCTATCTATGATGCCTAAAGGGTTCTAAATATGGTCAAGGTCATCAAGGATACAAAGGGGATAGGTTTTGGTCGAGGTTAAGGCACCAAGGCATCTCATTTACCTGAATCTTCTTCCTTGATGCGGCTGGACATCTTGAGTCTTCTTTCTTCGTCTTCTTTGGGCTCCACCGACACTAGACTCACTGACGTAAGTGATTGACAAACAAGGTGCACTAGTATGCCACGGAAAAGTGCACTAACAGTAAGATAATAATAAAAGGGTGTATCCAACCAGTTGAAGTTTTTTATTGGCAAGATCCGATCAGATCGGCAAGCCGCAAAGCATATGCTTAAACTGGTTGGAGTGCTAGATGTGGATGTGATATATATCATGCGATGATTATGACAATATGTAAAACAATTGACTAAGTTTATGATGGGTAGAATCTGATTAAATTGGCAGGCCACAAAGCATAAGCCCAAGTCAACGGTATGATGGATGTGATGCAATAAACTAAGCAGGGGGATTGAGAAGGGAATAAATGTTGCACTACGCTAATGTTGATGCTAGATGAAGTTGATTTAAGAATTAAACGGTTGTATCACAAGGATTAGCTCGAGTGGCTAGGACTGAGACTTGGAAGGTTTAGGGAGACTCAAACTCAGGCTAGGCTAGGCTGGACCAGAGTTAGTCTCAATCTCTCTCACTCTTTCTCTCCTTGGTGGAGGGATGGCTAAAGCTAAAGGAGGGAATGGGAGTATTGTGAATGGCTATGGATGATGGAAATGAGAAGGGAAGGGGGTTATTTATAGTCCCAAACTCAGTTTTCTCGTAATTTCTTTTTAAGTCCAAGATTAAAATAAGGTGCAATGGCTATGATTCAAGATCGCCATGTGGCGCAATCTGGGTAGTTGGATGGCTTGGTAAAATGGTGATTTTTAGATCAAAGGAGGGGCATAATAGACTTTTCATAATGCCACTCGTATGAGAGGTAAAAAAGTGGAACCTCGCACACTTGTGAGGTGCTCTACCAAAGAATGGGGTGTACCACGTGTCAGGCAACGAGTCACCCACTGCCTGAGCCACTAGGCACTCTTTGCTTTATAAGATGCCTCCCAGATTCGTGTGGGGGCTCCGACTCTTATTTAATGCATTTGTCGTCTTCCCCATAGACTTCTAATGGGCCTTTGGGTTAGGCTTTTGGGCTTGGTTTTGGGGAAGCTTGGACTCTACCTTGACTAGGTGGGTTGGCTGGGTTTTTTTACCAGTGAGTCGACTCATCATGACTTGGCGAGTCAGCTTTTAGGACTCCTAGGGTTTTTGGTTCTTAGGGTTTTAGGTTCCGGGTTAGGTTCAAGTTATGACTCGGTTCAATGACTTGAATGGGTTAAGGGTTTGAACTAGGCTTAGGGCGTTTTAGGATCAAGGTTTAGGGCTAGGTTAGGGTTTGGATTAGGGTAGGCTTAGGAATGGATTTAGGGTTATGATCGTCCATCCAAACCGTTCAATCTTAATCAACTTATCGGGCCATTGTGGGGTGTCTACACCTACAAGTACATTAATCTAGAGTCTAGAACCAATCTAAAGTCCTCGCTTGACATTGCCTCTCCCCATATTATATGCACCACATTTGGAAACCCATCACCTTAACGGCTAACTACCTATACAATGGCATCAGAGAATGCCACCCCTACTACATTTTAAACCGTGCACCCCATTGAGGTGTAGTTGCAACTCTTTCCACCCCTCTAATCGCTTCCACAATTCCACTAACACCCACAAAGCAACATTGAAACGCGAGCTATACCCCTACTTTCTAAATGGCTACATTAACAAGAACCACACTATGAAACATTTTCCAAAGAAATATAAAGATTTTTTGTGGAATATACTTGTTCCAAACCCAATGTCATGCCCCAAACTTGGGGACCAAGATCACTAAATTTCTGGCCATCGAATCATGTACCAAAAGCCTCCGTAGTACCCTAATCTCAACTCCTAGCTCCCATATGCCAGGTTCCGATCCTGGGATCCCACAAGGAGGATTTTCAAGGTGAATTTTGATTTTTTTTGTAAATGAGCATGGCTAAAATATAACAAAAATCAAAACATGATCATCACCTATCCACTATAATATCTTTGAGTACAATGCTGGAAAGGAAAATAGAAAATGTAACAAAAGTCCAAAAGATTAAGCACATGCTCTGGGCTCATCCGCCAGTCACATCAAGGCTGCGGGACTATATCCCTAGTGTCGCTAGGAAGTAGATGCAATCGTGACATACATAATATATAATGCATGAATCATACTATCCAAGTCTTGCAACAAACCTGCGCGTACCGTACAATCATGTGGGGTGACCCTATCTCATATGGGTTCCTTAAGTATCTCAAGCAAAAAGGCGTATGCTACGATCAATCATCATCCATAGCCAAGCATATATATGATGCGTATGAACGAATGAATGGGCATGATATCTGTGGACCCTCGCCGTTCCGCGCTCCCACGACGTTCTCCCTTTCCTTTTGGAAAAAGAAGAAGGGGTGCGTGTGCGCGAATCGCCGTTTGTGCCACTGGCTTGCCTCGTTCTCGAGGGCTTTGTTCGGTAGTTGTGTTAGGCTGGATGTGTTTAGATGAGTTTGTATAAGACCAGAGTCGCCACTAGCCAGTTACTTCGAATCTACAGTCTGCTAGACCCCGTAGAAATGTTAAAGAAGAGAATCTGAAGATTTCCTTTTCTAAAATGACTCCTTTTGATCTGCGGCCAGAGATTCGAGGTAAGGGATCACGGTTAAAGGGTGGGAAGAGGTTAAGCACCCCACACACTGCCTGTACTAGAGTACGGTCTCTACTTCACATAATCAAACTAATACTTGAAAGTCTGTCTTAATCCTCGTACATTCTCATAGATGACATGATGTATGAATGCAGGTCTGAACAGTAAGAGTTTCTGATGGGCAGGTTCCACTAACAGGCAAGCCCAGAGCATACGCTCGAACTGACAGGTGCTTTATGCGGAATGCATGCTGTGTGTTTGAATGATCAAAAGTGCTTGTAGTGATATGTATATGAATGCAGGTCTGAACAGTAAGAGTTTCTGATGGGCAGGTTCCACTAACAGGTAAGCCCAGAGCATACGCTCGAACTGACAGGTGCTTTATGCAGAATGCATGCAGTGTGTTTGAATAATCAAAGTGCTTGTAGTGAAGCAGGGGGGTTGGAAGAAAAGTAAATGTTGCACTTATGCTAGATGCGAATGAGATGATGCTGGAAAAAAAGTAGCTAGATGGACGGAGGTGTCGCAAGGTTTGCTTCAAGTAGCTGGATCAAGACTTGGATGGCTTGGGAGACTTAGACCAGAGTCAGGCTGGGCTGGACCAGGGCTAGGCTCTTTTCACTCGGGCTCTCCTTGGTGGAAAAATGGGCTAAAATTGGGATGAAAGTGGACTCAGAGTGACTGGATCGCACTCGGGCTAAAGGCTTGTTGAAATGAGAAGGGGAGGGGGGTATTTATAGCAGCGGGCAGTGGCAGTTCCCGTAAATAAGTTTGGGCGGCACCTAGGGGGCCACCCATACTGATGTTCTCGGGATCCCGCGGGCAGTACGGACGTGCTTCGAGGCTGCTGCTTGGAACTTAGTGAGTTGACTCGGTGGGTCGACTCAGCGGGTTGACTCGGTGATTTGACTCAGTGGGTTGACTCGGTGATTTGACTCGGTGGTTTGACTCGGCGGGTTGACTCGGTGATTTGACTCAGCGGGTTGACTCAGTGAGTTTGACTTTTTTAGGATTTTTTAACTGGTTTTTCTTATGGGGGGTTTTTCAGGCTGATGTTTAGGGGTGAGTTGGGCTATGGATTGGGGCTTACAAGGGTGAGTTTGGCTGAGTTTGGACATGAGATTTCGAGGGTATAGTCCTCCATTCATCCAACTATCTCTACCAACGGTGTAGCCGAAGGTGGGGTGTCTACAGATGCCCCTCTTTGGCAGAGGTTGTGTGTAACCGAATGCCAAAGCGAGTGGACACCCCACTTCTGACCCGGTCATTCATAGATCATGGTCTAACATCTTTTCTTGCCTTTGCATCTGTGCCAGTTGATCATCTGAAAATTGATCACTTGCACATATCGCGGGAGTTTGGAGAAAACGTTGCGATTGTCCCTGCAGTTTGCTGCAACCTGGGTACCCAATCGCAACCCTTCCATTCCCGATCGGTACTAACATCGAAAAGGTATAGCAGAGCCTCTGCGTCGTAGTCTTACGAGGTTACTGACCCTGAGATTGATTGTGTGATGTTTTTCCGGATCACTCCAGGAGTACTTGTTTCGCTTGACTGTCAAAGTGGTTAGATGCCCTGGGTCGTAGTCTTACGAGATTCTACTACGCCGACTTAGAATCAGTCAAGGTACTTCAGGCATCCACGCCTAGGTATGTGCGGGTGAACTCTTTCCACCCAATCTGCTGATTTTGATATTCAGGTTACAATTCATCGTTTCCACCTGTTCAAATGGTTTCTTTGACCGAGCCTTTTTGGCTTTTATCTTTTCGTATCTTCGCATGTGGTACGACCGCACTGGAACTGGAGTTCAGTTCGACCGTACTTTGAGTGCATTGGATCCGATGGTCTCCGGGGAAACCGAGAGACATCGGATCTTATTTGATTTTTGCGTCGGCTCCTACCCAGAGATATGGAAGATCTCCTCGTGTTTTGGAGGCAGAACGCTCTACTGGAAAAATATTTTTTGAATTTTTGAAAAGATACCCACTCTAGAGAGTGATACTCCGTGGGGTTTTTATTTGCAAATAGGAATATTTTTTTTGTCTTTTGAAATGGAAATCTAGTCTGCACGTGCCTCCACTAGGGATGCTTGTGGGGTCTTTGGCTAACAGACTTTTATTTTGAAAGCAGGTAAACATGATGATTGATGCGATGGATGCTGATGCATGGGGATACATGATGAGTGCATGGTTTGGCTCATTCTCTTTTCGTTTGATGATTTTGCTTTTGCCGGGGATGTAGAGAGCTTTGAGCTTATTACTTGTGGGTTGTGCTCCCCTGGGGATTTCTTTTCAATGCGGATGTTTAGTCAACGGGTTGGTCAAGATCCCGACCCGTGGTCAATCAGGTCCATCGTCCCAAGATGCTGTTTCTTTGCTAATGGGAATGGACGAAGGATGTTATCAAACTTCAAGATGTTCTTCTATGAATAGATGCGATTGAGACGGTGCTCAGTCGATTGTTTTGGTGAAGATTCCAATTTGTGGGCGATCGGATCCGTCATCCCAAACTTGCGAAATGAGTGAGCGGAGTTTGGGACTCCTGAAGTGCAGTGCTGGGGATAATGACAATTTTTGTGATTTTTGCAAATATTTGGTCCGAATCTTTACCTGAGTGGTCAGGATAGAGATCGGTTATTAAAAATAAAGGAAATATTTTTTGTGGTTTTGAAAATATTTGGTTTGAAAGTAAAGGGAATATTTTGTGATTTTTGAAAATATTTTGCAATGTTTTGGTATTTTGTTGGATTTTTCTGGAATGTAGGGAAAAGGTATGGAATTTTCATCCATTTCCAGCTTCTACTGCTAGTAAGGCACCCGATCCATTTTACGTCAGCGAGCAAGACGAGTCTCACACAGTTAAGTGTCGTAGTTTAACATCTTCGGATGAGGGAATTTTGAGGGTTTTCAGTCAACACACCCACAAAGTTGCCTGTTCCTCATGTGCAATGCACATAGACCACGTATCGTCCGACGGACTCCTTCGGCCACAGAATGAGCCACATCCTCACATTTTCCTTTGTCAATCCAGTTTGGGGCCTTACGTTTCTCACAATTCCATGAGGGTGCGCTCCACCTCCCAACAGCCTTAATCTCCTTCATGAGTTTTAGGAACAGGGAACATCCGTCAGATTCAACAGCAACTTTCAAATCAAGGTTGTCTATCACGGTGCGTTCAACACGAACAGGATTGCGGGGTTTTGCCCGCCTCAGCCTTTACCTGTTTAGAAGGTTCCAGACACCCATACGATCAAGTGTCGGCCATGTCTGGGACAGGTTGGGAAAGAAAGCCCCCGAGAAGTTAATCCCAGTGTAGTTTTAGGTCTTCGAACCGCTGGGGATGAATTTGTACAGTTGAAATTGATGGTGAATTTTTTGTTTTGAGAAAGTTCCAGTCTTCAACTCGAGCGATCAAGATTGATACTGGTTTTTATTGAAAGCTCAAAATCTTTTTGGTATTTTTGAAAATGATCCGGGTTATCGAACCTTGATCCCAGCGGTTGAGGCCGATGCCGGTTTTTGGTTGAAAGCAGGAAAAGGTCCCCCGAGAAATTAATCCCAGTGTAGTTTAAGGTCTTCGGACAAAAATATGTACATGCTGAAAATACATTCTTTTTGTGATTTTTTGAAATGTTCCAGGCTGTTAAATCTCAATTTGAGCGATCAAGATTAACACCGATTTTTATTGGAAATCTCTCGAGATTTTGTTCCCGACGTAGTTTAAGGTCTTCGGACCAAAACTTTGTACAGAATAGGGCAACACATTTTTTTTTTGTTTTTGAAAATTGTCCGGTGTCAGCGGATCTTGATTCGAACGATCCAAACTGCTACCTGTTTTTATTTAAAAAGTCCCTCGGGATCTTGATCCCGACGTAGTTTAAGGTCTTCGGACCAAAACTTTGTACAAGCAAGCAGTGATCAAGGTTGGAGATTCCGAGGATTCTTCTTAGAATGGTTCAGATCATCAGGTCATGACTTTGGATGGTTGAGATCATTGTTTGACGAAGTCAATTTTTTTCTTTTCCTTGAAAATTCCATGGAACTCTTTCCACATCATCAAGCCAATTTCTCCCCAATTTCTCACAAGATGAGATTTTGGTGAGATTCCTTACTTTTTCTCATCCTTCTCTTCCATCACTTCATTCTTACATGGAGGTACAAGATTCACTTGCAACCACCCTTCCCAAGGAGGAGTTCTTCCCAAGGAGAGAGGGTGAGAAGTCGTTTCAACTAGGTGGGAGGGAGGACGGCCCCCTGGGTGCCGCCCGGACCATCTCTGCCCACTGGTCTTTCCAGTGGGTCAGGTAAAGGGGTGCCCACCTCTTTTCTATATAACATGGGGCACCCTTGGCCCCTCCAACATGCAATCTCTCTTCTCTCTCTCATACTCTCTCTTTCTTCAAGTTTTTCTCTCTCTTGTGATGGTTTTTTGCTCTTTTCAAGTGGTGGGCTTTAGTGAAGCTTTGAGACAGCAAGGTGGTCTCCCTTTGGTGAGTGGTAAAGGTATGGACCACTCCCTTTTCTCTCTTGTCCTTTTCCTTCTTCATTGTCTCTTCTCATGACTCTTTTCTTTTCTCCATGTAGCTATTCCAAAAGGAGTGAAGGTGGGCCCAAGTATTTTTGGCATTTTTCTAGATCTCCAATCTCTTTTAAAGGTGGTGCATGGAGAAGGACATTGCAAGCTTCCATTTCATTCTTTCTTTTCTTCTTTCACACTCCCTTCATGTGTATGTAAAGGGTAATTTTGCCATGTCCATCAAGTGTGCATGGCAAAATATCCTATCTTTCTTCATGGGAGTTGGGCCTCTTTTTATGTGTATCAAATGGGCTCAAAGTGAAGTCATGGCCCTTGGTGTATTTGATGGGCCCAACACTTCATTTTGGGCTCCCTCATGCTTTCTTTTCTTTGTCATTTTTCTTGGAGCTTTCTTTTTTTCATCTTCTTTTCAAGGTTTGGGCCCATGGGAATGGTAGGGCCCACCTCAAGTTTTGGGCTCATAGGGCTCACTTAGGGTGGCCCCATCTTTCTTCACGTGTATGGACAAAGGTGACTAGCCCATTCTTCACTTGGATCTTGAAGTGGGCTAGATTTCTTAATTGGGCCCTTGTGGTCAAGTAGCCCAAATCTTCCACCATTTCTTGATTATGATGTACATGCTTGTTCACAAAGTGTGGTGGGTTCCTTAGAATTTTTCCGTATGGATGGGCTTTTGGGCCCTCATTGAAACTTGGATTTCTTTGGACCATGTGTGCACCACTACACTTTGTTCATGTAGGATTTTTTCCTTTCATGCTTTTTCTTTTGATGGATGGTGGACTTGAGTTACCTAATCATCTACAAGTCCCATGAGTGAGTTGTTTCAACAATCTCACTAAGTTCAAATGGCTTTTTCTTGTGGTAGGAAAGTGGTTCTCAAGAGTTTCCTTTAGTGTCATCCACCTCAAATGGATGGCTTCTTCTTCAAGTGAGCTATCCATGCAACCATAGCTCCTTAAACTTCTCTTGGGGTGTTTGGTGGGTCATCCACCATCATTCTCAAAGATGAGTGATTTTTTTTTTTTTTTTGTGAGAAAGAATGATACCCATAAGTTGCCCAATTTTATCCCATGCTTTGGGGCATTTTGGATTTTGATCTTCAAGTGGGCTATGTATATCATTCTTAGCCATTTTCATGATGGTTGGGTGACTCATGAAGCCATGTCCTCTTGTGCTCAAATGGTCCCCCTTTTTTTTTAAAGAAATTGGTACACATAAGTTGCCCAAACTTGTCCTTACATGGGCATTTCCAACTTTGATTCTTCATGTGGGCTATGTGCATCAAATTTTTACCATTAGCTCCTTTGAATCATATGTTTGTGGGTAGACCGCCATGTTGTACTCTCATAGTCAAAACTTTCATCAAGATGATGCACATAGGGGTGCCCATGGTTAACCCATGAATGGGTCCTCATGTTCTTCAAGTGGGCTATGTGCTCCCTTCAATCCATTGAGGTGAGGCATTTGGGTTGCTCTTGGGGGCCCATTTCCTTCCTATTCCCCACTTGTCCATGTACATGTGTAAAAAGATGGAAACATCTTAAGTGAGAATCATGGCCTTGGTATAAAAAGTGGATCAATCCTTGGCCACATATAGACTTTGAAGAGGGACTTCTCATGTGAAGTAGGATTCTTTTCCCTTGTTGATCTCATGGCACTTGAGTGCATTTGTTGTCCAAAGTATGTCCTTGGATGATGGACTTTCCTTGCTTAAGGCATGACATGCAACCTTCTTTAAGGTGGGCCTTGCTTTCTTCAATGGGCCCAACACATATCCTAGGTAACACATGGAGTTGGACTTTGGATTTTGCATTTGAATGCGAGTCCAATCCCATGGGTTTCCTGGATGATAATTTGGATTTTAACGGGTAAAGGATAGGGACTTACCTTGCCAGGCTTGTAGGATTCAATGGCGGACGGTACAAAAGGATGTCGAGTGATTGATGAGGATGATCCAGCCTTCATTATCCGCCGAGGGGCCCATATGTGTTCCCTGGCTCAGGAGCACCAACCTCTTCCCTCCATCAAGGGTAGAGGTACCAGAGATCATTGGGATAACTAGGTGAAACACCCACAGCCTTTGCTTGAACGAGTTTTGGCTGACACTCCTTTTGCTGGCCTCCTTACCTTGCGCTTCCATAACAACAATGCCAATCGCATGTTGCTTGCGGCTCTTTGCGAGAGGTGGCGGTATGAGACCCACACCTTTCAACTCCCTTGTGGTGAGTGGGGAATAACTCCCCTGGATATATATATATATATATATATACATATATATATATATATGCAAATCAGCTTTCCATTCCATGGGATAGTTGTTCCCCAGGTCGGCTCTCTTGCTCCCATCACTTCCACTGACTAGCTACGACTTGTCGGTAATGTCCCACCTGAAGATGAATTCCAGGGCCATCAAGTAAAAATACGATGGTTCTACAACACCTTTACTACCGTGACCCCTACTACCGAGCTAGAGGCCCTCCACAAAGCACAAGCCATGATTGCTTACGCCTTTGGGTCCTTCCTTTTATGTCACGCGAACGAGAGGATCGATCCTAAATTTCTTCGTTTGGTTGAGGATCTTTACCATCCCTACAATTGGAACGGGGCTATCTTAACTCATGTTTTCCAGGGTTTGGATAAGACCTCTCGGAATAGCCGATCCTTCACAGGTTTCTGGCCTGTCGTAGAGGTACTCTTCTTTAACCCTCCTTGGAGACATTTGCCTTCTTTCTTTCTCTGATCGTTAGGTGTGCCCTTGCCCAGACTTGCTTTTATGACCATTTTTCCCACCTCGCGCCGAGGATACGGGCTGACATTGAGCCGTCTTTGTATCGCCACATGTACTGGCATCAACAAAATCGTCAACGGAACTCTCGAGTCTCTGGGGACAACTGGCGTAACTGGCGTGCTGACATAGACGGATTGACCGTTGAAGATGTAAGTATCTTGCTTTCCTTATCCCTCGTGCTGCATTATAACTGATTGTGATGACCTCATTTGCTGTAGCTTCCTTAGATGCCATACGCCAACTTTCCTCTTTACTACACCCCTCAGCGTGTGGAGGCATATGATTCTTCATGCCTTCAGATCATGCTTTCTGACACTGAATCATTTCAGTGGTATTTGGTGAGAGGCTGCTTTGACAGATTACTGGGGTGGCTCGAGTCCCTTGTTCTGCACCTCCTCCGGCTGCTCAGATCCCAGCTGATGAGATAGCTAATGCTCTTGTGGGCCAGCCCGGGTTTCGTTTCACGATCCCGGATCACGACTATGACGAGTGGTACTTGTTGTACAGACAGGGGCCTCTGCTTTATCCGCTCTATGTTCCTGGGGGCCGTCGCAGATACGTTGGAGGCTCAGTGACAGCTCCTTTGATGGATCTTCATCGCGAGAGCGGGACGAGAGGAGGGATGACGACGACTATGTTGGTGACCTGTAGCCTGCTTTTGTATTCAGCTTACTTGATGTATGACCTTCTTCTTTTTGCTTTTACCCTCTTCTGTATCAAAATCTTCTAAGTGAATATACAACCTCTGACTTGTCTCAAATTACTTGATGATGCCTACACGTTCTGAATGATTTGTGGAAGACGAGACTTCTTAACTGCATGGATGATGACTTGAATGGCTCAGATTGCTTGATTTGGCCCTGTGGGCCCCTTCCAGACCTCAGCTTTGCTTTGGAGCACCTTTTCTTAATGTTTTGTGAGGCTAAGAAGGCTTCTCATGGTGTGGACGATGAATTGGACAGCTCGGATTGCCTTTTTTGGCCCTGTGGGCCCACTTGGTGATCAAATATTGGGTTTTGGCCCTCTTTCTTGATGATCAAGCCTTTGATCTTGCTATTTGATGGCTCATGTAACCTTTTCCATGGTTTAGATCATGATGATCTAGTCTATGAATGGCTCAGATTGCTTGTGGGCCCCTCTTGATCAATTTTCCTTCTCTTTGACTTGATCAGGCCCATGTTGGCCGCATGACTTCCTGATTGGATAGGTGGGGTATCTTCCAAATGATTCTAATCAACCTCCAACGAAATCTGGAGTGTATTGGAGCTTTGGGCGGCCCTCAGGGTGTCATCTGCTGATGTGGACTGTCAGCCTCACCTACCAAGAACTGTGGAGCCAATCCCGCGGAGAGAGAGGGAGCGCGTCCGTACGGGCGGCCCACAGCGGGCCGCCCAAGGCTCGCCTCTTGTGCGGCCTGGGTTGGCTCTGGTTCGGACATTCCCTTCTGTCCACTGCTCCTGTCCCCACCTTCTTTATACTGGAGAATTCGATTCCAGCCATGAATCCTCTTTTCTCTTTATCTTTTCTCTTCATCTTGTCCTCTTCCTATTTTGTCCTTTCTTGGGCAGCCTTTGATGGTGATTTGGGGGCCATGGTGGGAGAGGTTGGTGGGTCCCACACTCCAGCAATTGGTGAAGGCTTTAATGATAGAGGTATTCCTTTAATGGATGGTAGAGATGGAGCATTGAATGAGGGCATTAATGGAGATTTAAGGATGGTGGTTGGTGGAGCTTTTAATGACTCCATTAATGGTGGGATGGCTGGAATTTCAGATTTGGATAGGTCTTTGATTATGGGAGAAATAGATGGTATGGATGAGATGAGGAGATGAGACATAGGTGAGGCTATGTGTCCCTTGAGTGGGGGCCATATGGATGATGTGATTGATGGTGGTGATGGGGCTATGATAGATATAGATGGGCTGATCTCATGTTTGGATGGTATGGATGGTTCAGATGATACCTTTGACGGTTTGGATGCTCTTGATGATGGCCGAGATGTGCGGCATACTTTCTTGAGTGGACTTGATGTGATCATTGATGATGTCCCCCTGATGATGGATGGTGTGGATGCCTTGATGATCCCTTTGATTGGACAGGATGATGATTGGATTCACGACTTTATGTTGGAGAGGGCCGCAGGTCCAGATCTGACCGTGGATTCTTCGATCGGGGTTGCCGGGACTCTTCTTGATGGTTCAGATGCATTTTTCGACGGTCAAATTGGTCAGGATGCCACGATGTGTGGTGTGATCTTTGTGAGAGTCCTTTTGATGGAGAGTACCGTCGTTCTCCTGATCGTCGGTCCTTTGCGCACTCTGTTCATGAGGTGGGCGAGTCTTCTCATGCGGCTGAGGTCGTGACAATTTCAGACAGTGATGCGACTATATCAGACATAGTCGTTACTGGGGGCAGGTCAGGGGCTGTTGAGTCTGCAGAGGTTCCAGCTTTTCCTTCTCCTTCGCCCGTTGATCTTCCGATCCTTGATGAGCTGTCATTGATTTCTGGGCCTTTTGTTCTGGAGGGGGTACCCGTGAGGACTTTTCAGCTGCTTCCTCATCCTTTTTGCTCGTCGCGACTGCTTACTTGGCTTAACAGTTTGTCAGCTTATGAGATTCGAGACTTAGAGTCATATGGTTTTGGTGGCTTGATCCATATGGCTAGAGTTGACATTGACTGGAGGATGCTCGGAGCTGCACTGATTGACTGGGTCCCCTCGTTGAACTTGTTCGCGTTCAACGACATGGAGATGGGACCCTCTTTGGAGGAGCTTGCGCGCTTGACCGGCCTTCCTTGGGATTATACTCAGTATTTTTCGCCGAAGGCATTGCCGAAGACTGCCACACCGCAGAACTGGTTCGGGATCCCTTATCTGGTTCAGCCTGCAGCTGCCGGCCAGGATGCTGTAGTGTTCTCCTTGGACTTGCTGTATGATCTTTTTCGGGTCCTTGAAGTGTGGCCGGATCTATTCTTGCTCGGAACGCACTGATGTTCTGCTTGATAGCTGAAGTGCTATTCTCAGGATGGCGCAGGTCTCAGGACCCTTTACTTTTTGAGGTGATGAGCCAAGTTATCCGACGTCAGGGGATCATTTCTCTCGCTCTGGCTGAGCTGTTTAATGGGCTGACTGACTGTGCCCTGGGCCGCACTCGTGTCCTTCACGGCTGCTGTGCAATTCTTCAGGTATCTTTTCTGCGCCTTTCTTTTCTTGTCCTTTTGGGAATTTTTCTGCTCTGGCTGAATTTCTTCTCTTTCTTGTGATCAGGTCTGGCTATGGGAGCGTCTTTCGCTGACTGTTCCTGTACCATTTCCTGGCACCCGTCGCCCAAACCTTATGCGACACATCATGGAATTTCTTCCTCATACGGCTAGGATGAGTGAGCCCTTGTATTGCAGGATGTTCGCTGAACTTCGTGACTGGAATGTTCGTTGGGAGTCATCTTGGCTTTCACTTCCTCCAGTGCTTTGTGATGCGCACCACCTTCCTCTGATGCTGGTAGGCTTTCGATCTTACTTTTCTTACCACCCTATCCGGTTCTTGCGGCAGTTCAGATACGAGCAGGATGTTCCTCTTTTCGCTTTCACGGGTATCAAGCGTCGAGCACTTCCATCTAGAACCTCTGACTTTAGGACTCGGGTCGATGGATTCTGGGCGAGTTAGTTAACTGCCGATTTGCTTGGTTTTGAGCTGCAGGCTTTTTCGATGGCGACCACCCCATATCAGCACTAGGTTGCTGAGCAGTCTTTGTATCGACGTATCCCTTGCAGGCATCAGACTGCCGATGAGGATGAGCAAGATATTCTTGGAGATGCCGGCTCTTCATCTGGTTCATATGAACCCTTTGAGGAGCGCCCATTCATCGATCCGGGTTTCCTTTTAGCCACTTGTTGAGCTCTTAATTGTGCAAATTCTAACCCCAATTCATCACTCATTGTGAGAGGTTTGCATGGTTTATAGACGAACCTAATGCGTGTTTTGTGATTGCAGGTTTGAGAATGAACTCCGCCCATTTGAAGATGAAAAGAGCATAGTTAGAACCTTGGATGAAGACCCAAGGTGGGCCGAAGCAAAGAAAGAAGTAAGGAAAGAAGAGAGTAGAAGAAAGAAAGGAAGAAAAGAAGAAACATCAGAAGCCGACCGGTCTAGACCGGTCGGCCAAGAGGGCCAGACCGGTCTTGACCGGCCAGCTATGAACATTGGAATGGTATTGAACAAGGCCGACCGGTCATGACCGTTCGGCCATGGCTGCTGGAACGTGAATGAAGACGTCCGACCGGTCATGACCAGTCAGACATGGTTGCTAGACCAAGGCTGGACAAGCCCGACCGGTCATGACCGGTCGGCTGTGCGTAAGAATTTAGAAACTTCCAGATATAGCCCGATTTTCTCTGCGCTGCGTAAGTTTTACGCAGTTTCTCGACTCTCTCGAAGTTGTGGAGCCTCCAGACTATAAAAGGACACATAGGGATCGTTCCTAGGGTATCAAAGGGGGGTGGAAGCAAGCTTAGAGGCGACAGAAGTGAATTGTGGAGTTCCACAACTCCTTGGAGTTTGTTTTTGCTGTTTTCATGTTTTTATAGTTGTTTCATGTTTCCTTGTATCATGAGCAGCTAAACCTCTTAGCTAGGGCTAAGAGGTGAAGCTTGTAGTGGATCCAAGATGTTTTAATTTGTAGTTAAGTGGTTTTAAGTGTGGAATTCATGATTATGAACTAAGGTTTGAAGTTTATACAAGTTTTTGAGTAGTTTTTCTTAGTCTTATGATGACTCATGGATGTTTGGGAGAATTACTTAATTGCTTAATTGGTTTGTATCCGTCTAGACCTGTATGATCCGAGGAATCGGAGTGCACTCTAGTACTATGATCTTCATGAAGGGACTTCCTACCAAAGTTCTAATTTTCTAATTTTCTGTAATATGTATGGACTGTGCATGTGATTTGAATCAAGTTCAAATCGTGATCTAGCCTTGTCTTGTGACAGGACTTGAGGATGGTTATGATTGTGAACTAGACCTTTTGGAAAGGGGAGTGACCTATGCAATTGAGCATGCTCAGCTCAGCCTACATGGAGTGAATTATATGCATTGCACTTACATACTACAGATTGTTTGGTTTAACAGCTCTATCATCCGACTAGATAGATCTTAATTTCGATTCTAGTTGAGAGAATGAGAAACCACAGCGGATTGAACATCAAGGATTGCTACAAGTGGATCCTTGAACCCCTAGTGTCTTTTTATAATTGTCTACATTCAAATTAGTTTAAAACTGTTATTCACATCAATTCTATTCAAAATCTGATTATTAGCTTTCAATAGACACTTTTGGATGTGTTTGTGGAATCCTACATAAGTCCCTGTGGATCGACCTCGGTCTTACCGAGTTTATTACTACATCGCAACCCTACACTTGGGGAAGCGAACAAGTTTTTGGCGCCGTTGCCGGGGACTTTGACGGTTTATCACAAATATCTGAGATTAGTATCTATATAGGATTTTTAGGATTTTAGGACTAATTTAACCTGTTTATTTGATTTTCTTTTCACGGATTTCTAGGAAGTTGAAGAAGATACAAGGGTTTCAAGTGCCGAATCAGGTTCTATCTTTCTAAACCTTACTCTTCTCCTTCTCCTATTCATTCCTATCATATTCATCTCTTATAGAGTGGGTGGAGATTCCTTTTGGATCTCTGAAAGGTCGGCCTTTTTGCCACTTGGATTCCTATTGGTCGGCTTTGCCGTCTTGGATCACCTTGTGCTCAGAGACTTCTTTTCTCATCTCTATTCCTCTTTCTCCTTTTTTCTGCACTTGTTCTCAAAAGATTCAAAGAGTGGGTGGGGAGTTCTTTGAACCCCTATTGACCAGGAGAAATCGGTCTCTATCCTTGCTTCTGGCCTAGCCATTGCAAGACACCTTGTGCTTCGGTCTTAGAGAAGAGTAAAGAAAGGGAGGAAGAATTCTTCTTTCTCTTTGTTTCTTTTTTTTTTTTTGGTTTTGCATGCCACATTGGGCTCGGGATTCCAATAACCGACTCATAAGTGAAGGGGGGATAGTAAAAGGAATTGATAGAGAGCCACGTGCTAGGAGACAACTAAACTCTCCAATTTTGTCTGAAAATATGGCTGCAAATCAACCTAATCCGGGCCAAAACCAAACTGAAACAGGGGAGAATGTGGTTGAAAATGTTCCCCGACCTAGGACTTTACGTGATTTCTTGCAACCCGCAAGAGCAAGCACCCCATCCTGCATAGTTTTTCCACAAAATGCAGGGAATGTGGATTTGAAACCGGGAGTGATTCAACTTCTCCCTAAATTCCATGGTTTAGACAGTGAAAGTGCCTATCAACACCTTAAGGAGTTTGATGAGGTAATTACCACCATGCACTTTGCAAATGTGACTGAAGATGTAGTAAGACTAAAATTCTTCCCCTTCACTCTTAAAGATAAAGCCAAGGGATGGCTTTATGCATTGAGGCCAAGATCAATTGGTGCATGGACTGATATGCACAGAGAATTTATAAAAAAATTCTTCCCTATTCACAAAACGAACATGTTGAAGCGCCTTATCATGAACTTTGCCCAAAAGGAGGATGAAACCTTCTTCCAATGTTGGGAGAGGTTTAAGGAGTTATTAAATGCATGCCCACATCATGGCTATGAAATTTGGCGAGTTATAAGCTTTTTCTATGAAGGACTGACTTCACCCATGCGCCAATTTGTAGAAATGATGTGTAACGGGGAGTTCATGAATAAGGAAGCTGATGAAGCATGGGATTGTTTGGAAGAATTGGCTGAGAATGCACAGGCTTGGGACACATCGAAACCAACTAATTCCAAGACTGGCCAACAAAAGGAAAAGGGGGGAATGTATGTCTTAGCAGAAGAAGATAGCATAAGTGCACGGTTGGCTAGCCTCACAAGAAAGGTCGAAGCCATGGAATTAAGGAAAAGTGAAACGATCAACTCCACTGATGTTGAAACTGTTTGTGGAATTTGTGCTGGAAATCAACATGCAACACAAGATTGCCCCACAATTTCAGTAGTCCAAGGCATCTTACAAGAACAAATAAATGCCATAAACAGTTATCAACAACAATATGGTGCTCCAAATTCAAACACGTTTAATCCTAATTGGAAGAACCATCCCAACTTCAGTTGGAGGAATGGACCCACTGCAAATGCAAATAACACTCCAAAAGTATCACTAGAGGAGATGTTGGGTGCATTCGTATCGGTCCAAGCTGAGTACAACAAAACAAATTCTCTCAAAATAGATGGGTTCATGCAAGAGCAATTGAAATTCAATCAAAATTCAACTCAAGCCATCAATGAATTGAAAACATCACTGGCTAGAGTTGAATCTCATCTTAGTGTTAGAGAGAAGGGCACACTTCCTGCCCAACCCTTTCTAACCCAAGAACCCAGTTTGAGATACAAGATGCAAGCTCATCCTCCCACCATACGGAACATGTCCAAGCTATCACCACTTTGAGAAGTGGGAAAGAAATTGACAAATCTAATCCGGTGAAGGCCTCAAAGCCTAAGGATCCGGAAATTACCAAAGAGGATGATAGCCCAAACAATATTCCACAAGAGAAAGAACCGGAAAGACAATACAATCCGGTCGCCCCATTTCCACAAAGGTTGATTTCACCCAAACCTTTGGATAAAAAACTGGAAATTTTAGAAGTATTCAAGCAGGTGAAGATCAACATCCTGTTGTTAGATGCAATAAAACAAATACCATCTTATGCCAAATTTCTAAAGGAATTATGTACAGTCAAAAGGAAACACAATGTTCACAACAAAGTCCTTTTGACTAAGAATTTGAGTGCCATTATCAAACAAGAGGTGCCCCAAATATACAAGGATCCGGGTAGTCCAACCATCTCATGCATCATAGGAGACTACCGGATTAAACAAGCCCTACTCGACTTGGGGGCAAGTGTGAATCTCATTCCATACTCGGTCTACGAGCAACTTGGGTTAGGTGAATTAAAACCAACCAAAACCACACTCCAACTTGCTGATAGATCCATCCGTATACCGAGAGGAATGATAGAGGATGTTCTAGTCCAAGTTGATAAATTCTACTACCCAGTAGACTTTATTGTCTTGGACACACATCCCGTGATTGGCACCGGTGCTCAAATTCCCGTCATACTTGGACGACCGTTTCTGGCTACCTCGAATGCCATTATCAATTGTAGAAACGGACTTGTACAAATGTCCTTTGGAAATATGACCCTTGAGCTTAACATATTTGATTTATGCAAACAACCACGGGAGATTGATGATGATGTCCACGAATTAAACATGATTGAATCATTCGTGGAGGATACAGTCCCCCTATCACTATCTTCCGACCCTTTGGAGGCATGTATGGCCTATTCTCATGAGATAAATGATGACACAATACAAGAGATGGATGCCATGCTAGAGATGATGCCAGTGCTTGATAATAAAAGATGGAGGGCCCTATTTGAGCCTTTGCCTGTAAATGAGAACAAGGCCCTCCCATCCAACATCAAGGCACCTACACTCGACCTAAAACCATTACCAAGTGAGCTGAAATATGTTTATTTAGGTCGAGATGAGACATATCCAGTGGTGATTTCTTCCCACTTGGATGAGGAACAAGAGAGTAAGCTAATAGCCACTCTATTAGAGCACAAGAGTGCCATTGGATGGTCAATTGCAGATCTCAAAGGCATAGACCCACTGATTTGTACTCATCGCATACACCTTGAGGAAAATGCGAGGACATCCCGGCAACCACAAAGACGACTAAATCCAAACATAAAGGATGCGGTTAAGGCCGAAGTGGTGAAACTGTTGGATGTAAGTATCATTTACCCAATATCCGATAGCCAATGGGTGAGCCCAACTCAAGTGGTGCCTAAGAAATTCGGAATAACCATCGTAGCCAATGCCAATAATGAACTCGTGCCAACTAGAGTCACTACCGGTTGGAGAATGTACATTGACTACAGGAAGCTAAATACTGTTACGAGGAAAGACCACTTCCCCTTACCGTTTGTTGATCAGATTTTAGAATGGTTGGCGGGTCATTCCCACTTTTGCTTCCTTGATGGCTATTCAGGGTACAACTAAATAGAAATTACTCGTGAAGACCAAGAAAAGACTACATTCACATGTCCATTCGGCACTTTCGCCTTTCGACGAATGCCATTTGGACTATGTAATGCCCCTGCCACCTTTCAGCGTTGTATGATGAGTATCTTTTCTGACATGGTGGGGACCATTCTCGAAGTCTTCATGGATGATTTTTCCGTATTCAGTTGCAGCTTTGGTGAGTGCCTTGAGCACTTGAAGTCTGTGCTGAAAAGATGTGAAGAGAAGAACCTTGTGCTCAATTGGGAGAAGTGTCACTTCATGGTTCAAAAGGGAATTGTACTTGGTCACATCGTTTCACAAAATGGAATCGAGGTGGACAAGGCGAAAATTGATCTTATCTCTAACCTTCCACCACCCAAAAGCATACGAGATGTATGGTCCTTTTTAGGACATGCAGGATTTTACAGAAGGTTCATAAAGGATTTCAGTTCACTCTCTCGCCCTTTATGTAACCTACTTCAAAAGGAAAATTCATTCGAGTGGAATGAAGAATGTCAGAAGGCCTTTACCACCCTTAAAGGTATGTTGACATGTGTGCCCATAATGCAACCACCTGATTGGAGCATTCCTTTTGAGATTATGTGCGATGCGAGTGACTATGCTATTGGGGCCGTGTTAGGTCAAAGAAAAGAGAAAAAGCCATGTGTCATCTACTATGCAAGTAGAACCCTAAACTCAGCCCAAGCAAACTACACCACTACTGAAAAAGAACTTTTAGCCGCAGTTTTTGCCTTGGACAAGTTTAGGTCCTACTTGATTGGATCCAAGATCATTATATTCACTGACCATGCCGCGCTTAAGTATCTTCTTTCTAAGAAAGATGCTAAACCACGGTTGTTAAGATGGATCCTTCTACTCTAGGAATTCGACATAGAGATACGTGATAAGAAAGGAGTAGAGAATGTAGTAGCTAACCACCTCTCTCGACTTGTCCTCACTGATTTTCCTGAAATGACTGCAATCAATGACATGTTCCCTGATGAACAACTTTTTGCTGTTTCCCAATTGCCATGGTATGCGGACATTGCTAACTATCTTGCTACAGGTACAATTCCTACATATTGGAAAAAGCAAGATAAGGATAAATTCTGAGGTGCGGAAATTCCTATGGGACGACCCATACTTATTCAAGTATTGCCCCGATCAAATCATAAGGAGATGTGTGCCGGATGAGGAACAACAAAGTATCATCTCCTTCTGTCATTCTCAGGCATGTGGTGGCCACTTTTCGGCTAAAAAGACCACAGCGAAAATTCTGCAATGTGGGTTTTACTGGCCCACCATGTTCAAAGACACACATGAGTTTTGCAAAGCATGTGAACCTTATCAGAAATTAGGAGGAATTTCCCATAAAAATATGATGACACTCAATCCCATCTTAATAATCGAAATTTTTTATTGTTGGGGCATCGATTTCATGGGCCCATTCCCATCTTCTTTTGGAAACATATACATCTTGCTTGCCGTTGATTATGTTTCCAAATGGGTCGAGGCCATCCCTTGCCGGAATAATGAACATAAAACAGTCATTCGATTTTTAAAAGAAAATATTCTTTCCCGGTTTGGAACGCCTCGAGTCATCATAAGTGATGGAGGGTCTCACTTTTGCAATCGCCCTTTTGAAACCTTAATGAAGAAATATGGCGTAACACACAAAGTGAGCACTCCCTATCACCCACAAATTAGTGGACAAGCTGAAATATCCAATAGGGAGATTAAACACATTTTAGAGAAAATGGTGAACCCCGATCGCAAAGATTGGTCGCTTCGGCTTACCGATGTGCTTTGGGCTTACCGTACTGCTTTCAAAACCCCTATTGGAATGTCTCCCTATAGACTTGTCTATGGGAAGGCTTGTCACTTGCCTGTGGAATTGGAACATAGGGCATATTGGGCTATTAAGAAGATGAATTTCAATTCTGACAAGGCAAGCTCGTTACGCAAACTACAATTGAATGAACTTGCAGAAATCCGGAATGAAGCTTATGAGAATGCGAGAATTTACAAGGACAAAACGAAGATATTCCATGATAAGAATATTCTTCGCAAGACATTCACGATCAATCAAAAAGTCCTCATGTATAATTCTCGCTTACATCTATTTCCAGGAAAATTGAGATCTCGATGGATCGGTCCCTACATTGTGCAAACTGTCTATCCATATGGGACTGTCGAGCTGTTAAATCCGAGGAACGGCAACATTTTTAAGGCGAATGGGCAGCGATTAAAGCCGTTCTTTGAGAAATTTCCTTCAGAAGGTATGTCCATACCTCTGAATGATCCTGTGTATCAGGATGATTGATCTCCTAGTCTGATGGAGGTATAGAGTAGTTAGGATTAGGATTTTGCTGCTTTTGTTTTCTTTTTCATAGGTTTGTTAGAAGGAGGAAGATTTCCACTATTCACTCTCTCAGGTACTATCATTCCTCACTCCCTTTTATTTTCAAATTGCTTTCATGTTTTGCTCATTGCACATCTTTTACATTGAGGACAATGCAAGATTTGGTTGGGGGGTGTAGGATCACTTGGATGAATCCAGCATTTTGCAACATTTCAAGCAATTATGTGGAAATTTTTCGATTTTTTAAAAAATTCGAAACTCTTTTGGAAAACACCGGTTCTATGCATTCAAGTTGATATGAGCATAAGAGGAGGAGATATGAAGAGTATGGGGCTGGATGTCTGGAATCTCTCATAGCATAATGGTTTTATATGTGAACTCCCCTATTTTTGTGATTGATAGAAAATCTGAACACTTTTACACCTAGTTCACATTACACGATTTTCATGAGTTGAAGGGATTATGCGATTTATGGATTAGCTAGACTTTTAATTAAGGTGTTGAGAAATCAGGCCGGGGTACTTTGTCCATCCTTGTCCATGGGAAAATAATGAAAGATATGGATTTTTAAAAATCCTATCTAAACTAAAAGAAAAAGGAAAGGAAGGATGAAATTGGGAATGATGGAAAATTGGTGGAAAATTCCAATTAGGGCTACCTACTACTAACCGGGGGATGGTCTACCCATAACCAAAGCCGGAAATGGGACGTAGTGTGAAAGTCGTCGGAAGGACGGTAAGGCAAATTCCTGTCATTGGCTTGATGTGACTCTATGTACCTTGAGTTCTATAGTCTACTTGATCTATGAAGAAGATAAGCCCAAAAACTCATGAGATGAACTTTCACTATGCACACTAGGTTGAATTTGTTCAAGTTCTTCTATTTATCAATCAATCAGCGGAAATTTCATATAAACACTTGTTATGTTCTGAGAGTTTAAGGTTTCAACCTCTATCACCTAATTTCTCTGATTTTTGCGCTTATGTACCTTGGAATGTATAGAATAATGGTTTCAGAATGAGAGTTGAGTTTTTGAAGAATAGAATTGGTTTCACGCATGCTTTGCTCAGGACTAGCAAAATGCTGGTTAGGGGTTGTGTTGAGCTCTTAATTGTGCAAATTCTAACCCCAATTCATCACTCATTGTGCGAGGTTTGCATGGTTTATAGACGAACGTAATGCGTGTTTTGTGATTGCGAGTTTGAGAATGAACTCCGCCCATTTGAAGATGAAAAGAGCATAGTTAGAACCTTGGATGAATACCCAAGGTGGGCCGAAGCAAAGAAAGAAGTAAGGAAAGAAGAGAGTAGAAGAAAGAAAGGAAGAAAAGAAGAAACATCAGAAGCCGACCGGTCTAAACCGGTCGGCCAAGAGGGCCAGACCGGTCTTGACCGGCCAGCTATGAACATTGGAATGGTATTGAACAAGGCCGACCGGTCATGACCGGTCGGCCATGGCTGCTGGAACGTGAATGAAGACGTCCGACCGGTCATGACCAGTCGGACATGGTTGCTGGACCAAGGCTGGACAAGCCCGACCGGTCATGACCGGTCGGCTATGCGTAAGAATTTAGAAACTTCCAGATATAGCCCGATTTTCTTTGCACTGCGTAAGTTTTACGCAGTTTCTCGACTCTCTCGAAGTTGTGGAGCCTCCAGACTATAAAAGGACACCTAGGGATTGTTCCTAGGGTATCAAAGGGGGGTGGAAGCAAGCTTAGAGGCGGCAGAAGTGAATTGTGGAGTTCCACAACTCCTTGGAGTTTGTTTTTGCTGTTTTCATGTTTTTATAGTTGTTTTATGTTTCCTTGGATCATGAGCAGCTAAACCTCTTAGCTAGGGCTAAGAGGTGAAGCTTGTAGTGGATCCAAGATGTTTTAATTCATAGTTAAGTGGTTTTAAGTGTGGAATTCATGATTATGAACTAAGGTTTGAAGTTTATACAAGTTTTTGAGTAGTTTTTCTTAGTCTTATGATGACTCATGGATGTTTGGGAGAATTACTTAATTGCTTAATTGGTTTGTATCCGTCTAGACCTATATGATCCGAGGAATCGAAGTGCGCTCTAGTACTATGATCTTCATGAAGGGACTTCCTACCAAAGTTCTAATTTTCTAATTTTCTGTAATATGTATGGACTGTGCATGTGATTTGAATCAAGTTCAAATCGTGATCTAGCCTTGTCTTGTGACAGGACTTGAGGATGGTTATGATTGTGAACTAGACCTTTTGGAAAGGGGAGTGACCTATGCAATTGAGCATGCTCAGCTCAGCCTACATGGAGTGAATTATATGCATTGCACTTACATACTACAGATTGTTTGGTTTAACAGCTCTATCATCCGACTAGATAGATCTTAATATCGATTCTAGTTGAGAGAATGAGAAACCACAGTGGATTGAACATCAAGGATTGCTACAAGTGGATCCTTGAACCCCTAGTGCCTTTTTATAATTGTCTACATTCAAATTAGTTTAAAACTGTTATTCACATCAATTCTATTCAAAATCTGATTATTAGCTTTCAATAGACACTTTTAGATGTGTTTGTGGAATCCTACATAAGTCCCTGTGGATCGACCTCGGTCTTACCGAGTTATTACTACATGGCAACCCTACACTTGGGGAAGCGAACACCACTCATGGCCATTTGCTGTCTGAGATTTCGGCACTTCGGTATCATTGTGAGATGATGTCGAGGAGATTGACTGCCGATCAGAGGTTGTTTGATGAGGAGACAGCGATCCGCAGCCTTGAGCACGATGAGGTACATTACCTGCGTATGGAGGTGAGCAGGTTGAGAGCGAGACTATTTCATTATGAATCAGAGGACTTACCTAATATGGCCGAGGAGGAGGGTAGAGATTGATTGTGTTGGCCACCTGCACATTCCTTTTTGCATAGTATATGATTGATGATGATGCATTTTTTTGTATTTTTTTGAAAAGATGACATGATATATGTAAAAGAAATATAATGCATTTAATGAAAAAGAAGAAAACTTTTTTTTTTAAATCTATTGTGCCATGAGTTGTCTTGTGAGTGTATCTGGATTTTGTGTCGAGATATAGGAGTCAGAACTGAGGCTCGGCCAATGCTTTGACCGAAGTCTTGAGATTGATTTGTGAGGTCCTTTGGTTCCCTAGAGGTGTAAGCAATTGAAACTGTTGTTTCCTGAGATTGTCAGAGTTTGTAGAGTTCTTCGTTCCTTACTGCACTTCTTCTTGTTCTTGAACTGTGACTGCTTGAACCGATCTGGACTGTCTGATTTCTTGGTACCTACACTTTTCATTTTTCTTTTTTTATTTAAGCCATTTTTTCTTGCAGCACTCTTTCGAGTTTTCACTACAGCCGGCCTTTTCCCGTCATTTTTGCTCGTGGTTCCCTTTCGGGTTTTCACCACGTCCCGGGTTTTTGATCTTGCCTACCCCTTGTCAGCAATGTTGTTTTTACCCTCGGCGCCCTTTCGGGTTTTCACTCCGCCCTCTTTGTTTAGGCACACATTTTCTTTTTCTCTTTTTTCTTTTTCTGAATCTTTGGATAACTGCGGCGGCTAGATGTCGGGAATCCGTCATTGCCAGCCGATGACAGTCTTTCAGCCCTTATCCTGAGTTACCATGATAGAGTTGTCGGTCTTAGCCATAGACCCTTCTGAGATGAATGGATGGATGACTGTGTTTCCTTTAGGGTTGATTTTTCTCGGGTGCCTTGTTTTGGCTTCCCGTTTTCTTTTCCTTTTTTCCCTTTTCTCTTTCTTTTTTTGTATTCTTTTTCTCCTTTTTTGTGTCTTTTTCTTCTCTCTTTTTTTTTGTTGAATTCCCTTATTTGAAACACTTGTTGGTGGATGGAAATGATTTCTCAGAGGTTTTAGCTTCAACCTCTTGACTTCAGCTCTATTAAAGTAACTCTTGATAAGGTCAAAATGACTTGCCCGTGAAAGATCTTCACTTTGTCGGTGTTGATTGGCTCAGGAAGATCCACCCCTCTCATGCTGGTGAGTCTGAGGGCGCCTCCGGGAAGTACTTCTCTGGTGATCAGCAGCCCGTCTCACGAGGGTTTGAACTTTCCTCTGGGATCCAGAAGGTGCGACGGTAGAATCTTCTTCATGACCATATCGCCTACCTTAAAACTTCTTTTTCGGACTCTCTTGTTGTAAGCCCGAGCGATCCTTTTCTGATAACACTGAAAATGACTTAACGCACGCATGCGCTTTTCATCTGCTAGCTGCAACTGATCGAATCTGGCCCGTTGCCATTCTCCTTCTTCAACTCCGCTTTCTAGTAACACCCGTAGTGATGGTATTTCCACCTCGACTGGCAGAACTGCTTCCATTCCATAAGTAAGCTTGAAAGGAGTAACTGCCAGTAGCAGACCGTATAGACTTTCAATAGGCCCAAAGTGCATATGGGAGCATATCTAACCAATCTCGATAGGTCACGACCATCTTCTCGAGTATCCTGACGATTGTCTTGTTTGCGGCTTCTACCCCACCATTCATCTGAGGACGGTAGGGGCTTGATCGATGACGTTGAATCTTGAATTTGCTGAGGAAGTCATCCATCTTCTCGTTGATGAACGAGGTCCCAATATCTGTGATGATAGCATTGGGGATTCCATACCGGTATATGATGTTGTTCTTCATGAATTTGATCACCTGGGATGCTACAATCGTGGTGTAGGAGGCTGCTTCTACCCACTTGGTGAAGTAGTCGACTGCCACAAGTATGTACTCATGACCGTTTGATGCTTTGGGACTAATCTTGCCGATGATGTCGAGTCCCCACATGGAGAAGGGCCAGGGGGTGGTCAGTTTGTATAATTCTGATGAGGGGGCATGGATTTGATTCACATGCTCCTGACACTTGAAGCATTTTCTGACGTGCTGGCAGCAGTCTGTCTCCATGGTGAGCCAATAGTAGCCGAGTCGTAGAATCTTCTTTGCCATCATGTGCCCGTTCATGTGTGGGCCACAGATTCCTTCGTGTATTTCTTTCATGATCTTTGCAACTTCTGTTTCATCGACGCATCGAAGGAGGATGTGATTATAGGATCGCTTGTAAAGAACTTCGCCACTGATGGTGTACTGGCCGGCCAAACGCTGGATAGTTCGGCGATCTGTTGCTGTTGCTGACTCCGGATACTCCTGGGTTTCGAGATATTGCTTGATGTCGGCATACCAGGGTTTGTCAGGGACAGCTTCGACTTCTTCTATTTGCAGGCAAAAAGCAGGTTCATCTTGAGTTTTGACTGTAAGCTCCCATTCTGAAGCTCCTTTCGGGATCTCGAGCATTGACGCGAGTGTGGCGAGAGCATCTGCAAACTGATTCTTGGCTCTGGGCATGTATAAGAAGGTGATTTCTTTGAATTCTTCGATCAGATTTTTAAGATACACATGATATGGTATCAACTTCTCGTCCTTGGTTTTCCATTCGCCATTGGTCTGATTGATGATAAGCTGTGAGTCTCCAAATACTCGTAGCTTCTTAACGCCCAAGATTATGGCTTCCCTTAAGCCAGCGATGCATGCTTCGTACTCTGCCATGTTGTTGGTGCACTCGAATGCTATACGCCTTAAGATAGGAATAGGGACATCATCTGGAGAGTAGAGGATCGCTCCAATACCACTCCCTTTAGAATTTGCTGCGCCGTCGAAGAATAACGTCCACTCATCTTTCTTCTTCTTTTCTTCCCCTTCGTTAAGCAAGAGATCTTCATCAGGGAAGAATGTCTTGAGCGGTTGATAATCCAGGAGAAAGTGAGCAGCAAGATGATCGGCGAGGGCCTGCCCCTTGATTGCCTTCTGAGTGACATAGATGATGTCGAATTCAGACAGGAGTAGCTGCCATTTAGCTATCCTTCCAGTGAGTGCCGGCTTCTCGAACAGGTATTTGAGCGGATCCATGTGAGCGAGGAGGATAATAGGGAATGCAATCATGTATTGACGGAGTCACTGAGTTGCCCAGACTAGGGCGAGGCAAGTCTTCTCGATTGGGGAATACCTGATCTCATAGTCAATGAACTTTCGGCTCAAATAATATATTGCTTGTTCCTTCTTCCCAGTCTCGTCGTGCTGGCCGAGAACACAGCCGATGGCTTCTGCTGCTACCGAGATGTATAACAATAGTGGTCGTCCGGGAGTGGGTGGCACTAGAACTGGAGGATTCATGAGATATTTTTTGATGTGGTCGAAGGCGACTTGGCAATCGTCATTCCATTCTTTTGGAACATTCTTCCGGAGGAGCATGAATATGGGCTCACAGATAGGTGTGAGCTGTGCGATGAAGTGACTGATGTATTGAATTCTGCCGAGGAAGCCACGGATTCTTTCTCTGTTCTAGGAGGGGGCATCTCAATGATTGCTCTGGTTTTGGTCTCGTCGACCCTGATGCCATCCTCACTCACCATAAAGCCGAGGAGCTTGCCTCCCATTGCACCGAAGACACATTTCTGAGGGTTGAGACGGAGCTTGTACTTTTCTAATCTATTGAATAATTTCTTCAGATCTTCAAAGTGTCTTTCGACCATGCGAGATTTGACGATCATATCGTCCACATATACTTCAAGCTCTTTGTTCATCATGTCGTGGAATAGTGTTGTCATTGCTCGCTGATATGTTGCTCCTGCGTTCTTCAGACCGAACGGCATTACCCTGTAACAGAAGGTTCCCCATGGAGTGATAAACGTTGTCTTCTCTCGATCTCCGACGGCCATCTTGATCTGATTGTAGCCTGAGAACCCGTCCATGAATGAGAAGATCTTGTACCCAGCAGTGTTGTCGACCAGAGTGTTGATATGTGGCAAAGGGAAGTCGTCTTTAGGACTGGCCTTATTGAGATCTCGGAAGTCGATGCACATTCGAACCTTGCCATCCTTCTTTGGTACTGGTACGATGTTGGCTAGCCATTCAGGGTAGTTGGAGACTACCAAGAATCCCGCATTGTATTGCTTGGTGACTTCATCTCGGACTTTCAGAGCCCATTCTGGCTTCATTCTTCGAATTTTCTGCTTCACAGGCTTCATATCCGCCTTGGTTGGCAAATGGTGTACAACGAGCTCTTCATCGAGCCCCGGCATGTCTTCATATGAGAACGCGAAATTGGACAATCTTGGAGCTAGGAACTCTATCATTCTCTGCTTCATCTCTGGTGGCAACGATTTTGCCAATGCGTACTTCCCTAGGGATCTCAGGTGTCCCCAAGTTTACTATCTCGAAATCATCAGCTACAACATTGGCTTTAGATTCGAACTTTTTGAGGAGATCCTCTAGTTCGGGAGCCGGATTATCATCTTCCTCATCCCGAGCTTCGTCCAGACCCATGAGCTCGAAGTCTAGTTCGATGTCAAAATCATATGATTCGACTTCGAACTCATGCGACTCTTTAGACGGACTTGGCACACTATTGAATGTAAGAAAAGAAATGTTTTTTGGTTTTTGAGATTTTCTGGAATTGAAATGCTAGATATTTTTGGCTTTTGAAAGTTTTTTATTTTTTTTAGATTTTTGAAATTCACGGGACCTTGAACAAGCGGGCATTGCAGACCATGATTGATCCCAGCTTGTCCCAAAGTTCCGCTCGCTGCTTAAACCGGTATTTTTTTTTTTTGGAAGCCAGAGCCCTCAAGTGACTCTCTGACTGATTCAAAAGTTAGGGGAACGGACGACCATTCAGGACCGCACACTTCCTCCCCTGAAGAGGTGGGGGTTGATGATTTGGGCGAAGAATCACAGTCTGGCTCAATGAACATGATTTCTCGCTGGTTGGGTTCGAGATCTGAATCGTACTTAGTCCCTCCCGGGTCACTTACCTCGCATAGCAGTTCGTCTGGTTCCACAGTGAGACACAAGTTCGGAATCTGGACATCGGACCAATTCAGGGCTGGCCATTTCCCTTTCTTGGCCCAATTAATAAAGATGAAACAAATTTTACTTATGCATCATGCATTCATAACATTGGCATCATACTGTCACACATTATATCTTTGGATAAACTTAATGTATCTTTGTCCTATTAAGATTTTGATTAGCTTTCACTTTTCTCAAACTATCTGTACATTCCTTAAAATTTAATTGAGATGAACATGATATCACTAAGCTTTTAGCTCATCTAAAATAAACAATAAATGCAAGTTTTCAGGAAAAGGACGATGGCGAAGTTGAGTAACTTGATGGTCACTTCTAATAAAGTGTCATCCGTAGATTAGGTCGATGTATTCTGTTTCTTTGAATACGATGTAATAAAACATTAGTGAAGCATTCGTATAGTAGAAATCTAGCTATAAGTAGTTGAGTTAATCTTGAATTTTGGATTTTAAATTTAAGTTTGAGTGAAATTATAGTTAATGAAATTTTATTTAAATTTAGTTTAAATATATGATATGTAGAATGAAATCATAAGAAAAAAATATTTAAATTTTAATTCATACCCTAGAACTTAGAATCAGGGCAACCGAACTCAGGTTTCAAATTTGGGAGCGTGACAAATCTAGATAAGATGGCAACGGAAGAGTTTAGTCAAGCTATTAATGATTCAGGTTTAATAGATGCTCACTTTCGGGGTAAAAAGTTTACCTTGTGTAATAACAGGACAAGTAGTAGATGCATGTGGGCAAGGCTTGACAGGATGTTGATTAACATGGATTGGCTTCACTCCTCCAATTCTCTTGACAATCGATGATGGGAGAGGTAATTTCTAAGGCCTTTCCGGCTCCAAAGGATGCAGGTGACGCATGATGATTTTTGTGTTTTCACTTGGTCCAAGTCTGTGTGACCTAATCAATAGGTTGAATGGCAAATAAACATTACAAATGGGCATTTAGGAAGTACATAATGGCAAATCACCAATGATTTCCTATGGTATGGTCCACTTGAGATTTGGATCTGCCTCATATTTTGGGCTCAAGCGCAGAGTGGATGAAACACGTAAGGGAAATGGCCATCTCTGCTGATGATTGACGATGTTGATTCTGTAGAGATGGGTGGGTCGTGCCCCTTACTGACTGATGCTAAGATGGGCAAGTTGTGCCCCTAGTTGATTGATGCTGGAGTGGGCAGGTTGTGCCCCTGGTTGATTGGAGTTGAAGTGGGCAGGTTGTGCCCCTGGTTGGGAGCAGGTATCAGAGTACCCTGGTCCTGAAGCTGTTGTATTTGACTTTCTTCTTCATCTTCATCCTTTCCTTCTTCTTTTGGAGGCTTAGACGGTTCGAGAATCTGATCCCATCGAATGGGGGGCCACGTGGCCCAAGCTAGGCTCATCGAGAGGCCTTTGTGTAGTGCAGTCGGTTGATTCCCTCCTGGATCTTTACAAGGTTCTCCTGACAAATTGGATGGGTGAGCACCGAAATTTCTTCCTTCTTTTGTCCATGAAGATTGCCCTGTATCCGAGTACCCATTTGCGTTGATTATATACCAGCGGTATCTTTCTGGACTTGAAATGATTCTTCATTTAGTATTTGAGGCTCAGACGTTCTGCTGGTGAAAAGACACAGTCCACCCTTATCGGTTCCGAATTGGCGATAGAGTTCACAGTCTCGAATTCGAAACTATGAAATGGGACGTCTTATTCAGAGTGTTGGATATTGATGACCGGGATGTCTGGTTCAGTGGCAGCAGCATTGGAAGGAATGATGAGCTCCTTCTCTGCATGGATAGAGATCACTTGATTCCCATAGATGTATTTCACTCGTTGATGCAGGGTTGATGGCACAGCTCCCACCTTGTGCAGCCAAGGTCGTCCAAGCAATATGTTGAAAGAGGCTGATATATCCAGGATTTGGAATGTGATAGTGGAGATTTTCGGACCTATCTGTACCTCTATGTCGACCTCCCCTTCCACTGATCGGCGGGTGTTGTCGAATGGTCTGACGCGTATGGTGCTGTGTCGAAATGAAGAAGGACTGTTCCCAAAGGATCCGCAGTCTTGAGTGGGCAGGCGTTTAAGCTTGAGCCATTATCGATAAGGACCAGCGGGACACAGAGGTCTTTGTATCGTAAGGCTATATTGAGGGATCGCTCATGATCGCGTCCTTCTGGTGGCAACTCATTATCGGTGAAGGTGATGGCGCGTGGAGCCAGGAGTTGTCCAATCATCAATGCTATCATCTCTGGTGCCGTATCGGAGGAGACGTGAGCATCGCTCAAGGTTTTGGCAAACATTTCTCGGTGTATGCGAGATGTGCAGAGTAGCTCCCATACTGAGATTTGAGCAGGGATTGACTTGAGCTGAGTCGCCACATCGTATGCGGCTTCATTTTTGTTGCCGAGGCCTAAGAGAGCGCCTTTGGGATCTCCTCTGTTCTGATTATCTCTTCGGATGCAACGCCCATTGGGATTCATATTCCCTACTTCCGCACATTCTGAATAGTGCCATGGGACCTCTTTATAATTTTCCTCACCTTTGCCTTCTAGGACCACCGGTTCTTGTAACGGTGCTGGTGTGGGTACCCGATCTTCCTCGTATGAAGCTTTTGCCTTGAGGACTACATTGTTGCCTGTGCTGAAGGGAAAATATCGAGGCTTGTCTTCATAGATCACATAAGGTCGCGGTCCTGGCTTGACCATTCCTGGAGCAGGAGGCTCCCATGCAATGAATATTGGTCATCTTGATATGGCAGGGGGTTTCTCTGTTCGTCCCAGCTGTCGTAGTGTGATTGACACGCCTCCGGAATTTGCCCCTTGCAGTATGACTGGCTCGACTGGAGGAGCTTCTTCCAAAACAGTGGGTTCTTGCTGCTGATGAGTATAATCCCTCTATTGCGGATTGGATTGTTCTTGAACTGGAGTTGCCCCTTACAAGATGGCAGGTTCGTATGCGGGCTCGATGTATGACTGTGCTCCTTCCAGGATGACTGGCTCCCAACATGAATGGCTGCAAGGTGCTCCTTGAACAACTGGTACATCATATGGAAGTGTTCCTTCGAGTACTAATGGCTCGGAGACTGAAGGAGGAAGGGGATCTGCCCCTTGCAGGATCGGAAGAGGATTTGTTAGCCCATAAGTGTAGGCATGAATGGACTGGATAGGGGAGAAGAAGCGATCGAGGCGCTCTCCTTCTTCTATGCTATTGACGGTGGGGCCACGAGATGAACTGGGATCCGTCGGATGTTGAGGCAGAGGATTCTGAAGAATATTGGTGGAAGCTGCTGCAGTAGTTCCAGGGATCGAGATGACGATCTTTCGGTCGTCGATCAGATCTTGTATGGCATTCTTCCAAGTAAAACATCGATCAGTAGTGTGGCCACATCCTTGATGGTAGGCACAATACTCATTTTCTCGGTAGTTTGGAGGTAGAGGATTTGGAGGAGGCTTGGGTGTCATCAGAGTAAGTAACTGCTTTTGTACCAGCATAGTCATGACTTGACTAAGTGACTGAGTGAGTGGAGTGAATTTCCTGAGCTCCCTGTAATTCTGCCTATTCTGGTATGAGTATTGACCATTCCCTCTGAACTGCTGCTGTTGTCGAGGTGGTTGTGGCTGTGGTTGAGGATTCGGTTGCGGCTGATACCGCTGAGGTTGGTGCTGAACCTGATTCGGCTGATACTGTTGACGTCCCTATGGGGGAGCATATTGATTACCCTGAGCAGTGGTGCTGATGTTGTTTACCTCTGTCGGGCGGGGAGGAGAACCGCTACGGTTTCCGTTCCCATATCCGATGGGTCTTCCCTCCACTCTGTTCCTCTTGACTGGAGTGGCTTGATGAGGCCATGGGGAGATCGTCCCGGCACGGATTCCTGCTTCGACTTGCTCTCCCGCACGGATCAACTGTGAGAAATTCGCATATGGATGCAAGATAAGATATCCAGATATGCCAGGATATGTTGAATGAACAATCATGGAGATTTGTTCTTCAGTCGTCGATAGGTGTCCTCATTCTGGCTGCCATAGCTCGCCAACGTCCCACATAAGTTGATAGTGTTTCATCATACCTTTGCCTCAGAGCCGCGAGGTCGGCCCTTCTAGGCACCATGTTGAGATTATACGCGAATCTGTCAACGAAAGCCTAGGAAAGTTGTTCCCAAGTCCTGATGCGGTGGCAGTCCAATGAGGTGTACAAACGAATGAGGGCCCATTTATTTCCTGAGATTGCACTCAGCTCTCCACAGAAGGCATTGAGATGTGATGTGGGACAACCGCTGCCATCGTATCTTTTGAATTTTGGTACTTCAAAGTTTTGAGGTACTTGAGCATCTGGGAAAGGACACAAGTCTCTGAACTTGGTCGAAGATAGATCGATTCCTTGTTGTCGCTGAAGCTGATTTTGCAAGATCTGGAACTGCTCCTGCAACTCGTCCAGTCCTGAGTGATCTGTTCGAGCGACTGGTGCCTCCTGGAGTAAGGCACGTTCTTCTTCGGCATAGTGGTCGATGTCTTCGACCCTATGGGCTTGCTGAAAAGCAACCGCGGGTTGCTGAAATTGATTTGATGACTGAACTGGATTTTGATGAACTTGTGCTTGAAAGGACTGTAATTGAACTGGAGACTGTACTAAAGGTTGAACTGGAACTTGCTGGAAATTAACTGGAGATTGCTGAATTGAAGATTGCTGGAAATTAACTGGAGTTTGCAGAATTGAAGATTGCTGAAAATTAACTAGGATCCCATCGGCGGGGATGTGCTGGAATTGGAAAGTGCTCCTGTTTGCAGGAGACTGAGATGCTGGGAAGTGACTCCCTTGTTGGGTATTCGCCACTGTCTGCTGATTGATGTGGGCTTGACACTGACCCCCATTGTGGGCATTCGTCAGTGCTGTCCCTGTTGCTGGAAATTGGATTGAAATTCCATCGGCGGGGATGTGCTGAAATTGAAAAGGGGTCCCATCGGCGGAGACATGCTGAAATCTACTGAGACTGTTATTTGTAAGATTGACTTGAAGCTGACTGGAAGTCCCTGCGACGGGAGTGCTCTGAGACGGCCTGGTCGTCGCGGAAAGGTATTGAGGAGGATGCCCCATAGCGAAGGGCTGAGACGACTGCTGTTGGTAGTCTTGGGCAGACTCCGATGGTTGTGCTTGATTTGAACTGGAAGCCGGAGGGACCCGGCATGGCTGCTGAGATTGCTGAACTGGGCCAACCTGATTGTTGGCTGCTGCGGTAGCTTGTGCTTGCATGAATTGCAAGAGCATTTCTTGCATTGCTCTCATTTCTTGTGCCAATTCTTGCATGATTGGCGTATTCTCAATTAGCTGTTGCGCTGGAGGTTGCGCTTCAGTCATTTCAAGAGCGGGGAAGAGGTGAGTTTCCTCTTCGTGGTCGGACATGGCTTGCTGAGCCCGGGTGCAGATTATGCTGCGGAAGGGAAGTTGTTTTTGAACACGTTGAGCTCGAGGAGGCGCAATGGTGAGGACTATACTCTACTCTCTTTTTTTGGGTTTTGGGATTTTCTTTTTTTCTTTTTTTTTGCTAGAATGCTATGCAGATGAGATTGTATGAGGACTAATGACTTTCAAGTATAGGAATGATTCTGTTTTTCAAGTTGGATCACGACTAGTGGGACTAGTACATCCCTAGTGTAGTCGCCATTCTGTGGACCCTCGTCGTTCCGCGCTTCGACGACGTTCTCCCTTTCCTTTCGGAAAAAGAAGAAGGAGTGCGTGCGTGCGAATCTCCGTTTGTGCCATTGGCTTGCCTCGTTCTCGAGGGCTTTGTTCGGTAGTCGTGTTAGGATGGATGTGTTTAGATGAGTTTGTATAAGACCAGAGTCGCCACTAGCCAGTTACTTCGAATCTACAGTCGGCTAGACCCCGTAGAAACGTTAAAGAAGGGAATCCGAAGATTTCTTTTTCTAAAATGACTCCTTTTGATCTGCAGCCAGAGATTCAAGGTAAGGGATCACGGTTACAAGGTGGGAAGAGGTTAAGCACCCCACACACTGCCCGTTCTAGAGTACGGTCTCTACTTCACAGAATCGAACTAATACTTAAAGTCTGTCTTAATCCTCGTACATTCTCATAGATGACATGATGCATGGATGCAGGTCTGAACAGTAAGAGTTTCTGATGGGCAGGTTCCACTAACAGGCAAGCCCAGAGCATACGCTCGAAATGACAGGTGCTTTATGCGGAATGCATGCTGTGTGTTTGAATGATCAAAGTGCTTGTAGTGATATGTATATGAATGCAGGTCTGAACAGTAAGAGTTTCTGATGGGCAGGTTCCACTAACAGGCAAGCCCAAAGCATACGCTCGAACTGACAGGTGCTTTATGCAGAATGCATGCAGTGTGTTTGAATAATCAAAGTGCTTGTACTGAAGCAAGGGGGTTGGAAGAAAAGTAAATGTTACACTTATGCTAAATGCGAATGAGATGATGCTGAAAAAAGAGTAGCTAGATGGACGGAGGTGTCGCAAGGTTTGCTTCAAGTGGCTGGATCAAGACTTGGATGGCTTGGGAGACTTAGACTAGAGTCAGGCTGGGCTGGACCAGGGCTAGGCTCTTCTCACTCGGGCTCTCCTTGGTGGAAAAATGGGCTAAAAGAGGAATGAAAGTAGACTCAGAGCGACTGGATCGCACTCGGGCCAAAGGCTTGTTGAAATGAGAAGGGGAGGGGGGGTATTTATAGCAGCGGGTAGTGGCAGTTCCCGTAAATAAGTTGTACGGACGTTCTCGGGATCCCGCGGGCAGTACGGACATGCTTCGGGGCTGCTGCTTGGAACTCAGTGAGTTGACTCGGTGGGTCGACTCAGTGGGTTGACTCGGTGATTTGACTCGGTGTTTTAACTCAGCGGTTTAACTCGGTGTTTTGACTCAGCAGTTTGACTCGGCGGGTTGACTCGGTGATTTGACTCAGCGGGTTGACTCAGTGAGTTTGACTTTTTTAGGATTTTTTTACTGGTTTTTCTTATGGGGGGTTTTTCAAGCTGATGTTTAGGGGTGAGTTGGGCTATGGATTGGGGCTTACAAGGGTGAGTTTGGCTGAGTTTGAACATGGGATTTTGGGGGTATGGTCCTCCATTCATCCAGCTATCTCTACCAACAGTGTAGTCGAAGGTGGGGTGTCTACAATATCCATTACACAACCAATGTTCTATCAGGCTAAGTATATTAGCATGTTATCAAACATATCATATAATAATTGGCTTTAAATGGCCCAATATCGCCATTAGTAATGTTAATGTCTATGTGGAATGGCCCACCTGAGACTTGAATCGACCCCTCATATGGCCCACGTATTAAAATGATCTAGCAAACAAATGTACAGCATGGATAAAACATACACATCAAAATGGCTAGCCAAGGGCGTCCCCAACTAATACCCCAGAGTGGGCCCAGACGTTGGATAATGTGGGTAGGCCCTACTGTTCACGTGTGGTCCACCTGAGCCAAAGACTAGCCACATATTTCGGTCCATGCTCTAACTTAATAAGCTGTCAAATAATTGGACAGCATGAAGATACAATACAAGAATCAAGGTGGGACCCGCTGGCCCACCAACTGAATGGTGTGGATAAGACACAACATGGGGGGGACCCACTTTGGGATGCCTGAATATACCAATAAACATGGTGGTGGGGTCCACAGCGGGTCCTACTGACAAGTTGGATGGCAAATAAACATTACAATGGACCCTTGGAAGTTTACAATGGTAGGCAGTCAATCACCACCATTTCCTTGGTGTGGTCCACCCACATCTGGGTCTCACACACTCTGACGTGGGCATGCCAAGACGGATGGCCAGCGTGGATACAACAAATACATCAAGGTCAGACCCACGACCCCTGGATGGCTGGAAAATAAACACTACAATGAGCTCAAGGAAGATTTTAACGGTAGGCACTCAATATTCATTATTTCCTTTGGTGCGGCCCACCTGAACTTCAGATCAGCCTCATTTTTGGGCTAATGGCCTCAAATTATCTGGCAAAGAGGATGCACGGCACGGATTATACAGATATACCATGGTGGATACCACAAAGGGGCCACCTACTGGGCAGCGTGTACACTGTGGACCCCAAAAGGTCCTGGAGTAACCTGATATTTGTGTTTTCTCTTTGTCCAGGTCTGTGTGACCTGTGAGACAGGTCAGAAGACAAAGAAACATCGTGGTGGGCGCTTACGATGCTTTCAATGGTGGATGTCATTGTCCCAAATGTTTCCTATGGTGTGGTCCACCTGAAATTGGGCACCAGGCCTACAATGATACGGAGAAATAGATGAATGGCGTGGATGAACAGATACATCACGGTGGGTCCCAGAGAGTGGGCCACGGTCGGGGCAGCGTGCCACACGATTTGTACTTTCTATTCAACCAGGCCCACGTGGCCTGTGAACAAGTTTGATGGCAAGTAAAGAACATGGCAGGGCCTTAGGATGGTTTGAACAGGGGACATTGTCCCCATTGTTTCCTGCGGTGTGGATCACCTGAGATCTGATCTTCCTCATTTTTGGTCCCTTGCCCCCAAAATGAGTTGGAAAAATAGTTGGACGGCGTGGAGTAAACATATGAACCACGGTGGGACCTACGAGTGGGGCCCCACTCCACTCATACTCCATGCAGCGTCATTGACTGTGAACGTCCAGCGTCTGTTTGTGTATATACAGGGGATAATAGTTGAAAAAGTTATGGCATTTGTAACATTGACCCTTTCGTCAAACCTATATATTTTGGGCATTGAAGTAAATTTTCCTGGACCAAAATACCCCCACAACCGTCCTGCATCATTATGCAGAAGTCAAGGTGCCTTTTGTGCATGGGCCCGTTGGATCAACGATGGGGGCCACCCTTTGGCTGATATAACCCGTTCACTATATTTCGACAGCCATTAAAGACCGAGAGAGTCATTTATAATTTTTCTTTTGGACCTCTACATCACAAATAGCCGCAAATTAATTCTGAAACGTTTCCACATGTGTGGTCCATCAGTGATAAGTTCTAACCTCAGACTTCGTTTGATAGCCTTAAATTAAAATCCCTCTCACATGGACGGAATGGATCTCCTCCAAGACTATCCAATGGACCTCATCCCAGAGACTCTCGTGCGTTATAAAGGTGGGGCCCCACCCTTCGACCATTTCTCATTTTCTTTCTTCTTCCTTCTTCTTCTTCTTCTTCTTCTTTAGAGGGGACCACACGAAAAGCACGGGCCCATTGACGGTTAATAGGGTTAAGGAATCACAACACGTTCCTAGCGTCGTTGAGAAACTCCAACAAATTCCTGTGAAACACCGGCGAAAGGGACATGACGAGAAGTAGGGTATTCCGAAGTCAATTAAGAAACTCTAGCCACATTGTGAAGTTAATCGGCTACACTGTAATACATAAAAGCTATGGCGCGCAAAGGTAATTAGTTATATGTATTGCTTTTATTTTGTTGGTGGCTGACAATGGTCGGAAGTTGTGAAATGGAGGAGGGTGTAGTGGTCCATTTCCTAGTCGTTTTGTTTGTTTGGAGACTTAGAAAGGGATTAAGATGTCGTGTTTGTATGGATCGTGCATGCATGGTGGAGGTTGTGGTGGTCCCATGGTCGAAGCATTTTATTTAATTATTATTATTTTTTGTATAAGGCCAATACATATATACTGTCGATACACACAATGCATCGCCGATATACACAATGCATCGCCGATATACACTGATGATCGTCGATACCAACTGATTATCAGCGATACTCAGTGATGATCACTGATAGTGCCACTGTTCTTGGCTGATACTCAGCATCTGTCGCTGATAGTGTCACTGTTCATCGTCGATACTCAGCATCCGTCACCGATACACACATTCTGTCGCCGATATTCACTATCCACCGCCGATACACACCACAATTTGTGATTGATATTTAGTATCGACGATGGGCAGTGACACTATTGACAATTAGCAATAAGAATCGACGAATGATAACTACCCTCGGCGATACACTTTCTTCTTGAATTTGATAAATACAAATGATGTTTTACTTAATCATCTATCTTTCAATCACTACGTCATCTAAGATTGTGGCGGGAAGGCATGGTCGTCGCCTACAATACTTCAATGCAAATGTCACCTTAAAGTGCTCTGTGAAATTCTTAAGTATTTTGAAGGATTAATTTAACAAGTCCCCTGGAAGGAGTGAGATGTTTAAAAGAACCCAATTCGGGTATCTCTTTGATTTTGATTAGGGAGAGTGGAAGGCAAATAGACCATTGGTCCACTACCTGATGCTGAGGCACCTCGATGACCTTTGGTTTGACTTCGGTAGCACCATTCTCCACTTCAGGGAGATAAACTTTTTCTTGAATACGAGTCTGAAGTTGGGAACTCCAGTTGAATCAAAGCAAACCCATCAAGGATCGTCTATGAGTATTAGGGATTAATTTTTCAAGGATCGGTCTCATATATCAAGAAAATATTTGCTCGACGCATTTACAACCCTCCCGGAAGGGAGAAGCAAAGACGAGGTCACCATACAGTTGGAGATATTAATGTCTACAAAACTTAATTATCGAAGCAACCAAACAAAGGTTGTGCGAAGATAACTATATAGATTTAGCGAATAATTTTGATGCTTTTAATAATCACCCTTGGGGGACTGTGGGGTCAAGATATTAAAGGATGAAGCGAACACTGTCATTAAGTCTCACTGTCCCAAGTCCTATGACTTCAGCGGATGCTCATATACCCTGCAGGTAATATTCTATTTATTATGAATTACCATAAAAGGTTATACTAATTTGACTAACTGACTTACTGTAATATTCATTGTTTCCCTCATCCATCAGGTTTGGGCATATGAGGTCATCCCCAGCCTATCCAGGCCAGATGGCTAGGCCACCAAGCGTATTTCCAATCAGAATTTCACGAATTCTGAATTGGAATGTGAATAAGGTGGCAAAATATAGTAAGCTGGCCAATATTTTTTCCAATGGCCAGGTAAGTTCGATTATCACATGAAACTAGGTTTCAGAGTCTATGCATTCCATTGTTTCTAGCACTACATAGATCTTGTTGCAGGTTAAGGTTACCAGCGAACTTATCCCCACGAATGAAGAAAAAAAATTTCTCGTCTTGAAGAAAATGAAGAATAAGTGGATAAATTTACGGGACGAGAGAGTGTCTCGTAACAATAACTTATTTTAAGAAGCTGCGCCCATTGCAGCAAAATTGAAGGAAGTGGAAGAAGAGAATGTCTGCCTACGCAACTAAGTGATCCTTCTACAGGCCGAAGTGGACTCGCTGAAAGTACTTAAATTCTCAATTGTTGTCATTTGTTATTCTTGGGCATTATGATATAACCAATATATATGATGAAGGCCCCAACAGAGGACCCGGCACAGGAGTGTGAATTTATGCATTATTTGAAAAGGCTTAGCCCCAAGGAGTATAAATATATCAAGAAGGCGGCCTTGAAGGATGATACTCATAATCGACTACAGGCTTTATGGAATGATGACAAAGGGGTTGATGACAAGGTATATTGGTAATGGCAAAAAAGTCTTTTATGTGCTGCATTTTACATTATATATTTTTACTGATATTTCTGGGCTCGCACAAGCTATTGACCTATACAAATATTTTTTAAACAATCGACGTTTGCAATATCCTCTCAGATTTCCTCACAATTGCAAGTTTGTAACGAAGTCATTTTGCATAATGTCCCTTCGCTGATATATTATACATAACTGGTATTGCAACCAATCTAACTTATATTATTCTCATTCATTCATGATAGAAATATTTTCAAAACAATATTGAGCTTCTCTGAAAGTTGGTGTCGGAATGCATGACTACAGAACTAGAGATAAAATATTAGAAGATATTAGTCTTAGTGTTCTTGCTATTGCTAGAGGGGCAAGGGAGATAGTGGACATATGATTATGTAAGTTTGTCATTGCACATAAACATGACTAAATTGAAATACTATTATACATAATGTTAAATTTAAATGTACTTATAGTACTAGTTGTGTGCATGCAAATAAATATACTTGAAATTGCGTTACTTTGATGACACTTGTGGACTGCTTATGCATGCAGAAGTTATTGGTGTAGAGCAACTAGAATTATGGCTACGTCCTATAGGAGGGTGGTTAGGACCTTTTAAAAATCTTTTTACTTACTTAACCAATTTAACAATATAAACTAAGTCATAACATTTTGACTTCCAAGCTTAAGTGGGTCTAATCATAAGACTAGCATATGATTAAACAATAAACAGTCTAGTCTAAGTATGCATAAATTAACATATAATTAAATTAATCAAGCACCTAATTTATGCAATCTAAATAGACTATATGAGAATGGATCATATCAGCTTTTTCATCCAGGGCTAATTCAGCATTGCAAATACCAAATTTACGGTTTAGATCTGATTCATACGTGCCACGTGGTTCGAAAAACAGGGAGGAGGGGAATGCGTTGCGTTCCTCCCTTGGAATTCAGATGGCAGCCTAGTAATTTTCTGCAAAACCAGCTCCACTTTCTCGGTTAGGGCTTCACGCTCTTTTCGTCTTCCCTGTCCTGGGTACGTGGCGAGACCGTCACGTCCCGTTACTAGTTTAACGCCGACGTCAGGGACTCCCCCACCTGATCACGTGGTATGAAGGAGCCTCCTAACGGCGTTAGCTGACGCCAACGAAGGAGATGGCGGGTAATGCTGTCGTCATCAATCACTTCCAACCGACACTGCCGCGCATGCACCCTTCGGCGTTCTTTACCTTCCGACGGTCCCACCAGAAAATTAAGTGGAGTTTTTTTATACTCTGGCTGCCTATGTCTCTTCATACGTAGGCACTTAGAACTGATACATGTGGAAAACTCTAACTCAAAATAAACTGACTAAATTGTGGAACCCACTGTTACTTAAGTTACGGTCTAAAAATCAGAACGGTTAATGAATCCTAACTGCTGATTCGTGGACACTTGTTTTGTTCAAATAAGACCATTGATTTTTCTTTTTCGTTTTTAATCGTGCAATTAATGTTTAATAGCTAGATAGCTAAATAAAAGTAAATTTCCAACAGCCAGCGCATCATCCATCCCCCTTTGACAGAGTACAAAGTATTTCTTTAATTTAATATCTAATTATTTTTTTTCTAACATGATACATGATCCCACGTGTGTGAACCCAGATCTATGCACATGTTCTCACACATGCTAATACGGAACACAGGTGCGAGATCTGAGCTTTCCATTTCGTAGGATACATTGTTTCTATCTTCTTACGTACAGATCTCGATGTTTCACAGCTCAGCTTGGCCACATCATATTGGCACGTGCAGGGCTCCACACATGTGACTTAGTTTACACTATTAGACACGTTCTAGTCCGGTTTAGTGCTGTTAAGCTGGTTCGTCAGCAATCTAAACCATCCATTTAGAGGGACCCACGGCCCAATCCGTTGTCCATTCCAATGGCACACACAGTCTGCACTTTTTCTGGCGTTGGTTCTCACACGTGCATACGAGGCACACGTGCGAGAGCTCAAGCCGGTCATCAGGTGGGCACCACCGAAATCGGATTGCGTCCTGAGTTACCGAGTAAGCTCTTATCGTACTGAGTAAACTCAGTTGGGCCCACTGTGAATGTATGTGATTTATTCACACCGTCCATCGGTTTTTCCCGCTCATTTTAAGGGTTAAGCTCAAAATTGAAGCATCCGCAAAGCTCAAGTGGAGCATACCACAGGAAACAGTGGGAATAATGATTTCCATCGTTGAAACCTTTCAAAGGCCCACAATAATGTTTATTTTTCATCTAAACTGTTCATAATATCACAAAGTAATGGATGAAGGGAAAAGAAAAATATCAGCTTGATCCAAAACTTCTGTTTCCTGTGATAAAGGTTCAATTCACACTGTTTCCTGTGGTGTGGTCCACTTGAGATTTGTATATGCCTCATCATTTGCCTCAAGTCCTCAAATTATCTTTTAAAATGGATGAACGGAGGGGATAAAATAAATAAATCACCGTGGACCCCACAGAGTTTACTCAGTATTCAATCCAGTTCCGGCACCACCATGTAAATGTAGATGAGGTAATATGGGGAGCAATCGTGTATAATTGCCTGGACCCACCTCCAGTACTGTACATGTGGTGGAGGCATGTGCAGATTATAGACATTCCCATCGTGGTGGGCCCCACTGGATGGCCCTGTTGGAAAGATACACACGTTTGGGAACGTTGCTATCACTTTTTCCTTGTGTTTGTTAACCAGTTTCGTTTACAACTGTTGGTTTGATGGCCCATCCATGGTGGGAGAAATGGACGGTCCCAGTACATAGATTACCATGCCACGTGTATGGTGGAGAAGATTTCTACCATATTAACGGTCCAGCAGCTCTACCAATTCATTTCATCCAATGATGCAATTTCAGGAATATTGTATATTAACGTGGATCCGGTGGATGACTAGTCAAAGTCAGGGGCCAGTCTGTTGAAGTGGACCAATCTCGACTTCTGTTTTCTTATGATGAGGCGAGAACTGACCGTTCCACTGAATCATTTCATCATTTGGTACATCTGCATGTTTCAGCTAGAAAAAAAGAAAAAAAAAGAAAAAGAAAAAAAAAGAAAAACCTATGACGGGCTCTCGTGGCTAGATCATGAGATAATTGGGACCATACATCTGAATGTGAACCGTTGGATATCTTCTATTTCAACCGTCCATTGGATTTCCACCGATGGGCAGTTTAGGATTGTCCATAAGCATTATATTTGGACAGTGGTCCATCTACGGTTCGGTCATGATATAGACAGTCCGTATCATTGTCAATCCAGCAACGAATGGTGGAGGACCGTCCAAATCGACTTGCGAAAACGAACGCCATGCAGCGCCATGCCCTGCCCTCAATGAGAGTTCATTTTGCCTCCATCGCGATTAAGCGATGTGGGTGTTTGGCGGTGCACTGGGGCACACATGCTGAGAAGTCAGATGATCCGAACCGTCCATTTCTTGGATTCTATGTTATACATACTATTTTTTTATTTGCAAATTACTTCCTGTAGATGTAGTTAGAACAATGAAACGAAATTTTCAATGGCTCATATTCAAGTCTAAAAATCAACGGTTAAGATTAATGAAATCCTGGTTGTCTTAATGGATTGCCTCTTTCGCGACTCAAGTTTCAGCATCTGTACAAACCACTGGACCCACATGCTGAGTTGTTAATGATCGGACCGTCCATATTTTGACTTTTTATATGGACCACCTAATAAAATTACGCTGAAAGGATGATTGTGACCATCACTAAATGTGAATTCAGAAGAATGACAAGACAAACTCAGTGCCACTTATTCAACTCTAAAGATGAAAGGTCAGGATCATCTCCGAACCTTGATTGCGAGAAAATAACAGAAAGATAATATGGACAGTTCAAATCATCGGACAGCATAGCATGGGGCCCACATGGCGGGCGACACACGCTGGATTCTCCGTCGCGACAGATGCAAAACGAAATCGTCCTCAACAATCGACAATAGCCGGTGGTATTGTTGAACCGGCTAACTCCCGTTGTTTTCCCGGTTACAAGAGCGCGAAAACGGGCACGTGTCGGTCACCAAGAAGAAGGCTCGACTCATGAGTATATAAACCGGGAGCCGCGGTAGCCGGGGGATATCTCATTTCATCGGCAGCCAGCGGCGATTTCGGAGGAGAAAATCGACAGGTCCGTTCTTTTCTTTACTTTTCCCGCTCTTTTCTTTTTCTAATAATAAATAAATATAAAAAATTCTTTTATTTATTTATTTATCGTTCTTGAGTTGATAGATAGAGGACGAGGATGGGATGGATTAGATATCAGTCGGTAGTAAATCTTTCTCTTGTATGATTTTTTTTTTTTTTTCTTTTTTTTTTTATGTAGTTGGATGATCCATATGAATACATGCACGTTACCAGTGGGGCCCAGTTTGGATCGAACATGGATGGGATATCAATTGATAGAACGATCGTAGCCATTTATTAAATGTATGGTTTGGAAGTAGCGAGTTGGGATCCAAATTCGAAATTAAATGGTTGAGTTCTTTACATTCGTGCCTGTGCATTGGACGGTTTGGATTGATAATGTTTTCCACGTGCACAGTGGATGAGTTGCGAGTGTTTGTGTTGTACACAGTAGTTCGCTTCTCGTCTATCGCGACTGAGGATTAAGTGTTTTTGGCCACCTGCTGGGGCACACATGATCAGTGATCCAATGATCGGAGCTGTCCATGTTGTGGACCCTCAACTATACGGTCTATCTACGAAAACTTGAGCTGAATGGATGGCTGTTATCATTACTATTTATAGATTAATTCAAAACAACGAGAGAGAATTTTCGTGGCTGGCATTCAATCTCAGAAAATCGAAGGTGGTGATCATTAGTAAAGACCGCTTATGTGCAATTAGTTTAGTTGTGATAGGTGAAGAGAAAATGGACGGTTCAAATCTGTGAACCATTTCAGTACTTTGGGCACCAGTTGATGGTGACACACACGATGGATCCTAACTCGCGACAGAGGAACGAGCGTCCGTCGTTGAATACGTGACATGTCACACGTAGTGCAGTGGATCCAAGCCGTTCATTTGGTGGGTCCAGTCATAGGATGAACCACCTTTGAAATCACACTGAACGTACTTATATTAGCCGTACTAAAAGGAAAAGCCTTGCGTACATCGAGTGCATAAAATCGCACTTATACTGCGTGGGGGGGAATGCTTAGTGTGCATAAAATCCAACCCGTCCATCAGGTGCATCAACCATTTTTCAGTCTTGATCTCAAAAATGACACTGATTCAACGCTCGGATGGACCACTCAGTAAAACTACATAATAAAAAAAACTCTAAATTCACTTGATAAGGCCCACATGAGCTTTTTAATGCTGTAATTTCTGGGTAATTCTTTCATCCTGATGAGGCACCAGAAGCACGGCATGGATGGATTGGATGAGATAAACACCATGGTGGACCCACCCAAAAACTAATGTTGAGCCGTATGGTCTACTTGATTTATGAATGGCTATAATTTTCCCTACGAAGGTGAACATGAGGCAGCATACATGATGGACGGTGTGGATCTCGTGAAAGTCCCACCCACGTGGCTCTCGGTGTGCTGTCACTCCTGGCTGAAATGGAAAAAACACCAACGGTCAAGAATCTTCAGCTGGGCAGTAAACAGATGAGACCCACTAGATAAATGGTCCAGATACAAATACCCCTTCTTATTTAAAATTAAAAGAAAAAAAAGTCCTTTATCCAATCCTCATCATTTATTAGAAATGCAGATATTACAATGAAATCGGACGGCGGAGAACAGAAGTCCATAAAATAGATCGGACGACGGAAAGAATGTCTAGGTGTCCGTACGAAAGCAGTGAGATGAGATTTTATCTTCGGAGGTACTGAGATTCTCCTCTCTCTCCTCCGCTCTCTCTCTCTCCCCCTCTCTCTCTTCAATTTCTTCTATTTTCTTTTATTTTAAAATAATAATAAAAATAAATAAAATCTGTAGTTTTACTGTGCAGGTGTAAGCGGAAGAAGCAGAAAAAAAAAAAAAAAAAAAAAAAGAGAGAGAAGAAAAAAGAGAGGAAAAAAAAATAATATAAAGAAAGAAAAACCGCCTTGGAAACCAGCGAAAACCCGCGCGCGTCTATATTTCCGTGCTCTCCGTGCTCGGGTTTTAATCTTTTTGAAAAGAAAAAAAGAAAAAGAAATAAGAAATAAATAAAAAGTCAGTTGCAGATTTCTGGGAAAAAGAAAAAGAAATTGAAAAGCCCGTAATTTGCCGTTCCATAAAGGGCGAAACCGAAGCCGCTGTTTTACCAAAAGTAGAGACCGAAAAGCGCACCCCCGGCGTAAAGTAGCATGCGGCCATGTCTTGGAAGCGCCGCAGTTGTAGCCACGAGCTGGTAGAAGAACCTGACGACGAAGAAGACGAAGACGACAACGACGAGTGGCTCGAGCTCGGTCTCGGCACTGGGAACTCAAGGCCGAGTCCGAGTCTGAGTCAGCCTAGACCTGACTCGCTCCCGAGGCAGATCCCGAGTCGGGGTCCGGACCTGGGGTTGGAGCTAGGGTTAGGGTTTGGGGATGATGATGATGATGATGGAGGTGGTGTCAGGAGGAGTGGAGCAGGTTTGTGTCTGGCGCCACCAGCGCACTTTAATCATGGCCATCATCACCATCACATGGTGCTGGGGCAGCATGGGTCATGCTCGGCATCATTGCCATCATCATCATTACCATCATCGCCATGGCACATGGATTTGGCTGACCCTTTCAACCGGGAGGTGGTCCCGCGGACCGGGAGTAGGCCATACGGGCTGAGACCGGGAACCGGGGTCTGGTTCTGTCTCCGTACCTCCGATAGCCGGTAGGCGGTTTTCTTTTTCAACCTTTTTTTTTTTTTTTTTTTTTTTTGTCATCTGGGGTGTGGAAAGTTAAGAAACGGAAATGGAAGGGGAGTTGGTTTTTGCATGTCCATCCAGCATGTGTAATGGTGTGGGGCCCGTTTGAAGTTCTGAATGGATGATCGGAACCGTCTATTTGTATTGATGGGTGTTGATCACAAATGGGTCGATCTCATTTCGTCCGTATAAGATGGAGGGTTCATATCACTTGCACATCCGTTCTTACGGGTCCCATTCAGACAGGATGGTATTTATTTTTATTTTTTAATTTTAATTATTTTTGGTGATGTAGGAGATTTGGGGGTGAAGCATTACCACAAATACCCAAGGCTTATATTAGAGTGAAGTAAGTGCGCACGTTAATAAGACGCCATTATTATTACAAGCATGCGTGCTCTCTCTCTCTCTCATGCTTTTAATCATAACCGTGTCTTTCGTTGTGAAGAGATGAAAACGTGACGATTTTCATGGTCAAGACATATCTGATTAGAAAGCTCGGTCTCACCAGCGAGGCTGAGGTAACTCTCTCTCTCTCTCTCTCTTCTCTCTTCTTCTCTCTCTCTCTCTCTCTCATTTTCTGAGCTTTGAATTCATGTGGGTTTTTTTTTTTTCTCTTTTCTTGCTTGTTTTATTCGTTGCATGTGCATGGTTGTAGTTGGGTGGTTTGTTTCTTATGCTGTATCTGTGCTGCATATGATATTTGCATGAATATGTTGATTACTATTTTATGTTAGTTTGAAATGTAACGGAACATAGATTATTCCGTTGTAGAGCTTTGCTAGGATGACATGCGTGTATAAGCCAGCCCATCTACATGCTTCCACGAGTGACAGCATCTCACACGAACATGAGATAGAAGAAGCCCATCAGGTGGGTCGCACAATTCAGTTGCCCTGCTACGTGACTCAGGCCCGTCCACTCATCAGATGAGCGGCGATTTACAGAAGAAATGGGTGGCTGGAAGAACTTCTCTATGTTTTTGTAGGCTGCTCACTTTTTTTTTCTTCTGACTTTTGGTCCGCCTGAACGAGTACACAAGCCTGGTTTTTGGGCTAGAGCATCTATGCGGTGGGACCCACTTCATGGATGGCTGGGATATTATGCCCGTGTGCCATGCTGACACATCTCTTGGCGTTTAGCTGGGCTGTCTGCGTGATATAGGCGCGTGGATTTAGTAAACCTGTGTTGTATTGTCCCATTGTTCATGTTTTTGTGAAGCGTTTAACATGCATAGGTTTTTTTTTTTTTTATTAATGAGTAGAGATGGTTGTTGGATGGAGATTTGGGGGATTGGAGCAGTTTATCCACTTCAATTCTTCTTTAGTTATCTTACTCTTGCTAACCTTAGCCGCACCTGCAATCTTGAGATTACATCCGCCCGCCGTGCAGATGACCATGTCCAAGGAAAACCCCAACTACTGCGTTCGATGAAATGATGCACTTCGTCTTTTATCTCAAATCCGGCTGTTAGGATTATCCAGTCCACCTGCTTTCTGGACATGGTTATATCCATGGTGGTGGTGCCCTCCTGATGAGCGGTTTCAGATTTTCCACATATGTTTGCAGCTAGTAAGGGTGTTAGAGTGAGGCTGTGCAAGTAAGATTAGCAAACTTCTTGTTGGTATCTATCATCGGAAATATCGAAAACATGACCGAAGAAAGCCAGCTCATAGTTAGAAAATACGCATATAATACACGCGCGTCATACACCTACTCACTGTTATTTTTGGAAACACTGTCCAGAGTAAATTCAAAAAATTTGGTTTAATTCGTATATGTTTTTTATACTTTATGAATAAAAACATGTATAATACACATTTTATACTTACTCGAATATAAGAAGTATATTTATGATGCAACTGGTTTCTTTTGTTAAACATTTAAAACCTGCATCTTAAAGCTGGCATTTCTTTAGTAAGTTTAAATTTCCTATTAAGCTTTCATATAAAACCCTTTATTGGTGCTGCCAATGGACCGTTTCTAGGCCTAGCAAAATCATACTTTTGAATAGGCCTGGCCTAACAGTCCCGGCTGAATAGTTCAAAATCCTTCCACCCATTTACCCGAAATGATCAACTAAAAATCCATAATAAAATGGAAAACATTGACAAAAAGGTAGTTTTTTCTTTCAGTTAAATTCGTGTTTTTCTTATGCCTGATGAATAAAACATGACGCCTTTTATGCTTTCTCGCATATCTTAATCTCATCTATGATGCAACTGGTTTTCTAAAATACCATTTCAGATTCCATGTTAAACATTTAAACCTTCATCTTATGGCTGCATATTTCTAAAACCTTTCATTGGTGCTGCCAATGGGGCCCATTCTGGTTCTAGGGGAATCACATTTTTTAATAGGCTGGGCCTAATAGTCCCAGCCCGAATAGTTCAAAATCCTTCTACCCATTGCCAAAAAAATCAACTAAAAATCCATCATCAGACAGAAATCATTGGCAAAAAAGTAGTGATTTTTTTCTTCAGTGTGTTGTACCCAAAAGGATATGGCACCCACATAAAAGAATCAAGAAAATCAGTCAGCAATGTCATCAAGAATATGCCCTTACCCAGTACACACATGTGAAAAAAGTGATCGGATTGGAATCATTGCAAAACTATCGCTATTCAAAAGTACTTGTGGTCCAACTGTTTAGTGGATATGCAAAACTGTTGATATTCCAAAATACTTATAGCCCAAACAGCAGATGGACATGCCTTGATGTGGACTAGAGCCAAGGTGCTTGGTCCAAAATTCTACAGTCCGGATCTTTTCAAGTAAAACTGTATAGTCACGAACTGATCTATCTCTGATTTTTTGGCATATTTCTAGTTTTCATGGCCAAATCTTTAACTACATGTTTTTGGGAAACTTCAAACTTTGTTTCAATTAGGTATGATCTTCCAAAAGCCTTAAAAGAGTATTTTGTATAATTTGGTAGACTATTTTAAGACAATTTAAGTTGACTATTTTATTAGTCTTTGTTTATCAGAACAATCAATATATTTCTAGTGTCTAATGAGGATCAACTAGGACAGAAATGGATGCATTGGGTCGAACTCTTCTTTGTTGTCAAGGTAATAGCTATGAATAGTCAACAACTCAATCAAATGTAGATGTGTAGTTTCACACACTATTTTGTTTAAAGTGGCACATAAAGCATTGTAAGTAGCTTCTACACTTATCTTCAGTTACCTTCCTATTTCCAATAAATATGAATTTTGAGCAGAATGCTTAAATGAAGGTACATTTTTCTCTCAAGCCCTTTGGAACTTGAATAAGACGAGAACTTACCAGCAAAGTGGTGTTTAATGATTTAGTCAATAGACTCCGAATGGGATTGTAAGAAAGTATGTAGACTCCAAAACATTATTTTTCATTTAAGAAAAAAAAAACATGGAAGGTGTGATTTTCATAACATCTCACAATTTAGAATAAAAGGTTGGATTATTTTGCAACAAGAATTTAGAGAAATGTCAATGTTTATATATAGCTTAGATGGGAGTTTTAAGAATTTGAAAAGGAAGCAACAGGAATTGATTTACGATATTTTGACAAATTTATCCTCACAGTAAGGATATGATTAATCACAAGATATTAAAGTTTTTATTATTGTATTGCTGCTATAGAGTAAAAATTATTATGATATGCACAATCGCATAAGCTTGTAGGGTTGTTTAAATCATATGAGAACAGCCACAAAGGTAATTAGAAAATGCAGTTGCACAAGCTTTTCGATTGAAAACTATTGATTCTACTAGCTATAATGGAAAGTTTTGAAGCTCCCTGCTTATGTTATTGTTAGAAAGGATAGTCCTTTTTTCTCCCCTTCACAAAGAAGAGTGAACAAGTGATTTTGCTAATACGAACAAGGACTTGATAAGATGATGGATTTCTCCAAAGATGTTTTTAATTTGGATAATGGTTGCAACAACCATATGATGATAAATTAAATAACTTTAAATTGTCTAATCCGTCGATGAAATCTTTTTTGGGATATTGAAGTGGAACACAGATGAATGCCTACAAAATAAAGTCAATTAAAGTGAGAATAAATTTACTAGCTTAAAAGAATATGTTCCCAGACTAGAAACTAGTCCTCTTAGTGATAGGCAAAGTTATTCCTGTAGGGGTCGTTTGGATGCACAGAAGAGGGGTTGGTAGGGAAAATCCATATCCATTGATGTTAAGGTTTTGTGTTTGGATTCCCACGTTTACAGTTCCAATATGGATGTTGAGATTATCTAGTGATGACAACTCCTGGTAGTGATGTTCGTGATTGAGAATTTAAAAGTGTAGCACATGAGCATGTATTGAAGAGGCGTGTTGTGTACATGTACCAACATGGCACGTCTGTAAGATCTACACTTCTTAAATGTTAACATGCTCCCTCAAAATCGGAGCCATGCATTCTTGGATTACATCTATTGGAGTAGGGATGCATAGTGGAGAGAAATTTTTTTGTATTTCTAATTACATGGATAGGTGTATTCTAGAGAACCCTATGGACATAGAATATTCAATTCTTATGGGATTCTTGTCTAGTGAAGACCCCTATTTGCAATACTTGAGTCATCTGAACCATGGAAGTCCATGGACACCTTTTTGTTACCAAACATCATCATTCATCTAAGTTTTATCCTAACAAATTGGGGTCAACACAAATCCTATTACACATTAATTGCCACTCTATCATGGACTATATCCCTCGGTAAAACCATAGGTGAGAGGTTTCACTCTATCCAAACAACCCCTATTATTCCAAATTAAGGAATCCCTTGCTGATTGTCTGTGAGAATTAACAAAACATTATTGAGAAGACAAGGAAGCCACTAAAAAGGAGGAATGGAGTTCTCAATACAAAGAGCCAAATGGCTCACACACACCCTAGTTGGGGTTTGGCTACAACATTTTCCCACGACTATCAGGGACCAACAAAAATATTTATTCTATAAGGATGTCCCAAGTATCGTTAATTATAAAAGAAAGTTTCAACAGATCAAATTCTTTAATGAAACCTATATAAATATTACTCACCAAGGCTCTTCTTACCATTAGAGGCCTAGAGAAAATTTGGGAAAATATTCATAAGCCTTCTCTAAGAGTAAGAGCCTCTGCCTCATCTACCTAACCTATATAAATGAGTTCAGATTACCCTTACAAGAGCCATTGAATTTAAATATCAAACACCTTTTTTAATCAAAAGATAGGAGCACACCACCTGTAGTGTATTGATCAAGGTAAATGGTATACATCCATAGAGGGGGCAACATCCTGTCCCAATGCACCAAAACCATTGACCTCTATACAGCCGACACCCTCTAAACTATACAAAACTCAATAAGAACATAATCCCAAAAAATACCAAACTGCAACCACCATAATAAAAATTAAAAAAAAAAAAAAAAAAAAAAGAGCTGCAGCCTATAGAAATCAAACTGAAAGGAACAATAAATGCCAATCCCATCGCAAATTCCAAATACCTGCCCGATCCATCACCACTTTGACCTTAAATCTCTCCTTGGCAATGCCGCTGACCCCAGAATACTCTATCACCACCATTGTTGCTAATGAATCTTGCTAATCCATCAGCTACTGCATTGTTTTCTTGAATTGGGAGACCTTGTGCTGCATCATACTAAGGTGCCCTTTGATCTCCTCCCACTTGTACCAAATACCAGAGGGGGGGCCATCTCCTCCATCGAGGCATTCTACTAAAACTTTTGAATCAGTCTCAATGTGTGCACCATTGATGCCCATTTCTCTGCATTTTTGCAAGCCATCCAACGATGCTCGGGTTTCCTCCATCATGTTTGACAAGGGTCCATAATATTTATGGAAAGCAAACATCACTTTTTCATTTTCATCTCTACAAACCCCTCCACCCCCATTTTCACCCAGGCTTCCACCAACCCAAAAAAGGGCGCTTGGCATCTCCCACTTAGTGAGAACCCCAGGTTAAACATATTCTCCAAAGGATTCCCACCTGTGCTAGGCTTCTCCTTCTTAATTTTCAAAAGCTGACTGGGGGCACAGCCACCTGCACTTTCTAAGGATATGCGAAGTACAGACCGTGAGTCCACTTGATCCCAGAAATCCCTTGTTGATTGTAACAAGGATCGAGGGAATTTCATGACAAGAGCAAGATGACTGTAAATAGTGTTTCCTATTGATTTTTCACTTAAAGAAGGTTAGGCCAATCATTCCTAATAGTCCTTTTCCCATGATTTTTCCTTTGTATTAACTCTTAACTTAATTCTTTCTTTTAAAAACACTAACTTATTCTTTCTTTAAGCCCCGTTTCTAAACAGTCCCTTTTAAGCTTGTTTCCTCTTCCACATGATGGCCTAAACTCAGCTGAAGTAAATTCACTCCTTTCATTATGTGGAAGATCTTTAACTGAAGGTATGTAGATTCCATGATCTTGTGTAGGACCTTGTGTTATAGCCCACATAACGAAGGTAGTTGAGAAGAAAGAAAGTAATGGATTTGATCTTGTAATTGCTCAAGGGGGTCGAAGTTCAAACTATTTTGCCTGTGTATACTTTAGAGTCGACCATTTACCAGAATCTGGATCAAACAGTTAGAATGACCTTTTAGGCCATGGAAAAATTCCAAGGTGGGCCATCCAGATAGATATTGGGCGGTTCATTTTGTACAGAAACATGACTATTGTGTCATAAGAACCTGTTTCAATGATGCCCATGGTAAATCCAAGTAGAACAACCAGGTAGAATTTACCTCTGGGCAACAGCTCTCAGCTCTTTTGCACCTAAATGATTTGGGAGGAAGATTTTTTGCCCATCCATCACACGTGCTAACATGTCATTCGTGTCCGGGGTCAACACCATCTATTAAGTGCATCATCACGTGACCATACTCTTGCTAAAACATCAGGACTATCCAAGCTTCAGGTGGGCCACAATAGTGGTGAACTATGGCTTTTGATAAAGTGGAATATAGCCAACCTCAATTAGATGAAATAACCTGAAAATAAAAACCTGAGAGAGAGAGAGAGAGAGAGAGAGAGAGAGAGAATCTGGAAAGGTAGCTTTCATTCTGAACATAACCCCGACTTGTTTTTTTTTTTTTTTTTTTTTTTATCTTCTTGCTTTCTTTTTAACCAAATATTAACTCGGACTTGCAGAACCTCACTTTAGAAGGGTCAAAAATCAAAAGTGACTCTGAAATAATGACCTAACAATCGTTGGATCTATAATGGACAGTCAAAATGAAAATCTTCAATGGTTAGAATTCAACATAAATGTTCCCATAATCAGAGGGTTGGATAGCACGTAATCGCTCTATTTTTAAGGTTATGACCTCTACATTAGATGGTGCAACAAATTTGGATGGTCTGATTTGAGTTAAACGTATGGGACGTGCGTGGGAACTATCACACTCTGCGAGAGTATCAAATAAACTCCCATCCACGAATGTTGTATTTTGTGCAACGAGAAATCTTCACATTAACATACGACGTTGTATGTGAATTTTCACGTGCCATGCTTCCTTCCCGCCAGTATGTTACATGTTAGTTAAAACCAAAAAACGAAAGAAGAGAAAAACATGTTACTTTTGTATGACATCTGGGCCGTACAAACGGTAGGCCATCACATAAAGATCACTTGGAGGGAAAATTAGGATGGTCCATTCATCAGGTGGACTGCACTACCAAAATCAAAGGACGACCATTGATCTGACTCAAGTGGTACATGTGTGCCCCACCGAATGAGTCGATTGGTCCAATTGTTGGCCTAGGTCATGTTTATTGTGTGCCACCACCTTTTGCACGGATAGGATTTTCTACAAAACTGACACGTCAGCAGGAAACAAAGCCTTGAACACGAAATTTCACATGCAACGTTATATCCTATAACATTTCTGTTGCGTAATACCGTGTGCATCCGCCATAGATCATCGATAGTGGCAGCTCATCTGCATTTCATGCACGTCAATCCAAACCGTCCAAACTATGGTACCCAATGTAGCAGAAAATCCTAACCATGCATTTGGTGTCCAACAAATGGAGCACTAATAAGAGAATGGGTAATCGCTACAATGCGTTCGAAGGCTATATCCAATGGTTAAAATCTTCCATTCAGTGGGCCCATGAGTCCCTGGTCCATCCACAGTGGGGCCCATATTTTGGATCTCCAGGTTGACATACATGTATGCTACTGGTACTGTGGCTAAGTTGCCACCGTTCAATAAGCTATATAACATCGTTCTCTATAGTCCGTCTGCACAGTTTGCAAATGCGCAGTTTGGACCGAAAATCATGTTTTGGACCAGCCTTGATTTTATTTTTTTTCATTATTTATTATCATTTTTATTTTTTATTTTTTTATTTTTTTTCATTTTCTTATTTTCACCTTTGACCCCACAAATCAAATTGGTCACGCCATGGTGGACCATTTTAAATCATTTCGAAAACCACTAATTCACCTGGTGTGGGCCAGCTGAGTTTTGGAATGGATCCTTGCTGGGTATGGATACAACATGGTGGGCCCACGATAAATCTGGAAGTTTTATTGGTTGAGTGTCCGGTCCTAACTGCTCCTAATGGTGTGGCCAATCAGAGTTTCCGATTTGGCTTATTTTTTGCCCCATGGTCTAGCATTGAAGGGCATGACTAAGGGACGAAGTGGATCTGTTGTACACATCTCGTAGGCCCCACAACAGCCGTAGCATCGAAATAGCGAATGTAGGGGGGACGCAGATTTACTGCGACCCCCACTTCAGGAGCTTCCTACGCAGATTTACTGCGACCCCCACTTTTTCCTGTTGTGTGGCCCACCATGGTGTTTGTGATAAATCCACCCCATTTTTCCAGTACATATATATGAGGATATATGACCCCAAAAATGAGGAAGATATAAAACTCAAGTGGGCCACACAACAGGAAAAAGTGGGGACGAAAATGCCTACTTTGAAACCTTCTCAGGATCTAATGTGATGTTTATATGCCATCCAAACCGTTCACAAGGTCATTCCCAGTGGGACGAGCTGAAAACACAAAAATATTTCATGATCCAAAACTTTGTGGTCATGGTGGTACGTTCAATCCCCACTCTTTCTTGTCATGTGGCCTTCTTGAGTTTTGTCTCATTTTTGGCCTCATGTCTTAACATGAGCTAGCAAAGCAGATGAACAGGGTATTTTTCTCACAAACGTCATGGTGGGCCCACCTAGCTTCCGACTGCAAACTTCCTGTGGTCGGGGTCACAGGCAATCCGCGTCCTGCTAGGGGTACCTGTGAGCGTTCACTTGATGGAAAATACATGCATGCGATGATATACTATTTGAGAAAAAGAGTAATGATCTCATAAAACCCTTGTAGTAATGGTCTATCAGTATTGATTATCTATCTCATAGCAAAGCATTATGAAAGCCAAGATGCACCATCACCGATGAATCCGTTGCGATCACTTCCACCGGATTGACGGTGCAAGCAACTGTTGATTGATCTCCAAAAATCTGATGTTGCATGTGGCCCACCAACGTTGTTCCTGCATTGGTGATAAATGTTGTTTTGTTGTTGCAACATCGAGAACCATTACATGTATCACATTTAGTAATATGTTTACATTTCACAGATTGATATTTCATGCATGGGGCGGAAGCTATCGCATTCACAGACTCTAAAGCATGTGCGAGATGCGGTGTGGCTTCCTGGAGTGATCGAATTGTTAAACAGAACGTCGTCAACAGAGAACGAACATGCGTCATTGGATCAGTTGATGTCTTTGTGTTACGAAAGGCGTTACTTCTTCAACTAACAATTTTTTTGTTTTTCCTTTCCATATATTTTTTTTTTCTTTTTCAAAGTTTAGTTTGGTATTTTCATTTTCAATCTTCTTGATGAGGTCCATCAATGTTCATTTTCAATATATTTTTGCTGCAATCGGGTTGCGTTAGTTGGGTTTGGGTTGACCCAAAATCAGGTTGCAACCTTAACCGTATGCAATTTACATGAAGGTTGGTTAGGTGAGAGAACTATATATCTGCTGGGTCTACCTTTTGAAATCGGTCTTACATCCATTCCCATGGCCCAACCTGCCGGTATTGGTATCTAACCCTTGAGCTAAGGCCCCAGATACAAGCTCACTCTACTTTTGAGCTCAGGAATCGGACCAGTTAGGCAGGACCTACTAGGCAATATTTATTAAAGGATTACAATGCTAAGAACTAGAGGTGGCAATGGGTCCGGTTGGGTTCGGGTCATTTCCACCTCAACCCTAACCCGATCCAAATTGAATTCGGGTTGGATTTTTCCAGCCCTTACCCAACCCAAATTAAACCGGGTCGGATCAGGTTGACCCACATTTTAATGATAAACTAAATTCCTATCAACAATCAAATAAATATAAACATTAAGATAATTTTATTAATTTATTTTATGGACCATTAGCTACCATTTCTGTTCTCCAATAAATAGGCACTAGAAATAAAATAAAAAAAAATCTCATGATATTTTAGTTCACATGTCATAAAGTGTGATCATTCACATGTTTATTAAATTGACGGACATGTGGACCGTTCCTAGTAGGGTGTGTGAGAAAAAAAACTATGTATTATTTAACTAATAAGAAAATTAATATATAATAGTCTACTTAACTCCGGTATGATTCGGGTCGGGTTAACAGGTCGGGTTGAATTTTACCAAGTCTACTAAGAACTGTAAACCGAGTAGAATTTGCTTACGGACAGATCAGGGAAGGTAGAGCAGCAACACTATATCAGAACTGCTACACTGTTGACAAATCTGCTGTACTGCTGAACAGGGGCCGAGCACAACCCGGACGCTACTTTAGGACTAGTCGCTTGCTACGGTGCAATGGTTCACAGCAGATAGGCACTACGATCAGTTGGCCCTCCACTTATGTGCTTCTGACTCTGGGTGTACTAGTGGATCGGGCCAGAGCACACATTGGCTGATGTTGGCTGCTTAACCAGAAATTGAAAAGAAAGCTAGAAGGCATAAATTTGAAACAAAACACTGTTAAAAATGCAAGAGCCTGTTGAGAATCCTTTTTAAAAATTGAACAACAAGCATGACGCGTGCAAAAAATTTGCCTAGGCATGCATTGCCCGATGCTTTCACATATATTTAGGGACTTAAGCTCCCAGCGAGTGACTTATCTATGATGGTGCTTGTTGACGTAGAGGTTTCACTTTTTGAAACGAGTCTCCCATTCATCCAATAGCACCCTTCGCCAATCCCATTCATCGTCTATTTCTCTTGTGCTGACAAGTCACCATCGAATTCTGTCGAAAAAGGCTTTAAATCTGTGCAAACAGAGTCCACTGACTGGTCGGCCAGTGGACAGCAATGCACAGGGGCTGGACAGGTTTCTGAAGGGTCTTAGACTAGTCGGCCGACCGGTCTACTGGAGGCTCCGACTGGTCACCTGACCGGTCGAATTAATTGGCAGCAAGGCATTTTTTTTTTTGCATAAACTCTCCGGACCGATTTGGTCAGTCGGTGACCGGTCAGCCGTCGTGCGGGATTTGAAACTTTGCACGGTTTTCGCGTTACAAATTTATAAATCCGGATTTTCTTCTATATAAACGCTTCCTAATCCGTGGTAGGCATTATGCTAAGCAATACCTAGGTACTCTAAACGAGATTAGGATTTTGGGGGAGAGAGGTTTGAGAGCTTTTGTTCATCTTTGGGGATCTACTTGCGTAGATTAGCTTTGTAATCATCTGAGATTTATAGTGGACGTGTCGCTTTGTGCCGTGGTTTTTTCCCGCAAAGGTTTTTCATGTAAAATTCGTTTGTCTTTGCGTTGATTGCTTGTGTGGCTGTGTGGTGATTGTTTGATCTTCTTCGTTGCTTCCGCTAACCGGATTTCTAACAAATTCACAATCTAAGGAGCAGTCTGTTTGGATTAGATTTGGCAATCACAAATGGACCATGTAGATGTGACCACGCGGCATGTATGATGTCTTCACAATGTGCGCTACATGTATAGAAGTAGCTCATCAGTGAATAAATCTTTATAGGGACGTGTTATTCACATGACTTGAGGGTAAGGACCCATAAGAGTTGGGGCTACATCATCACTTTGATGTAGGGAGAGAACTTCATGATCATGGACGAGGACTGACGACAATTCTGATTGGGATGGACCGGAAGAAAATTAAGAAAATCGACAGCTAATATCATATTTTGGCCGACCGAACACCCTGGTCAACCGAATGAACTGAATCAAACACCTGGAGGACTTAGTAGAAAATCAACAGATTTTGAATTCTCGATGGCTTTCTGATGGATTCCTGACACTTCTGGGCCGTCGGCAATATCGATTGCCCTAAAACACAACTTTGGGCGTTTGAAATTCCGCCAAATTTTCACAAAAATCATTAGACGTTTTTTAGGGACTTTGGTCGCCCGACATTGCCACTTCGAGCACCCAACTTTGTGGATATGCTGTGCAGATTTGCGCAATTTTTACTGATTTGTTTCTATTTTTCTTAGAACTCTTTCTAATTACGTTTTTAGGGTTTCAATAGCTGATTTAATTCATTGTTGGGGACATCTTTTTGCTTTGATTAACGAAAATTTCATAGTTTTAGTCTTTTATTCTTCGTGGATTCGAAGATTGGTCTCGTGGATTCGAGATATCCCCTCGTGGATTCGAGGAAGACTGGTTGAGGAGTCCCAATAGCTCCGTAGATTTGGAGTAGGTATCTTGTAAGAGAGATGGAGATCGATCTCACCACGTCTACGCCTGTGCCAAGTTGTTATCAGAGTGAGGACACCCCTCGACTGATTCTTCTTTACAAAGGTACGGACAACAACCTCATAAACGGTGATCTAAGATATCAACCTCAATCAATGACGGCTTTTAGAGAGTTTGAACTGGAGAGACGACAAGCTATGTAAGGGCTGCAAGCTTCCCCCGACCGCGTAGCGGACACCATATAATTCTATGTTCATAATATTGGAATCCCATTTCTAGGTTCCACTGGATTTCACAATCAAGTTACTCGCAGAGCACCCCCGGCGATGAGTCGCAGGGTTACCCCAGATCAATCATTCTCAACAGATCGATCCTATAGGTGGGCGATAGAACTTCCCATCTTCAATGGCTAGGATCGCATCAATGAATGGCTCTCTGATGTCGAGTACTGCTTCGACTACATGAAAATTCTTGAAGAGAGAAAATTTTTAATCACGGTATACCATTTGAAGGGGAGCACTTTGGTTCGATGGGAATATGTTCAGCACTGTCGAAAGTAAGATATGAAAGCACCGATACGTTCGTGATCATGGATGAAACGGGAGATGTTGAGACGATTTCAATTCCTATACGATGATGATGATGATGATCATGTACTATCCCAGCAATCTCACAATTTGCAGGAATCCTATTGTTTTGAGCCGGATTCCCGACAGAACGTCGGATTCCATGGTGGCATTCGAGACGTCCCTGTGGAAACGAAAAACTTACCCAAAACTTTTAAAGTGGAGGGGCAGTCTTTCGTATTTGTACGAGATATCGTCACATAACTTGAGGACGGTGTGATGGTCCCGGATGGTTATACAACAAATTATGATGAGATCCTTAAGATACAACCCGTCATCATCTCAGCGATTGTTCGAAATCCTAAGAATATTGAAGAGATCAACACCTCCGTCATGAAGGACAAGGAGATATAGCCTATAAACATCACAAAAAATGAGGCCATGGAAGGGGAAGATGAAGTACCGCCTCCTATTGTCTCTGAGGTTGATCAAACTCCTGAGACAGTGGAGGAGATCACTACTTCGGATGTGAAAAACAAAGAAGAAGGGCCTGTAAATGTCCCAAAAATTGTGGATCTAGTTTTGTAGGAATCTATAGACATTTCAGAGGTTATGGAACCAGTTTTGCAAGAATCCAAGAGGATCTCAAATGATACTTTGGTGATTTTGACTGTGGAAGATTGGAAGGCATTGTAGGCTGGCATGAAAGAAGATGTGCTCAAGGAAAGTGACGTGGATGAAGAGCCTTATCTCTTATATGAGATGGAGCAGTAGCTAAGAAAGACTAAGAAACGTCGATCCCTGAAGTTACGATCGTGTTTTGGATCAAATCTGAAGCATAACTCGAGGGTGAGTTATTTTGAAGTGGAGGGGTCTGATGTAGGAAGAGAACCTCTTGATTGTGGGCAAGGATCAACAGAGAACGAACATGCATCATTAGATCAGTTGATGTCTTTGTGTTACGAAAGGCGTTACTTCTTCAACTAACAATTTTTTTGTTTTTCCTTTCCATATATATATTTTTTTTCTTTTTCAAAGTTTAGTTTGGTATTTTCATTTTCAATCTTCTTGATGAGGTCCATCAATGTTCATTTTCAATATATTTTTGCTGCAATCGGGTTGGGTTAGTTGGGTTTAGGTTGACCCAAAATCAGGTTGCAACCTTAACCGTATGCAATTTACATGAAGGTTAGTTAGGATCATCTTACAGAGAGAGAACTCCTATATATCTGCTGGGTCTACCTTTTGAAATCGCTCTTACATCCATTACCATAGCCCAACCTGCCGGTATTGGCATCTAACTCTTGAGCTGAGGCACCAAATACAAGCTCACTCTACTTTGAGCTCAGGAATCGGACCAGTTAGGCAGGAGCTATTAGGAAATATTTATTAAAGGATTAGAAGGCTAAGAACTAGAGGTGGCAATGGGTTGGGTTGGGTTTAGGTCGGGTCGTTTCCACCTCAACCCTAACCAGACCCAAATTGAATTCAGGTTAGATTTTTCTAGCCCTTACCCAACCCAAATTAAATCGGGTCGAGTCGGGTTGACCTGCATTTTAATGATCAACTAAATTCCTATCAACAATCAAATAAATATAAACATTAAGATAATTTTATTAATTTATTTTATGGACCATTAGCTACCATTTCTATTCTCCAATAAATAAGCACTAGAAATAAAATAAAAAAGATCTCATGATATTTTAGTCTACATGTCATAAAATGTGATCATTCACATGCCGTTCCTGTGGGAGGAAAAAAAAACTATGTATTATTTAACTAATAGGAAAATCGATATATAATAGTCTACTTAACCCCTATATGATTCGGGTCGGGTTACCTTGAACTCTAACCTGACCCATAAAAATCCGAGTCAGGTTAACACGTCGGGTTGAATTTTGCCAAGTAGAATTGTAAACCAAGTAGAATTTGCTTACAGACAGATCATGGAAGGTAGAGCAACACCACTATATCAGAACTGCTACACTGTTGACAAATCTGCTGTACTGCTGAACAGGGGCTGAGCACAACCAAGACGCTACTTTAGGATTAGTTGCTTGCTACGGTGCAATGGTTCACAGCAGATAGGCCCTACGATCAGTTGGCCCACCAATTATGTGATTCTGACTCTGGTTGCACTAGTGGATCGGACCAGAGCACACATTGGCTGATGTTGGCTGCTTAACCAGAAATTGAAAAGAAAACTAGAAGAAGGCATAAAGTTGAAACAAAACACGGTTAAAAATGCAAAAGCCTGTTGAGAATCCTTTTTAAAAATTGAACAACAAGCATGACGCGGGCAAAAAATTTGCCTACGCATGCATTGCCCCATGCTTTCACATATATTTAGGGACTTAAGCTCCCAGCAAGTGACTTATCTATGGAGGTGTTTGTTGACGTAGAGGTTTCACTTTTTGAAACGAGCCTCCCATTTATCCAACGGCACTCTTTCCTATCCAATTCATCGTCTATTTCTCTTGTGCCGACAAGTCACCATCCAATTTTGTTGAAAAAGGCCTCAAATCTGTGCAAACAGAGTCCACCGACCGTTCGGCCAGTGGACAGCAATGCACCGGGGCTGGACAGGTTTCTGGAGGGTCTTAGACCGGTCGGCCAACCGGTCTGCTAGAGGCTCCAACTGATCGCCCGACCAGTCGAGTTAATTGGGAGCAAGGCATGTTTTTTTGCATAAACTCTCTGGACCGATTTAGTCAGTCGGCGACCGGTCGGCCGTCACGCAGGATTTGAAACTTTGCACGGTTTTCCCGCCACAAGTTTCTAAATCCGAATTTTCTTCTATGTAAACGCTTCCTAATCATGGTAGGCATCATGCTAAGCAATACCTAGGTACTCTAAACGAGATTAGGGTTTTGGGGGAGAGAGGTTTGAGAGCTTTTGTTCATCTTTGGGCATCTACTTGGGTAGATTAGCTCTATAATCATCTGAGATTCATAGTGGAGGTGTCGCTTTGTGTCGTGGTTTTTTCTTGCAAGGGTTTTCCACGTAAAATTTGTTTGTCTTTGCGTTGATTACTTGTGTGGCTGTGTAGTGATTGTTTGATCTTCTTCGTTGCTTCCGCTAATCGGATTTCCAACGAATTCACAATCCAAGGAGCAGGCTGTTTGGATAAGATTTGGCAATCACAAATGGACCATGTAAATGTGACCACGTGGCATGTATGATGTCTTCACAATGTGCACTACATGTATGGAAGTAGCTCATCGGTGAATAAATCTTCATAGGGATGTGTTATTCACGTGACTTGAGGGTAAGGACCCGTAAGAGTTAGGGCTACATCATCACTTTGATGTAGGGAGAGACCTTCATGATTGTGGATGAGGACCGACGACATTTCTGATTGGGATGGACCAGAAGAAAATTAAGAAAATCGATAGTTAATATCATATTTTGCCCGGCCGAACACCCTGGTCGACCGACTAAACTGGATCAAATACCTGGAGGACTTAGTAGAAAATCAGCATACTTCGAATTCTCGAGGGCTTTTTGATGGATTCCCGACGCTTCTGGGCCGTCGGCAATGTCGATTGCCCGAAAACACAACTTCAGGCGTCCGAAATTCCGCCAAATTTCCACAAAACTCTTTAGACGTTTTCTAGGGACTTCGGTCACTTGACATTGCCACTTCGAGCACCTGACTTTGTGCAATATGTTGTACAGATTTGTGCGAATTTTTACTGATTTGTTTCTATTTTTCTTAGAACTCTTTCTAATTACGTTTTTAGGGTTTTAATAGCTGGTTTAATTCGTTGTTGGGGACATCGTTTTGCTTTGATTAATGAAAATTTCATACTTCTAGTCTTTTATTCTTCATGGATTTGAAGATTGGTCTCGTGGATTCGAGATATCCCCTCGTAGATTCGAGGAAGACAGGTTGAGGAGTCCCAGTAGCTCCATGGATTCAGAGTAGGTATCTTATGAGAGAGATGGAGATCAATCTCACCACGTCTACTCCTGTGCCAAGTTGGTATCAGAGTGAGGACACCCCTCGACCGATTCTTCTTTACAAAGGAACGAACAACAACCCTATAGATGGTGAACTAGGGTATCAACCTCTATCAATGACGGCTTTTAGAGAGTTTGAACAGGAGAGACGACAAGCTATGTAAGGGCTGCGAGCTCCCTTGACCGTTTAGCGGACACCATATAATTCTATGTTCATAATATTGGAATCCCGTTTCTAGGTTCAACTGGATTTCACAATCAAGTTGCTCGTAGAGTGCCCCCAGCGATGAGTCGCAGGGTTACCCCAAATCAACCATGCTCAACAGATCGATCCTATAGGTGAGCGATAGAACATCCCATCTTCAATGGCTAGGATCGCATCAACGAATGGCTCTCTGATGTCGAGTACCGCTTCGACTACATGCAAATTCTTGAAGAGAGAAAATTTTTAATCACGATATACCATTTTAAGGGTAGCGCTTTGGCTCAATGGGAATATGTTCAGCACTGTCATAAGAGATGAAAGCACCGATACGTTTGTGATCGTGAATGAAAGGACGGATGTTGAGACGATTTCAATTCCTATACGATGATGATCATGATCATGTACTATCCCAGCAATCCCACAATTTGCAGGAATCCTATTGTTTTGAGCCTGATTCGCGACAGAACGTCGAATTCCATGGTGGCATGCAAGACGTCCTTATGAAAACGAAAAACTTACCCAAAACTTTTAAAGTGGAGGGCAGTCTTTCGTATCTATATGAGATGTCGTCACAGAACTTGAGGGTGGTGTGATGGTCCCGAATGGTTATACAACAAATTCTGATGAGATCCTTGAGATACAACCCGTCATCATCTCAGCAATTGTTCAAAATCCTGAGAAGATCGAAGAGATCAACACCTTCATCGTGAAGGACAAGGAGATATAGCCTATAAACATCACCGAAATTGAGGCCATGGAAGGGAAAGATGAAGTGCCGCCTACTATTGTCTCTGAGGTTGATCAAACTCCTGAGACAGCGGAGGAGATACTTCAGATGTGAAAAGCAAAGATGAAGGGCCTGTAAATATCCCAAAAATTGTGGATCCAATTTTGCAAGAATTCATAGACATTTCAGAGGTTATGGAACCAGTTTTGCAAGAATCCAAGAGGATCTTAGATGATACTTTGGTGATTTTGACTGTGGAAGATTGGAAGGCATTGTAGGCTGGCATGAAAGAAGATGTGCTCAAGGAAAGCGACGCGGATGAAGAGCCTTATCTCTTATACGAGATGGAGCAGCAGCCAAGAAAGACTAGAAAACGCCGATCCCCGAAGTTACGATCGTGTTGTAGATCAAATCTGAAGCATAACTCGAGGGCGAGTTATTTTGAAGTGGATGGGTCTAATGTAGGAAGAGAACCTCCTGATTGTGGGCAATGATCGATGACGTTTCTGATGGAGATGGATCGAAAGAAAATCAAGAAAATCGACGGTCAATATCATATTTTTGCCGGCTAAACTGGATCAAACACCTGGAGGATTTAGTAGAAAATTAGCAGATTTCGGATTCCCAACAGTTTTTCGATGGATTCCCAATGCTACTGGGCCGTCGGCAATGTTGATCACCTGACAACACAATTTCAAGAGCCAGAAATTCTGCCAAATTTTCAGAAAACTCTCTGGACGTTTTTTAAGGACTTCAGTCGCCCAACATTGCAACTTTGGGTGCTCGACTTTGCACAATCTGTTTTGCAAGTTTGTACGGATTTTTACTGATTTGTTTTCTAATTTGGTTAGAACCCTTTCTAATTACATTTTTGGGGTTTCAATAGCTGGTTTAATTCGTTATTATGGAAATCTCTTTGCTTTGATTAATGGAAATTTCAGACTTTTAGTCTTTTATTCTGCTTGGATTCGAAGATTGATCTCATGGATTAGAGATATCCTCTCATGGATTCGAGGAAGACTGGTTGAGGAGTCCTAGTAGCTCCGTGGATTTAGAGTAGGTATCGTGTGAGAGAGACGGATATCGATCTCACCACGTCTATGCCTACGCCACACTTACGAGAGATTAATAGCGATATAAGAATGTTGTATGGAGCCTTCAATCTGTGCAGAAAATAGACACCTTGGTTGGCTGATCGAACATACCTGAAAATACATAGACAGCTCTCAGGACAATTTTGGAGGGGTTCGACTAGTCGAACTCTAAGGCTCGACTGGTCGACAATATTCAAAATTATGGTGAAACTCTCTAGATAATATTTGGAAAGTTCGATTGGTCGAACTTGTGCCTTCAATTGGTCAAGGATGGTCTCGATCCATCTCAACTAATCGATCAAGCAGTCGACAGTTTGTGATGTCTAGTGCAGTTTTACGCATTTTGTTTCTATTTCTAATTTCATGTTATAGATAGGGTGTAATCGGGAATAGGGTTTAGCAGTAGAGTTCTAAACATGTAAGGAAGGTTTTGGAAGAAAAAAATACTAGGTTTTTCTCTTCGAGGTTGTTTTGTAAGTGTTCTCCATCTCTTGTAACTTTCGTTTTTATAATGATCCGCTTCGTGCCATTGTTTTTTTTTTTCAAAAGGGTTTTTCCACGTAAATTCGTTTGTCTTCTGTGGTTGGAATTACTTGTGCTTTTGTGATTACTTTGTTTGATTCTCCTCTAAGTTGCTTCCGCGATCCCAACAAGTGGTATTGAGCTAACATTGGGAATCAGTTTTAAATGTGAGACAAAGTATTAATGGCCTCAAGCATGAAGTTCGACATTAAGAAGTTCAATGGGAAAAACAACTTCGAACTATGGACGATGAAGATGAGGGGCCTTCTAGTTCAACAAGGATTGGAAAATACACTCCTTCAGAAAGATAAACAACTAGAAACTATGAAGGAAGAAGAGTGAAATAAGACGGATCAGAAGGCTAATACCTCAATTTAGTTGTGTCTATTGGATGAGGTCTTCTATAATGTTCTTAGAGAAAAGAGTTTCGCTAAATAATGGGTGAAGTTGGAGAGCGTTTGTGCAACAAAGTCTCTCTCAAGTCATTTGTATCTGAAGCGACAATTCTACAATATGAGAATGCTGGAGGGGTTGCTGTTAATGAACACATTAGTCACTTCAATGGTTGATTTACCAATTGATGGATGTGAAAGAAGTGATTAAAGAAGAAGACTTAACCCTTATTCTTTTGCATTCTCTACTAGATTCTTATAAGAATCTTGAAGAGACTTTATGCCACGGTAGGGACACCATTAACATCGATATCGTTATCTAGACATTCGGTAGAGGAAGTTAAGAAAGAAGAACAATAGCGAGGGTACCTCTACGGAAGCGTTGGTTTCAAGGGGGAGAAATTTTGAATGGGAAAAGGGGGCTTATAAGTCTAGGTCCAAATCCAAGGGCAAGGACAAAATGAAGTGCTGCTGGGAGTGTGGGAAGACTGAACATATGAAGAAAGACTACAAATCACAAGATAAGGAGAAATCATATGCATCTTTAAGGGAGGCCAATCTGTGAAATCCACAAAGGACGTGAATAGTGATGATTGCATGTATTAACTGCATCCAGATTCAAGTTTTTAGCAATGAATGGATCTTAGATTCAGGGGCATCATATCACATGTGTCCTGATCGGAGTTTATTCACTATATACTACGAGTATGAGGTGGGATGGTGTTCTTGGGAGATGAGTACCCCTGCAAGATGGTTGGTATTAGTTCGGTGCACATCTGGATGTTCAATGGGATGGAATGTATTCTGACAGATGTGAGCCACGTCCCTAAACCAAAGAATAGTCTAATATCTTTGGGAGCTCTCGAGGCAGTGAGATTCAAGTTCACCAGGTTTAATCATGTCCTACGAGTTTTAAAAGGGGCACTCATAACCATGAAGGCACAGAGGAGCGAAAATATCCACAAGTTGATCGAAAATACCGTCTCGAGTGGAACTACAATAGTTGTAGCGGAGTCCATGTTTGCACATTTGTGGCATGCAGGCCTAGGCCATATGAGTGAGCACGGGATGAAGGTACTTTCTAACCAAGGTCTTCTTCCTACTTTTAAAAGTATAGATTTCGCATATTTGAACATTGTATATATGATAAACAATCTAGACTGTCATTTAAAACGAAAAAACGTATAAGTAGCGGGGTGCTTGACTATGTGCATTCTGATGAGTGAGGCCGTCACCCATTATTTCTGGAGAAGGCTCGTCGTATTTTGTCACCTTTATCGACGACTTCTCCAAAAGTTTTTAGATTTATTTCAAGAAGAATAAATTTGATGTTTTCACCACCTTCAAGCTGTGGAAGGTGATGGTGAAAAGGCAAACGGGGCGAAAGTTGAAGGTGCTAAGGATAGACGATGGAGGTGAGTTCACTTCTGAGGAATTTGATCGTTATTGCAAGGAAGAAGGGATTATGAGGCGCAACACAGTGCGGGATACACCAGAGCAGAATAGTGTGGCCGAAAGGATGAATCAGACTCTCTTGGAGAGAGCCCAAAGCATGTTGAATATGCTGGATTGGGTAAGGAAATGTGGACTGAAGCCATGAACAAGGCTTGTTACTTGGTAAATCAATCCCCATCTACGGCGCGCAATAGGTTGTAAAATTCCAAAAGAAGTGTAGAGTGGTCATGATGTAAGGCTGCGAGTATTTGGTTATGATGCCTACTCTCATGTACTATCAGTTGAGAGAAATAAGCTAGACCAAAGGTTTAAGAAATGTGTCTTTGTCAGTTATGGTGATGGTGTGAAGGGTTACAGAGTACATGATCTGGTCACACGGAATATTACACTTAGCTAGTACGTCGGGTTTGATGAGTTATTGGTGTTGAAGTAGAAAATGGTGAGACACAGGCTGAAACTGACACATAAATAAAGGGATAGAGTATGTGGAGCATCCACCTTTAAGAAGGAATCCACCGAAGGATTGTATGTTAAAAGGGAGATATAGGGATTACTCAAATGTTGCATTCGCCCTCACTACAGATGAGGGGGATGAAATTGCGGAATGGATAATCTAACATGACACCCTACGCATATACGAGGAAGCTTGACTGAGCTTTAAAATTATGGCTAAATCCTAAAGAGGGGTGATTGGGACCATTTAAAAATTCCTTTTGAAAACCTCTTGCCTAATTAAACTAATTAGCAATTATAAACTAATTAAGTAAGAATATAAACTAATTAAGCAAGAACACTTAGCTTTCAAGCTTAAGTGGATCCAATCACAAGGTTAGTATATAATAAGCAATTAAACAACCTAGCTTAAGCATGCATAGATAATCAAATGATTTAACTAATCAAGAACCTAATCTATGCAACCTATGTAGACTATATGAGAATGGATCATATGAGCTCAAGCCTACACTACTTAGTGAAAGTACATCTTTTGTGTGAATGTGCTTATCTAGTGCCTAGCATACATTCCTATCAAGCATTCATAATTAAACAATTAAACATACAATGCTAAGATAACAATGTGCTCAAATACAATATAAACACAAGCATGTATAGTGGTTCGACTTTAGGTTTACTCCACTCCCGATTAACTACTCATCCATTGAGCACACTAGCATTCACTAGGGAGTTTAAATTAGGTTCCTCTCAACTTAGGTGTTTTAAATTGGTTCCACCCTACCGGGGAGTTTGACAATGTTCTTCCCAACTTATGACAAAGATTTTACTGGTTCATCTCTCAACCAAGATGTTTATGGGTTCCATCCAACATGGGAGTTTGACAAAGATCCTCCCTACCCTTTAGTTCTAATCCTAGAACCTAGCGTACGCTCCTGCCGGAGGCTCCCCTTGGAGACTTGGACAAGTTTGTCAATATAAAATCTTACACTCAATCATCAACGGGGAAGGAGTGCAACTGAACTCTCAAAATGACACTTACTTGTCGAATGAGCCCCTTGTTTAGCTCCTTCTTAGGTTGCTTGATTTCCGCTCTCCCATGCTTCAATCATCTCCTTGATGCTCCCCCGATCGTGTTGTCGCTATGTTATCAATGCCTCAACTTCACTAATCAATCACCTCACATGAGATGCTCTTGAGATGCCTAAGGTGATAAGAGATTGTGTGAATTCTCTACAACTAGTAGGAGTTGGTTGCCTAGAGAAATTCCACCTGATAGGATCTTTAGAGAGATTTAGACGAATCATCTACCTATGGTCAAGGTGCCTAAACTTCTAAAGATCAAGAAAGAACAAATTCATTTTCACATGAGCTTTGAATGCTCCATCTTGTGATCAAACATAAGGAAGATGACTTAGAATGCTTAAGATTGAAGCCTAATGGTATGGGCAATGATGGTGGCTTCTAATGCGTTAAAATCTCTCTACTTGACGTAAAAAATGAGCCCAGCCTTTATAAAAGAAAAGCACCAACGATTGAGAATGGATGCCAACAGCTCTTTATCGACCGGTGGGGACCGGTTGGCTAGGAGTCCACGACCAGTTGAATATTGCTAACTGACTGGTCTAGTAGTGACCTGCTGTTTAGCCTCTAATTTATACATATTCTAACCCTTATCATCACACATTATGCATGGTTTACGTGTTTATAGTCTAAACTAATACATGTTTTTGTGTTTACAGGAATAAGATGGAGATTTCATTAATTCAAGGCTTAAGAGGGCACTTTACATACATTGAAGATCAAGGAACCAAATGTTAAAAGATGAAGGAAAGAAGCAAGAAGAAGAAAAGAAAAGAAGAAAAATTATGTTGAGAGATTGATCTCCCAGCCTGAGCGATTAATCTCACATCCTGAGAGATTGATCTCCCATCCTAAGCGATTGATCTCCCGACCTGAGCGATTGATCGATAGAGCCTGAGCGATTGATCGATGGAGCCTGTAGATCAATTGCCCGAGCCATAAAAAGTCTAGATTTTTTAAGATTCGTTGTTGAAACTCGCTGGACACTTTTTGCACACAATGATCAATTGCCCGGCCACCTACGATCAATCACCCGGAGCAAGCGATCAATCGCTCAGCTCAAGAGATCAATCAACAATGCACTCAGTCCAGAAACTTCTAAATTCGGTCCGATTTTCTCTACGCAATGCGTAAGTTTTATGCAAAAAGATTCTTCATTTGTGGAGTGTGAAAGCTATAAAAGGAGAACTCCACTCCTTTCCTGAGGCATCTAGCAACATGGGGAGTAAAGAGATCAAGACCTAGGAGGCTTTCTAGCCTCCTACAACTAGTTTTCTTCTTCTTCTAGTTCTAGTTTCTAGTTTTTAATACTTTCTTCTAGTTAACCTCTTAGCTAAGGCTAAGAGGTGAAGCTGGTAGCTAATCTGATGTTTAATTAAGTTTGATTCAAGTACCTTTACTTCAAGTTTGGATTTTTATTGTTCTAGTTTGAATAAAAGATGATATTTTTAGAAGTTTTATGAGAGTTCGTGTACTCCAGACATCGATTCCTTGCAATTCTCTAAGATTGTCATGTTTGTTTGATTAGATTCGAATTATAGTAATCCTTGAGCAAGCCATAGTCCATTGGCATGGCTTTTACTCCGAAGGCTACATGTTTAAATGCTATGTGTTTGATTAGAACTAGAAATTAAATTTCTGACTTGAATGGGATTATTATGCTTCAATGGTTTATCTTCCGACTAGATAAGAGATAGGACTTCAATTATAGTTGTGTTTCATGCTTGAGTGAATGAATTAACATGGATTTCTACAAGTGGATCCTCAAAAGCCTTAGTTCACTTTTTCATAATCTCAGTTTTTCCTGTTTATGTTTAGTTCTTAAAAGCTATTTTCCTAAACTTCTTAGATTTCAGTTATTAGAGTGGTTAGAATTCGTTTACCTGTTTCGTTGTGGATCAACCTCGGTCTTACCGAGAATTATTACTACATCGCAGCCTTGCACTTGAGGTGAGCGAACACCTGCACAGAATTTTTGTTGCTATCCTAACTGGGTCGGTCACGACTAGTTGGACAGTCCAGCCGACCGGTCATCAGACTAGTTGAATTAAGGCCCGGGACGAATGTTGCTTGTTGTCCCATTCTAAGCTCTAACGAATGGTCGACCATGATTCAGGACCGATCGGCAGACCTGATTTGCTAGCTGTATTGAGATGTGTTTTACAGCAGCAAGGGCAACCTCTTTGGCCATCTTTTGGGTGGTCTTTTGGAACACTTAAGGCCAATCTAAGATGACTACAAGTATGCCTAATAGGTCAAGGTAATCTAGAGGTTTAAGTTTTGGTTTTAGTTCAAGGTTCAAGACTCACCAAGGCATCTCTTTTACCTGTTTCTTCTTCCTTAATGCAGCAGGTCCACTTGAGTCTTCAGTCTTCGTCTTCTTTAAGCTCAATAGACACTAGACTCACTGACCTACGTAATTAACAACTGAGGCGCACTAGTATGTCATAGAAAAGTGCACTCACAGGGGATCTATCTACTTTTTCGAAGGCTCTTAATGATACAGATGCGGAGAAGTAGAAGACGGCAATGTATGATGAGATGGACTCCTTGTACAAGAATGACACGTGGAAGTTGATGGAGATTCCCATCGAGTGAAAGGCGATTGGTTGCAAGTAAATCTTTAAAAAGAAACGAGATAGGTATAAGACAAGATTGGTTGCGAAGGGTTCTACCCAAAAGGAGGGTGTTAACTTCAATGAGATTTTCTCACCCATTGTGAAGAGTGTCTACCAGGTTCATGTTGGTGTTGGTTACCCAATACAACCTTGAATTGGAATAAATGGATGTAAAGACTGCTTTCCCGCATGGGGAATTAGACAAGTAAATCTACATGAAGCAATCAAAAGGGTTCAAAATAAAAGGGGTAGAGAACAAGGTTTATAGGTTGATGAGGTCGTTTTACAATCTGAAACAATCGCCTAGGTAGTAATACAAGAAATTTGATTCTTTCATGGTGAGTCAGCGGTTTACCAGAAGTGAGTATAATCATTGTGTCTACTTCAAGACACTGAGTGATGGAAAGTACATTATTCTGGTATTGTATGTTAATGACATGCTTATTGTCAGTCATAGCATGTCTGAAATCAACATACTAAAAACTCAATTATCAGGGACATTTGAAATAAAAGATTCGAGGTTACAAAGTGGGTTCTCGGCATTGACATACAAAAAGACAAGAAAAAGAGGAGGCTTTGGTTATCTCAGGCATAATACCTTGAGAAGGTATTAGTGCAGCATTAGATGGACAAGACAAAGTCAGTCAGCATTCCCCACGTTGCTTGTTTTAAGCTATCTTCGGAGCAATGTCTTGAAATAGATGAAGAAAAGCAAGTTATGTCTCATTTGCCTTATTCAAGTGCGGTTGGCAGCTCGATTATGTCATGGTCTATATGAGACCAGATATTTCACATGTAATGGGTGTTATTAACAGATTCATGTCTAACCCTGGCAAGTAACAGTGGGAGGCAGTGAAATGGCTACGTCGGTGTCTCGAGGTATATAGGATTACTCCTTAACATTTGAGAAATCAAGGGACAAGTTAGTAGACTACATAGATTCATATTATGCTGGAAGTGTAGACAATAAAAGGTCAACTTTTAGTTACTCGTTGTGTTGGCAGGTGAAGTGATCAGTTGGATGTTGAAGCTTCAGTCTATGATGGCTCTTTCCACTACTGAAGCAGACTACATGGCATTGACAAAAGCATTTGAGGAAGCAGTTTGGTTATGGAGAATGATAAATCAATTGGGGCTTCAACGGGAGGTTGTGCCGGTAATTATGACAGTGTAAGCACTATCAATTTGGCGAAGAACTTGATTTACCATTCTAGAACTAAACATATTGATGTGCATCATCATTTTATCTGACAGGTGCTTGAGGAAGGCGGTGTGACCCTAGAAAAAATCCATACAAGCGTGAATTCGGATGACATGCTTACGAAGGTGATCCCTACAAAGAATTTTAAGTTCTGTTCGACTTCTCTGAGTTTGGCGAAGATAGAGTGAAGACAAAGTGTGCACGAGAAGTAATGGAGCTATGGTGGAGACGAATTAGAGATGGTGGAGTAAAAGGACAAATGGAGGATCGATGATTGAAGCCTCGGTGGATATTGTTTGGAGTCTTCAATCTATGTAGAAAATAAGGTGTTTGACTGGTCAACTAATCAAACATGCCTGCAAATACATAGACAGGTCCCTAGACAAGTTTGGAGCGGTTCGACTAGTCGAACTCTGAGGCTCGACTGGTCGATGATATTTGGAATTATGATGAAACTCTCTGAACAGTTTTTGGCAAGTTCAACGAACCTGTACCTTCAACTAGTCAAGGATGGTCTCAACCCATCTCGACTAGTCAACCGAGCAGTCAGCAATTTGCACTGTTTAATGCAGTTTTACGTGTATTGTTTCTATTTCCAGTTTCATGTTATACATATGGGTGTAATTGGGATTGGGGTTTAGCACTAGAGTTCTAAACATGTGAGGAGGGTTTTGGGAGAAGAAAAGACTAGGTTTTTCTCTCCGGGGTTGTTTTGTAAGTGTTCTCCATCTCTTATAACTTTCGATTTCATAGTGATTCACTTTGTGCCATGGTTTTTTTTCCTGAAAGGGTTTTTTCACGTAAATTCATTTGTCTTCTGTGTTTGGATTTTCTTGTGCTTTTGTGATTGCTTTGTTTGATTCTTCTCTGAGTTGCTTCTGCAGTCCCAATAAAGAAGGCATTCAGCAAAGGGCAAGCACGATCAAATAAAGATAACAACTACTTTATAATTTGCGGCATGCAAGATTTCCACATAGGCAAACTGTTACTCTCACGACTTCACCAAGGAATCTATAAATAGCAGAAGAAGTCACAAAGAGAAAGGAAGTGACACAATCAATCAATCAAACCAGAAACTACAACTCAATCCATCACAAAGCTATTCATCCAATCCTCTGGGACGTTTATCTCAAGAGTAGCTCAGTCTGTCCCTGCAATCATGCCAGACGGACTTAGTGATAACCTTTATCTGTAGCTAGTATTTGTAGTTCTTTTCCATCTGCACTTGTGAACAAATATGAAGGAAGACTATAGCTCCAGGAATTGTCTGCCAACGCTCATACGATGGGTCAACTATTGCTTATAATCTCGGCATTACTCAGTCCTCGCTTATCAGTGCGTTACACCACGAAGCACCCCACTGCTCTCAATCAGGTTGGTAATCCTATATTAATGGTAAGTTTCACTTTTCTGCATCCATCTTTAACTTATTTCCGCTCGATCACATAAGTGTTGCACCTTTGAATGTCCTTGATTCCCAAGGTAAAAAAAGAACTCATTGGAGGAATATTCTCAACCTCCGCAAATTGCGTGATAATCCACTCAACAATTGGCTGAATAGAGGCTAGTCATGTTCCCGACTAAGCACAGCTCTATCTCGACGCCAGGGGTTGGTGGTTTTAGTTTGAATTAAACCCAATTGGTTCTGGCACATATGCAAATCTTTCATGTGCACCACGTGGCTGAATTTCAGACCAACACCATTTTGGCATGCCCGATGAGACCAATGTGCAGTTGTTAATTGAGCAATTTGATAAAATGAGCCATTGATCCACAGAAAATAGTGGCAACATTGATGAACAAGAACTTCATTAGGCCCCCGAAGCAGATCATATGCAGGCCAATTCTGAAGTTCCAGAACCAATGCCTTTAGCCGTTTCAGAGGTAAGGTCATCATCTTAAACTAACTCCTTAGAACCATGGCTGGTGCGTTAGGTAATATACATGTAAGTTTGCAACAATTAACTGAACAATCCAAGGCTCAGGTCAAATCTATCATTCGAATTTTGGGATTTCTCAATGAGAGGTTTCCCAAAGTGGGTCAGTATAATGTGAAGACCCCTTTTTTCAAAAATGTTCCACAAAAACTATCAATTCCACCTCCATTAAATGTTCGATTGGATCAAGGCCAAGTCGCCCGATACACACCGCTTCAGGATGATGTTAGTAGAAATGGTCATAATAGATGACTCAATGGTTAAAATAAATATAAAGGAAATACTGGCATACCCCTCGTAGGGCAGTTCATGCACAACGAAACACTTGGGGGCAGGGTCCTTTTGTGCAACTACCTTAGATGGTTAACTAAGGATCTCAAGATCACAAGGCAACTATTTTACCTATATAAATGAGCTGAGACAAATTGGTTAATTTGATACAAGAAGTTACCTACCAATGACACAGTCGTTGAACTAATTGGCCAACATATCGTAAGCCTTACTCGAATTGGGTCGATCGACTAGCTGAAATACCAAGAAGCTGAAATACCATATTTTACGCTATTTTCTAGAGAAACAAGAATGGTAGAATATATTGGTCATTTTACCATGCAGTGTGGTGAATTTTCAATGAATGAATATGTAAAATTAAAATGATTTCCAAATTGTTTGATCGATATTTCTTTTTCATGGTATATAAAGTAACATCCATCAAGACATGGAAGAAATGTTTCACTCTCAGTTCTTTTAAATAGAACTCGAACTATCTTTGCTTACTTATCGTGCCTGAGACAGTTACCTAGTGAATCGACTTAAAGTTATATTGCTCGATTCAAGAGAGCAAGAAATAGATGTAGGGTTTTCATGTTAGAGGCTTAGTTTGTTAAACCGGCCATGGAAGGATTAGACGTTGAACTTTTAAAAAAATTCAAAGGAATGGATTTTGAACATCTGGTTGTCTTATCTATTAGAGCAACTAGATACAAATGGCTTTTACATAAAGAAAACCAATAGAAGAATTCATTTCCTAGGACATATTGTTGTGATCCGAATTATGAAATACCATTGGCTGAAATAAACTTTAAGAAACCTTTTATTTATATGGCCTTAACAAAAATCGAAGATGAATCTTCTGCTCAAAGCTCAAATGCTACCAAAGAATTTTCATAATGTGGCAGTCATTTTTCTTTTGATATAACAAAGGCCGATGAGATTTTCGATCTTCTTCTAGCCAGAAAAGTTATTAAGTTATTGTTGTTGAGGCCTAAAAAGTGGTATACATGTAATTCATCTATGGATCCATTGCTTGGTGATTCATGCACCTATTTAACTCATAAATCGTATCTATTCAACTCAATCATGAATCTACTTATCTAGCTCCACATTTTACCGTTTATATATAGTAAAGATAGTTGTACCGGTTTTATTTGACTCTAAGAGGTTCTTTTATCTCTTATGGCAAGCAGGAGTACGAGGTTTTGTATCTTATTATTATTATCAGAAGACTCAGCACCAGATCATTTATTACCAGTGAGTTGGTGCTAAGATATATATACTCTCTAAAAAAGTGTAAAGAAATGAACAAACAAACAAGAATTGAGCACACGAATCGAGATCAGATAGTCCCAACACATTAAGGGATGCGCGCGGGCCCACCCCAAGTGCAAAGTGAGGGCCCACAATCAAAGTAAGCAAAAGGGGAAGTGTTCGCTTGCCTCAAGTGTAAGGCTGCGATGTAGTAATAAATCTCGGTAAGACCGAGGTCGATCCACAGGGAATTGGATAACAAATTCCAAACTATTCCAGCAACTTAGTTTGCAATAGATAAGAGATTCAATTGGAATATTTATGCTAAAACAGTAACTTAATGAAAATCAGTAGTTTAAGGTACTAAGGCATTCAAGGATCCACTTGTAGCAATCCCATGTCAATCCAATCAATCCAAGCAAGATACACAACTAGATTTGAAGTCCTATCTCTCATCTAGTTGGAAAATAAAGCATTAAACACATTCAATCCCATTCAAGTTGAACTTCCAAGTTCTAGTCCCATTCAATCAATGTAGAATTCAAAATCATAGCCTTCGGAGTAACAGCCATGCCTATGGACTATGGCCTGCTCAAGGATTACTATAATTCGAATCTAAACAACACAACATGATAATCTAAGAGAATTGCAAGGAATCCATGTCCGGAGCACATGAACTCTCATAAAACATCTCAAACTATTAACTTGAAGAACTAGAATAACTAAAAATCCCAACTTGAATTGAAATTACTTGAATCAACTGAATCAAACATGAAATTAGCTACAAGCTTCACCTCTCAGCCTTAGCTGAGAGATTCTAGCCGAGCATTGTCATGCTACAACTAAAACTCAAATAAGAAAACATAAAAACTAGAAAAACCGGAGGTTGGAGGGTTGCAGACGCTCCACGACGACTTCCATCCTCTCCCACGACGTTCCTTGGCTTCTATGATGCCCTAGGAAGAGCCCCTAGGTGTCCTTTTATAGTATAGCACGGAAGGTTCCAGATTGCGCAAGAAATCCCGAACTGCGCAAAGAAAATCGGAGCTTCACGGAGAAGCTCTGTTACACGGACGACCGGTCGCACGACCTGTCTGAGCTCTTGGATGACCGGTCTTAAAACCGAAAAAACAGTCCAGAGAGTTTTTCCGAAATCCAACTTTAAAATTTTAATTCCAGGACCTGTCATACGACCGGTCTGAGCAGTGGACGACCGGTCGTGAGTGGTCCAGTGGCCTTTTGCAGAACAGTCTTCCTCTGTGAATAGTCGGACCGGTCTGACGACTGGTCTTGGCGATGGACGACCGGTCGCATGACCGGTCTTGGCTGATTTTCCTGCTTTCTCCTTTTGCTTCTTTCTTCCTTTCTTCTCCTCTTTCTACTTTCTTTGGTCCTTCTTTATTCTTCATCCAATGCTTCAAATGGCTCTTTTTAGTCTCCAATTGGGTGAATTCTGCTCTCATTTCTAAAATCACAAAACATGCATTAGATGGCCCTTTTAAACATGAAAACCATTCATATAATGCGATGTAATGGGCAATGCAATGTATAAATTGGAGGTTCAACACACCCCCCAACCAGCTTTTTGCTAGTCCCGAGCAAAACATGCGTGAAACAATTTCAAACCTCCAAACCAACTCTCCTCCAGAAAACATGTTTCTATCCATTCCAAGATATACAAGTATAAATTTTGGAGAATTTAGGTGATAGAAATTGAAACCTTAAAATCTCACAGCATAATAAGTGTCTACATGAAATTCCCGCTGATTGATTGATAAATAGAAGAACTCGAACAGCTTCAGCCTAGTGTGCATAGTGAAAGTTCATCTTATGAGTTTCTGGGTTTATCTTCTTCATAGATCGACTAAACTATGGATCTCAAGGTGTATAGAGCAACAACAAGCCAATGACAGGAATTTGCCTTACCGTCCTTCCGACGACTTTCATACTACGTCCCATTTCCGGCTTTGGTTACGGGCAAACCATCCCCTGGTTGGTAATAGGTAGCCCTCTTCAAAATTTTCCACCAATTTTTCATCATTCCCAATTTCATCCTTCCTTTCCCTTTTTCTTTTAAATTAGATAGGATTTTTAGAAATCCATATCTTTCGTTATTTTCCCATGGACAAGGATGGGCAAAGTACCCCGGGTTGGTTTCTCAACACCTTTAAATCAAAGTCTAGCTAATCCACAAATCGCATAATCCTTTCAACCCATGAAAATCGTGTAATGTGAACTAGGTGTAAAGGTGTTCAAATTTTCTATCACTCACAACAATAAGGGAACTAACATATAAAACCATTATGTTAGGAGAAGTTCAAGACTTACAACATCACACACTTTATATCTCCTCTTCTTATACTCATATCATCTCGAATGTTATAGAAATAAGGTTTTCTAAAAGAGTTTTGAAATTTGAGAAAATTGAGAAAATTTTCCGCATATGAGGCTCGAAATGTTGCAACATGCTAGATGAAGAAGCTCATCTCACCCCCCAACCAAATCTTGCATTGTCCTCAATGTAAAAAGATATGCAATGGGCATGAACATGAGAGCAATGGCAAAATAGAAGAGAGTGAGAACAATAGTACCTGAGTGAGCGATCATGGAAGTCTACAACCCAACAACTAAAGCTACTAAAACAGTAAAACGAAATAAAACTAAACCTAATCTACGAAAAGCAATAAAGATAACTAACCTGTCCTTATAAAAAGAGGATCTCCATCAGATTAAGAGATCGATTATCAGTATAACATCCAAAAGGACAAAGTTAAGTAGGATCATCAAGTGGTGTAACAAAATTTTCAGTAGAACTATCCACCATCCTGCTTTGGAAAGTACATTGGTGACATCAACCAGTCTAGCCCATTGAAAATCCTGCTGAAAAATTTCAGCGGGTTCTTCAACAAAATTGTCACCTGTACTCGGAAAGGAGAATTGCATTGGTTGGAAATCATTGAATATGGATCTCCTTTCCTTCCTGTCTGGGCAAAAATTATTCAAGTATGGATCATCCCAGAAGTGTTCTTCGGTTTGAACAAACCAAAGAGATGTGGAGACTTGTATTTCTTCTTCACAAGTCGATATGATCTCCACAAAATCAGATTTCACTAGTGCTTCCACAATTGAATTTTCAGTTTGGTGTTCTGTGGAAGGAAACTTTTTAGGCATCGGGGAGGTCTCTCTCAAAGCATGTACAATGTCTTGAATCATGGGATCATCCCAATCCTCAAAGTACGTTAGGCACTCCTCAAGTGTATAGGAGACCTCATCGGAGGAAATTTTCAGATTTGGACCCTTTATGTCTTCCTTCTTCTCAGAATTTTGTGTAGGTTGGAGTCGGTCCTCAACCTCTACACTTTCAGAAATTGGCCTCTCTGTAGGCAAGTAAAGCACCAATTCTTCTAAATCTTGCACAACAAATTTGTGTAAATCAAAATTTGGTGACTTGTCAAATGAATTTTCAGAAATAGACACTTCCAAGGTCTTAATAGAATGAGGATTAGATTTATCCTTAAAAAGTGTTAAACATGTCCCTAAACTTTCAGGTAGATCATGTTGGAAAAACCCCTCATCTTCCATAGATTCTATCATGTTTACCTCATGGGGGCCATCATTATCGTCCCAATCCTCAAAGGGATCAAAGCTAACAACATCTAGAGGATCAAAATTCTGCCTTAAAGCGAACTCCTCTTCCACGATTGAATCAATCATATCAACCTCGTGGACATCATCATCATCCCTATGCCTTTTGCCCAAGTGGAACGCATTCACCTCCAATGTCATGTTTCCAAAGGACATTTGCATCACTCCATTCCGGCAATTTATGATTGCGTTTGATGTAGTAAGGAATGGGCGGCCTAGAATCACCAGTATTTGGGTGCTATCATCCATAACCGGTTGTGTTTCCAAGACAATGAAATCTACCGGGTAGTAGAATTTATCAACTTGGACTAGCACATCCTCAACTATCCCTCTCGGTACACGGATGGATCTATCAGCGAGTTGAAACATGATTTTAGTGGGTTTTAATTCACCAAGACCTAATTGCTCATATACCGAGTACGGGATTAGATTTACACTTGCCCCCAAGTCTAGCAATGCACGCTCAATCCGATAGTCTCCAATGATACATGAAATTGTAGGACTACCGGGATCTTTGAATTTTGGGGGGGTCTTTTGAGTGAGAATGGCACTCACCTGCTCATTTAAGAAGGCCTTTTATTGCACATTATATTTTCGTTTAGTTGTGCATAAGTCCTTCAGAAACTTGGCATAGGAGGGGACTTGTTTGATGGCATCAAGTAAGGGAATGTTGATCTTGACTTGCCTTAAAATCTCTAGAATATCATGAGAGTTTGGGAGAGATTTTGGAGCAACCAATCTCAAAGGGAATGGTGTTACGGGCTTGTAAATACGTTCTGTTTCTTGTGGGGCTAAGTTAGATCCATCCTCATCCTCAGAATTTACCGGATCATTAGGCTTGTCGGCCTTCACCGGAATAGATTTGTCAATTTGTTTACCACTTCTAAGAGTGGTGATGGATTTGGCTTGCTCCATGTGTTGGTTGGAAGGATTAGGAATGCTCACTTCATGTACTTGCTTTGGATTGGGCTGAGGTTGGGCCGGAAAGGTCCCTTCCCTAGCATTCAAGCGTCCCTTAATCTCATCAACCGAGACTTTAAGCTCTTGGAACATTTGCTGATTCGTTTGGTTAATTTGTGTTTGCCCTTGTATAAACGCTTTCAAGGTATCCTCTATTGAGAATTGAGGTGGGGCCATATTTTGCATGGGTGGCCCTCCTTGAGAGTTGGTAGGATTGCCCGTGGGAGCATTCTTCCAACTAAAATTTGGGTGGTTCTTCCAACTGTTATTGTACGTATTACCCACCGGTCCATTAAAAGGCCGTTGATACCCATATGTGGCATTTGCATGTTCATGTAACACTTCTTGAAATGCAGGAATTGTGGGACAATCTTGTGTAACGTGTAAATCAGTGTGACAAATCCCACATATGGTCTCAATAGCTTCATTGAATTTTGAAACTCCACTTTTACTAAGTTCCATGGCCTCGATCTTCCTTATGAGGCTGGCTATCCTTGCATTCACGTCGTCTTCCTCCTTGAGGATATAGATCCTTCCTTTCTCTTTCTCTTGAGTAGGCTTGGGTTTGTTGGGTTTATCTATGGTATCTCAAGATTGGGCATTTTCAGCCAACATGTCCAAATAACTCCAAGCCTCATCTGGATTTTTGCTCATAAACTCGCCATTGCACATCATCTCCACAAATTGGCGCATATTGGAACTTAATCCATCATTGAAAAAGTTTATAATTCGCCAACTCTCATAGCCATGATGTGGGCAAGCAAGTAGGAGGTCCTTAAATCTCTCCCAACATTGGAAGAAAGATTCATCCTCTTTAGCCGAAAAATTCATTATGGCTCTTCAAAGGGTGTTCGTTTTATGAGCCGGGACGAACTTTTTCAAGAATTCCCGGGTCATCTCATTCCACGACCCAATCGATTGTGGTCTAAGAGAGTGAAGCCAATCTTTGGCTCTTTCTTTCAATGAAAAGGGAAAGAGTTTAAGTTTAATGGTATCTTCTGAAATATTGGAGTATTGCAAGGTAGCCACCACTTCTTCGAATTCTTTCAAGTGCAGATATGGGCGGTCAGAGTCTAGCCCATGGAACTTTGGTATAAGTTGAATTACACCCGGCTTTATGTCAATGTTTCCACCGTTTGGTGGTAGAACCACGCAAGAGGGTGTAATTGCACGGGCTGGTTGTAGGTAATCCCGTAGTGATCTCATTGGTGGAATGTTATGTACCTCATTCTCTCCTACTCCCTCTTGATTTGCGTTTGTAGTTGGAGTAGCAGGGGGAGGATTCCTTAAAGGTGTTTGATCCATACTCCCCAAACTTTCACAACGTTCTTGGTAATTTCGAACTCATCTATGGACTGACAATGGTCCAACTAAACCTCCTTCGGATTAGAGACGATTAGAGTGGTTACGTTCCCAACGGGACATAAACCATTCAACTAAAACTAAGCTATTCCTAAATCCTAGAAATCTGAAATTAATTTGGAAATTGGAAAAAATCTGTAAAAAGCTAAGTTAGAAGGATATTATCCGATGTGCTTGAACTAGAGAAGAAATCCTACAAACAAATAATTTTGATTAGTTCTAAGGAATCAGAAAAAACCCTATCTAATTCTACTTCTACAGCCACTAAAACAATTTGAAAACCGTTATCTAAATTCCCCGGCAGCGGCGCCAAAAACTTGTTCGCTCGCCTCAAGTGTAAGGCTGCGATGTAGTAATAAATCTCGGTAAGACCGAGGTCGATCCACATGGAATTGGATAACAAATTCCAAACTATTCCAGCAACTCAGTTTGCAATAAATAAGAGATTCAATTGGAATATTTATGCTAAAATAGTAACTTAATGAAATAGTAGTTTAAGGTACTAAGGCATTCAAGGATCCACTTGTAGCAATCCCATGTCAATCCAATCAATCCAAGCAAGATACACAACTAGATTTGAAGTCCTATCTCTCATCTAGTTGGAAAATAAAGCATTAAACACATTCAATCCCATTCAAGTTGAACTTCCAAGTTCTAGTCCCATTCAATCAATGTAGAATTCAAAATCATAGCCTTCGGAGTAACAGCCATGCCTATGGACTATGGCCTGCTCAAGGATTACTATAATTCGAATCTAAACAACACAACATGATAATCTAAGAGAATTGCAAGGAATCCATGTCCGGAGCACATGAACTCTCATAAAACATCTCAAACTATTAACTTGAAGAACTAGAATAACTAAAAATCCCAACTTGAATTGAAATTACTTGAATCAACTGAATCAAACATGAAATTAGCTACAAGCTTCACCTCTCAGCCTTAGCTGAGAGATTCTAGCCGAGCATTGTCATGCTACAACTAAAACTCAAATAAAAAAATATAAAAACTAGAAAAATCGGAGGTTGGAGGGTTGCAGACGCTCCACGACGACTCCTGTCCTCTCCCACGACGTTCCTTGGCTTCTATGATGCCCTAGAAAGAGCCCCTGGGTGTCCTTTTATAGTATAGCACAAAAGGTTCCAGATTGCGCAGGAAATCCTGGACTGCGCAGAGAAAATCGGAGCTTCACGGAGAAGCTCTGTTACGTGGACCAGTCTGAGCTCTTGGACGACCGGTCTCAAAACCGCAAAAACAGTCTAGAGAGTTTTGCCGAAATCCAACTTTAAAATTTTAATTCCAGGACCGGTCGTACGACCGGTCTGAGCAGTGGACGACCGGTCGCACGACCGGTCGTACAACCGGTCTAAGTAGTGGAAGACTGGTCGCACGACCGGTCGTGAGTGGTCCAATGTCCTTTTGCAGAACAGTCTTCCTCTGTGAATAGTCGGACCGGTCGGACGACCGGTCTTGGCGATGGACGACCAGGTCGCACAACCGGTCTTGGCTGATTTTCCTGCTTTCTCCTTTTGCTTCTTTCTTCCTTTCTTCTCCTCTCTTTCTACTTTCTTTAGTCCTTCTTCATTCTTCATCCAATGCTTCAAATGGCTCTTTTTAGTCTCCAATTGGGTGAATTCCGCTCTCATTCCTAAAATCACAAAATATGCATTAGATGGTCCTTTTAAACATGAAAACCATGCATATAATGCGATGTAATGGGCAATGCAATGTATAAATTGGAGGTTCAACAAGAAGATAAGAATAACACATGGGCATGCACTAAGGACTGGGTGTCCAGTGCACTAGGCCACGTCAGTAGCTGGGACCCACAAGTATGAGTTCCAATAGAAGACCACACTGTCCTGGGTCTACGCATCCAACACACTGACTCGACATGGGTTTAATTCAAAGAACCATTAAAGGAGATACGCTGCACGCATATAGGGTGCCCCAAACCTCCACCACAGTGATCGATCATAAGATGTGCTGGATGGATGTGTTGGACCCTAACTTCATGGTTTTTTTTTCTATAAATAGCCCATTCCACCATTTTTAAAAGGATTTAGAAATTCAAAGATCAGAGAGAAACTAAATTATCAGTGGAACCCTTTACCAGCATTCGCATATGCGAAACGCACCATACATTCGGCGCACCCCGCGTAGCATAGGTGGATGTGCTCTCAGTTTCTGGCTCAAACTATAGTTGATGCACTGGTAGAAACTTGATGCGCTGGGGAATTTAGTTCTAGCGCATGCAGCTTGGTCTGGTTTCTTTTCAACTCAACGCGTCATCTACTCTGCAAGTGATTCAATCAGCAAAGAGTTTACTTCGGGTCAGAAGATGACTAGGAAAACAATGTCCTTTGAGGAAAATGATATGTCATTAGAAAGCTTATCAAGTCAAGATTCCAATAAGACCCAAGATCACTCCATTTCGAGTTATAATGAGGGAGATACGAGCTATTTACCAAAGACTACATGTTGTTGATGGCATCGGATATTTTGGGCCACTTTTGAAGAGGTATATGATGTCTAAATGTGATTATTATAGGTCCATTGCGTAGAGCATCGAAATATATTTCCAATGAGTATAATATTGCCTCAATCGGAGTTATAACGAAGAAGTTACGACCATTTTCGTGAAGATAGGTCACACGGCAAAAAATTACAGAAATGGCCTTGTGCTAGATGCACGAACACCTTTCAGCCCTACGCTGGATGAGCTAACTATTTTAGCCCTAACCTGGATGCGCTGACTGCTTTAGCTACGTGCTGGATGCGCTGGCACTTTTTGGACATGCACTGGATGTGCTGACAGATGACCTGTTCGCTCGCCTCAAGTGCAAGGTTGCGATGTAGTAATAATTCTTGGTAAGACCGAGGTCGATCCTCAGGGATTGTCGTACTAATTCTAAACTTTATAACTAGGATGAACTAAATTCAGATTTGTCATGCTGCTGGACATGTAGAACATAAAACTATCTACTTTAGACTTAAATCATGGAAATGAGTACTAAAGCGCCATGGATCCACTGATAATCATTCACAATGCCAATTCAAATCATTCAAACCAATAACTCAATTGGAATCGGAGTTTTATCCCTATCCAATCGTAATATAGAGCAATCAAATCATCATAACGTATCTAACATAGAAGGATCATCCACTGATATCGTTCTCTCATGATCAACTAAGGCATTGGGTGTATTTGATTACACAACCCAATCCTTCACAAAACAAGTAAAATCACATTCATGATTCTTCCTTAAGCCTTGTCACTAAACTTGATTTAGAAGCATGAATTGAACTTCTATTGAATCAAAATCTATACATAAACACCTATCTCAAATTAATCTCAAAGATAAGAACTTCTTGTAGTTTAGTTCTAGATAAGCATTTAGGAAATTTAGTTTATAAGATTCCCTAGCATCCAACATATCATGATGAATATAAGATCTGTACAACCTAAAATCCTATAAATCAACACCCCATTAAGCAATCTCAAGAATTAAAACATCCCATGTAAAAGAAATTACAAGAGATGGAAGATTAACTAAAAAAATATTAACTTTATTTCAAACTTGAACTAGAAGTGTTCTTCATAAAACCTAAAAGTACTTGAATTAATTTGAATTAGACATTTCAAATAATTAAAAGATTCACCTCTTAGCCCTAGCTAAGAGGTTTAGCCAACCATTATCAGATTGAACTAAATCTCAAAAGAAAACTACTAAGAAAGTATAGAAAAATTGTAAAAACCCTAGTCGAAGAAATTGCGAACGCCCCATGACGCTCCTCTCCACCTCTCACGAACTTTTCAGCCTTCTATGATGCCTTAGGAAGGGAGTGGAGGTGGCCTTTTATAAGAGAAATCCTGCACCGAGTTGGAAATTTTGAGAATTTGCGTAAGTATTTAGCACTTGCGCAGACAATTCCGATTGATCGGACTTATCTCCGATGGATCGTAGTGCCCCCTTCCGATGGATTGGAACTTCTCCAATTGATTGGAAATATGTCCAGAGAGTAATGGAAAAATTTATAATTCCAATGGGTCTCCGATATAACTCCGATTGATCAGAAGTAATTCTGATGGGACTCTGATAGGACTCCGATTGATTAGAATTCTGTCCAACAGCAACCCAGGGCTATTTTCTGCATTTTACTTTTATGGCCCTGCAGCTCTGCATTTTACTTTTTCAGGACAATTCAGGACTTTAACTTGATTCCTTCAAGGCTTTTTCTCCACTTCTTTGGCTCATCAAAGCTTGGTCTTTTAATCACTCAAATCCTCCAAATTAGCATTAAATTCATGACATCTCTCTCTTTTACATACAAACACAAAAAAAAAGCATAAGTCCTTAACTTTAATAACTTAAACTATGCAATTGTGCTACGAATTGGGGTTCAAATATGCACAATTCATTGCTCAACATGACCCTCCACAAGTGCTTATGCCTATAAATGCCCCTCTACCCCTCATTTGAATGGATTGAGAGAGATTCAAAGAGATTCATAAATTATAGAGGGAGAGGGAGACTTCTCCAGTGCATTCGCACCTTCTATGGCACATTTGCACTCTTCTTCGGCACATCTGCATCTCCAACACAACTCCAAGCACATGCAGTAGACTCCAAGCACCTGGTGAGCAACTCCAGGCACTTCCATTGCCCAACTCCAAACACTTCTGCTGCCCAACTCTAAGCACATGTGTTGCGCAACTCCAAGCACATGTGCCAAACTCCAATCACATGCATTACACAACTCCAAGCACATGCGTCAGACTCTAAGCACATGTGCTAGACTTTAAGGAACATGCGTCGAAGTGTGAGCACCTCCGCCATAACTATGAGCACATTCACTGCATAACTGTGAGCACTTCAGCAGCACAATTGTGAGCGCATCTAGTGCGCAACTGCAAGCACATCAGCATCAAAACTACGAGTGCATTAGCAGTGTTACAGTGAGCAAGACTTCAACGTGACTATAAGCAAGCCTATATACATGCATCCTCTTGCACGACTTGGACATCGCCCTATATGCATGCTACGTACATACATCCTACGCACACACACGCATCATAAACACACCCTATAGACGTTGAGCTATGAATATTACATATTCTAACCCATTTTCATCATCACATTATGCATACTTTCTATGATAAAAGACTTATCTAACACATGTTTTTATGATTGTAGGAATGAGAGAGTGATTGTATGAATTCAATGCTAAAAGAGGCCTTATTAACATCATTGAAGAATAAGTGAAGAAAGACAAGAGGTGGAGTGGAGAGACCAAGAGAAAGAGAAGGAAAGAAAAAAGGTGCAGACGAAATATGCATTGACAACCGGTTGGCTGACTGATCGGCCATGGCCCACGACCGGTCCGACCGGTCAAAAATTCAAATAGAAGCCCCCCTTGGCAGTTGAAATCGCTGGACCAAATAAGTGGGTCACCAACCAGTCGCCCGACAGGTGGCAGACTAGTCAGCCATGAACTTTCTAAATTCGGATTTCAAATAGCAGGCAATCCCGTTTTGGGGTTTTCAATCTAGTTCGTAGGGCCCATATTGATTCTTATTTCAAATCCAATCCGTCCATATTGGATATTAACTTGACGCCGAAAAACTTCAAGTAGTTTCATGTCAATCAAAGCTATGGATTGACCGTGACGACCAAAATAATACGAGTTGTCCAGAAAGTTTCCAAATTCCTCTGCTCAACTCTTGAATGGTCCAAGTGGCCCATCATTGATGATATGAAAAATCTAATCTGACCATCTTCTGGACCACATTTATATATGAATAACCACAAAGTTTTAGATCAAAAGGATATGTGGTTTGATCGTACTGGTTGAAGAAAGTTGGACCATCCAGAAAGACTCCAACTATGTAGATTATATAAAAAGCCCTAAGTCTTCTAATTTTTTAACCCAATTCTGGAATTTATTTGGAGAATCTAATCATTTTATCATCTAAAGGAGGATGGTTTTTACTAATGTTTAAAATTTGAGACCAATCCGACCTCTGTACACTCCGTAACGTTGAAAGCAAGATGACTGGTTCTGGAGGTACCCGAATTGCGCAATTTTGAGAGGCGGTCGCTGATTTAATTGGTGGGCCCATTGAGAAGATAATCTTGGAAATCTAAATCATCTATGAGGAATATCATGTTACAAGAAAGCTACAAATCAAATTTGAAGGCAATCCGATCATTGGTTAAGCCATACCAAGAGAAACAAAATCTGCTATATTGTTGTACTATTACTGCATTATAAAAAGATGTGTTCTCTTCTCTTCTAAGACATGCAAGGATGTGAGGAGGGATTTCAAGTTCTAAAAGGTTACCTAGCCTCCTACAACTAGTTTTTCTTCCTTTTCTTAGTTCTAGTTCTAGTTTTTCTATATTTTCTTCTAGTCAACTCTCAGTTAGAGCTGAGAGGTGAATTTTCTGAGTTTTTAATCATGCTTTGATACATTGATTTTGGTTTATGCTTTAAGTATTGAACAATTCCTTATAGTTTGAATAAAGTTGATAGTTTTAGATAATTCAGGGAATTTGTGTGCCATGTATATGTGTTCTTGTTGGATTTCTTAGATTAATCATATTGGTTTATGGGTTGTTGATTGATGGAAGCTTTTGATTCGAGTTCCCCATTATTCAAAACAGTGGAATCTCTATTAGAACTATGATGAAAAGTTCATGTATCTTGTGTAGAATTTGAGACAGTTGGTATTGCTTATTGAAGTTAGTTTAATTAGAGTTCTAATCATTGATCGTAGTCAAGTTTAGTGACAAGATTTGATGAAAGAAATAGTTATGAATCTCAATTAGATTGGAAAGAGGCTTGGGCTATACAATTGAGTGTGCTCAAGGCCTGAGCTTGATTAAGGGAATTAAATCAGTAAACGCTCATCTATTTTATATTATTTATGTGCTTTGATTGTTATATCTTCCGGTTGGATAGAGATAGAACTTCAATTCCAGTTGTGATAAGATTGAATCATTGGATTGAGCATGATTATGACTAGAAGTGAATCCTTAATACTCTAGTCTCCTTTACTTATCAGATTTTTCTATTTTATGTTAAAATTCTATTTTCTTGAACTTCTTAGATTCTAGTTATTAGAATAGTGGAATTGTTTACCTCTTTCCCTGTGGATCCACCTTGGTCTTACCGAGAATTATTACTACATCGTAACCTTGCACTTGAGGTGAGCGAACAAGTGATTTGATTGTATCGGTTGAAGAAAGATGGATCATCCAGAAAGATTCTAACTGCGCAGATTATATAAAAATCCCTAAGTCTTCTAATTTTTACACTCAATTCTGAAATTTATTTGGAGAATCTAATCCATCTCTCATCTAGAGGAAGAAGGTTTCAAGTAATGTTTAAAATTTGAGACCAATCCGACCTCTGTACACTTCGTAGCGTTGAAAGCAAGATGACTGGTTCTGGAGGTACCCAAATTGCGCAATTTTGAGAGGCGGTCGCTGTTGAGCTCATAATTGTGCATATTCTAACCCCAATTCATCACTCATTATGCATGATATACATGTTTAAAGGACCAACTTAATATATGATGTGTGATTGTAGGAACAAGATGGAGAGTTCACCATTTGAAAGCTAAATGAGGCTCCTTACAAATATTGAAGACCATAGGATGAAGCATGAAGAAGGATCAAAGAAAGTCAAGCAAGGAGAGAAGAGAAAGAAAGAAAGAATGAAGAAAGAGAAGCCAGACCGGTCGGCTGACCGGTCGGCCAAGGAAGCTGACCGGTCAAGACCGGTCAGCCACACACATGCATGCTAAACAGATGGACTGCCACGCCGACCGGTCAAGACCGGTCGGCCATAGATGTTGGATTGAACAGGAAGGAGGCCCGACCGGTCATGACCGGTCGGGCATAGCTGCTGGAACAAGCTCAATACAGTCCGACCAGTCATGACCGGTTAGCTGTGCTCTCTGGACCATTGCAAGTAAAGACCGACCGGTCCAGACCGGTCGGCCATGCGTACTAACTTAGAAGTTTCTAAGTTAAGTCCGATTTTCTCTGCGCTGCATAAGTGTTACGCACTTTCTCGATTCTTCCGAAGTTGGGGAGCCTCCAGACTATAAAAAGACACCTAGGGATTGTTCCTAGGGCATCCTAGAAGGGTTCAAGCGAGGTTGGAGACTGTGGAAGTGGAGATTGGAGTTTCACAACTCCTTTTGGTTTGCTTTGCTGTTTTCATGCTTTTTGTAGTTGTTTCATGTTTCCTTGGATCATGAGCAGCTAGCCTCTTAGCTAGGGCTAAGAGGTGAAGCTTGTAGTGAATCCAAGATGTTTTAATTCGTAGTTAAGTGGTTTTCAGTTTAGAATTCATGATTATGAACTAAGGTTTGAAGTTTATACAAGTTTTTAAGTAATTTTTCTTAGTCTTGTGATGACTCATGGATGTTTGGATGAATTACTTAGCTTCTTAATTCGTTTGCAACAGTCTAGACCTGTATGATCCGAGGAATCAGAGTGCGCTCTAGTACTAAGCTCTTCATAAAGGGACTTCATGCCAAAGTTCTATTTTAGTTGATTTTCTGGAATATGTAAGGGCTGTGCTTGTGATTTGAATCCAGTTCAAATCCTAATCTAGTCTTGTCTTGTGAGAGGACTTGAGGATGGTTATGATTGAGAACTGGACCTATAGAAAAGGGGAATGACCTATGCAATTGAGCATGCTCAGCTCGGCCTACATTGAGTGAATCTTATGCATAGAACTTACATATTACAGAATGTTTGGTTTAACAGCTCTATTATCCGACTAGATGGACAGGAATGTCGATTCTAGTTGAGAGAATAAGAAACCATAGCGGATTGAACATCAAGGATTGCTACAAGTGGATCCTCTGAACCCCTAGTGCCTTCTTATAATTAGTTACTTTCAATTTAATTAAACTTCTGTTACTCACATCAATTTCATATAAAAATCTGATTAGTAGATTTCAATAGACACTTGTGGATGAGTTTGTGAGATCCTACATAAGTCCCTGTGGATCGACCTCGGTCTTACCGAGTTTATTACTACATTGCAACCCTACACTTGGGGAAGCGAGCAAGTTTTTGGCGCCGCTGTCGGGGAACTTTTGACGGTTTTCACAAATTTCTGAAATTAATATCTATTTAGGATTTTTTTTTTTAGATTTTTAGACTAACTTAGTTTGTTTATTTGATTTTTTTCAGGGATTTCTAGGAAGCTGAAGAAGATTCAAGGATTTCAAGTGCGAATCAGGTTCTATCCTTCTAAAACCTTACTCTTCTCCTTCTCCTATTCATTCCTATTTTATTCATCTCTTGTAGAGTGGGTGGAGATTCCTTTTGGATCTCTGAAAGGTCGGCCTTTTTGCCACCTGGATTCCTATTGGTCGGCTCTGCCGCCTTGGATCACCTTGTGCTCAGAGATTTCTTTTCTTATCTCTACTCCTCTTTCTCCTTTTTCTGCACTTTTTCTCAAAAGATTCAAAGAGTGGGTGGGGAGTTCTCTGAACCCCTATTGACTAGGAGAAATCGGTCTCTATCCTTGCTTCTGGCTTAGCCATTGCAAGACACCTTGTGCTTCGGTTTTAGAGAAGAGTAAAGAAAAGGGAAGAAGAATTCTTCTTTCTTTTTGTTTCTTATTTTTGGTTTTGTATGCCACATTGGGCTCGGGATTCCAATAACCGACTCATAAGTGAAGGGGGGATAGTAGAAGGAATTGATAGACTCTCCAATTTTATCTGAAAATATGGCTGCAAATCAACCTAACCCGATCCAAAATCAAACTGAAACAGGGGAGAATGTGGTTGAGGATGTTCCCCGACCAAGGACTTTACGTGATTTTTTGCAACCTGCAAGAACGAGCACTCCCTCATGCATAATTTTTCCACAAAATGTAGGGAATGTGGATTTGAAACTGGTAGTGATCAATCTTCTCCCTAAATTCCATGGTTTAGACAGTGAAAGTGCCTATCAACACCTTAGGGAGTTTGATGAGGTAATCACCACCATGCACTTTGCAAATGTGACTGAAGATGTAGTAAGACTTAAATTTTTCCCTTTCACTCTTAAGGATAAAACCAAGGGTTGGCTTTATGCATTGAGGCCAAGATCAATTGGTTCATGGACTGATATGCATAGAGAATTTATTAAAAAATTCTTCCCTACTCACAAAACGAACATGCTTAAGCGCCTTATCATGAACTTTGCCCAAAAGGAAGATGAAACTTTTTCCAAATGTTGAGAGAGGTTTAAGGACCTATTAAACGCATGCCCACATCATGGCTATGAAATTTGGCGGATTATAAGTTTTTTCTATGAAGGACTGACTTCATCCATGCGCCAATTTGTAGAGATGATGTGTAATGGAGAGTTCATGAATAAGGAAGCTGATGAAGCATGGGATTATTTGGAAGAATTGGCTGAGAGTGCACAGTCTTGGGACACATCTAAACCAACAAGTTCCAAGACTGGCCAACAAAAGGAAAAGGGAGGAATGTATGTCATATCAGAAGAAGATAGCATAAGTGCACGGTTGGCTAGCCTCACAAGAAAGGTCGAAGCCATGGAATTAAGGAAAGGAGAAACAATCAACTCCACTGATGTTGAAACTGTTTGTGGAATTTGTGCTGGAAATCAACATGCTACACCAGATTGTCCCACAATTTCAGCAGTCCAAGGCATCTTACAAGAACAAACAAATGCCATAAACAGTTATCAACAGCAATATGGTGCTCCAAACTCAAACACGTTTAATCCTAATTGGAAGAACCATCCCAACTTCAGTTGGAGGAATGGACCCACTGCAAATGCAAACAACACTCCAAAAGTATCACTAGAAGAGATGTTGGGTGCACTCGTATCGGTCCAGAATGAGTATAACAAGACAAATTCTCTAAAAATAGATGGGTTCATGCAAGAGCAATTGAAATTCAATTAAAATTCAAACCAAGCTATTAATGAATTGAAAACATCTCTGGCTAGAGTTGAAGCTCACCTTAGTGGTAGAGAGAAGGGCACACTTCCTACTCAAACTCTTCCTAACCCAAGGACCCAGTATGAGATACAAGATGCAAGCTCATCCTCTCACCATACGGAACATGTTCAAGCTATCACCACATTGAGAAGTGGGAAAGAAATTGACAACTCTAATCCGGTGAAGGCTCCAAAGCTTAAGGATCCGAAAATTCTCAAAGAGGATGATAACCCAAACAATACTCCACAAGAGAAAGAACCGGAAAGACAATACAAGCCGGTTGCCCCATTTCTACAAAGGTTGATTTCACCTAAACCTTTAGATAAAAATCTGGAGATTCTGGAAGTTTTCAAGCAGGGGAAGATCAACATCCCGCTGTTGGATGCAATAAAACAAATACCATCTTATGCCAAATTTCTAAAGGAATTGTGTACAGTCAAAAGGAAACATAACGTTCACAACAAAGTTCTTTTGGCTGAGAATTTGAGCGCCATCATCAAACAAGAGGTGCCCCAAAAATACAAGGATCCAGGTAGTCCAACCATCTCATGCATCATAGGAGACTACCAGATTAAACAGGCTCTACTCGACTTGGGGGCAAGTGTGAATCTCATTCCATACTCGGTCTATGAACAACTTGGGTTAGGTGAATTGAAACCCACTAAAACCACACTCCAACTTGCTGATAGATCCATCCGAATACCGAGAGGAATGATAGAGGATGTTCTAGTCCAAGTTGATAAATTCTACTACCCAGTAGATTTTATTGTCTTGGACACACATCCCGTGATAGGCACCGGTACTCAAATTCCCGTCATACTTGGACGACCGTTTCTAGCTACCTCAAACGCCATTATCAATTGTAGAAATGGGCTTGTACAAATGTCCTTTCGAAATATGACCCTTGAGCTTAACATATTTGAGTTATGCAAACAACCACGGGAAGTTGATGATGATGTCCACGAATTAAATATGATCGAATCATTCGTGGAGGATACAGTCCCCTTATCACTATTTTCCAACCCTTTGGAGGCATGTATGGCCCATTCTCATGAGACAAATGATTACACAATACAAGAGATGGATGCCATTCTAGAGATGATGCCAGTACTTGACAATAAAAGATGGAAGGCCCCAATTGAACCTTTGCCTGTAAATGAAAACAAGGCTCTCCCATCTAACATCAAGGCACCTACACTCGACCTAAAACCATTGCCAAGTGAGCTAAAATATGTTTATTTAGGTCGAGATGAGACATATCCAGTGGTGATTTCTTCCCACTTGGATGAGGAACAGGAGAGTAGGCTAATAGCCACTCTATTAGAGCACAAGAGTGCCATTGGATGGTCAATTGCGGATCTCAAAGGCATAGACCCACTGATTTGTACTCACCGCATACACCTTGAGGAAAATGCAAAGACATCCAGGCAACCACAAAGACGACTAAATCCAAACATGAAGGATGTGGTTAAGGCCGAAGTGGTGAAAGTATTGGATGTAGGTATCATTTACCCAATATCTGATAGCCAATGGGTGAGCCCAACTCAAGTGGTGCCTAAGAAATCCGGAATAACCATTGTAGCCAATGCCAATAACGAACTCGTGCCAACTAGAGTCACTACTGGTTGGAGAATGTGCATTGACTACAGGAAGCTAAACACTGTCACAAGGAAAGACCACTTCCCCCTACCGTTTGTTGATCAGATTTTAGAACGGTTGGCGGGTCATTCCCACTTTTGCTTCCTTGATGGCTATTCAGGGTACAACCAAATAGAAATTGCCCGTGAAGACCAAGAAAAGACTACATTCACATGTCCGTTCGGCACTTTCGCCTATCGACGGATGCCGTTTAGACTATGTAATGCCCCTGCCACCTTTCAGCGTTGTATGATGAGCATCTTTTCTAACATGGTGGGGACCATCCTCGAAGTCTTCATGGATGATTTTTCTGTATTTGATTGTAGCTTTGATGAGTGCCTTGAGCACTTGAAATCTGTGCTGAAAAGATGTGAAGAGAAGAACCTTGTGCTCAATTGGGAAAAGTGTCACTTTATGGTTCAAAAGGGAATTGTACTTGGTCACATCGTTTCACAAAATGGAATTGAGGTGGACAAGGCGAAAATTGATCTTATCTCTAACCTTCCACCACCCAAAAGCATACGAGATATACGGTCCTTTTTAGGACACGCAGGATTTTACAGAAGGTTCATAAAGGATTTCAGTTCACTCTCTCGCCCTTTATGTAACCTACTTCAAAAGGAAAATTCATTTGAGTGGAATGAAGAATGTCAAAAGGCCTTTACCACCCTTAAAGGTATGTTGACATGTGCCCCAATAATGCAACCACCCGATTGAAGCCTTCCTTTTGAGATTATGTGCGATGCTAGCGACTATGCTATTGGGGCCGTGTTAGGCTAAAGAAAAGATAAAAAGCCATGTGTCATCTACTATGCAAGTAGAACCCTAAACTCAGCCCAGGCAAACTACACCACTACTGAAAAGGAACTTTTAGCCGTAGTTTTTGCCTTGGAGAAGTTTAGATCCTACTTGATTGGATCCAAGATCATTATATTCACTGACCATGCCGCGCTTAAGTATCTTCTCTCTAAGAAGGATGCTAAACCACGGTTATTAAGATGGATCCTTCTACTCCAAGAATTCGACATAGAAATACGTGATAAGAAAAGAGTGGAGAATGTAGTAGCTGACCACCTCTCTCGACTTGTCCTCACTGATTCCCCTGAAACGACTGCAATCAATGACATGTTCCCTGATGAACAACTTTTTGTTGTTTCCCAATTGCCATGGTATGCGGACATTGCTAACTATCTTGCTACAGGTACAATTCCTACATATTGGAAAAAGCAAGATAAGGATAGATTCTTCACGGAGGTGCGGAAATTCCTATGGGACGACCCATACTTATTCAAGTATTGTCCCGATCAAATCATAAGGAGATGTGTCCCAGATGATGAGCAACAAAGTATCATCTCCTTCTGTCATTCTCAAACATGTGGTGGCCACTTTTCGGCTAAAAAGACCACAACGAAAATTCTGCAATGTGGATTTTATTGGCCTACCATGTTCAAAGACACACATGAGTTTTGCAAAACATGTGAACCTTGTCAGAAATTAGGAGGAATCTCCCGTAGAAATATGATGCCACTCAATCCCATTTTAATAATCGAAATTTTTTATTGTTGGGGCATCGATTTCATGGGCCCATTCCCATCTTCTTTTGGAAACTTATACATCTTGCTTGCCGTTGATTATGTTTCCAAATGGGTCGAGGCCATCCCTTGCCGGAATAATGACCATAAAACAGTCATTCGATTTTTAAAAGAAAATATTCTTTCCCGGTTTGGAACGCCTCGAGTCATCATAAGTGATGGAGGGTCTCACTTTTGCAATCGCCCTTTTGAAGCCTTAATGAAGAAATATGGCGTAACACATAAAGTGAGCACTCCCTATCACCCACAAACTAGTGCACAAGCTGAGATATCCAATAGGGAGATTAAACACATTTTAGAGAAAACGGTGATCCCCGATCGCAAGGATTGGTCGCTTCGGCTTACCGATGCACTTTGGGCTTACCGTACAGCGTTTAAAACCCCTATTGGAATGTCTCCCTATAGAATTGTCTATGGGAAGGCGTGTCACTTGCCTGTGGAGTTGGAACATAAGGCATATTGGGCTATTAAGAAGATGAATTTCAATTCTGACAAGGCAAGCTCGTTACACAAACTACAATTGAATGAACTTGCAGAAATCTGGAATGAAGCTTATGAGAATGCGAGAATTTACAAGGACAAGACGAAGATATTCCATGATAAGAATATTCTTCGCAAGACATTCACGATCAATCAAAAAGTCCTTATGTATAATTCTCGCTTACATCTATTTTCGGGAAAATTGAGGATCTCGGTGGACTGGTCCCTACATTGTGCAAACTGTCTATCCGTACGTGACTGTCGAGCTGTTGAATCCAAGGAACGGCAACATTTTTAAGGCAAATGGGCAGCGATTAAAGCCGTTCTTTGATAAATTTCCTTCAGAAGGTATGTCCATACCCCTGAATGATCCTGTGTATCAGGATGATTGATCTCCTAGTCTGACGGAGGTATAGAGTAGTTAGGATTAGGGTTTTGCTGCTTTTGTTTTCATTTTCATAGGTTTGTTAGAAGGAGGAAGATTTCCACTTTTCACTCTCTCAGGTACTATCATTCCTCACTCCCTTGTATTTTCAAATTGCTCTCATGTTTTGCTCATTGCACATCTTTTACATTGAGGACAATGCAAGATTTGGTTGGGGGGTGTAGGATCACTTGGATGAATCCAGCGTTTTGCAACATTTCAAGCAATTATATGTGGAAATTTTTTCGATTTTTCAAAAATTCGAAGCTCTTTTAGAAAACACCGGTTCTATGCACTCAAGTTGATATGAGCATAAGAGGAGGAGATATGAAGTGTATAGGGCTGGATGTCTGGAATTCCTCATGGCATAATGGTTTTTATATGTGAACTCCCCTATTTTGTGATTGATAGAAAATCTGAACACATTTACACCTAGTTCACATTACACGATTTTCATGAGTTGAAGGGATTATGTGATTTATGGATTAGCTAGACTTTGAATTAAGGTATTGAGAAATCAGGCCGGGGTACTTTGTCCATCCTTGTCTATGGGAAAATAATGAAAGATATGGATTTTTAAAAATCCTATCTAATTTAAAAAGAAAAAGGAAAAGGAAGGATGAAATTGGGAATGTGAAAAAAAAAACGGTGGAAAATTCCAATTAGGGCTACCTACTACCAACCGGGGGATGGTCTACCAGTAACCTAAAGCCGGAAATGGGACGTAGTGTGAAAGTCGTCGGAAGGACAGTAAGGCAAATTCCTGTCATTGGCTTGATGAGGCTCTATGTACCTTGAGTTCTATAATCAACTTGATCTATGAAGAAGATAATCCTAGAAACTCGTGAGATGAATTTTCACTACCCACACTAGGTTGAATTTGTTCAAGTCCTTCTATTTATCAACCAATCAGCTGGAATTTCATATGAAAGCTTATGATGTTTTGAGGGTTTACGGTTTCAACCTCTGTCGCCTAATGTTTCTGAATCTTAAGCTTATGAACCTTGGAATGAGTAGAAGGATGGTTTCTGAAAAAGAGTTGAGTTTTGAAGAATGGGATTAGTTTCACGCATGTTTTGCTCGGGACTAGCAAAATGCTGGTTGGGGGGTGTGTTGAGCTCATAATTGTGCATATTCTAACCCCAATTCATCACTCATTATGCATGATATACATGTTTAAAGGACCAACTTAATATATGATGTGTGATTGTAGGAACAAGATGGAGAGTTCACCATTTGAAAGCTAAACGAGGCTCCTTACAAGTATTGAAGACCATAGGATGAAGCATGAAGAAGGATCAAAGAAAGTCAAGCAAGGAGAGAAGAGAAAGAAAGAAAGAATGAAGAAAGAGAAGCCAGACCGGTCGGCTGACCGGTCGGCCAAGGAAGCTGACCGGTCAAGACCGGTCAGCCACACACATACATGCTAAACAGATGGACTGCCACGCCGACCGGTCAAGACCGGTCGGCCATAGATGTTGGATTGAACAGGAAGGAGGCCCGATCGGTCATGACCGGTCGAGCATAGCTGCTGGAACAAGCTCAATACAGTCCGACCGGTCATGACCAGTCGGCTGTGCTCTCTGGACCATTGCAAGTAAAGACCGACCAGTCCAGACCGGTCGGCCATGCGTATTGACTTAGAAGTTTCTAAGTTAAGTCCGATTTTCTCTGCGCTGCGTAAGTGTTACTCACTTTCTCGATTCTTCCGAAGTTGGGGAGCCTCCAGACTATAAAAAGACACCTAGGGATTGTTCCTAGGGCATCCTAGAAGGGTTCAAGCGAGGTTGGAGACTGTGGAAGTGGAGATTGGAGTTTCACAACTCCTTTTGGTTTGCTTTGCTGTTTTCATGCTTTTTGTAGTTGTTTCATGTTTCCTTGGATCATGAGCAGCTAAACCTCTTAGCTAGGGCTAAGAGGTGAAGCTTGTAGTGAATCCAAGATGTTTTAATTTGTAGTTAAGTGGTTTTCAGTTTAGAATTCATGATTATGAACTAAGGTTTGAAGTTTATACAAGTTTTTAAGTAATTTTTCTTAGTCTTGTGATGACTCATGGATGTTTGGATGAATTACTTAGCTTCTTAATTCGTTTGCAACGGTCTAGACCTGTATGATCCGAGGAATCGGAGTGCGCTCTAGTACTAAGCTCTTCATAAAGGGACTTCATGCCAAAGTTCTATTTTAGTTGATTTTCTGGAATATGTAAGGACTGTGCTTGTGATTTGAATCTAGTTCAAATCCTAATCTAGCCTTGTCTTGTGAGAGGACTTGAGGATGGTTATGATTGAGAACTGGACCTATAGAAAAGGGGAATGACCTATGCAATTGAGCATGCTCAGCTCGGCCTACATTGAGTGAATCTTATGCATAGAACTTACATATTACAGAATGTTTGGTTTAACAGCTCTATTATCCGACTAGATGGACAGGAATGTCGATTCTAGTTGAGAGAATAAGAAACCACAACGGATTGAACATCAAGGATTGCTACAAGTGGATCCTCTGAACCCCTAGTGCCTTCTTATAATTAGTTACTTTCAATTTAATTAAACTTCTGTTACTCACATCAATTTCATATAAAAATCTGATTAGTAGATTTCAATAGACACTTGTGGATGAGTTTGTGAGATCCTACATAAGTCCCTGTGGATCGACCTCGGTCTTACCGAGTTTATTACTACATTGCAACCCTACACTTGGGGAAGCGAACAGTCGCTGATTTAATTGGTGGGCTTATTAAGAAGATAATCTTGGAAATCTAAAGCATCTATGAGGAAGAACATGTTACAGGGAAGCTACAAATCAAATTTGAAGGCAATCCGATCATTGGTTAAGCCGTACCAAGTGAAACAAAATCTACTATGTTTTTATAATATTGTTATATTATAAAAGGAGGTGTTCTCTTCTCTTCCAAGGTAAGCAAGGACGTGGGGAGCAAGGAGTTCAAGTCCTAGGAGGTTACCTAGCCTCCTACAGCTAGTTTTTCTTCATTTTCTTAGTTCTCGTTCTAATTTTTTTATGTTTTCTTCTAGTTAACTCTCAGTTAGAGCTGAAAGGTGAATTTTCTTAGTTTTTAATCATGTTTTGATATATTGATTTTGGTTTATGCTTTAATTATTGAATAATTCATTATAGTTTGAAAAAAGTTGATAGTTTTAGATAATTCAGGGTGTTTGTGTGCTAAGTACATGGTTCCTATTGGATTTCTGAGATTAATCAGATTGGTTTATGAGTTGTTGATTGATAGAAACTTTTGATTCGAGTTCTCCATTATTCAAAAGAGTGGAATCTCTATTAGAACTATGATGGAAAGTTCATATCTTGTGCAGAATTTGAGATAATGTTGCTTATTGAAGTTCGTTTAATTAGAGTTTTAATCATTGGTTGTAGTCAATGTTAGTGCACTTTTCGATGGCAAACTAGTGCACTTGATTTGTCATTAACTTAGGTTAGTGAGTCTAGTGTCGGTTGAGCTTAATGAAGACAAAGACCGAAGACTCAAGACGGACCAGCTGCATCAAGGATGAAGAAACAGGTAAAAGAGATGCCTTGGTGTGCCTTGCCTTGAACCTACCCAAAACCATAACATCTTAGATGACTTGGACCAGTTAGGTAGACCCTTAATCATCATCATTAGTCTTAGAACTCCATCAAAAATATGATAAGTTAGACTAATTTAAGAGGTGGAAGTTGTTGTAAACAAAACAGATCAAACAGCAGTTTCCGATTGATCTCGATCAATCGGACAAGAGTTCCGATTGGACTCCAATCGATTAGATAGAAGTCCCAATCAATTGGAATTTGTTCCAGTAAGTTTGAAAATCCACTAGACAATTTTTTGATCAATCGGACAGATTTCTGATCCATCGGAAGGGGTTAGTCCGATCAATCAGACAATGATTCCGATTAATCAGAATATCTTCCAGAAAGTTTTTTGGACAGATTTTCAATCAATCGGACAGGTCTCCGATCAATCGAACAATTTTTCGATCAATTGGAGTTACGCGAATTTGCCCATTTTTTTACCGTTGGAAGAAAATCTATTTAAAAAAGGGGATTCGTTTTTTAACTAAGAGGGGGAATTTTAAGGAAATAGAAGCCACCATTGTTGAAGATCATTAAGAGCTCTATTTCTAACCAAACAAGTGATTTTCCTTGTGATTCATCACAAGCATAGAGCATTCAAAGCTCAATATTAAGATGCACTTATCCCTCTTTTGATCTCCAGAGATTAGATTGATCTTGATAGTCACATTCCTATCCAATACTCTATGATGAGATCTTTGTAGGTGAGACTCTCTAGGCAACCCATTCCCATAAGTTGTATAGATCTCAAACCTACCCTCCTATCACCTTGGGCATATCAAATGCATCATTTACAAGATGGTTGATCAAGTGTAGCTGAGGCATTGGCGACGCAACTGCAACACAATTGAGGGAGCAAGGGAAGCTGATTGAAGCACAGGAGAGCGGAGATCAAGCAACCCAAACCGGCGCTGAACAGGGGGCTACATCCGACAAGTTAGGTTGTCATTGTAGAGAGTCCTTCCACTCAATTCCCTATGGGAGTTGAGTATAGAGTTTGTTTGTCAAACTCGAATTAGGGTCATTTGCAGATCCTTGGCTTATTAATTAAGCCTAAAACTCTAGGGACGTTGGCCGTTCCTTGGCACGTTTGTCGACCTAAAGACTAGGGGTTGTTTGGTGCTCTTTGGCTCGTTTACCGAGCCTAAACAAAGTCTCCAATGGAGAGCCTCCGACACGGGAGTGAACATGCATTGTCCTTGAGTAGGACATGAGGTGACCTTGAGTAGGTCCCATAGGTTGGGAGGAAACTGTAAACTCCTCGGTTGGGTGGAGCTGATTTAAAACACCTTGGTTGGGAAGAACCAGATTTAAACTCCCTAGTGAATGCTGGTGTGCTCAAAGGGGTTGAGTACTTAAACCGGAAGTGGAGTTGACAAGTAGTCGAACCACTATACACGCTTGTGTTTATGATTTTATTTGAGCACATTTCTTATTATGCATTATGTTTAATTGCTTAATTATGAATGCTTAATTAGAATGTATGCTAGGCACTAAATAGGCACATCCACGCACAAGATATACTTTCACTTTATTGTGTAGACTTGAGCTCATTGATCCATTCTCATTAGTCTACATAGGTTGCATAGATTAGGAGCTTGTTTAGTTAAATTATTTGATTATTTATGCATGCTTAAACTAGGAAGATTATTACTTAAACCATATGCTAGTCTTATGTTCGCTTCCCCAAGTGCAGGGTTGCGATATAGTAATAATCTCGGTAAGACCGAGGTCGATCCACAAAGACTTCTGTAGGAATTCACAAAATACTTCCAATAGTTTTACTAAAGAGCCAATAAACAGATTTGATGTAAATAGTAATGTTGAATTAAAATGAAGGTAATCAATTAATAAAAGGCACTAGGGGTTCAAGGATCCACTTGTAGCAATCCTTGATGCTCAATCCACTGTGGTTTCTCACTTTCTCAAGTAGAATCAAAATTAAGTTCTATCTAGTCGGATGATAGAGCAGTTAAACCAGACAATCTGTCATATGTATGATCCATGTATATGATTCACTCAATGCAAGCTAGGACGAGCATACTCAATTGCATAGGTCAGTCCCAATTCCAATAGGCTAAGATCACAATCATAACCATCATTAAATCCTGTCACGAGACAAAACTAGATCATGATTTGAACTTGATTCAAATCACATACATAGAGTCACATAGTTCAGAATTTTCAGAAAAGTAGACTTTTGGTAAGAAGTTCCCACATGAAGATCATAAATCTAGAGCGTATTCCAATTCCTCAGATCATACAGGTCTAGACTAGTTCACAACAATTAAGAACTCAAGCAATTCTTCCAAACATCCATGAGTCATCATAAGACTAAGAAAAACTACTTAGTACTTAAATTAAACTTCAAACCATTGTTCTTCACTAATAATCCAACTTGAAACCAAATCAAACGAATTGAAACATCTTAGATTCACTACAAGCTTCACCTCTTAGCCCTAGCTAAGAGGTTTAGCCGTTCACGATCCAAGGAAACATGAAAACAACTAAACAAAGCATAAAACTAGAAAGCAAACTAGGAGGAGTTGTAGAACTCCGAAATCGACTTCCGCCGTCTCCCACCGTGCTCAATCTGTTCCAGGATACCCTAGGAACGATACCCTAGGTGTCCTTTTATAGTGGGGAAGCTCCGCAGCGTCGAAATCATCTAGAAATTGTGTAAGGACACGCAATGCGCAGAGAAATCAGGAACAGAAATAGAAAGTTTGTTGTCTTACGCAGAGCCGACCGGTCGGACTAACTTGGCCGACCGGTCTTGACCGGTCGGTCTAGCTTATCAATACGTCCAGCGTGCATAGGGGACCATTAGACCTGTTGGCCGACCGGTCAAGACCAGTCGGACCATATTGGTTATTGGTCCAGAGAATTCCAGAGGTGTGGCCCACCGGTCTTGACTGGTCCGGCTTCCTTGGCCGACCGATCTTGACCGGTCGGACCTTCTTCAATTCATCTTTTCTTCCTTTCTTTCCTCCTCTTTCTCTTCTACTTGATTTCTTCTTTCTTTGATCCTCCTTCAACCTTTATCCAATTGTTCTAAATGGATCCTTTTGGTCTCCAATTGGGTGAAGTCCACTCTCATTCCTGCAATCATAAAACATGTATTAGATTAGTCGTTAATTCATGAAAACCATGCATAATGAGTGATGAATTGGGGTTAGAATATGAGCTCAACATCTTATGATTGGACCCACTTAAGCTTGGAAGCTGAAGTGTTTTTGCTTACTTAGTTTAATTTGTTAAAACTGTTAAATAGGCGAAATCCCCCCCAAATAGGACTTAGCCATAAGACTAGTTGCTTTCAAAGCTTCCGCACGCATAGGCCTAATCTACAAAAGGTGTAATTTCAATTGATATCAGAGTAGGTTGCTCTTCAAGGACTTAACCTCCAAAGTAAGATCTAGTACTGGAGCACTAGCATAATGTCTAACCGAGATGCGGAGTACCACCAACCGTCCACCATTCTTTCATAGGGTCCAACTACGCCTATTGGAAGGCTAAGATTGAGGATTTTCTTACAATCCATGGACCGTCTGGTGTGGCTAAGCACACAACGTGAATATGCCTTGCCCACCGAACAAGTAGAGGTTGATAGTAAATACATTGTCATTCCCAAAGATGATAAAAAAAATGGAATGACAGTGAGAGAGCTCAATACATAGCAAATGCCAAAGCTCTCAATACAATTTGTTGTGCGATTTCTCGAGATGAATTTCAGTGCATTCTCACATGCCCAACTGCAAAAGAAGCGTGGCATATACTTGAGGTTACGCACGAGGGAACTAGCACAGTAAGACACTCGAAGCTTCAGCACTTAACCACCAAACTTGAAAACATTAGGATGGAAGAGACTAAAACCTTCATGGAATTTTATACAAAACTTTCTGATATTTGTAACTCCATGTTCGTCTTGGGTGATCAAGTTCCAAAAGGACGTATATGTAGAAAAATACTTAGGTCCCTTCTGGAAAGATTTAGCACCAAGGTAGTAGCCTTAGAGGAGTGTAGAAACATAGATAACATGAAAGTAGAAGAACTCATAGGTTCCCTACAAACTCATGAACTACACTTTAAGGCCCCTTCTGAAAGGAAAAGCATCGCTCTAAAGTTCTATTACAAACATAAGAAAATTAAGAGTGATTCGGAGGAAGATAGTGATGAAGATGAGGAAGATAAGTTAAATAGAAAATTCGAAAGATTCATCAAATTTGATAAAAGGAGTAGTCATGACAAAAAGGACAAGGGTGATAAACATAAGGGAAATCATCAAATTCCAAATCCGTCCGATGTTACAGTTGCGGTCATCGTGGCCACATTGTCCCGGAATGTTCAAACGAACCTAAACCAAAAGGAAAAAAGGCAATGGTTGCCACTTGGGATGATATGGAGGAGTTCAAATCCAAATCTAATGACTCCACTAGTGATGGGAGCCAAAATATTGATAAAGCCCTCATGGCTTCTACTACTACCTCTCTTCCCCCTAATCTAAGAGAGGATCCTGACCGCTATCCCTTCTAAGAGAAGGAGTTCCCAACCCCTCACCTCCTACTACGTTTTATGAGGGTGTTGAGGAAATTAGTTACCCGTAGGCCTTTCAAACTAAACATAGTTAGTAAGGGTAGCTAGAAAGTGATTTTATAGAAATATCTGAGGATTTCAGCCTCATTTTTTTGTATACGGGCAAATCAGAGAATTCAAGCCTCATTAGCCCAAATTTGGTAGTTTAACCTTACTTTTATTTTATATATTTGCTGCTAAACTATCTTACTGCTTAGATTAACTAATTATGATAATTTTATGCTTAATTGTATGCTAATCTTTGCTTAGGATTAGTCTTGATATATCATTTGGGGAGGTTGATTGATTGGGCTATAAGCCCTTTGTACTTTCATTGTAAATGTATATCCTTAACCAATTATGCATGATTAATTATGCTTAGATAGTTTCATTTTCTTATTTATCATGTTCCTTACTATGCTCTATGTTTTAAAGTTCATGCACCCTATACTTTCCTTGTTAGCATGTGCTTATAGTTATAACTGGGACATACTATCTTCTCTTACCTTAACCTTAATTGATGTATCATTAAGAGAGAGAGAATAGTTTGTCAATTGCTGACAAAAAGGGGGAGAAAGATCAAGTCCCACCAAAACTAGTTTATTTGCTATGTTTAGTGATGCAGGATTGACAGGTTATGGGGGAGCAAACTAAAGAGGGGTTGCTTAGTTAAGCATGTCAAGAGTCCTATATTTAATTCATTATCAATGTAATCTCTTGTTCATGTAATTTGCTTTCATAGGTTAGGTTTTTGTAAGTAATTGACAAAGGGGGAGATTGTTAGTGCACTTTTTTGTGGTATACTAGTGCACCTTGTTTGCCAATCACTTAGGTTAGTGAGTCTAATGTCGGTTGAGCTTAATGAAGATGAAGACCGAAGACTCAAGACAGACCAGCTGCAACAAGGATGAAGAAACAAGTAAAAGAGATGCCTTGGTGTGCCTTGCCTTGAACCTACCCAAAATCATAACCTCTTAGATGACTTGGACCAACTAGGTATACCCTTAGTCATCGTCATTAGTCTTGGAACTCCATGAAAAACATGATAAGTTAGACTAATTTAAGAGATGGAAGCTGCTGTGAACAAAATAGCTCAAACAGCAGTTTCCGATCAATCGGACATGAGTTCCGATTGGACTCCGATTGATCGGACAAAAGTCCCGATCAATCGGAATTTGTTCCAACAAGTTTGAAAATCCACTGGACAAATTTTCGATCAATCGGACAGATTTTCGATCCATCGGAAGGGGTCAGTCTGATTAATCGGACAATGATTCTGATCAATCGAAATATCTTCCAGAAAGTTTTTTAGATAAATTTTCAATTAATCGGACATGTCTCCAATCAATCGGATAATTTTCTAATCAATCGAAGTTACGCGAATCTGTCCATTTTTTTACCATTTGAAGAAAATCTATTTAAAGAATGGGATTTGTTTTTTAGTTAAGAGAGGGAATTTTGATGAAATAGAAGCCACCATTGTTGAAGATCATTAAGAGCTATATTCATAACCCAAAAAAATGATCTTCCTTGTGATTCATCACAAGCATGGAGCATTCAAAGCTCAATATGAAGATGCACTTGTCCCTCTTTTAATCTCTATAGATTGGATTGATCTTGATAGTCATATTCCTATCCAAGACTCTATAATGAGATCTTTGTAGGTGAGACTCTCTAAGAAACCCATTCCCATAAGTTGTAGAGATATCAAACCTACCCTCCTATCACCTTGGGCATATCAAAGGCATCATTTGCAAGGTGGTTGATCAAGTGTAGCTAAGGCATTGGCGACGCAGCGATAACATGATCGGGAGAGTAAGGGAAGCTGATTGAAGCACGGGAGAGCGAAGATCAAGCAACCTGAACCTGTGCTGAACAAGGGGCTCATCCAACAAGTTAGGTTGTCATTGTAGAGAGTCATTCCACTCAATTCCTAGTGAGAGTTGAGTGTAGAGTTTGTTTGTCAAACTCGAATTAGGGTCGTTTGCCGATCCTTGGCTTATTAGTTGAACCAAAAACTTTAGGGACGTTGGTTGTTCCTTAGCGCGTTTGTCGGCCTAAAGATTAGGGGATGTTTGGTGCTCCTTGGCTCGTTTGCCGAGCCTAAACAAAGTCTCCAAGGGGGAGCCTCCAACACGAGAGTGAACGTGTGTTGTCCTTGAGTAGGACTTGTGGTGACCTTGAGTAGGCCCCATAGGTTAGGAGGAACCTGTAAACTCCTCAGTTGAGTGGAGCCGATTTAAAACACTTTGGTTGGGAGGAACCAGATTTAAACTCCGTAGTGAATGCCGGTGTGCTCAAAGGGGTTAAGTACTTAAACCGGGAGTGGAGTAGACAAGTAGTCAAACCACTATACATGCTTGTGTTTGTAATTGTATTTGAGCACATTTCTTATTATGCATTGTGTTTAATTGCTTAATTATGAATGCTTAATTAGAATGTATGTTAGGCACTAAATAGGCATATCCACACACATGATGTACTTTCACTTTATTGTGTAGACTTGAGCTCATTGATCCATTCTCATTAGTTTACATAGGTTGCATAGATCAGGAGCTTGTTTAGTTAAATCATTTGATTATCTATGCATGCCTAGACTAGGAAGATTATTGCTTAAACCATATGCTAGTCTTATGATTAGACCTACTTAGGCTTGGAAGCCAAAGTGTTCTTGCTTACTTAGTTTAATTTGTTAAAACTATTAAGTAGGCGAAAAGAACTTCTAAAGGTCCTAATCCCCCCCCCCCCCCCCCCCCCCCCCCCCCCCTAGTTACTCTCAAAGCTTCCGCACACATACGCCTTTACCTTTAAAAAGTGTAATTTCAGTCAAGTCTAGTGACAGGATTTGATGAAAGCTATGGTTATGAATCTCAACTAGATTGGAAAGAGGCTTAGGTTATACAATTGAGTGTGCTCAAGGCCTGAGCTTGATTAAGGAATCAAATCAGTAAACACTCATCTATTTTAGATTATTTATATGCTTTGATTGTTATATCTTCCGGCTGGATAGAGATAGAACTTTGATTCCAATTGTGATAAGATCGAATTATTGGATTAAGCATGATTATGACTAGAAGTGAATCCTTGATGCTCTAGACTCCTTTATTTATCAGATTTTCCTATTTTATGTTAAAATTCTAGTTTTCCTAAACTTCTTAGATTCATGTTATTAGAATAGTAGAATTGTTTACCTTTTTCCCTGTGAATCGACTCAGTCTTGCCGAGAATTATTACTACATCGCAGCCTTGCACTTGAGGCAAGGGAACAATAGACACATCATGTACACACATCCTTTGCATACACATTTGTCATGCACACACACCCGATATATGGACACTATGTTTACACATCCTAGACTAATATGTCATGCATACTATTCTTGCTCATCATCTATACATGTGCACATTACTCTGCTACATGTTAACTCTAAAGCTTCAAATAGCAACGCTAATCGCCAACCTTTCAGCCTAACTGTGTTGTAAATACGCTACTTATATAATTGTAATTAACAATCTTGTAATCCCCAAAAATCCTATAGAATGACAAAAGTTTTGTCTGCTAGGGACTTTACAATGCAACAACAATGAAATAAATCACATAAATTCCCCCCAAATGTTAAAGACATCACCATTTGAGACTGGTCAATGTGAAATTACATCGGATTATCTAACACGACACCCTAGCTATGCGCGGAAGCTTGCAGAGCTACTAGAACTACGGATAAGTTTTAGAGGGGGGTGATTGGGACCTTTTAAAAAATTCTTTCCTAATTAAAATTAATTAGCATTTAAGCCGTCCGATGACATAGACTACATATGATCTAGCTATAAAATAACTAGTCTATATAGTGAAAATACATCTTGTGTATGAATCTACCTATCATGTGCATAGCATACATTTCATTCAAGCATTTATATAATTAACAATTAATCTAACAATGCTAGAATAACAATGTGCTCAAAACAATCACAAACACAAACATGTATAGTGGTTCGGTTTCCCTACTCCACTCTCGGTTGCCGTACTCATCCCTTGAGCACACCGAATTTCACTAAACGGAGGTTTTAAATTAGGTTAACCTCTCAACCTTTATCGAAGGTTTTCACAACAAGTTCAACTCTCAACCTGAATAAAGGTTTTCCAAGTTCAGCTCTCAATCTAGGTATTTGACAGATTCCACCCAGCCTAGGAGTTTACAAGTTCATCCCAACCCTTGAGTTCCAGTCCAGGAACCTACAATAATTTCTCAGGCTAACCAATAACCTACATGTATGCACCCGTGTAGGTGGCTACACTTAGAGACTTAGTCAAGTTTGGGTCACAAACTCTAACACTCAATTCAATCTAAGAAAGAGTGTAAGTGGACTCTTACAATTGACAACTTCCTTATCAGATTGAGCCCATTTTGTAGCGCCTATTTGAGTCGTTTCTCTCTCTCTCTCTCTTGTGCTCGAATCAGCTCCTCATGCTACCTCGATCTTATTATCAATGTTTTGCGAAGGCTTCAAATCCAACGATCAATAACCTTACATTTAGTGCTCCTTTGAGATGCCCAAGGTGATAGGAGGTAAGTTGAATCTTCTACAACTAATGGAGAGTTGTATGCCTAGAAAGATTCACCTAATTGGATCTTAGAAAGGTTTAAATAAGGAATTCAGCTATGAATTTTGGTGCCTAAACATCTATTGATTACAAGGGAATAAGTTCATCTTTATTTGAGCTTTGAAAGTTCCAACATGTGATGAATCACAAGGAAGATGACTTAGGAAGTTTAGGATTAAAGCCTAATTATGTTTACTATAGTGGTGGCTTTTAATATACTAAATTCCCTCTACAGATGTCCAAAAATAGAGCTCCATATATATGAAGTTCGAGCTCTAACGAAAAGAATTTGGACATAACGGCTAACTGTTAATCGGTCGACCAAGGGTCATCAGTCGGTCGACAAGGGCCGTCGGCTAGTCGAATTTGGATGTCGACTGGTCGATTTTCCTTAGTGGCTTGTTGTCTTATTTCAGCCACTGATCGACCTACCGACCAGTTCCATCAATCGATCGACAAGACCTATCAGCCGTTCTAATTTAACTAGTTGACCGATCGATTTTCTTCAAGACTGGTGTTCAGTTGTTGTCCTGTTTTTGCCCTTATCAACATATCGACTGCTTCTGTCGACCTGTCGACCATGCTGTCGATCAGTCGACAAGGTGCATTTGTATAGAAGCTCATGAAACTCTAAGGCTTTACAAAGGGTGGTCATTTGAGACTACTAGGGTCATTTTAAGATGACTAAAAGTTTACCTATTGGGGTCCAAGTCGTCTAGAGGTTTATGTTGTTTTGGTTCTAAGGGTTATGGGCATAAGGCATCTCAGTTACTTGTTTCTTCTTCCTTGATGCTTCTTATCCACTTGAATCCTTAATCTTCGGCTTGCCAGGCTCAATCAACATTACAATACATGGACGCACGTGATTGACAAATAAGGTGCGCTAGTATGCCACAGAAAATTGCACTAACACAAATGTACTACCCACTAAAGTCGGCATTTGCTAGCTGAGTCATTCAAGTTCACAATCATAGTTTGATCTTCCCGCCTCGATGACTGAAGCAGGCCCAGTGTTGCACCACTCGACTATTGCTTAATGGTCTCTCAGCTTGCTCCAAAGATGGTGCGGTCAAACCGCTTCCCCAAATGATCCCCAAGACCACCGGTCTGTGTGACCTTTCTATTCATAGTGGAGCATTGTCGCTTTATCTCGTGGTTTTCTCCCGCAAGGGTTTCCACGTTAAATCTTTATGTCCTTGGTGGAGTCAATTGCATTGGATAATTATGATTGTTTATTGCTTTGTTTAATTTATCTCTGATTCATGCATATATTTACTTTTGTCTTTTTAATCAAGGGTCATCAATCATACGATGTAATTAAGGGCTTGGGTCAGACCATGGCCTGGAATGTAAAAGGACCTGGAATCTCTGAAAATAGAATATACTTTTTTTCACCTTGTCTTTTGTGTATTTGTTTATACTGCTCGTGAATGCCTATGAATTCCTCAATTCCCTCAAAGCAAGCAAATACGAACGAATTTCGCATTCTCCTCGAAATTCAGTTCTAACAATCGGCAAGACAAAAAATACCCACAACTAATGAATTAAAGAAAATAGAATATTGAAAGTAAACTTGCTACAATCTAGAGATTACACACTTAAGTACGAGTAGCGAAGTAGTTAAGTACTCAATAAGGCCTAGGTCGATCCACAAAGACTAATTTGGTTTAAAAACACTTTTAGAAACAAACTAAAAATCTGAATTTTTTGAATTGTGAAATTCAATAATTAATGAAAATTGAGACAATAAGGATCCACTTTTAATAAATCTACAATGATTAGTTCACTCATTCAACTCTATAACTCAACTGGAATCGAATAAGGATTCCTTCTAATCAGAAGATAAAACGGTTAATTCAAAAATAATTCCCAACAACGATATAAATCTCAATTAATTAATTCTCTCATGAATAACTAAGTAATTGGTCATAGGAAATTCCAAGCATCTATTGTACTCGAAGTTAACAAAATATCAAGAGATTTTACAGATCAAAACTTTCACCAATATTAAAATTCAAATCAATTAATTCTAATTCATCAATCAAACCATGAATATTGAATCAAATCAAGTAAAACATCATAAATCCATTAAAAGAAAGAAAATTACAAAAACAAACTAGAACTAGAAGAGAAAGAAGGAAACTCAAAGTAGAACTCAACCTTTGCTCACTCTCTCCTCACATTTCTATTGTCTCCCTAATCGAGCTTAAGATGTCTTAAATACCAATTTTCACCAACTTATGACCGACTTTAGAAATAAACTTTGCACTCACGAAAGATTACGTAAATCATCGATTAATGACTTCGATCGATCAACTCCAATCGATGGTCCTTCGATTAGTCAAACCTCTTCCTTTGATTGAATTGATAGTGTGAAAAAGTGTCCAGCAAGTTTCTTCCATATTTCAAATTCCTTCAATATAATCTTTGATCGATCGATTGTTGATTGAATTGATGGCTTCTGTCGATTAATCGAAATCTTCTATCTTCTCTTGCACTTCAAAACTTGATTCATCCAATCTTCAAATCATGCTTCACTCTTGATATCTTCTAGCTCTAAAGATTCATAAATTGCTTCTAATTATATCGAATCTTCAAATCTTTCCTGCACAATGAAAAATAATCTAACATGCACACTTTACCATTCTTATGTAAGGGAAAATGATGCAAAATGAGGTTAATCAGGCAATATAAAGCTGTTTACACTCCAAGTAGCATTTTGTTAGTCCCGAGCAAAAGTATGCGAAAATAATTCAAAAATCCAAGACTAAAATTTGATTAGAAGAACAGGTCATGTAAATTCATGTAATCTCAAGTTACCCAAATAACCAGAATTTAAAGGCACAAAGTTTTCTGGATAATATCAGTTTAGATTCTAGCACACTCAGTTGACAATCTAATCCAAGTTTAAATCATTTCTCATCCAGTGGAAAATTTTCAAACATTAAGTACCAAGGTGCTCAGTGAATTCAAAACTTAACACCAATAGAGGTTCAACTCTCTACAGTAATGATAACTCCAATAATCACCAAAAGTGAGCATTAACCAAAGACACTGAATCAAAATCTAACTAACTGTCCAATAGAAATTCCAACTTACTCTCATTTTTTCACATCGACGGCTTTAATATTATTCTTCTTTTCGAGGTAAAAACATCAACCATTCTTTAATCTTCTTTTTATATTTTCTTCTTTTCTTTGACTTAAACAATATTTAGCCCTTTTCGATGTACTCTTCTTCTTTTTTAAGGATCTAAATGAACAAAATAGTCACGGTTCAATAGGCTTGGTTCCTAGCACTCTAGGTAATCATCAAGTTAATACTACAGTATCAACTTAAACCTAGAAGTGTAAGCTAGATGTGAACTGTGAAATTCTAATTTCATCAATGTTTACAAAGTTCCAAAAAAAGATTAACATACAGAACTCATCTTGAACTATACAAATATATTAGTTTCTAGACTTCAAAATTTAGATCACCAAGTGCCTTATCATTCCAATATTTAGACTACTTTCAAATCACAAGAATGCATAGAATGAAAACTCACCCCCAACCTAAAAGATACATTGTTCTTAATGTTGAAAGATGAATGCTGTTGTAGCCAAATTACGCTAATCAGAGGTTCTTGCGAGGTCCCGATAATCTACAAGCACCTTTACAACAATATTCGACTCACAAGATCATCTGGTCGAGTCTCGCACATTGGACAAGTACGTCGCACAGTTACCGAGTCATCGAGCCTTTACTGTCGATAATCGAATAATGGGAGAGCACAGAACATCTTTCCCGACCTGCGAGCCGCCCGTCTCGTGGTCATTAAAAGGTGTCACACCTCAATATGCGAGCAGCCTAGCTCGCGAGTAACCTCAATATGCGAGTAGCCTTGCTCGCGAGTAGCTTCCGTCGTGCGAGCAGCCCTGGTCACTGGTCTTTAGCAATGACGTCCCTTAGCTTATAGTACCAGCAGCCCGTATAGGCCGATTTTGGACTTATCTTTGCCTACGGCTCCATATCTCAAGGGATCACTATCAAGGAATGTAATTGACCAGATGTCTAATTGGATTAGGCTATCCCCTTATCTAAGGATTGATAGGATAAGCTCCTTATCCCCAAAAATCAGCAGTAATGTTAATGCCTTGCGTAACGGACTGGACCACCCGGATTTGCATAAATAGATAATCCTACAGGTGGTAAAGGTACAGAATATACAATCTCTAAACTCCTAAATTGTGAGTTTCCTTTGCAACCATATCCTATCTGACTTAAGCTTCGGAGGGCCAACGGCTGCACGCCGGCCACCCTTAGTTTTCTCTTATATTCTTTCAGGTTCAAAGGAGAGCTAGCTTGAAGGAAGGTGAACGTCTGGAGGATTCTGTTACCAAATCCGACATTAACAGATTGGCGCCGTCTGTGGGAACTTGATCGCTAAGATTAGCCACTCTCATCACTGATCGAAGTCCTCCCACCATGCCTCCCAAAAAGACAGTTCATCCTTCCACTTCAAGGCAGACGCTACCTCCGCCTGACACTACCGAACAGGCACCTATCCCTCAAACTATTCGATGGGCCTACCTCAGGGAGACCCTAACGTGCCGCTGCAAAACCCGCAATTTGATGTTTTCGGAAATTAAGAAGATGTCATGCGTCTCCTCGAAAACACACTCCTAACCCTCAACGCTGTATTCCAAGCCTTGTCTAATCGACTTGATCAAGATTTCCTGGAGCCCCAGCGGCAACCTTCCGAAGGGTTACCAGCGCAACCTATACCAGTGGCTTCCAGACATTCCGCGGATGAACCACAAGTCCAACCAAATCATCCTCCATCGACTCGAATACCACTCAACAATCAAGCCCCTATACTACCCCCGCATTCCATACACTCCAGTGCTTCCCGGCAACAGCAATCTCAGGGGTCCACCGTCGAAACGTCAGGTTATACCTTACCATGGGAAGGAGATCTCAAGAGAATCCATGATCGTTTCGACGACATGGAACAACGATACCAGGCAAATCGACCATCAGCTGCTGTGGTGTCGATACATCGATCCGAGTCTCCTTTCACCTGCGAGGTCATGGGAGCACCTTTACCCAAGAAGTATCGCACGCCTGTCATCACCCCATACACCAGTATAGGCGATACTCTCGAACACCTGGAAACATATAGGTCTCTTATGGAGCTGGAGGGGCATGGGTCAGAAATCATGTGTAGGGTTTTTTCCCTAACCTTAAAGGAGGCAGCTCGTACATGGTTCCGGGGACTAAAACCCCGATCCATCGGGTCCTTCGCGCAGCTATCAGAGCTATTCCTCTCTCAATTCGTGGGAAGCATCCGCACTAAAAAGCTGGCATCTCACCCAATGGATTTGAAGCAGCAGTATGGAGAGACGATAAAAGAATTCACAGAACGGTTCACTACAGAAGCCGTCCAAACTGAAGGCTACACCGAAGAAAAAGGCCTCACCGCCCTCATTGTTGGAATCACAAGTGAGAGATTCAGATTCGCCCTAGATAAGAACCCTCCAAAAACCATGACGGAATTCCAAGCAAAGGCTCAAAAATACATCAATGCAGAAGAAGTTGCTTTGGCACGTCATGGTATACAGGGCAAGAAGCGCAAGCCGGAGGAAATCTCACCCCCAGATAAAAAAAATCGGCGCGATCGACGGGACCACTCTCCCAAGAAGATTTATTCTAGTAAATATCATAACTACACTCCTCTCAACCGATCTCCTAAAAAGGTGGTAATGGAGATCAAGCATAAACCATATGTGAAATGGCCTGCAAAGATCAAATCTGATCCCGAAAAGAGACATAAGAGCAAGTTTTGTTATTTCCACAAAGATCATGGGCATAGCACCCAAGATTGCATATCTCTACGAGATCACATCGAAGCTCTCATTCGGAAAGGTCATCTCCAAGATTATGTTGTTCGCCAAGGTCGGTTGCCTAAAAGCACGGAAGGCGCATCATACCAAAAAAAGTCACCTCACCATCATACTCCGCAAGAAGATGCTGAACCTACCGGAGAAATCCGGACCATTGCCGGAGGGCCAACTTGTGGGGGAGATTCTCAAGCTTCGAGGAAAGCTTATACTCATAAGGCGTCTAAGAAACCCCAGCATATCTACTGTTGGAGCAGACGCCCAACAAGTCAGAATTCGGCCATCCTCCAATCTCCTTCTCCCTCGAGGATGTAAAGGGGATCCACTTTCCTCACTAAGACTCCATCGTGGTCGTACTAAAAGTATCAAATTATCTGACTCATCGTATTATGGTGGATACAGGTAGCTCTGCCAACATTCTATACCTCGAGGCTTTCAACAAAATGGCACTTGTCTGAAGCCTCCTCAAGCCAGTCTCAACTCCCCTCATCGGCTTTGGGGGCGAGGTGGTAATGCCGGAAGGAAGCATTGACCTCCCAGTCACCTTTGGAGAAAGTCCAGCAAAAACGACCGTCTTCTTTAATTTCCTCGTGGTAGACCGGAGGTCAGCGTACAACACCATTTTGGGGCGACCATCGCTAAATGAGGTTGGGACAGCTTTACATCCTTTATATTTATGCGTCAAATTTCCTACCTCGAATAGTGTTGGGGTTGTACGAGGAAATCAAAAGGAAGCGTGTTCATGTTATGAGATAGCCGTAAGAGACCGAAAGAAGGCTCAGACAACACCAGTTATGATGGTGGCACAAGATTCACCAAGCCTTCCAACGGCTACCTCGTTGGATCCAAGAGAAAATGCTCTCCAATCTGGAACTCCCGGAGAAGAGACAGTGGCAATCCACCTAACCGAAGACGATTCGTCCAAAGTCGTGTACATTGGGTCCTCTTTAACCAGTGTCTTTCGGGAAAATCTGGTCCGTTTCCTCACCGAATACCAAGATGTGTTTGCCTGGTCTTATAGAGACATGCTGGGCATCGACCTCAGTGTCATAGCACACCGTCTGAACGTTGATCCGAAGTATAAACCTGTTCATCAACGTCAATGTGCTTTTACTGCAGAAAGGCAAATGGTAATTAAAGTTGAAGTCGAGAAGCTGCTCACTGTCAATGTTATAAAAGAAGTAGACTATCCAGAATGGGTCACGAACGTGGTTCTCGTTCGAAAAGCAAATGGCAAGTGGAGAATGTGTATTGACTATTTGGATTTGAACAAAGCATGCCCCAAAGATAGCTTCCCGACCCCGCGAATCAACCAGCTGGTTGATTCAACCGCAGGGCATGCCTTGCTCAGTTTTATGGACGCCTATTCCAATTATAACCAGATCATGATGCATCCACCTGATAGCCAGCATACTGCCTTCATCACTGACCGAGCTCTGTATTGCTACCAAGTAATGCCTTTTGGTCTTAAAAATGCGGGGGCCACCTACCAGCTCCTCGTCAATAAAATATTCGCCACACAAATTAGTAGGAATATGGAGGTTTACGTCGACGACATGCTCATGAAAAGTGTCGTAAAAAACGACCACCTTACAGATCTTCGAGAAGCCTTCGACTTGATGAGGAAGTATCAAATGAAGCTAAATCCCGAGAAATGTGCGTTCGGAGTCTCTGCTGGTAAATTTCTCGGATTTATGATCGGCTAACGAGGAATCGAGGCAAATCCTGAAAAAATAAAGGCATTGGTCGAGATGAAATCTCCGACTACCCTTAAGGATGTCCAACGCCTGGCTGGTCGTATAGCATCATTGAATAGATTCATTTTGCGGGCCTCTGACAAGTGTTTACCCTTCTTTAAACTCCTCCGAGCCACCGCAAAATCTGATTGGGAGTGGACATCGCAATGTGAAGAGGCATTCCAACAACTGAAGCAATATATGAGTGCACCCCCCCATTCTGTCAAAACCTGTGGCGCACGAACAACTTCTTCTTTATTTGTCTGTGTCTTCTACAGCCGTTAGTGCCGCTTTAATAAGAGAAGATTCTGGGGTACAAAGGCCCGTTTATTATATTAGTCAAGCAATGGTGGATGCCGAAACTCGGTATTCTGATATGGAAAAGTTGGCCCTCGCTTTAGGCACGGCTGCTCGGAAACTGCCACCATACTTCCAAGCCCACGCTATATTAGTGCCAACAAACCACCCATTACGGCAGGTCCTTCAGAAACCCGAGGTTTCAGGGCGATTAACTAAATGGGCGGTCGAGATCAGCGAGCACGATATTTCGTTCTGCCCCAGGACCGCAATCAAGGGCCAGGCCGTGGCAGACTTCATCGCCGAATTTACATACTCTTCTCCCGACGATAATCTCGCGATCAGCGACCAGCCATCCTGGTCACTCTTCGTGGACGGGTCCTCACGGGCCACCGATAGCGGAGCGGACCTAATTCTAGTTGCTCCAGATGGGTCACGTTTCCAATATGCTTTACGGTTTGATTCTCGCAACTCAAATAATGAAGCAGAATATGAAGCTCTGATCGCTGGCCTTAAACTGGCAAATGTCCTCTCAATTTAAAATCGACTCATTCATAGTGACTCTCAGCTCATAGTCAATCAGGTGTTGAGCTCTTAATTGTGCATATTCTAACCCCAATTCTTCACTCATTGTGCAAGGTTTATATGGTTTGTAGGCTAATCCAATGCATGTTTTGTGACTACAGGACTGAGAGTGGCCCCACATAATTGAAGATAAAAAGGGCTGATTTAGAACCTGAAATGAAGATCCAAAGAGAGCCGAAGGAAGAAGGGAACAAAGAAAGAAGTAAGGAAAGAAGAAAGCAGAAGAAAGAAAGGAAGAACACAAGAAGAAAAGGGAGCTGACCGGTCGTGACCGGTCAGCCATGTACATGGGGGAAGTGCTGAAGACATCCGACCGGTCATGACCGGTCGGACACAGTCACTGGAGGAAGGTTTTACAAGGCCGACCGGTCATGACCGGTCGGCCATGGCTGCTGGAGTATAAAGGAAAACGTCCGACCGGTCATGACCGGTCGGACAAGCTTGCTGGACTAATGCTTTACAAGGCCGACCGGTCATGACCGGTCGGCCATGCTTGCTAGAATGAACGTGTATTGAGGCCGACCGGTCGTGACCGGTCGGCCAGGTGTACTGACTTAGAAACTCCTAAGTAACGTCCGATTTTCTCTGCGCTGCGTAAGTGTTACGCACTTTCTCGATTCTTCCGAAGTCGTGGAGCCTCCAGACTATAAATAGACACCTAGGGATTGTTCCTAAGGTATCCTGGAAGGGTTCAAGCGAGGTTGGAGGCTGTGGAAGTGAAGATTGGAGTTTCACAACTCCTTTTGGTTTGCTTTGCTGTTTTTATGCTTTTTGTAGTTGTTTCATGTTTCCTTGGATCATGAGCAGCTAAACCTCTTAGCTAGGGCTAAGAGGTGAAGCTTGTAGTGTATCCAAGATGTTTTAATTCGTAGTTAAGTGGTTTTCAGTTTGGAATTCATGATTATGAACTAAGGTTTGAAGTTTATACAAGTTTTTAAGTAATTTCTCTTAGTCTTGTGATGACTCATGGATGTTTGGATGAATTACTTATCTTCTTAATTTGTTTGCAACGGTCTAGACCTGTATGATCCGAGGAATTGGAGTGCGCTCTAGTACCAAGCTCTTCATAAAGGGGCTTCATGCCAAAGTTCTAGTTTTGGTTGATTATCTGGAATATGTATGGACTGTGCATATAATTTGAATCCAGTTCAAATCATGATCTAGCCTTGTCTTGTGAGAAGACTTGAGGATGGTTATGATTGGGAATTGGACCTATAGAAAAGGTGAATGACCTATGCAATGAGCATGCTCAAATCAGCCTAGAGTTGAGTGAACTTTATGCACAGAACTTACATGTTACAGACTTCTGGTTTAACAGTTCTATCATCCGACTAGATAGACCTGACTGGTGATTCTAGTTGAGAGAATGGGAAACCACAGCGGATTGAACATCGAGGATTGCTACAAGTGAATCCTCGAACCCCTAGTACCTTCTTATAATTGTTTACATTCAATTTAGCTTAAACTGTTAATCACGCACATTCTATTCAAACTTTGATTGTTAGCTTCAATAGAAACTTGTGGATGAGTTTGTGACATCCTACATAAGTCCTTGTGGATCGACCTCGGTATTACCGAGTTTATTACTACATTGCAACCCTACACTTGGGGAAGCGAACAAGTTTTTGGCGCCGTTGCCAGGGACCTTGACGGTTTTCACAAATTTCTGAAATTAGTATCTATTTAGGACTCTTTTAGATTTTTAGAACTAACTTAGTTTGTTTATTTGATTTTTTTTCAGGGATTTCTAGGAAGCTGAAGAAGATTCAAGGATTTCAAGTGCGAATCAGGTTCTATCCTTCTAAAACCTTACTCTTCTCCTTCTCCTAGTCATTCTTATTTTATTCATCTCTTGTAGAGTGGGTGGAGATTCCTTTTGGATCTCTGAAAGGTCGGCCTTTTTGCCACCTGGATTCCTATTGGTCGGCTCTGCCGTCTTGGATCACCTTGTACTCAGGGATTTCTTTTCTCATCTCTACTCCTCTTTCTCTTTTTTCTGCACCTTTTCTCAAAAGATTCAAAGAGTGGGTGGGGTATTCTCTGAACCCCTATTGACTAGGAGAAATCGGTCTCTATCTTTGTTTCTGGCCTAGCCATTGCAAGACACCTTGTGCTTCGGTCTTAGAGAAGAGTAAAGAAAAAGAAGGAAGAATTCTTTTTGTTTCTTATTTTTGATTTTGCATGCCACATTGGGCTCGGGATTCCAATAACCGACTCATAAGTGAAGGGGGGATAGTAGAAGGCATTGATAGAGAGCCACGTGTTAGGAGACATCTAGATTCTCCAATTTTATCTGAAAGTATGGCTACAAATCAACCTAACCCGATTCAAAATCAAACCGAAACAGGGGAGAATGTGGTTGAGAATGTTCCCCGACCTAGGACTTTACGTGATTTCTTGCAACCTGCAAGAACGAGCACTCCCTCATGCATAGTATTTCCACCAAATGCAGGGAATGTGGATTTGAAACCGGGAGTGATCAATCTTCTCCCTAAATTCCATGGTTTAGACAGTGAAAGTGCCTATCAACACCTTAGGGAGTTTGATGAGGTAATCACCACCATGCACTTTGCAAATGTGACTGAAGATGTAGTAAGACTTAAATTCTTCCCTTTCACTCTTAAGGATAAAGCCAAGGGTTGGCTTTATGCATTGAGGCCAAGATCAATTGGGTCATGGAATGATATGCACAGAGAATTTATAAAAAAATTCTTCCCTACTCACAAAACGAACATGCTTAAGCGCCTTATCATGAACTTTGCCCAAAAGGAGGATGAAACCTTTTCCCAATGTTGGGAGAGATTCAAGGACCTATTAAACGCATGCCCACATCATGGCTATGAAAATTGGCGGATTATAAGTTTTTTCTATGAAGGACTGATTCCATCCATGCGCCAATTTATAGAGATGATGTGTAATGGGGAGTTCATGAATAAGGAAGCTGATGAAGCATGGGATTATCTGGAAGAATTGGCTGAAAGTGCACAATCTTGGGACACATCTAAACCAACAAATTCCAAGATTGGCCAACAAAAGGAAAAGGGAGGAATGTATGTCTTATCAGAGGAAGATAGCATAAGTGCACGGTTGGCTAGCCTTACAAGAAAGGTCGAAGCCATGGAATTAAGGAAAGGAGAAACAATCAACTCCACTGAGGTTGAAACTGTTTGTGGAATTTGTGCTGGAAATCAACATGCTACACCAGATTGTCCCACAATTTCAGCAGTCCAAAGCATCTTACAAGAACAAACAAATGCCATAAACAGTTATCAGCAGCAATATGGTGCTCCAAACTCAAACACGTATAATCCTAATTGGAAGAACCATCCCAACTTCAGTTGGAGGAATGGACCCACTGCAAATGCAAACAACACTCCAAAAGTATCACTAGAAGAGATGTTGGGTGCACTCGTATCGGTCCAGAATGAGTATAACAAGACAAATTCTCTAAAAATAGATGGGTTCATGCAAGAGCAATTGAAATTCAATCAAAATTCAAACCAAGCCATTAATGAATTGAAAACATCTCTGGCTAGAGTTGAAGCTCACCTGAGTGGTAGAGAGAAGGGCACACTTCCTGCTCAAACTCTTCCTAACCCAAGGACCCAGTATGAGATACAAGATGCAAGCTCATCCTCCCACCATACGGAACATGTCCAAGCTATCACCACTTTGAGAAGTGGGAAAGAAATTGATAAATCCAATCCGGTGAAGGCTCCCAAGCCTAAGGATCCGGAAACTCCCAAAGAGGATGATAGCCCAAACAATATTCCACAAGAGAAAGAACCGGAAAGACAATACAAGCCGGTTGCCCCATTTCCACAAAGGTTGATTTCACCTAAACCTTTAGATAAAAATCTGGAAATTCTGGAAGTTTTCAAGCAGGTGAAGATCAACATTCCGCTGTTGGATGCAATAAAACAAATACCATCTTATGCCAAATTTTTAAAGGAACTGTGTACAATCAAAAGAAAACATAACGTCCACAACAAAGTGCTTTTGGCTGAGAATTTGAGTGCCATCATCAAACAAGAGGTGCCCCAAAAATACAAAGATCCGGGTAGTCCAACCATATCATGCATCATAGGAGACTACCAAATTAAACAAGCCCTACTCGACTTGGGGGCAAGTGTGAATCTCATTCCATACTCGGTCTATGAACAACTTGGGTTAGGTGAATTGAAACCCACCAAAACCACACTCCAACTTGCTGATAGATCCATCCGGATACCGAGAGGAATGGTAGAGGATGTTCTAGTCCAAGTTGATAAATTCTACTACCCAGTAGATTTTATTGTCTTGGACACACATCCTGTGATAGGCACCGGTACTCAAATTCCCGTCATACTTGGACGACCATTTCTAGCTACCTCAAACGCCATTATCAATTGTAGAAACGGACTTGTACAAATGTCCTTTGGAAATATGACCCTTGAGCTTAACATATTTGAGTTATGCAAACAACCGCGGGAAGTTGATGATGATATCCACGAATTAAACATGATCGAATCATTCGTGGAAGGTACAATCCCCTTGTCACTATTTTCCGACCCTTTAGAGGCATGTGTGGCCCATCTCCATGATATGAATGATGATACAACACAAGAGATGGATGCCATTCTAGATGTGATGATGGTGCGTGAAAATAAAAGATGGAGGACCCCAATTGAACCTTTGCCTATAAATGAGAACAAGGCCCTCCCATCCAACATTAAGGCACCAAAACTCGACCTAAAACCATTGCCAAGTGAGCTAAAATATGTTTATTTAGGTCGAGATGAGACATATCCAGTGGTGATTTCTTCCCACTTGGATGAGGAACAAGAGAGTAGGCTAATAGCCACTCTATTAGAGCACAAGAGTGCCATCGGATGGACAATTGCGGATCTCAAAGGCATAGACCCACTGATTTGCACTCACCGCATACATCTTGAGGAAAAGGCAAAGACATCCCGGCAACCACAAAGACGACTAAATCCAAATATGAAGGATGTGGTTAAGGCCGAAGTGGTGAAACTATTGGATGTAGGTATCATTTACCCAATATCTGATAGCCAATGGGTGAGCCCAACTCAAGTGGTGCCTAAGAAATCCGGAATAACCATTGTAACCAATGCCAATAATGAACTCGTACCAACTAGAGTCACTACCGGTTGGAGAATGTGCATTGACTACAGGAAGCTAAACACTGTCACGAGGAAAGACCACTTCCCCCTACCGTTTGTTGATCAGATTTTAGAACGGTTGGTGGGTCATTCCCACTTTTGCTTCCTTGATGGCTATTCAGGGTACAACCAAATAGAAATTGCCCGTGAAGACCAAGAAAAGACTACATTCACATGTCCATTTGGCACTTTCGCCTATCGACGGATGCCGTTTGGACTATGTAATGCCCCTGCCACTTTTCAGCGTTGTATGATGAGCATCTTTTCTGACATGGTGGGGACAATTCTCGAAGTCTTCATGGATGATTTTTCCGTATTCGGTTGTAGCTTTGATGAGTGCCTTGAGTACTTGAAATCTGTGCTAAAAAGATGTGAAGAGAAGAACCTTGTGCTCAATTGGGAAAAGTGCCACTTCATGGTTAAAAAGGGAATTGTACTTGGTCACATCGTTTCACAAAATGGAATTGAGGTGGACAAGGCGAAAATTGACCTTATCTCTAACCTTCCACCACCCAAAAGCATACGAGATATACGGTCCTTTTTAGGACACGCAAGATTTTATAGATGGTTCATAAAGGATTCCGATTAGGGCTACCTACTACCAACCGGGGGATGGTCTACCCGTAACCAAAGCCGGAAATGGGACGTAGTGTGAAAGTCGTCGGAAGGATGGTAAGGCAAATTCCTGTCATTGGCTTGATGTGGCTCTATGTACCTTGAGTTCTATAGTTTAGTTGATCTATGAAGAAGATAATCCTAGAAACTCGTGGAATGAATTTTCACTACCCACACTAGGTGAAATTTGTTCAAGTCTTTCTATTTATCAACCAATCAGCGGGAATTTCATATAAATGCTTATTATGTTTTGAGGGTTTACGGTTTCAACCTCTGTCGCCTAATATTTTTGAATCTTATGCTTATGTACCTTGGAATGTATAGAAGGAGGGTTTCTGAAGGAGAGTTGAGTTTTTGAAGAATAGGATTAGTTTCACGCATGTTTTGCTCGGGACTAGCAAAATGCTGGTTGGGGGGTGTGTTGAGCTCTTAATTGTGCATATTCTAACCCCAATTCTTCACTCATTGTGCAAGGTTTATATGGTTTGTAGGCTAATCCAATGCATGTTTTGTGACTACAGGACTGAGAGTGGCCCCACATAATTGAAGATAAAAAGGGCTGATTTAGAACCTGAAATGAAGATCCAAAGAGAGCCGAAGGAAGAAGGGAACAAAGAAAGAAGTAAGGAAAGAAGAAAGCAGAAGAAAGAAAGGAAGAACACAAGAAGAAAAGGGAGCTGACCGGTCGTGACCGGTCAGCCATGTACATGGGGGAAGTGCTGAAGACATCCGACCGGTCATGACCGGTCGGACACAGTCACTGGAGGAAGGTTTTACAAGGCCGACCGGTCATGACCGGTCGGCCATGGCTGCTGGAGTATAAAGGAAAACGTCCGACCGGTCATGACCGGTCGGACAAGCTTGCTGGACTAATGCTTTACAAGGCCGACCGGTCATGATCGGTCGGCCATGCTTGCTAGAATGAACGTGTATTGAGGCCGACCGGTCGTGACCGGTCGGCCAGGTGTACTGACTTAGAAACTCCTAAGTAACGTCCGATTTTCTCTGCGCTGCATAAGTGTTACGCACTTTCTCGATTCTTCCGAAGTCGTGGGGCCTCCAGACTATAAATAGACACCTAGGGATTGTTCCTAAGGTATCCTGGAAGGGTTCAAGCGAGGTTGGAGGCTGTGGAAGTGAAGATTGGAGTTTCACAACTCCTTTTGGTTTGCTTTGCTGTTTTTATGCTTTTTATAGTTGTTTCATGTTTCCTTGGATCATGAGCAGCTAAACCTCTTAGCTAGGGCTAAGAGGTGAAGCTTGTAGTGTATCCAAGATGTTTTAATTCGTAGTTAAGTGGTTTTCAGTTTGGAATTCATGATTATGAACTAAGGTTTGAAGTTTATACAAGTTTTTAAGTAATTTCTCTTAGTCTTGTGATGACTCATGGATGTTTGGATGAATTACTTATCTTCTTAATTTGTTTGCAACGGTCTAGACCTGTATGATCCGAGGAATTGGAGTGCGCTCTAGTACCAAGCTCTTCATAAAGGGGCTTCATGCCAAAGTTCTAGTTTTGGTTGATTATCTGGAATATGTATGGACTGTGCATATAATTTGAATCCAGTTCAAATCATGATCTAGCCTTGTCTTGTGAGAAGACTTGAGGATGGTTATGATTGGGAATTGGACCTATAGAAAAGGTGAATGACCTATGCAATGAGCATGCTCAGATCAGCCTAGAGTTGAGTGAACTTTATGCACAGAACTTACATGTTACAGACTTCTGGTTTAACAGTTCTATCATCCGACTAGATAGACCTGACTGGTGATTCTAGTTGAGAGAATGGGAAACCACAGCGGATTGAACATCGAGGATTGCTACAAGTGAATCCTCGAACCCCTAGTACCTTCTTATAATTGTTTACATTCAATTTAGCTTAAACTGTTAATCACGCACATTCTATTCAAACTTTGATTGTTAGCTTCAATAGAAACTTGTGGATGAGTTTGTGACATCCTACATAAGTCCTTGTGAATCGACCTCGGTATTACCGAGTTTATTACTACATCGCAACCCTACACTTGGGGAAGCGAACATCAGGTACTTGGCAAATTTGAAGCAAAAGAAGAAAGGATGGCGTTATACAAATCCAGAGTGCTCATCCTGCTCGCGAAGCTGAAAAATTATGAGATGATCCATATCCCTCGCGAGAAGAACAAACTTGCAGATTCTTTGGCAAAACTTGCCTCCGCTCCAGAATCTGAGTTATCACATTTAATTCCCATCGAGCACCTTCGGACCCCAAGTATCGATCAAGTAACTCCTGGGCAAGTGATCGCGATCCATCCCTCTCCGTGTTGGATGGACCCCATTCTCCTCTATCTGAGGGATGGACATCTTCCAGACAACAAGAAATCCGCACGACAAATTCGTCATCGAGCTACCAGGTATACTTTAGAAAATGGAATGTTATTACGTAAGAGTTTCTCTTTGCCCTATTTAAGGTGTCTTCACCCAGAAGAAGCACATCATGTTCTAGATGAAATACACCAGGGGCCATGTGGTAACCACCCAAAAGGACGATCTCTAGCATATAAGACGATGAGGCAAGGATACTACTGGCCCACTATGAAGGCAGATGCGATCGAATTCTCTAAAAAATGTGACAAGTGCCAGCGATATTCTCCTATACCTCAGGTACCATCCGAGCAAATGACGCCAATGGATAGCCCTTGGCCCTTCGCTCAATGGGGAGTCGATATCATCGGGCCCTTGCCTATCGGGAAAGGTCAAAACAAGTTCGCAATCATGGGGGTCGATTATTTCACCAAATGGGCCGAGGCAGAGCCATTAGCCAATATCACCGAGAAACAGACCATTAAGTTCGTATGGAGAAATATCGTATGCCGTTATGGGCTCCCCCACACTATAATCACCGACAATGGAAAGCAATTCGACAACGCCGCTTTCGATGAATTTTGTGAAAAATGAAAGATATGCAATATCCGCACTTCTCCATATCATCCTTAGGCAAATGGGCAAGTTGAAGCAGTAAATAAAATTATCAAGCATCATCTAAAGACCAAGCTCGGTGAGTGTAAAGGCCTGCGGCCAGAACTCCTGCCGAAAGTCTTATGGGCATATAGGACTACGACTCACACATCAACAGGCGAAACTCCTTTTTCCTTAGCATTCGGTACCGACGCAGTAGTACTAGTTGAAGTTCAAGTACCTTCGTATCGAATCGAGCAGTATGATCCCATCCATAATCAGGAAGGTCTTCTACTTCATCTCGACCTCTTGGAAGAGCGGAGAGATGCCGCCCAGCTGCGAGCAGCAGCAGCGTATCAGCAGCACATTGCTCGCTATCGTAATGCTAAAGTTCAGCCTAGAGGTTTCCAGCTCGGTGATTTGGTCCTTCGACAGAACCTCGGAGCTCCTGCTCATTCGCTGGATCCAAATTGGGAAGGCCCGTATCGAGTCATCAAAATTGTGCGACCCGGTACTTATTATCTTGAAGATATGCAGGGAAGACCCGTACGTCGCCCTTGGCATGTGGAACATTTGCTACGGTATTTCCCTTAATCCGATGTAATGTTGGATGACATTCGAATAAATATCAATCAAAGACAGTATTTTTGCTCGCTACTCCGTTTATTCGGACCTGAATAGCCCCGAAGAGAATATCCACGTTCTCTTGGCCAATTGCCTACCCTTGGTAGGGTTAAAATTACTATTTTGGTCTCTACTCCGTTTATTCGGACCCGAATAGCCCCGAAGAGAATACACACACTCTCTTGGCCAATTACTTACCCTTGGTAGGGTCAAAGCCTCAATCGATAGATCACTCTATCTCCACGCGGACATGGTCACCAAGACCCTCGAATTGAGCCTAACTCATCTGAGTTAAGTATGAAGGCATTCAGTATATAAGCAAGAAAGAGCGAAAGAAAGGAGAGATAAAACCCCAACAATATCATCAAAAGGTGTCTTCTTTCATTTCATCTCAACAGATTACAAGGTCTAGTTGTTTGCAAAGATTGATTACAAGAAAAATTGATACAAGAGTGAAGCAAAGGAAAAAAAAGATAAATCATTCTCTTGGAGGAGGAGCGGCACTCTCGACTTCAGGGCCCACTTCGGGAACCCCTCTAGCTTGAGTGACCTCGGTCATCTTATTCTCGGCAGCTGCTCGTTCCTCCGCAGCTATGATAGCCGCGACCTTTCCGAATCCCCCCATATCAAAAGATGGGGACATCCGCTGCACTACCCGCAGTGCGAAGTCGCGACCAGCATCGTACGACTCGTACCTCTCCTCGTCACACAGCTGCGAAGTTTGGAACTCTGTGATGGCTCGAGCTCCTTCTTCAGAGAGCATCTTAATAAGGGCTACTCTTTCCTCGTCCCAGTGGATCGAGTCATCCTTGAGCTGCGCGAGAATGGAGCGCTCTTTATCTAAATTGTCGCTAACTTCCTTGAGCTGCGACTTGGTCTCTGCGAGCCGCTCCTCCAACGAGATCTTATCTTGGCGGAAGATCTCTCTTTCTCTCTCTGCCTTCTCCTTCAACTCCGCGAGCTTAGCGAAGTTGAAATCCAAAGCCTGGTACCTATCGGTCAGGACTTGGACCTTCTCGATGAGGATATTTTTCTCCTCATCCATCTTCGAGATCAACACCTCGCGGGACTTGAGGAGTTGATCCCTTCCGTGGATTGCTTTCTCCAAAGCAATTCTCTTCCTGTCAGCCTCATCTATCACACGACGGGCGGCAAGGATGTCACACCTCGTTCGTAGAATGAGGTCCAAGCCCTACAAAATAGAAGAAAGATTATGAGATAAATACTCGGGAGCAGACAAAGGTAGCAAAACAACAAGGTCAAAAAGCATGTTACCTGAACCAACCTCACTCCTGCCTTGAGGAAGAGGTTTTCAGGGCTTGGCTCGGGAAGGGTGCCAAAGGTCTGGGGGGAGATGTTGTCGAACAAAAATTTGCAGATCGGGTGGAGATGACGGGGGATGGTAAACGTCCCACTGCCAGAGGGCTGGGCGACGACCAGCCCAGCCGGGACTCGCGATTTGAGTAGCAGCCGGCTCGCGACCAGGAGCCAACTCGCGAGCAGGCAGTTTGTATACCTTCACAATTTTCTCGTGAATCCCTCCCTTTAAGTTCGGCTTCGCCAAAGCCGGGATACCTGCAAATACGAGCATAAGTTAAAAACACCAAAAACCCTAAATTAACTGATGAAGTTTTGTGTGAAACTGTGCCCACCTTCACAGAAAAAGCGGTTCACACCAAGGCCCCCAGAAGTGGATCTTGACTCAGACTCCCAACTCCCGGAAGCATAAAACCAGCGTTTCCTCCATCCAGGATAATTTGAAGAAGGTTTCCCTAGTACAAAATTATCCCGGTGCTAGTAACATAAGTAATACCAGCCTTCACTGGAGGGTACCTTCTTGAGTCGAAACATCTGGAGGAACTCTTCAGCGGTGAGCTATCCGTTATCGGCCTACGCCCAGAGGGCAAAGGAGCTCAGGACCACCCTCCATCCGTTTACGATAAGTTGCCCGGGGGCAATCTTATAACTTCGGAGGACATTACGAATGAAGGGATGGAGAGGAAGGCGCACCCCAAGAATAAGAAGGTATTCATAGATGGCAACACACCCTGGGGGAGGGGAATCCGGAGTTTCTCCCTCTCCAGGTAACCGGAGAACGACCGAGTCAGGGACTTGGTATCTCTCCCGTAACTCGTTCAGCTGTTCCTCCGATAAGATAGATGGGTACCTGAACACTGAGTACCTGCCCGCCGAAACCCTCGCATTACTGGAGGTAGAGGATTCCAAGGTAGCATCCCCCAAGGGGACGGTGGTCTCATCGGAATCTCTAGCCATGAAAGTTTTTTAAGATAAAAAAAGAAGAAGAAAAGAAGAAAAAGGCAGAAGCAGAGTATATCAAGTATGGAGGGTGGAAGGAGAAGGACACCGGAAGAAGAAGGACACAGACACCAGGTGAGTGAGGAAGGAAAAAGTTTCGAAAACTTCTGTGAAAATTCAAAGATTTGGTGGATTTCGTATATTTATAAGCAATCATTCCACTGGATTTAGCGACACGTGGCTACCACCCGTTCGGCACAGCAGTCGAGCAGGCATGGCTATTAATTCCCCAGACACGTGGCTAGCATCTCTTCATTTCCTCTCTGCCGAAAAGCTGCGGAAGGCTGGCGCTCATTAATGCCAGCCCAATCATGTACGGCTTCATCTCCGATAAAGGTGGTAGGCGGTTATGCATGACAGTAAGTAAGTCCTTCCCTTAGACTTCCTGGCGGTAAGGACTTGGGGGGCATCTGTTGTAGCCAAATTGCGCTGATCAGATGTTCTTGCGAGGTCCCGATAATCTGCGAGCACCTTTACAACAATATTTGACTCGCGAGATCATCTGGTCGAGTCTCGCACATTGGACAAGTACGGCGCACAGTTACTAAGTCATCGAGCCTTTACTGTCGATAATCGAATAGTGGGAGAGCACAGAACATCTTTCCCGACCTACGAGCCGCCCGTCTCATGGTCATTAAAAGGTGTCACACCTCAATATGCGAGCAGCCTAGCTCGCGAGTAACCTCAATATGCGAGTAGCCTTGCTCGCGAGTAGCTTCCGTCATGCGAGCAGCCCTGGTCACTGGTCTTTAGCAATGACGTCCCTTAGCTTATAGTACCAGCAGCCCATATAGGCCGATTTTGGACTTATCTTTGCCTACGGCTCCATATCTCAAGGGATCACTATCAAGGAACGTAATTGACCAGATGTCTAATTGGATTAGGCTATCCCCTTATCTAAGGATTGATAGGATAAGCTCCTTATCCCCAAAAATCAGCAGTAATCTTAATGCCTTGCGTAACGGACTGGACCACCCGGATTTGCATAAATAGATAATCCTACAGGTGGAAAAGGTACAAAATATACAATCTCTAAACTCCTAAATTGTGAGTTTCCTTTGCAACTACATCCTATCTGACTTAAGCTTCGGAGGGCTAATGGCTGGACGCCGGCCACCCTTAGTTTTCTCTTATATTCTTTCAGGTTCGAAGGAGAGCTGGCTTGAAGGAAGGTGAACGTTTAGAGGATCCTGTTACCAAATCCGACATTAACAAATGCATAGAAAAATAAGAGCAACATGAGATCAACTAGAAGGTAAAGAGTAAAGGGAAGAGCGTACTTGAAATTATGAATGATCATAAGTGTTGTAACTCTCTAAGTTGACAAGAATAACAAAAATAAAAGAAAAATACGAGAAACTAATCTACAAAAGCAAAGGAAATGGATCTCCATCAGACTAGGAGATTAATCCTAGTAAATAAGATCTTCCAAAGGCATGGAGTCTTCCTCTGGAACAAATTTCTCAACAAATGGCTTCAAACATTATCCATTCACTTAAACAGATTGTCATTCAAAGGATAGTCAATCTCAACAGCCCCATAAGGATGAACAGTTTTAACAATGACATGGTCAGTTCATTTAGATCTTAATTTTTTCAAAAATAAATTTAGTCTTGAATTGTACAAAAGCTAAAACTTTTTGAGATGGTAAAAACAATTTCTAAAGGATATTTTTATCATGAAATACCTTTATCCGTTCCTTGAAAATCTTAGCATTATCGTATGCTTCATTCCAGATCTTTTCCAACTCATTAAGCTGGAGTTTATGAAGCGAGCTAGCCTTGTTAAGATTGAAATTGAATTTTTTTTTATAGCCCAATAAGCTCAATGTTCCAACTTCACAGGAAAATGTAAAGATTTTCCATAGACAAGTCTATAAGGAGACATTCTAATAGAAGCTTTGTAAGTCATATGGTAAACCCATAACGCGTCGGTTAGTCTGAGAGACCAATCCTTACAATCTGAATTTACTATCTTTTTCAAAATATATTTAATTTCCCTATTTGAAACTTCTGCTTCACCATTTGTTTGTGGGTGATAGGGCGTACTTACTTTATGCATAATACCATATTTCTTCATCAAATTTTCTAATGGCATATTACAAAAGTGAGAGCTTCCGTCAATGATAATGGCTCGAGCTGTTCCAAATCTAGACAAAATATTCTCTTTTAAAAACTATAGAACCATCTTGTGATCATTGCTTCTATAAGGAATCGCCTCCACCGATTTGGAAACATAATCCATAGCTAACAAGATGTAAAGATATCTAAAAGATTAGGGGAATGGTCCCATGAAATCGATGCCCCAACAATTGAAAATCTCAACAATCAAAATTAGATTCAAAGGCATTATATTCCTATGAGATATTCCACCTAGCTTTTAACAACGTTCACAAGCTTTGCAAAACACATGGGTGTCCTTAAACATTGATGGGCAGTAAAAATTGCACTACAAAATCTTTGTAGTGGTTTTCTTAGTAGAAATATGTCCACCACATGCATGAGAATGACAATAGTAGATGACACTAGTATGCTCATGGTCATGAACACATCTCCTTATGATTTGATCTAGGTAATATTTAAACAAATTCAGATCATTCCAGAAAAGTTGCAAATTTCCTCTTATCTTATGGGGTCCAATGATTAGAAATTTTACCTGTGACAATATAATTAGCAATGTTAGCAAACTAAGGTGAATGGGAGACTATAAACAATTGTTCATCAGGGTATGTATCTTTTATAGGTGTCATCTCCATGGAATCGGAAAATATATGGCGAGAGAAGTGATCAGTTACTATGTTCTCTTACCCCTTCTTTCCAAGAATCCCAATGTCAAATTCTTGAAGTAGAATGATCCATTTACGCAAACGAGGTTAGCATCTTTCTTAGCAAGAAGATACTAAAGAGCCGCATAATCAGTGAAGATAATAATTGTGAATCCAATCAAGTAGGACATAAACTTGTCAAGTGCAAAAATTATAGTGTAAGACCCGTACCCTGAATTGCCCTCCGTACGTCTAGTTTTCGGTACCAGTATGTCCCGGATGAACCAGATTAGGGAGCCTTGATCGCGACCCTATTTTAGTACCGCATCGACCCAAGACCTATATCCCGGCGACCGCGTAGGCGTTGCGATTCTAATGCCGTGCGGCACGCCCCATTGCGATACCCGGTGTGATAGTTGTGTCATTTGCGTAATCCGAGGTGGGCCGCACAACGCGCGTGTGGCGTCGGCCCCACTTGCACAAATCCCAAGATAATGTCAAATCAATCAAATCAATCACAATCACCTCACCCATACCCCTCTCATCACCCTACTCTATACACACCATACCCACCCCATCACTCTCTCGCCTCAAAAGTCAACACTACCCATACCTCCCATACCCCCCTCCCATGCTAGCCGCCACCACCACCATCATCATCATCATCACCCCCATGCTCCCTCCTCTCTACCCACACAAGTGCATACGTAGGGGGAGAGGAGGGCTTCTCATTTTCCAAATTGCAAGAAGAGAGAAAGGAGAGAGAAAGAGAGAGATTTGAGAGATTTGAGTCAGATTAGAAGAGAGAAGAGAGAGATTAGAGGGAGTTGTGTGATAAGTAGAGGAGATTGAGGATGGAGATCAAGCTTGGAGGACCCCGATCGCCGTCCAATCGTCAATCCAACCGTCTAACCATCATTGTGAGTACAAGGGGGACATAAACCCCATTTTCTTAATTTCCTTTCATTTTATTTCCTTAGGCCCACCTTGTGATGTGCAATGAGATGGATGGACTGGATCATCCATGAATGGGCCCCACCTACTTATAATAATAATAATATTATTATTATTATAATATATATATATATAAAAAGAAGGAGAAGAGGGCCACTGGACAGTCAGCGTCCAAAGAAGCTGTTGTCCAGCAGCACCTTGGCTGAAAGCCCATTTGGGCATTTATTGTGGGGTCCCCACTCGTGGGACCCACCTTGATGCATGTATTTGATCCACGCCGTCCATTTGTTTCTCCAGCCCATTTTAGGGCTGGACACAAAAAATGAAGTAGATCCAGATCTCAGGTGGACCTCACCATAGAAAAAGTGGAGATAATGATGTTCACTATTGACACTTTCATGGCCCACCGTGATGTTTGTGAACCTTTTTACCTATCCAATATTGGGCTCTGTGGGTTCCTCACGGGCTGGGGAACATGATGAATGGGGTGGATCGTCCCTAAGTGGGCCCCACTTGAAATAAACAAAGAAAAGAAAAGAAAAAAAAGAGACGTGGCCGCTGGACAGACAGCGTCCAGGGGACGCTGCTGCCCAGCAGCGCAGCCCTCTTTGGGCGTTGGCAATGGGCCCCACTCGTTGGGCCCACCTAGAATGTATGTGCATTATCTATTACGTCCATATGTTTTTCCAGCTCATTTTAGTGGCTGAGCCCAAAATTTAAGCATATCTAAATGATAAGTGGACCATGCCACGGGAAACAGTGGGAATAATGATCTCCACCGTTGAAACCTTCCCAGCCCTACAATAATGTTTATTTGTCATCCAACCTATTCATAAGTGGCTGAGCCCAAAATTTAAGCATATCCAAATGTCAAGTGGACCATGCCACGGAAAACAGTGGAAATGATGATTTCCAACGTTGAAACCTTTCCAGGCTCTACAGTGACGTTTATTTGTCATCCAACGTGTTCATAAGATCACATGGATATGGATGAAGGAGAAAACCCAAATATCTGCTTGATTCCAAAATTCATGAGACCCAACTGGGCACCACGCAGCCCAGCAAGTGGCCCACCCTATGGGTCCCAACGTGATGTATCTATTAGTTCCACCATGATGTATCTGTTCTATTCATGCTGCCCATCTATTTTTCCATGCCATTTTAGGATATGGCCCCAACAATGAGGCAAATCCAGATGTTAGGTGGGCCACACCTGCAAAGAATAGTGGTCATTGATGCCCACCATTGAAAACTTCCTTGGGGACACTTTATTGTTTATTTTTCATCCGAATAGAGGTTGTGGGCCCATCTTTGGGTCCCACCTTGATGGATGTATTGTGTACCATGCCACCCGTCTTGATCGACGCGTGGGGCCCGATCAGAATGGGCTTCACTTAGAAAATGTTGGTGCTTGAATACCTACCACTGAAACTTTCTAAGACTGGTGATGTATATTTGCTATCCGACCAGTGGGCGGGGCCCACCATGGTCCTTCCCTTGATACCTATGTTTTATCCATACCGTACACCTATTTTGTATGTGCAAGCCCAAGTATGGGGCCGATATAGTCTCAAGTGGGCTATGCCACGAAGATCTTTACATTTCCAATGGGGCCCACAGTCCCGGTCCCACTCTTTGTATATATATTGGGCCATTTAAGGCCAATGTTACATGATATGTTTGGTAACATGCTAGTATACTTAGCTTGGTACTTCACCCTGATGACATGCTTAGTATAATGAATACCATGCTCATTCATATGCCCATACGCATCATTTGTATGCCTGTTATGGATCATGATTAACCATAGCATATGCTAGTTGGCTTGTTATACTTAGGGGACCCGTGCGAGACAAGGGTCGCCCCACATGATTGCGCAGTATGCGTAAATTTGGTGCATGACTTGGATTATGTGACTCATGCATTTTGCATTATGTATGTCACGATCGCTTTCACACCTTAGCAGCATCGGGGTGGTGGCCACCATAGTCACATCGTGGTTGGCAGTAATGGACACCGAAAACTTGTTCTAGCACGTGGGCGCTATGAATGTCCTTGGGTGAAAATCCCTAAACTCTGTGGTACCAGTAGGATGTTCCAACGTCGACACCGAGTGGATAACATGAGCGCCCGTGTGCCAAATACCAGTAGGCCGCGTCTCCCACTTTATCGAGGTCGGTTGGAAAGGGGTGTGACCTTATCCGCCCGAGTGCAGTGTTCTATAAGCTAGGTCGAGTCTGACCAGCTCATGGAATGGGTCCGCTATCGACGAGCCGGGTGGGCATTGGCATACCACTGACGAGGCGGATAGTGAGGTCTTTTCTACTCGCTTGGTTATGTGCGCGATGTACGGCGGCCAATATTAGAGTATACTAGACCCCGGTGATGTCCCAGATGAAACCATTTTGATATGTGGATTAGTTGAGGATTAACGTGTTTGCATTGCATCTCTAGCATGTAACACTCGGCCACGTAGGCCCTTGCATCGCATAGCCTTGGGATGGCTGATAGCATTCATGAACTTGGTAACTTAGCCCCTTATCACTTCCGCATACTCTGATATCTGTATACTTGTCATATGCATCACACGCACACACACGCACTCTACTGAGCTTCTTAGGAAGCTCATGCGCGTTTGTTTACGTTGCAGGTACTTGGGCACATCAGCATCGTTGAGCACGGTTCATGTACCTGATATTTTGAGCTTTTGCTACATCTTGTATTTCCCTTTCCAGCACTGTACTCAACAACTTATTAGTGAATATTTGATGATGTTTTGTGGTTTTGATTATGCTCCTTTACAAAAAAAATTACCCTGAAAATCCTCCTGGTAGGATCCCAGGATCGGAACCTGGCATATGAGATCTAGGAGCCGAGAATGGGGTACTATGGAGGTTGTTGGCACCAAGGTCGGCGATCGGGAATTTAGTGAGCCCGGTCCCTGGGTTTGGGGCGTGACATATAGTAAAGAGTTCCTTTTTCGTAGTAGAGTAGTTAACTTTGGCACTGTTTAGAGTTCTACTTACATAGTAAATAGCATAAGACTTATTGTCTTTTCTCCATCCCAATACCGCCCCAACCGCATAATCACTAGCATCACATGATTTCAAAAGGCATACTACAATCGGGTGGTTGCATGATTGGTGCGGTTGTTAACATACCTTTAAGCTTTGTGAAAGCTTATTAGTAGTCATTACCCCACACGAATGAGGTTTCTTTTGAAGGAAGTTCCACAGTGGACGAGAGAGATGACCGAAATCTTTTATGAATCTCCTATCGAGAAGAAGAGGTGTCTTCACTAGCTACTGTAGCTGAACATCTTATGGAGGGATATCCCCGCACGTGCAACGTCAAGCTTGAGATCCAATCCCAGCTGTCCATCTTCTAGTTCTCCAAAATCCTATCGTGCACAACAGCCACGTGTGGGAATTGTGGGATGTCCAACAGCTGCTCCAGCTGCCGCTATGTGCAAGGATTGATCGTCCACGATAGCTTGATTGCCGAACGGTGGAGATGATCCATCATTGCTGATTGTGTTGGGGTAGGAGGGCCCGCAGCGGAAGCAAAGCCGAACACAAACAGAAAAATTCAATCAAACAAGCAACATAATGCAATCACAATGTATGCAATCACCCATACATAGACAATCCGATTTTAACGTGGAAAAACCCCTCACGGGTAAAAAATCATGGCACAAAGCGACACCAATCCACTATAATATCAGAAGTTACAAGAGATGGAACCCAAGACCCAAAAACCCAAGCCAACAAGAGAAATCCCAAGCTTACCCAAGAAGAAACCCTCTTCTCCAAGCTCTTTCTCTCACCTAGAAGCTCACTCAATCCCCTTTGCAACCTTGAAAACCTCTAATCCCATAATACCCCTTTAATAGGAAGAAAAATCAGATTTAGAAACCTCTTGCGCGCAAACCGCGCAAGAAACAGAGTTGCACTAGGACACTGCCGACAGGTCGTCCGACCGGTCGAACACCCTTACTGACCGGTTGGCCGACCGGTCGGATGGCCTATTTTTATCACAGCAGCAATGCTGCTTTGGTGTCTAGCATGATCGACCGGCCGGCCGACCGGTCGGTGGTCTTCATGCGTGAAGAGTTGAGGCGTCCAAGCCTAACAAACTCCACCACGACTCAATTCTTCATGCAACACCCTGCCACGCACCATCTCCACCTTTACTTTATCATCATTATAGTCTCGTCGCTTCTCATGCCCCATCGACTCTATCCTTGCATCTTCACACGCCTTGTTGCTCTTCCCATGTGGCCCTTTTTCTCTTACCACACTTGAACAACGGTGGATCCCGCTGTTAATCCCGCAGCTCCACCATGAATAGTGCTCCCAATCACCTTGTAAAGATTATCGCACCTTCGTGCCTTGATCATCACGCGTGCTCCCTTCACCACTTTACAATATCGATTGCAGCCGATGAACCTGCACCCTTTCGCCTCGAGTGCACCAAGAGATATCACATTCCTCTTCATCTCAGGAACATGCTTCACACTTTCAAGGATCCATTCAACTCCATCAAACATCCTAATGCACACCGAACCAATCCTTACCACATTGCGAGCGTAGCCATCTCTCACAAACACCGATCTTCCATCATACTCCTTGTATGACATGAATGAACTTCGGTCAGGACATACATGACATGATGCCCCTGAATCCAAGAGCCACTCTCCACCAAGAGGCTCTATGCCAGATACAGTCAAAACATCACAACCGTCATCACCGTCCTCTATAGTATTGGTTCCTTCCTTAGAAGAATTTCCAGATTTCTCCTGCCTTTTTTCAGGATTCGAACAATCCCTTTTCACATGTCCTTCTTCCCTACAATTCCAGCATCTCACCTTGTGCCTCCACTTGCCTTTTGATTTAGATCTCGATGAAGGAGATCCTTCACCCCGCTCAGAATTCCTCCCACTCATAACCAGTGCCCCATTAGTAGAGGGACCCACGCCGCCGCTTTTCCTTCTTATCGCCTTCACCTGAAGGGCTGAGATAACGGTTTCTACGCCAATAGTCTCCCTACCTGCGCACAAAGAGTCCTTGAGTGACTCATATGATTCTGGAAGAGAATTCAACAGGATGAACGCTTGATCCTCGTCCTTCATCGGCTCATCTACATCCATCAACTTGCAAATAAGCCTATTGAAATTGCTGATGTAGCTCTCAACATCGGCCCCCTCCGTCATCCTCAAATTGTACAACTGAAGCTTCATATGCGATTTTTAAGAGATTTCTTCGCATATATATTCTCCAACTTCGCCCATGTTGCAGCTGCAGTGTTCTTTTCCACGACGTTGTATAGGACCTCATCTATCAAGCACAACTGGATTGAGACATTGGCCTTTTCATCGATCTTCTTCCACTCTCCTTCTTTCATAGCTTCTGTTCGCTCTCCAAGGAGCGCATCTTGCAATCCTTGCTGAACTAGAAGGCCTTTCATCTTCACCTTCCAAAGTTCAAAATTATTTTTCCCTAAATACTTCTCTATGTCGAACCTCATGCCTGATGCCATGCTCTTGTCTCAAATTCAAATTTCTGCTACACTCCAACGATCGCTCTGATACCAGTTGTTGGGGTTAGGAGCCCCGTAGTTGAAGCAATCAAAGCAGGCGAGGAACACACCACAATGGCAATCAACAAGCAAATCATCACACACAAGAAGGTAAACCGATTTTTACGTGGAAAAAGCCCTCAAGGGTAAAAAACCACAGCACAAAGTGACACCAATCCACTATGAATCAAAAGTTACAAGAGATTACAGAAGAAATACCCTGGATCACAGCCCACAAGAGAAATTCCAAGCTACTCGAAGCTAATTCTCACATGAGAAGGACAAACACAGCCCTTTCCCTCATCCCAGAGAACTCCAAGCTTCCTCCCTAGCTTTTTCTCTCACCCTAGAACCCTCTCAATCCCTTGGCCCATTGGCAGCAACCCTAATCTCGGATTACATCTCCTTAAATAGGAGAAAATCAGAATTAGAAACTCCTTGCGCAAAACCGTGCAAGAAACCAAGTCCAAAAAGGAAACTGCTCAACCGATAGACCGACCGGTCGGACCCCCCACCGGCCGGTCGGCCGACCGGTCGGATGGCCCAAAAAAGCTCCAGATACCCTGCTGTCTTCATCTCCAATGTGACAGACTGGTCGGTGGTCTTCATGCAAGAAGGTTTGAGGCGTCCAAGCCCAACAGATTGGACATCAACCGAAATATGTTAGATGGTGGGAGATAAATGCAGCTCTGATGAACTCACATGTGAGGAGCTTCTGCTGGCTTACGTTTGGAGAAGTCCTTCATAGCTGGACATTAGATGAAGATGGAGATGTCCTCCAGCCGCACGTCCAAAGGAGGACCTCCTTTGTTGCTGGTTATGTGAGAGCAGCCTTCTCCATTTGCCAGAGTTGTATATGTGAGAGGAGAAGACTCCTCTTGCTTGCTCATGGTGTACGTGTGGCTGCTTCTATAGTTGTCATTAAGAGAGGTGATGGAGGATGGGATTTGGAGATGGACGGTGGGAATGCCTAACATTCGGACTGTTCATTTCGTTAATGGGTAGGCTTATGGATTTTTATGAAAACACAGTAAAAATTAAACTTTAAACATCCCAATTTAATTGGTCACTAATAGATCAACATCATGATCATACCATGTTTCAACAATAAGCACATGAAATACACAATCTGCATGTACTTTAAGGTAGAAATGGCTTGCTTGTTTTTTTCTATCCAATTTCCCAATGTAAAGAGTATCTCCCCAATCTATCACAGGTGTATGAGGATAAAGAGCTGCATCAAACCTTTTGGTAGGGGCCAAGAATGGACCTGAACCATTTAAGGACGGAACCCACGTTGAGCTCTGAATTATGCATAATCTAACCCCAATCATCACACATTACGCATGGTTTACATGTTTAAAGACTAATTTAATACATGTTTTTGTGTTTGTAGGAATGAGGGAGAGACTTCACCAATATGATGTCAAAATAGTCACTTTACATGCATTAAAGATCAATATAACAAGTGTCAAGAGGTGGAAGATAGAAGTAAGAAAGATGGGGAAGAAAAAAGAAAAAAGTGCAGAAAAAAATGCATTGTTGACAGGTCGGCTGACCAATCTATAGACCGGTCGAAAATTCATTTGGAGGAAACAATTTTTGCTGAACTCGCTGGACATAAAATGCCCACCTCCAACTAGTCGGCAGGAAGCTTGACAGACCGGTCAGCAATTAATTGTTGAAGTGCAAACCTTGTTAGACAGCTTTTAGACCCATCGCTATCGTACATCGACCGGTCACAGCCCATTCGCTACAGTAAAAAATTAGAAAACTTCTTCTTCAAGCTCCGATTTTTATTACATAACTGCATAACCTTTTGCGCAATTTTAGAACTTTCTAAGGCGGTGGAGCTTCCAATCTATAAAAGGACACCTAAGGGCTTGTCTAAACTCATCATAGAAGGCTGGAAAGTTCATGGGAGGTGGAGAGGATCGTCGTGAAGTGTTCGCAACTCCTCCAACTATGGTTTTTATGGTTTTTCTATGCTTTTATAATAGTTTTCTTTTGAGTTTTAGTTTAACCTGTTGATGGTTGGCTAAACCTCTTACCTAGTGCTAAGAGGTGAAGCTTATAGTTATTTACAATGTTCAATTCGAATTAGTTTAATTATTTTTTTTAATGAAGAACACTTCTAGTTCAAGTTTGAAATGAAATGAGTATTTTTAGTTAATCTTCTATCTCTTGTGATTTTTCTTACATGGGATGTTTTGATTACTCAGATTTCTTAATGGTGTGTGATTGATAGGATTTTGGGTTGTAGAGATCTTATATCCATCATGATAAGTTGGATGCTATGAGATCTTACAAACTAAGTTTCCTAAGAGATTATCTAGAACTAAACTAGAAGGAGTTCTTATCTTTTGATTTAATTTGAGATAGATGTTTATGTATTGAATTTGATTCAATTGAAGTTCAATTCATGCTTCTACATCAAGTCTAGTGACAAGACTTAAGGAAGAATCATGAATGTGATCTCGCTTGTTTTTTGAAGGATTGGGCTGTGTGATTGAATACGTCCAATACCTTAGTTGATTATGAGAGAACCATATCATTAGATGATCCATCTATGTTAGACATATCGTGATGATTTGATTGCTCTATATTCTGATTGGATAAGGATAGAACTTAGATTCCAATTGAGTTATTGGCTTAAATGGTTTAAATTGGCATCGTGAATGATTATAAGTGGATCTTTGACGCTCTAGTATTTTATTTCCCTGATTTAATTTTAAAGTAGATAGTTTTATATTCTTAAATTCCATCCATTAATACAAATCCGAATTTAGTTCATCCTAGTTACGTGGTTTAGAATTGTTACGACAATCCCTGAGGATCGACCTCGATCTATTGGTCTCTAATAGATCACCATCATGATCATACCATATTTCAACAATAAGAACATGAAATACACAATCTGCATGCACTTTCAAGTAGAAATATTACTGGCTTGCCTGTTTTTGTCTATCCAATTTCCCAATGTAAATAGTTTCTCCCCAATCTATCACAGTGTATGAGGATAAAGAGTCACATCAAACCTTTTGGTAGGGGCTAAGAACCGACTTGAACCATTTGAGGGTGGACCCCACGTTAAGGATGTGAACACTTGTAGGGAGATGGGAGGGTATAGACATTTGACTTTGTCTTCTCTCATCCACTCTATGTAGCTCTCACCATAGGGATGTCAAGGGGGGCTTTGATGTCAAAGGGCTCTCTCTCTCTCTCTCTCTCTCTCTCTCTCTCTCTCTCTCTCTCTCTCTCTCTCTCTCTTTGTGTGTGTGTGTGTGTGTGTGTGACACACGAGGACGAGGTAAGTTCGATCACTGTCTCCCTCATCAGATAACTACTTTGAATCCACAAGTCTTCAGGGATCCTTAACCAGACTTTCTCAAATCCACAAGAGAAAATAGAGAAAACAGGAATAATTCTTAAGAAAATTCATAAAATTGATTGAATGAATAAAAATGTAATTACAATGCTTTAAATAATAAACTAAAACCTAGGACAAAGTTTCATAGTCCAATTCCAACTAAAACACCTATAAAACACGACTTGCAATAAATAGTAAACTTACTATTTATAAGTGTCTCCTATTCTTACTACACTTAGTGATTTTCGGCCAAAAATAGTAAGTTTTCAATCCGGCCCAACCACCTTATTCTACTAGACTTCGTGGGAATGTCCTCTGCACGTCATGTTCTTTCATTGTCAACGCACGTTAAAAGGAAATGGGGTCCACTTCGGACGGCTGGGCTTTGAGCTCCAATTAGGATATCTAGCTGAAAAACGGTTGTGATCACAACTGTTGTGGATGATGTAGTGGATGGAGGTAGAGCTAGGCAAAGGTCAGGTGTTGAACCTCCAATTTATACATTGCATAGCCGTTACATCACATTATATGCATGGTTTTCATGTTTAAAAGGCCCATTTAATGCATGTTTTATGATTGTAGAAATGAGAGCAAACTTCACCCAATCAGAGACCAAAAGAACATATTTAGATGCATGGGATAAAGATTGAAAGAGGATCAAAGAAAGAAGGAAGCAAGTAGCAAAGGAGAGAAGAAAAGAGGGCAGGAAAGAGTAGCCAAGACTGGTCGTCCATAGGCCAGGACCGGTCGTCGGACCGGTCCGGACACTCAACAAAAAGGGCCTTCACTGCAAACTTCACTGGACCATCCACGACCGGTCGTGCGACCGGTCGTCCACTGCTCAGACCGGTCGTCCGACCGGTCCTTGAATTAAAATGTTGGGTTCGGATTTCTGTAAAACTCACTGGACTGTTTTTTACGTTTTTTAGACCGATCGTGCGACCGGACGTCTGCGTAATAGAGCTTGTCCGTGAAGCTTCGATTTTCTCTGCGCAGTTCGGGATTTCTTGCGCAATCCAGAACCTTCCGTACTATAATATAAAGGGACACCTAGGGCTTCTTCCAGAGGCATCATAGAAGCTAAGGGACGTCGTGGGAGAGGGAGGAAGCCGTCGTGGAGTGTCTGCAACCCTCCAAACTCTGGTTTTTCTAGTTTTTATGTTTTCTTATTTGAGTTCTAGTTGTAGTATGACAATGCTCGTTTAGAATCTCTCGGCTAAGGCTGAGAGGTGAAGCTTGTGGCTAATTTTCATGTTTGATTCAGTTAGTTCAAGTAATTTTACTTCAAGCTTGGATTTTTGCATATTCTAGTTCTTAAAAGTTGATAGTTTTAGATGTTTTATGAGAGTTCATGTGATCCGGACATGGATTCCTTGCAATTCTCTAAGATTATCATGTTGTGCTTGTTTAGATTCGAATTATAGTAATCCTTGAGCAAGCCATAGTCCATAGGCATGGCTGTTACTCCGAAGGCTATGATTTCAAATTCTACATTGTTGAATGGGACTAGAACTTGGAAGTTCAACTTGAGTGGGATTGGATGTGCTTAACGCTTTATTTTCCAACTAGATGAGAGGTAGGACTTCAAATCTAGTTGTGTATCTTGCTTAGATTGATTGGATTGACATGGGATTACTACAAGTGGATCTTTGAATGCCTTAGTGCCTTTAAATTACTATTTTCCATTAAGTTTCTATTTGTTCCAATTGAATCTCTTATTTATTGCAAACTGAGTTGCTGGAATAGTTTGGAACTTGTTATCCAATTCCCTGTGGATCAACCTTGGTCTTACCGAGTTTTATTACTACATCGCAGCCTTACACTTGAGGCGAGCGAACAAGTTTTTGGCGCCGTTGCCGGGGAATTTAGATAATGGTTCTAAATTATTTTAGTGGCTATAGAGTAGAAGTAGTTAGGATTTACCGTTTTCTTAGGATTAGTTTTTCTGAATTCTAGAACTAACAAAGTTTTTTTTTGTTTTGTAGGAAGTTCTTCTAGTTCAAGCAAATTGGTACTATCCTTCCAACTTAAACTCTTTTAGTTTTTGGTTTTTTATTTTTTAGATTTTAGGATTTAAGTTTAGTCAGATTTTGGATTTTGTGGTTTATGTCCCGTTGGAAATGAGACCACAACAATCGTCTCCAATCCGAAGGTGGTTTAGTTGGACCATTATCCATTCATAGACGAGTCCGAAAATCTGTAGAACATTGTGATAATTTGGGGAGTATGGATCAAACTCCTTTAAGGAATCCTCCCCCCCCCCCCCCCCCCCCCCCCCCCCCCCCCCCCAACTATAAAGAGGGAGGAGGAGAGAATGAGGTACATAACGTTCCTCCTATGAGATCATTACGGGACTACCTACAACCAACCCGTGCAACTACACCCTCTTATGTGGTTCTACCACCAACCGGGGGAAATATTGATATAAAGCCGGGTGTGATTCAACTAATACCAAAGTTCCATGGGCTAGATTCTGACAGGCCATATTTGCACTTAAAGGAATTTGAAGAAGTGGTGGCTACCTTGCAATAAACCAATGTCTTAGAAGATACCATTAAACTTAAACTCTTTCCTTTTTCATTGAAAGAAAGGGCCAAGAATTGGCTTCACTCTCTTAAACCACACTCGATAGGGTCATGGAATGAGATGACCTGAGAATTCTTGAAAAAATTCTTCCCGGATCATAAAACAAACACCCTTTGACGAGCCATAATGAATTTTTTGGCTAAAGAGGGTGAATCTTTCTTCCAATGTTGGGAGAGATTTAAGGACCTCCTGCTTACTTGCCCACATCATGGCTACGAGAGTTGGCGGATTATAAACGTCTTCAACGATGGATTAAGTTCCAATATGCGCCAATTCGTAGAGATGATGTGCAACGGTGAGTTCATGAGCATAAATCCAGATGAAGCTTGGAGTTATTTGGATATGTTGGCCGAGAATGCCCAATCTTGGGATTCCTCGGATAAACCTAATAACCCCAAGCCTACTCAAGAGAAAGAGAAAGGAGGGATTTATATCCTCAAGGAGGAAGACGACGTGAATGCAAGGATAGCTAACCTCACAAGGAAGATCGAGGCCATGGAACTTAGTAAGAGTGGAATTCCAAAGTCCAATGAATCTATTGAGACCATATGTGGGATTTGTCTCACCAATTTACATGCTATGCAAGATTGCTGTTCACTCCCCAAGTGTAGGGTTGCGATGTAGTAATAATTCAGAAAGAAAGAGTATCGTTCCCACAGAGATTTATGAATGGGTATTCTCAGAATTTAACTAAAACAACTAATAATTAAGATTTTATTAAGAACTAAAGCTGGAAAATAATGATTTGGGTTTAAATAGTGAATGTGTAAGGTAATATCAATCTAAAAAGGCACTAGAGTGCCAAGGATCCACTTTTGATAAGTTTCAATGCATCAACACAACTAGATCTCACATAACTCAATCGGAATCGAATTCATATCTCTATCCGATCAGAATATAGAGCGGTTAAATCAACAATTATCCAAAACAGTTGCTCATTCATTAATTCGATTCCCACAATAATACTCAGGCCTTGGGCACACTCAATTGTGTAGGCCAAGCCTCTTTCCAATCTAGTTAAGATTCATAGCTTTCATCAAATCCTGTCACTAGACCTGATTACGACTAATGATTAGAACTCTAATTAAATCAAAATCAATCAGCAAACAGCTATTTTAGATTATAACAAAAGATAAGAACTTTAGTTGAATGAGTTCCCACATGAAGATCAAGCCATTGTACACAAGGCAATCAAAGGGTCTACCATGCCCAGAGTCGATGATAGATCAATGAACTACACAAGCATAAACAATGCTCAGAAGGTAAACTACCAAGCTTAGAATCACTAAGAATCACATGAGCCCGGAGTCATCAAGAGATCAAAGTAAATCCAAACTAGTACTTGATTCAAACTCATATTGAACTAAAATTCTTCAATTAAAACATAAAAGGAAACCTAGGTTGCATCAATCCATAAAAAACAAATCAAAAGCTTCACCTCTTAGCCCTAGCTAAGAGGTTTTAGTTCATCTCTAACATCCTTGAACTAGAAGCCTCAAAAACATAAAAACTACTAAAACAGGAAGAAAACTTAGAAAACTTGAAGTAGAATCCGTCTCCCAAGCAATCCCCACGTCCTGGCATGCCCTGGTATGAAGGAAAGAAGTCCTTTTATAGCTTAGAGGTGTCCATTGCGTAAGAAACTTCCAGATTGCGCAAGGAATTACGCACTTGCGCAGAGAAATTCGGTGCCCGATTTAGAAACTGTCCGTTTTGCATGTCCGATCGGTCGCACGACCGATCTGAGTGGCTTGGCCGACCGATCACGACTGATCGGACTTGTCTGAGAAGGCGTCCAGCGAGTGCAGCAAAGAGGGCGACCCGTTGGCCGACCGGTCTTGACCGGTCGGACTGGTTTGGCAGACCGGTCACGACCAGTCGGACCGTGTAATTCCTCCTCTAGTGGCTTCCAATGATGTGGCCGACCGGTCCTGACCGGTCGGGCTTCCTTGGCCGACCGGTCGCACGACCGGTCTAGGCCCTTTTTCTTCTTTATTTCTTTCTTTCTTTCTCCGCTATGCTTTCTTCTTTCTTTTCTTCTCTCCTTGCTTTCTTCTTCCACCCTTTCATGCTTAGTCTTGTGATCTTCAATGTATATAAAGTGCTCCTATTTAGCCTTGAATTAGTGAAATCTCCATCTTGTTCCTACAATCACAAATCATGCATTCCATTAGTCCTTTAAACATGTAAACCGTGCATAATGAGTGATGAATTGGGGTTAGAATATGCACAATTAGGAGCTCAACAATTTTCCTACAATTCCTACATTTCAAGAGGTGTTACATGAACATGCAAATGCCACATATGGGTATCAACGGCCTTTCAATGGACCGGTGGGTAATATGTACAATACTAGTTGGAAGAACCATCCAAATTTTAGTTGGAAGAATGTTCCCACGAGCAATCCTACCAACTCTCAAGGAGGGCCACCCATGCAAAATATGGCCCCACCTCAATTCTCAATGGAGGATACCTTGAAAGTGTTTATACAAGGGCAAATGGAAATTAATCAAACGAATCAGCAAATGTTCCAGGAGCTTAAAGTCTCGGTTAATGATATTAAGGGACGCTTAAATGCTAGGGAAGGAACTTTTCCGGCCCAACCTTAGCCCAATCCAAAACAAGTACATGAAGTAAGCATTCCTGATCCCTTCAACCAACATATGGAGCAAGCTAAATCCGTCACCACTCTTAGAAGTGGTAAACAAATCGACAATTTTATTCCGGTGAAGGCCGACAAGCCTAATGATCAGGTAAATTTTGAGAATGAGGACGGATCCAACTTAGCTCCACAAGAAAAGGAACGCATCTATAAGCTCGTAGCACCATTCCCTTCAAGATTGGTTGCTCCAAAATCTCTTCCAAACTCTCATGATATTTTAGATATTTTCAGACAGGTCAAGTTAAACATTCCCTTGCTTGATGCAATCAAACAAATCCCCTCATATGTCAAGTTTCTAAAGGACCTATGCACAACTAAACGCAAATAAAATGTGCAGCAAAAGGCCTTCTTAAATGAGCAAGTGAGCGCCATTCTCACTCAAAAGACCCCCCCAAAATTCAAAGATCCTGGTAGTCCCACAATCTCATGTATCATTGGAGACTACCGGATTGAGCGTGCATTGTTAGATTTGGGGGCAAGCGTAAATTTGATCCCTAACTCGGTATATGAGCAATTGGGTCTTAGTGAATTAAAACCCACCAAGACCACATTGCAACTCGCTGATAGATCCATCCGTGTACCGAGGGGGATAGTTGAGGATGTTCTAGTCTAAGTTGACAAATTATATTACCCGGTAGATTTTATCGTCTTGGACACACAACTGGTTTTAGATGCTAACACTCAAATACCGGTGATCTTAGGCTGCCCGTTCCTTGCTACATCAAACGCAATCATCAATTGTCGGAATGGGGTGATGCAATTATCCTTTGGGAACATGACATTAGAGGTGAATGTGTTCCACTTGGGCAAAAGACATAGGGATGTTGATGATGACGAGTTCTTCGAGGTAAACATGCTCAAATCTTTTGAAGAAGAAGAACTCCTCCAACTTGAACCACTAGAAAGCTTGGAGACATACTTGGCATATTTCGTGGATTTCAAAGACCTCATAATTAGTGAAATTGTGCAAGCATTGAATATAGAGAGACCGGTAGTTGGTACTAGCCGGTGGAGGCCCCACTTTGAAAAATTGCCACCAACCACATCAAGGCCTCTACCATCTAACATCAAACCACCGAAGCTTGACCTTAAACCATTGCCATCCGAGCGTAAATATGTATATTTGGGTCAAGAGGAAACATTTCCAGTTGTCATTGCCTCTCACCTAGGAAAAGACCAAGAGCTCAAGTTAATTGAGCTACTCAAAGAACATAGGGGAGCCATAGCTTGAACAATAGCAGATCTCAAAGGGATAGATTCTTCGGTTTGTACTCACCATATGTACCTCGAAGAAGATACAAAAACGACTAGACAACCTCAAAGAAGGCTAAATCCAAACATGATGGAGGTTGTCAAAGCTGTGGTATTAAAGCTACTAGATGTGGGTATCATCTACCCCATCTCGGATAGCCAATGGGTGAGTCCTACCCAAGTTGTCCCCAAGAAATCCGGTATTACCATCGTAAAAAACGCCAACAACGAGCTTATACCAACTAGAGTAACCACCGGTTGGCGTATGTGCATTGATTATCGAAAGCTCAACACAGTCACTAGGAAGGACCACTTCCCTCTCCCATTCATGGATCAAATTTTGGAGAGGTTAGCGAGTCACTCCTATTATTGTTTCCTAGATGGCTATTCCGGCTACAACCAAATTGAGATAGCCCCAGAGGACCAAGAGAAAACCATATTTACATGCCCGTTTGGTACCTTCGCATACTGAAGAATGTCATTCGGGCTATGTAATGCACCCGTCACATTCCAACGATGCATGTTAAGTATTTTCTCGGACATGGTGGGTGAATTTCTTGAGGTGTTCATGGATGATTTTTCTGTTTTTGGTTGTACTTTTGATGAGTGCCTCATGTTGAGCTCTTAATTGTGCATATTCTAACCCCAATTCATCACTCATTATGCAAGGTTTTCATGATTTATAGACTAATCTAATGCATGGATTTGTGATTGTAGGGATGAGAGAGAGAATTCATCAATAGGAGACTTAAAGACGTCATTTACAAAAAAAAAAAAGATCAAAGGACTAAGCATCAAAGGATGAAAGAAAGAAGCTAGAGAAAAGGAGAAAGAAAACACCAGAATGTGTACAAGACTGGTCATCTGACCGGTCGTCCATAGCCTAGGACTGGTCGTTCAATCAGTCCGATCACTCAACAGGGGAGCCCTACAGCCAAAACTCACTGGACCATTCACGACCGGTTGTGCGACCGGTCGTCCACTACTTAGACCGGTCGTGCGACTGGTCCTTGAATTAAAATTTTGGATTCTGAAATTGTCAAAACTCTCTGGACGTTTTTCACGCTTTTGAGATCGGTCGTGCGACCGATCGTCCACGAGCTCAGACCGGTCGTGCGACCGGTCGTCTGCATAATGAGGCGTGTTTTACAAGCTCCGAATTTCTCTGCGCACTGCGTATCCTTACACATCGTCTGGATGATTCTGACGCAGCGAAGCTTCCCCACTATAAAAGGACACCTAGGGATCGTTCCTAGGGCATCTTAGAAGGGATTGAGCACGGTGGGAGACGGCGGAAGTCGAATTTGGAGTTCCACAACTCCTCCTAGTTTGTTTTCTAGTTTTATGATTTGTTTAGTTTGTTTCATGTTTCCTTGGATCATGAACGGCCTAAACCTCTTAGCTAGGGCTAAGAGGTGAAGCTTGTAGTGAATCTAAGATGTTTCAATTCGTTTGATTTGGTTTTAAGTTGGAATTATATTGAAGAACAATGGTTTGAAGTTTAATTCAAGTACTAAGTAGTTTTTCTTAGTCTTATGATGACTCATGGATGTTTGGAAGAATTGCTTGAGTTCTTAATTTTTGGAACTAGTCTAGACCTGTATGATCTGAGGAATTGGAATACGCTCTAGATTTATGATCTTCATGTGGGAACTTCTTACCAAAAGTCTATTTTTCTAGAAATTCTGAAGTATGTGAGACTGTGTATGTGATTTGAATCAAGTTCAGATCATAATCTAGTTTTGTCTTGTGACAGGATTTAATGATGGTTATGATTGTGATCTTAGTCTATTGGAATTGGGACTGACCTATGCAATTGAGTATGCTCGTCCTAGCTTGCATTGAGTGAATCATATACATGGATCATACATATGACAGATTGTTTGGTTTAACTGCTCTATCATCCGACTAGATATAACTTAATTTCGATTCTAGTTGAGAAAGTGAGAAACCACAGCGAATTGAGCATCACGGATTGCTACAAGTGGATCCTTGAACCCCTAGTGCTTTTTATTAATTGATTACCTTCAGTTTAATTCAACATTCCTATTTACATCTGTTTGTTAGCTCTTTAGTAGAACTATTGGAAGTGTTTTGTGGATTCCTACATAAGTCCCTGTGGATCGACGTCGATCTTACCGAGATTATTACTACATCGCAACCCTACACTTGGGGAAGCGAACACCTCAATCACTTGAAGTTGGTCTTAATGAGGTGTGAGGAGAAGAACCTCGCTTTAAACTGGGAAAAGTGTCATTTCATGATACAAAGAGGAATAGTCCTTGGACATATCATCTCGTCCAATGGAATAGAGGTAAACCGGGCAAAAATTGACGTAATTTCCAATCTACCACCACCCAAAAGCATACGCGATGTGCGGTCCTTCCTTGGACACTGCCGGTTTTTATAGAAGGTTCATAAAGGACTTTAGTCATATCTCTATGCCTTTATGTAACCTTCTCCAAAAGGAGAACCAATTTGAGTGGAGTGCTGAATGTCAATTAGCTTTTCTAAAGCTAAAAGACATGTTGACAACCGCTCCTATCATGCAACCACCGGATTGGTCCATACCTTTTGAGTTGATGTGCGACGCGAGCGATTATGCTATTGGGGCAGTATTAGGCCAAAATAAGGACAAGAAGCCCCATGTTATCTACTATGCAAGTAGGACCTTAAATCCCGCCCAAGTTAATTACTCAACTACGGAGAAAGAGCTCCTAACCGTCATCTTTGCCTTGGACAAATTCAGGCCTTACTTAATAGGATCCAAGGTCATCATTTACACAGATCATGCAGCGCTAAAACACCTTCTTTCTAAGAAGGATGCCAAGCCCCATTTGCTTAGATGGATCCTACTCCTTTAAGAATTCGATTTGGAGATCAAATACAAGAAGGGAGTAGAAAATGTGGTGGCGAACCATCTATCCCGCGTAGTCCTACCTAATTTCATTGACGAGTCACCTATTGAGGACTCATTCCCTGATGAGTAACTCTTTGTTGCTATGCATCCACCATGGTACGCTGACATAGCCAATTATCTTTCCACGGGTGCAATGCCGATTCATTGGACTCCGCAAGATAAACGTAAATTTCTAAGGGAAGTGCACAGATTTTTCTGGGATGAGCCTTTACTGTTTAAATATTGCCCAGACCAAATTATAAGGAGATGTGTCCCTGATGATGAACATAATATCGTCATCTCCTTTTTCCATGATCAAGCATGTGGGGGTCATTTCTCTGCCAAGAAAACCACTGCAAAAATCCTACAGTGTGGTTTTTATTGGCCCACGCTATTTAAGGACACCCACGAGTTTTGCAAAGCATGCGAGCATTGCCAAAAGTTATGAGGAGTATCCCGTCGAAATATGATGCCTCTTACCCCAATTCAACATCTTGAAGTCTTTGACTGTTGGGGCATTGATTTCATGGGACCATTCCCCTCATCTTTTGGACATGTCTATATATTGCTTGCCGTAGACTATGTGTCTAAATGGATAGAGGCTATCCCATTTAGAACCAACGATCAACGTATGGTTTTAAAGTTCCTCAAAGAAAACATACTTTTCAGATTTAGGACGCCTCGAGCCATTATTAGTGATGGTGGTTCTCACTTTTGCAACAGGCCTTTTGAAGCCTTAATGAAGAAATATGGCATTAGGCATAAAGTGAGTACCCCATACCACCCACAGACAAGTGGGCAAGATGAAATTTTCAATCGAAAAATCAAACAAATTTTGGAAAAGACGGTGAGGCTGGATCGCAAGGATTGGTCACTAAGATTAGATGATGAGCTTTGGGCTCACCGTACCGCTTACAAGACCCCCATTGAAATGTCCCCTTATAGAGTTGTCTATGGGAAAGCTTGCCACTTGCCTATGGAGATTGATCACAAAGCCTATTGGGCAATTCGGGCTTTAAATTTTGACATTGATAAGGCTAGCTCGCTTCGCAAACTCCAATTAAATGAGCTTGATGAAATCCGGAACAATGCATATGAGAACTTGAGAATTTACAAGAGTAAGATGAAGGCCTTTCATGACAAGCACATCTTCAGAAATCTTTCCATGAACGACAGAAAGTGCTCTTGTACAATTCCTGACTTCATCTCTTTTCGGGAAAATTACGATCTTGATGGACCGGCCCATACATTATTAAATAAGTTCTTCCTCATGGGGCTGTCGAGATAGAGAATGATGTAAATGGTAATTGCTTTAAAGTGAATGGACAACGCCTTAAACCATTTGTTGAAAAATTTGATTCAGAGGACATGTCCATCACTCTGAATGATACTGTGTATCAGGATGATTGATCTCCTAGTCTGACGGAGGTGTAGCATAGGTAGGTTTAGTCTTTTTAGTTTTGCTTGCTTCTTTACGTTAGTTGTTGGAGTTGCAGACTTCCATGATTGACTCTCTCAGGTACTATCACTCTTACTCTCTTTTGTTTTACGATTGCTCTCATGTTCATGCTCATTGCATATCTTTTTACATTGAGGACAATGCACGATTTGGTTGGGGGGTGAGATGAGATTCCTCATCTAGCATGTTGCAACACTTCGAGCATCATATTGTGCAAAAAAAATTCGACTTTTCTAAAATTTCAAAACTCCTTTAGAAAACATTATTTCTATGCATTCGAGATGATACAAGTATAAGAAGAAGAGATATGAAGTGTGCAATGTTGTAAGTCTTGAACTTCTCTCAACATAATGGTTTTATATGTGAATTTTCGTATTTTTGTGATTGATAGAAAATTTGAACACTCTTACACCTAGGCCACATTACACGATCTTCATGGTTGAAGGGATTATGTGATTTGTGGATTGGTTAGACTTAGATTTGAGGTGTTGAGAAACCAAGCCGGGGTACTTTGCCCATCCTTGTCCATGGGAAAATAACGAAAGATATGGATTTCTAAAAATCCTATCTAATTTAAAAGAAAAAGGAAAAGGAAGGATGAAATCAGGAATGATGGAAAAATGGTGGAAATTTTTGAAAAGAGCTGCCTATTACCAACCGGGGGATGGTCTACCCGTAACCAAAGCCGGAAATGGGACGTAGTGTGAAAGCCGTCGGAAGGACGGTAAGGCAAATTCCTGTCATAGGTTTGTTGTTGCTCTATACACCATGAGATCTATAGTTTAGTTGATCTATGAAGAAGATAATCCCAGAAACTCATGAGATGAACTTTCACTATGCACACTAGGTTGAATTTGTTCGAGTTCTTCTACTTATGAATCAATCAGCGGGAATTTCATATAGACACTTATTATATTTTGAGCGTTTCAGGTTTCAACTTCTATCACCTAATTTTTCTGAATTTTATACTTGTAAGTCTTGGAGTGGATAGAAACATAGTTTCTAAAGGAGAGTTGGTCTTGGAGGTTTGAACTTATTCACGCATGTTTTGCTCGGGAGTAGAAAAAAGCTGGTTGGGGGGTGTGTTGAACTTCTAATTTATACATTCCATAGCCGTTACATCACATTCTTTGCATGGTTTTCATGTTTAAAAGACACATTTAATGCATGTTTTGTGATTGTAGGAATGAGAGCAAACTTCACCCAATCAGAGACCAAAAGAACATATTTAGATGCATGGGATAAAGATTGAAAGAGGATCAAAGAAAGAAGGAAGCAAGTAGCAAAGGAGAGAAGAAAAGAGGGAAGGAAAGAGCAGCCAAGACCGGTCGTCCATAGGCCAGGATCGGTCATCCGATCGGTCCGGACACTCAACAAAAAGGGCCTTCACTACAAACTTCACTGGACCATCCACGACCGGTCGTCCACTGCTCAGACCGGTCAGTCCGACCGGTCCTTGAATTAAAATTTTAGGTTCGAATTTCTGCAAAACTCACTGGACTGTTTTTGCATTTTTGAGATCGGTCGTGCGACCGGTCGTCCAGGAGCTCAGACCGGTCAGTGCGACCGATCGTCTACGTAACAGAGCTTGTCCGTGAAGCTTCGATTTTCTCTGCGCAGTTCGGGATTTCTTGCGCAATCCGAAACTTTTTGCACTATACTATCAAGGGACACCTAGGTCTTCTTCTAGAGGCATCATAGAAGCTAAGGGACGTCGTGGGAGAGGGAGGAAGCCGTCGTGGAGTGTCTGCAACCCTCCAAACTCCTGGTTTTTCTAGTTTTTATGTTTTCTTATTTGAGTTCTAGTTGTAGTATGACAATGCTCGTTTAGAATCTCTCAGCTAAGGCTGAGAGGTGAAGCTTGTAGCCAATTTCATGTTTGATTCAGTTAGTTCAAGCAATTTTACTTCAAGTTTGGATTTTTGCATATTCTAGTTCTTAAAAGTTGATAGTTTTAGATGTTTTATGAGAGTTCATGTGCTCCGGACATGGATTCCTTGCAATTCTCTGAGATAATCATGTTGTGCTTGTTTATATTCGAATTATAGTAATCCTTAAGCAGGCCATAGTCCATAGGCATGGTTGTTACTCCGAAGGCTATGATTTCGAATTCTACATTGTTGAATGAGACTAGAACTTGGAAGTTCAACTTGAGTGGGATTGAATGTGCTTAATGCTTTATTTTTGAACTAGATGAGAGGTAGGACTTCAAATCTAGTTGTGTATCTTGCTTGGATTGATTGGATTGACATGGGATTACTACAAGTGGATCTTTGAATGCCTTAGTGCCTTTAAATTACTATTTTCCATTAAGTTTCTGTTTTAGCATAATTGTTCCAATTGAATCTCTTATTTATTGCAAACTGAGTTGCTGGGATAGTTTGGAACTTGTTATCCAATTCCTTGTGGATCGACTGTTGAACCTCCAATTTATACATTGCATTGCCCATTACATGACATGGTTTGCATGATTTTCATGACTTAAAGGCCTATCTAACACATGTTTTGTGATTATAGGGAATGAGAGCGGACTTCATTCAATTGGGATTAAAAGAAAGCTTTTGGAGTCATTGGATGAAGAATGAAAGAGAATCGAAGATAGAAGAAAGCAAGGAAAAGAGAAAGAAGGAAAGAAGAGAAGAAAAGAAAGAAAGACGAACAATTTGAAGAGGGCTGACCGGTCTTGACCGGTCAGCCACGGTTGTTGATCAAAGAGAGGAACAGGCCGACCGGTCTTGACCGGTCAGCTGTATATGCTGGAACAACTTCATATTGGTCCGACCGGTCATGACCGGTCGGCCACACTTGCTGGATGAATGGACAGTCCACTCCGACCGGTCATGACCGGTCGGCTGTGCCCCCTGGATTGCTTAAAAGATCAGTCCGACCGGTCACAACCGGTCGGCTCTGCGTATGGAGAGTTCTTTCTAAATTAGGACTCCGAAAATTGCTGCGCAATGCGTAATCTTTCGCAGAATCCGACACAAGGGAGGTTTATTGCTATAAAAGGACACCTAGGGGTTCTTCCTAGGATATCAGAGAAGCTAAGGAAAGAGGTTCTAAGGAGGGAAAGTGATCGTGGAGCGTCTGCAACTCTCCTATTCAGGTTTTTCTGTTTTTATGCTTTTATTTTGAGATTTTAGTTGCAGCATGACAATGCTTGGCTAGAACCTCTCAGCTAAGGCTGAGAGGTGAAGCTTGTAGCTAATTCTATGTTGGATTCAGTTTAATTCAAGTATTTTTCAATTCAAGTTTGGATGTTTCTTATGTTTCAGTTCCAAAAGTGGTAGTTTGAGATGTTTTATGAGAGTTCATGTACCCAGGACATGAATTCCTTGCAATTCTCTGAGATTATCATAGGTTGTTTGTTTAGATTCGAATTATAGTAATCCTTGAGCAGGCCATAGTCCATAGGCATGGCTGTTACTCCGCAGGCTATGGATTTGAATTCTACATTGATTGAATGGATTAGAACTTGGAAGTTCAACTTGATTTGGATTGAATGTGTGTGAATGCTTTATTTTCCAACTAGATGAGAGATAGGACTTCAAATCTAGTTGTGATCTCCACTTGGATTGACTGAATTGACATAGGGTTGCTACAAGTGGATCCTTGAAAGCCTTAGTACTTTATATCTCTGATATTTCATTAAGTTACTGTTTTAGTTAAAATACCCAATTGAATCTGAATTTCTTCCATAATCTGAGTTGCTAGAGTAGTTTGGAAGCTTGTTTCTATTTCCCTGTGGATCGACCCCGTTCTTACTGAGTTTTATTACTACATCGCAGCCTTACACTTGAGGCGAGCGAATATCGACCTCGGTCTTATCGAGTTTTATTACTACATCGCAGCCTTACACTTGAGGCGAGCAAACATCGGGTCAACTCGGTTGACTCGACTCGGCCGAACCGCGTGCAGACCCGATTCGGAATCGTCCGTTTGTCTGAGACTGCTCGGGTTGAGTATAAAATTCTTTATCTAAATCATACTCGGGTCGGTCCCGAATTATCCTTAAACCCGATCGACCCGACCAGTATTCGAACCAAAATAGATCCGAACCTACCCGAAATCCGACCCGATTCGATATCGGGTATAAGTTAAAAAAAAAAAAAATTTACCCTACCTGACGCTGCCCTTACCCTACCCATTTACCTTGCCCTCTTCAGTCCTCTCCCACCTCCAGCCATCATTTGACCGCACCTGACACCCATTCCAACGCCATTCGCACCAGTTCCGACATCGTTCACACCCGTTCTATCGTCCGCTCGCCGTTCTAACGTCGTCCACACTCGTTCCAGGCTTCCACCATCGTCCCGCACCCATTTCGGCATCGTTCGCTCACCGTCAACTCTTGAAAGCCACCAGTTCTCCAAATCAAAGGTATTTATGAAATAAATTTGGGGGTTTTGGAATGGGTCGGGCGCGTGAATAATTGGAATGGGTCGGGTGCATGACGGTGGTCACCGGTCGGATTGACCAGGTTGGCTCGGGTGTGGGACTGGATCTCCTGGCTGAGGCTGGCTCGGGCTAAGCCATTTCTAATCCCCTAAACCCTAAATAGGGTTGTGTCGGGCTGAGCCATTTCTAAACCCAATACCCTAAACAGGGTTGGCTCGGGTGCGGGACTGTCGGACTGGGCCTCCTGGCTGGCTCGTGCTGAGCCATTTCTAAACCCAAAACACTAAACATGGTTGGCTCTGGTGTGGCCTGGATGGCTCGGGCTCAATTTTTAAACACTTAAACATAAACTCTAAATCTTAAACCTAAACTATGAGCCTAATCCCTAATCATAAATCCTAAGCTATAATTAAATCCTTAAACCCTAAAAATAAACCTTAAACCCTTAAACCCTACCCTAAAGCCTTAGACCCTAACCCTAACACTAAACCTAAACTCTTAGGCCTTAGCTAACCCTAACTCTAACCCTAGTCATTAAACCATAACTAACGGATAATACTAACCATAAACCCTAATCTTAACCCCTAAACTTAGCTTATTGTGCAGTTGTGCTTTACTGCTTTACATTATTTTGCTTATTATGAATCTCATTGCTTAGACAATTAAACTAGTGTAGATTACATTGTTAATTTGTTATCAACTTTGTGTTTTGTGGTTTATTTTGATAAATTGGACAATTAGTTACCCATTTGAGGATTTCTATGTGGCCAGGCATAGATACAGCATGTCTTTGGTGGCATAGAGATCTCTCAAATTGTCCCTTTTTAGATAATTCAAAGTTAGATGGTATGCTTTCATATAACCTATTTAAATGCCCATGCATGTTCCGTGCTCCATCTATCCATTTCTCTCTGGTTATGTTTCTTCATTTTATTTCTCATGTCAAATATTTTTACATTGCTTAGATATTTAGCATGAGAATCAAATGAAAGATTAACATATCTTGAGAGATATGGGGAGATGCTGCTGGAATTTTGGCGTGGGCATTTAAATGGGAATATGAAAGTATATTATCTATCTAATCTTAGATAGGTAACTAATTTACATATTAATATATACATAACTTATTAACCTTGGATGAGGAGGTCTCACACAAGCACTTTCAATTAGTAGGTGTATAGTGAGGAAGTTTCCAGTAACACCGTCGATTTATCAGCAACTTCGTTGTTGAGGATGAGCCTAAAAGAGGGGTTAGGTTTAGAACTAGAGGAGTTTGGCCAGATGCAAGGTGATACTAGTAATACCTTGCAGTCCCAAAGTTCAATTGTTCGAGGGAAAAGAGATTTGCGGTATGGGAAGATTTTGAAGAAGTAACTTTGAAGAATGGCACAGTAAAGGTTCAATGCAAATACTGCAAAGTTTAATATAGTAAACAAGCTGACAAGTCCACCATAACTCTGAGAAAACGTCTGACAAAGTGTTCGAAGAAAGTGAGAGGTCAGACATCAGGACAACAAACGCTTGTGTTTACCCATTCTGTCATAGATTTGTCACAAGGTACCTTGTCCACCTATAAGTATAATAAGGACCATGTGAATGAATTGACGGCCAGGTTTATTATTGTAAATGAAAGACCATTTTAAATTGTAAAGAGTCAGCCATTTATTGAATTAGCTAAAGGCTTAAACCCCAGATACGAGAAAGTATCTCGCACAACAATAAAAAGAATTTGTATGAATACATATGAAAGTGAGAAGGCGAAGTTGAGACAGGAGTTGGCATCGGTTTCTCGCGTCAGCCTCACATCAAATTTGTGGACGGCATCCAATCAATGAAATGAGTATATGTCACTAACTACCCATTACGTCGATGCCGAATGGAGGCTCTATAAAAGAATTATAAACTTTCTCTATCTTCCACCTCCTCACAATGGTGTGATGATTTCAGACTGCATATACAATTGCCTTATGGAGTGGGGCATTAAGAAGAAAATCTCTACGATAACTTTAGACAACGCCTCTGCAAACGATAGTGCGATATCGAAGTTGCGGACCCAATTTAGTATCACCGGTGAATTATATTTTGGTGGTAGTATATTTCATGTTAGGTGTTGTGCTCACATCTTAAACTTGATTGTACAAGAAAGGCTTAAAGCAATTGAGTCAACAATCAATAACATCAGGGAGAGTGTCAAGTTCATAAGGGGGACACCTTCGCGATTATATACATGGAATGAGACCATACAAAGGTTGAATTTGACATCTTAGAAGATAATGAAGTTAGATGTTATAACACATTGGAATTCAACATATGAAATGTTGGATTCAGCGATAACTTACAAAGTCGCATTTTATCATTATGCTGATCGTCATAAGGCATATCTGTGGTTGCCTTCTACTGATGATTAGATAAGAGAAGAAGCAGTTCACAAGGTGCTAGAAGTTTTTTACGATACAACGAAAATATTTTCATGTAACAAGTATCCAACTACAAATATATTTCTACCTGAACTTTGAAAGATAAAGGAAGTTTTGCAAAGAAACTCTATTAGACCAGAATTTCTACAAAGAATGATGGTGGGCATGCAATCAAAGTTTGATAAGTATTGGTCTAAGTGCAGTGTAATAATGGTCGTTGCAGTCATTCTTAATTCTCGATATAAGATGCTCATTATTCAATTTATTTTTTCAAGGTTGTATGGTTCGCAGAGTGACATTGAGGTAGAAAAGATTGATCGTGCCGTAAAAGATCTACATCGTTTCTATGTAGAAACTGTGAGCACTGGTGAAAGACGGATCCGCAACCGTAAGTTAGACTGAACCTTCTAGTGCTGCTACATCACGAGCCATGATGAATGATTTCATGACTTTCATGGCACAAGTAGAGACTCAATCAAAAATGAACATATCAGAACTTGACCTGTATCTCAAGGAACCAGTTGTGAAGTACAAGGGCAAAGAATTTAATATTTTGGACTAGTTGAGGTTGAAAGCTCAGGAATCATAGTTCCCTGTGTTCTTGTTGATGGCACGAGACATATTATCAATTTCCATTTCAACTGTGGCGTTTGAATCAGTTTTCAGTACGGGGAGTAGGATCGTGAGCAAGAATCGAAGCTCACTTACACCAGATTCAGTTGAAGCGCTCATTTTTAAAAAGGGTTGGCTGCGTCCGAACGTCAAAAAAGGCAACTCTATTGAGGAGGAGTTCGAGGAAAAGAAGAGTGTGAAAATAGATGAGATAGTACCAGCGACCACAATTGAATGAAGCTGAAGGTCACTTTTCTATTATCATGATTTTACAGTTAATATTGTGGACATGTAATGTAATCTTGAATTGTAATATTTTATGGTTAGATCTTGAATTTTACAGTTTATAGACATTCTATTATCATGACATTATATTTCTCAACTTTTCATTTATACAGTCATGCTTTTATGTGTTCATTAAATCCCATCTCATTTTTTACTTGTAGTTATCTACTTGTTTATCTTGATTTCTTAATTATGTACTTTATCCTTCTATTATCATTTGTTAATTCTTTAATTAATTATAGTTTACAGATAATGTCATTGGAAGATGATCCATTAGCAGAGATTTGGGATTATGGAGTTCAAGTCTACTCCCACGACAGAAAAGTCAAATTACAATGTAAACAATGTGGAAAACAATTTGTGAACAAAACAAATCGCTTAAAATTACATTTGTCTTGTCGGGGAGGAGACGCAGCCCCACGTACCAAAGCTCCTACTCAAATTCGGGATTTATTTCGAGTCATCCTCGACTCAAGCAAAAAGGCTTTCATCACTTCCCCATCAACCACAAGCAACACAACAAATCATCAGCAATATAATGATAGGTCCATTATCAATGAAGAGGGCTTAAGCAGAGGAAGACCCTCTGTACTTAGTAGAGAAAAAGAAGAGAAAGAAATGATGGAACAAGAAGAAAGAGATTATGAAAAAGTCATAAGACAGAGCTTGGAACTGGCTTCTACTTCCAGGACTAAATTACACCAATCCCTTACAAGGTAGCATGATCCTGAAGCTGGCACGAGTAACCCATGCCCTAAGTCATTAAATTTTATTAAAAGTTTAGCTATCTTTTATAGGAGGTTGGGAATTCCATATATTCAATCTGTAAATGAAGATATTGAAAATGCATCTCCACCATCTAAATCAAAAGAAGTAAACGACCATCTTTTAGACACCTCCAGCTCAGACTCAACTCATAGTTCTTTTGTAGTCCAAGAGGTAAAAAGAGAACCGAATGCTGATTTGGGCGACGAAGGTGGAGGCGGCAATTACTATTATGAACATGAATACTCAAGTTACACTCCACAAATGCATTAATCATTTAAAGGATATTATTGAATGAATGAACGCATAATAAAATATGCTTAGTAATTTGTATAAATTATATTAGCAAATAGCAACTCAGGTTAAGTCTTTGACTTTTCAAACAAATTCGATGATTTATGCATTTGTGTGAATATATGCTTTAATCTTGATGTGGTAAATGAATAGATAAAATCGACTCAACTAGATTAGGTGAATGAATGAATATTACTCATATATGTAATTTATTATATATTTTTCCATTTTTTTCATTTTCTTACATTTTAAAAAAGATAGATTTTTTTAAATTTAAAGATGTCGGATCTTTTACTCGATCCGACTCGGTCCATGTGACCGGGCCGGACACAGATCGGAATGGACTAGGCCATGAACTGGTTCAGATTCGTCCAGGCTTGGCTGACTCTATATCTTGTCCGATCTGACTCGGCACAGGATTTTCCCTTGGACGGTTAAGATCAGGTCAGTCCAAACTCGGTCCGACCCGACCCGATGCCCACCTCTAAATAGAGGCAGGAAAATAGACGGTGTGGCTGCTGTGTGGATGGAGCTGATCTGGTCATCATTCGTGATGGGATGGAGGTCCGCCTTGCTAGACATTTGATGGATGGAGGAGATGTTCTCCATCTGTTGGCTGGTAAAATGGATGGACGGCTGAGATGCTGAGTTCAGCCCTGCTGGTCACACGAGTGAGGATTTGAAACCTCCTCTCTTGATGCCTGACACGTGAGAGAGAAGCTCCTCTAGCTGGTGGAGGCGTCCATCCTTAATTAGTTGCACAAGTATGAGTGGTAGATGGCCATTTTTTGTGTGAACATGTGGTTACAGGTGGCCCACTTGTTGCTCATGTGATCGGGCTTCACGACCCTGTTGAGGGTGGGTTCTCTTTGGTGGCTGAATGGACAGCCCTTGAGTTGGCCATCAGATGCTGATGTTTGAGTTGAATAGGCTACGCGATTGTTCCCACATGTGAACATTCAATCTTGATCGTCCAAACTTGTGTGATTGCCCAAGCATGACCATCTAAACACGCACAGCCTGGGATTTCAAATGAGCGGCTGTAATTTGGTGTTCTAAGTTTCTGATCGTCATCTCCATTGTAGAATATGGGCCTTGAAACACCATGAAAGGCTCGGATCATCTTCAGCCTCCACTAATCACCTAAACAGCAAAAATCAGTCTAATGAGGGGTGATTAACGGGAAAAACAATGATAATGCTTTTAATAACAAGGGTTAATTATACAAAATTAAGCACTTATCAACAGTCTCAGAATACGGGTCTTTACTCCCCATTACCTATGCCTGGCGGACCTTGTGAGGATTTATCTATGAACTTTGTACTTGGTCTCCCACGAACACAACATGGCATAGATTCGATGTTCATGGTGGTAGATCATTTCTCGAAGATGGCGCACTTTATACCATACAAGAAGACTCTCGATGTGACACACATGACAAATTTATTATTTCGAGAGGTCGTATGGTTAGATGGGGTCCCCAAGTCTATTACTTCCCACCGTGATACGAAGTTCGTTAGCCATTTCTGGAGAACTTTGTGGAATTAGTTTGACATGCGGCTTCAGTTCAGCAGTGCCTATCATCTGCAGACAGATGGACAAACTGAAGTTGCCAATCACACATTGGGGAACCTCATTCGGTGTATCTCCGGTGATAAACCAAAGCAAGTGGGACTTAGCCTTGTCTCAAGCGAAGTTTACATTCAATAACATAGTGAAGTGCTACTCGACGAGTAAGTCTCCATTTCAAATTGTCTATGGACGTGTGCCCCACCACACACTTGATTTGGTCCCATTGCCCAAGCTCCCGGGCATAAGTATTGAGCAGAACATATATCATACCAAATCACGAGCATTCATGCAGAGGTTCAGGCAAAGTTGTAGGCTTCGAATGACAAGTACAAGGAGCAAGCTGACAAGAATCGATATTTAAAGGTGTTCGAAGTGGGAGACGAAGTCATGGTTCACCTACGCAAGGAGAGATTTTCTGCCAGGTGTTGAGTTTTTAAATGTGCATATTCTAACCCCATTTATTCACTAACTATGTATGATACATATATTTAAAGACCTACCTAATGCATGGTTTTGTGATTATAAGAATGAGAAAGAGTTCACTCAAGTGATGTTCAAAAGGCCAAGTTTAGAAGCTCTTTGATGAAGACCCAAGGTGGTCCAAAGAATGAAAGAAAGAAGCAAGGCAAGGAGAGAGAGAGAGAGAGAGAGAGAAGAGAGAGAGAGAGAGAGAGAGAGAGAGAGAGAGAGAAGTGAGCGACAATGGGGCTAGACCAGTCTTGACCGACCGACTACCACACCAGCTCCCTCTAAAGCCCATTGGACCAATGTCCGACTGGTCCGACCGGTCAAGACCGGTTGGCCATGTGGAAGCCACCTCCTTTGCACTCCCTGGACCAAGATCAGACGGGTCTGACCGGTCAAGACCAATCAGCCAGCCTAGTCCGATCGGTCATGACCAGTTGGCCATGTGTAAAACAATTAGCTCTGATTGAGCAATTGCGTAAGAAGCTATGATTTCTGGAACTTTCTGAGTCGATGGAGCTCCAAATCTATAAAAGGGCACCTAGGTTTCATTCCTAGGACATTCTAGAAGAGTTCTACTACGGTGAGAGGTGGCGAAAGAAGGATTCGGAGTTCTACAGCTCCTTCTAGTTTACTTTCTAGTTTTCATGTTTTTAGTTGACTTCATGTTTTCTTTCAGTATGGTCGGCTAAACCTCTTAGCTAGGGCTAAGAGGTGAAGCTTGTAATGAATCTAAGATGTTTTAATTCGTTTATTATAGTTTCAAGTTGAATTTTTATTGATTGAACCATGGTTTGATGAGTTTGAATAAAGTTCTAAGTAGTTTTTCTTAATCTTATGATGACTCATGGATGTTTGAAAAAATCGTCTTAGTTCTTAGTTGTTTTGCATGGATCTAGACCTATACGCTCGGAGGAATTCGATTCAAGATGCTCTTAGAACTTGGTTCTTCATGTGAGAACTTCAAACCAAAGTTCTACCTTTTTTTTTGTAAATCCGTAATATGGGTTGTTTCTTCATGTGATTTGGATCAAGTTCAATTCATGATATAGTTAAGCTTTGTGACTAGGGTTTGATGATTATTATGGGTATGATCTTAACCTATTAGAACTAGGATTGACCTATGCAATTGAGTGTGCTCAAGTCCTAACTTGAATTGAGGGAATCATGTTTATGAACAACACATATGACAGTTTGTTGTGTTGAATTAACTGCTCTATAATCCGGCTAGATAGGATTTGATTTCGATTCTAGTTGTGTAATTGAGAAACCAAAGCGAATTATGATCAAGGATTGCTCCAAGTAAATCCTTGACACCTTAGTGCTTCTTTTATATTGTTTGGATTCACTTCTAATTAAAAATTACTCATCTACATTCAATAACCAAATCTGTTTAGTTTGATTCCAATTAGAGACTATTGGAAATAATTCTATGAATTCTTGAGTTAGTCCCTGTGAATTGACCTCGATCTTACTGAGATTATTACTACATCGCAACCCTACACTTGGGGAAGCGAACAAGTTTTTAGTGCCGTTACCAGGGACTTTGACGGTTTTTTTAGAATTTCTGAAATTAGTTTTTACTTGAAATTTTTAGGATTCTTTTACTAAGTTTGTTTTATTTTTACAGGGATTCTAGGAGTTGAGGATTCTTTTACTAAGTTTTTTTTATTTTTACAGGGATTCTAGGAGTTGAAGTAGTTCATCCAAATCAGGTTTTTCTAACTCTTTTTAGTCTTTTATTTTTTGAAATTTGCATGCCACATTGGCTTTGGGATTCAAATAACCGATTAATTAGCGAATGAGGAATTGTTGAAGGGATTAATGAGGTGACACGTGCTAAGAAACATTTAGATTTTCAAATCTTTTCTGAAAGTATAGCTGGAAATCAACCCAATCCAATGGCCAATCAAAATCTGGGCCAAAACCAAATTAAAATGGAAGAGAACGAAGTTGAGAATGTTCATCAACCTAAAACTCTACGTGACTACTTGCAATCTACTAGAGCAAGCACTCCCTCGTGCATAATCTTTCCATACAATATTGCAGGGAATATTGAGCTTAAATCGAGAGTAATCCAACTTCTTCCTAAATTTCATGGATTAGACAACGAAAGTGCCTATCAACATCTTAAGGAATTCGATGAGGTGATAGCCACGTTGCACTTTACAAACGTAACAGATGATGTTGTGCGACTTAAGTTATTTCCTTTTTCACTTAAAGTGAAGGCTAAGGCTTGGCTTCATGCATTAAGAACAAGATCAATTGGTACATGGACTGAGATGACTAGGGAGTTCATAAAAAAGTTCTTTCTTACTCATAAAACAATCATGCTAAAGCACTTAATCATGAATTTTGCTCAAAAAAGAGGATGAGACCTTCTTCCAATTCTAGGAGAGGTTCAAAGACTTGTCGAATACATGCCCACATCATGGCCATAAAACTTGGCGGGTAATAAGCTTTTTCTATGAAGGACTGACTTGCCCATGCGCCAATTTGTAGAGATGATTTGTAACAAAGAATTCATGAATAAAGAAGCCGAGGAAGCATGGGATTATTTTGATGTCTTAGCCGAGAATGCACAATCTTGGGATACATCTAAACCAGCAAATCCCAAGACGAGCCAAAAAAGAGAAAATGAAGGAATTTGTCCTATCAGAAGAAGACAACATAAGTGCACATGTGGCTAGCCTCACAAGAAAAGTTGAGGCCATGGAATTGAAAAAAAGGAGAGACGATTAACTCAAAGGAAGTTGATAATGTTTGCTGGGATTTGTGCCAGTAATAAACATGCAACATAGGATTGTCCTACAATTCATGCGTTTCAAGAAGTTTGGCAAGAACAATTAAATGCCATAAACAATTATCAACGATCATTTAGTGCTCTAAACTCAGACACAGTATAATTCAAGTTGGAAGAACCATCCCAACTTCAGTTGGAGGAATGGGCCTTCTGAGAATTCAAACAACAATTCAAAGCTACACTTGAGGAGATGTTGGGAGCTTTTGTATCGGTCCAAGCTGAATACAATAAGACTAATTCTCTGAAAATTGATGGGTTCATGCAAGAACAACTAAGATTCAACTCAAACACATCTCAAGCCATCAATGACTTGAAAACATCAATGGCTAGAGTTGAATCTCATTTTAGTGTTAGGGAGAAAGGCACACTTCCTGCCCAACCTCTCCCTAACCCAAGAACCCAATTCGAGATACAAGATCCCACCTCATCTTTCCAACATATGGAGCATGTTCAAGCTATCACCACCTTGAGGAGTGGCAAAACCATTGATAAATCTAATCCGGTGAAGGCCTCAAAGCCTAATGATCAGAAAAATGCTAACAAGTATGATAGTTCTAACAAGACTCCACAAGAGAAAGAACCGGAAAGGCAATGCAAGTCGGTTGCCCCATTCCCCCAAAGGTTTATTTCACCCAAAACTTTAGACTAAAATCTAAAAATTCTAGAGGTTTTTAAGCAAGTGAAGATCAACATTCCGTTATTGAATGCCATAAAATAAATATCATCATATGCCAAATTTTTTAAGGAACTTTGTATGGTCAAAAGGAAATACAATGTACACAATAAAGTACTTTTGACTAAGAACTTGAGCGCCATCATCAAACAAGAGGTACCCCAAAAATTCAAGGATCCGGGTGGTCCTACCATCTCATGCATCATAGGTGACTACCTGATCGAACAAGCTCTACTCGATTTGGGGGGAAGTGTTAACCTCCTCCCATACTCAGTCTATGAACAACTTGGTTTAGGTGAATTGAAACCTACCAAAACCACACTCCAACTTGCTGATAGATCTATTCGTATACCAAGAGGGATGATTGAAGATGTTCTTGTCCAATTTGATAAATTCTACTATCCAGTGGATTTTATTGTCTTGGATACACATCCTATGATTGGTATTGATGCTCAAATTCCCGTCATACTTGGCCACCCTTTCTTAGCCACTTCAAATGCAATTATCAATTGTAGAAACGGGCTGGTACAAATGTCCTTCGGAAATATGACACTCGAGCTGAATATTTTTTATTTATGCAAACAACCATGGGATGGTGATGATGAGGTCCACAAAATAAATGTGATTGACTCGTTCATGGAAGATATATCCCTCTTGACATGCTCCTCTAATCCCTTGGAGGCATGTTTGGCCCACTCTCATGAGATTGATGATGACATAATACGAGAGATGGATGCCATTTTGGACTCTATGCCAGTACTTGATACCAACCAATGGAAGAACCATTTGAGCCTGTACCTTTAACTGAAAACAAGCATCTTCCATCAAGTATCAAGGCTCCAAAGCTCGACCTAAAAGTTTGCCTACGGATCTCAAATATGTATATTTATTAGGTCGAGATGAGACTTATACAGTGGTGATTTCTTCCCACTTGAATCAAGAACAAGAGAATAGGTTAATTGTCATTCTAAAAGAGCATAAGAATGCCATCTGGTGGTCAATTGCGGATCTTAAAAGCATAGAACCCTTGATTTGTACTCATCGCATACACCTTGAGGAGAATGCGAGAACATCTAGGCAACCACAAAGACCCCTCAATCCAAACATGAAGGAGGTAGTTAAGGCCGAGGTGTAAAACTATTGGATGTAGGTATCATTTATCCAATATCTGATAATTAATCGGTGAGTCCAACTCAATTCATGCCTAAGAAATCTGGAATAACCATCGTAGCCAATGCTAACAATGAACTCATGCCAACCAAGGTCACTACCGGTTGGAGAATGTGCATTGACTACTGAAAGCTAAACATTGTCACGAGGAAAGACCACTTCCCCTTACCTTTTGTTGATCAAATCTTAGAAAGGTTAGCCGGTCATTCCCACTTTTGCTTCCTCGATGGATATTCAGGGTACAACCAAATAGAGATCACCCAAGAGGACCAAGAGAAGACAACATTCGCATGCCTATTCGGCACATTTGCTTATCGAAGGATGTCATTTAGACTATGTAATGCCCCTGCCACCTTTCAATGTTGCATATTAAGCATTTTTCTGATATGGTAGGGAGAATTCTCGAAGTTTTCATGGACAACTTCTCCGCATTTAGTCGCGACTTTGATGAGTGCCTTAAGCACTTAAAAATTGTTTTGAAAAGGTGTGAAGACAAGAACCTTGTGTTGAATTTGGAGAAATGTTACTTTATGGTTCAAAGGGGAATAGTCCTTGGTCACATTATCTCTTCCAAAGGAATCAAAGTGGACAAAACTAAAATCGATCTTATCTCTAACCTTCCACCACCCAAGAGCGTAGGGATGTGCGGTCCTTTCTAGGACATGCCTGATTCTATAGGAGGTTCATAAAGGACTTTAGTACCCTTTGATCTCGTCCTTTATGTAACCTACTCCAAAAGGAAAACTCATTCAAGTGGAATGAGGAATGTCAAAATGTCTTTGCCAAATTTAAAGGTATGTTAACATGTGCTCCAATGATGCAACCACTCGATTGGAGCATTCCTTTTGAGATCATGTGTGATACCAGTGATTACACCATTGGGGCAGTGTTAGGCCAGAGAAAAGAGAAGAAGCCATACGTCATCTACTATGCAAGTAGAACTCTAAACTCACGTCAAGCAAATTACACCACTATGGAAAAGGAACTCCTAGCCGTAGTATTTGCTTTGGACAAATTTAGGTCCTACTTGATTGGATCCAAGATTATAATATTTATTGATCATGCCGCACGTAAGTACCTTCTTTCCAAGAACGATGCTAAGCCGCGCTTGTTACGATGGATCCTCCTACTCCAAGAATTTAACATGGAAATATGAGATAAAAATGGAGTAGAAAACATAGTGGTTGACCATCTCTCACGACTTGTTCTCACCGACTCCTCTGAGACGACTGCAATCAATGACATGTTCCCTGATGAACAACTTTTCAAAGTCTCCCAATTACCATGGTATGCGAACATTGCTAACTATCTTACAACAGGTACCATTCCAACACATTGGAGAAAGGAAGATAAAGATAACTTCTTCAGCAAGGTAAGAAAGTTCTTGTGGGACGACCCGTATTTGTTCAAGTACTGTCCCAATCAAATTATAAGGAGATGTGTGCCGGATGATGAGCAACACAGTAAAATCTCCTTCTGTCATTCTCAAGTGTGTGGTGGCCACTTCTCGGCTAAGAAGACCACCGCTAAAATTCAGCAATGTGGGTTCTATTGGCCCACGATGTTCAAAGATATGCATAAATTTTGTAAAACGTGTGAACCTTGTCAGAAATTGGGAGGAATATCCAGTAGAAATATGATGCCACTCAATTTCATCTTACCAATCGAAATTTTTTATTGTTGGGGCATCGATTTCATGGGCCCATTCCCAACTTCTTTTGGAAATTTATACATTTTGTTTGCCATTAATTATGTTTCAAAATGGGTCAAGGTGATTCCATGCCAGAATAATGACCATAAAACAGTCATTAGATTTTTAAAAGAAAACATTCTTTCCCGATTTGGAACTCATCGGGTCATTATCAGTGATGGAGGGTCTCACTTCTGTAATCGACCATTTGAAGCATTAATGAAGAAATATGGTGTTAATCATAAGGTGAGCACCCCCTATCACCCATAAACAAGTGGACAAGCTGAGATATCTAACAGGGAAATCAAACATATTTTAGAGAAAACAGTAAATTTCGATCGCAAGGATTGGTCACTTCGACTTATCGATGCGCTCTGGGCTTACCATATAACTTTCAAGACCCCTATTGGTATGTCTCCCTATAGACTTGTCTAAGGGAAATCTTGTCACTTGCCTGTGGAATTGGAACATAAGGCATATTGGGTGATAAAGAAATTAAATTTCGATTCTGACAAAGCAAGCTCGCTGTGCAAACTTCAATTGCATGAACTTGCGAAACTCCAGAATGAAATGTATGAGAATGCGAGAATTTACAAGGACAAGATGAAGGTATTCCATGATAAGAACATCCTTCGTGAGACTTTCACGATTAATCAAAAGGTCCTTATGTATAACTCTCGGCTACATCTATTTTCGAGAAAATTGAGGTCTCGATGGACCGGTCCCTTCATTATGAAAACGGTGTATCCTTATGGGACTGTCGAGTTGTTGAATCCAAGGAACGGTAACATTTTCAAAGCAAATGGTCAGTGATTAAAACCGTTCTTTGAGAACTTTCCCTCAGAAGGTATGTCCATACCTCTGACTAATCCTGTGTATCTGGATACTTGATCTCCTAGTCTGATGGAGCTATAGAGTAGTTTAAGATTAGGATTTTGTTGTTTTTTTTTGCTTTATTTGTTTTTCAGTAGGTTGTTCGAAGAAGGTAGAATTCCAACTCTTTCTCTCTCAAGGTACTCTCAATTCCTCATTCCTCTTATTTTTGTCATTGCTCTCATGATATTATTACATTCACATCTTACTACATTGAGGACAATGTAAGATTCGGTTGGGGGGAGTGAGATTTCATCTTCTAGTATTTTGTACATTTCGAGCAATCATGTAGGAATATTTTTCAATTTTCTGAAATTTTAAAATTCTCTTGGAAAACATTGTTTCTATGTACTTTGGATAATACGAATATAAAAGGAAGAGAGATGAGGTATTATGATTTAGAAATCCTTGAATTATTTTAAATATAATAGATTTTCATGTGAATTCCCATATTGAATGATTGATAGAAATTTTGAACATTTTGAGTTTAGCTCACATCACACGATTTTCATGATGGGGGGGATTACTAGATTTGTGGATTGATTAGACTGTGATTTAAGGTGTTGAGGAACCAAGCCGGGGAATTTTGTCCATCCTTGTTCATGAGAAAATAAAAGAAAAGAACGAAAGATATGGATTTCTAAAAATCTTATCTAATGTGTAAGAAAAGAAAGAAAGTTTAGTTTTTATTGAATATTTGTTAAGAAAATTTCGAAAAAGGCTACCTGCTAACTAACTAGGGGAAGGTCTACCCATAACCTAAGCTGGAAAAGAAAGTAATGTGAAACTCGTCGAAGGAACAGTAAGGAAATTTCCTGTCATAGGCTTGTTGTTGAACTGTACACCTTAGATCTTCAATTTGATTGATTTATGAAGAAGGTAATCCTTGAAGTCCATGAATTGAGCATTCACTTTGCACACTAGATCACATTTGTTTTAGATCTTCTATTTGTCAATCGATTGGTGGGAATTCTATATGGAATGTTTACGGTATTTGGATGATTCAAGATTTAAATCTCCTTCATTGATTTTCTCTGATATTTGTATGTCTTAGAGTTTATGGAAGAATGTTTCTGAGAGACAGTTAAATTTTAGAGAATGGGATTGTTTCATGCATGTTTTGCTCAAGACTCGCAAAATGCTGGTAGAGGAGTGTGTTGAGTTCTTAAATGTGCATATTCTAACCTCATTTATTCACTAACTATGCATGATACATATGTTTAAAGACCTCCCTAATGCATGGTTTTGTGATTGTAGGAATGAGAAAGAGTTCACTCAAGTGATGTTCAAAAGGCTAAGTTTAGAAGCTCTTTGATGAAGACCCAAGGTGGGCCAAAGAATGAAAGAAAGAAGCAAGGCAAGGAGAGAGAGAGAAAGAGAGATAGAAGTGAGCCACAATGGGGCTAGACTGGTCTTGACCGGTCGACCACCACACCAGCTCCCTCTAAAGCTCACTAGACCAATGTCCAGACTGGTCCGACCAGTGAAGACCGGTCGGCCGTGTGGAAGCCACCTCCTTTGCACTCCCTGAACCAAGATCAAACCGGTCGGCTAACCCAGTTCGACCGGTCATGACCGATTGGCCATGTGTAAAACAATTGCTTGCTCAGCAAGCTCCAATTTTTTAGGCGCAATTGCATAAGAAGCTGCCATTTCTGTAACTTTCTGAGTCGGTGGAGCTCCAAATCTATAAAAGGTCACCTAGGCTTTCGTTCCTAAGGCATCCTAGAATAGCTCTACTACGGTGGTAGGTGGCGAAAGACGGATTCGGAATTCTACAACTCCTTCTAGTTTGCTTTCTAGTTTTCATGTTTTTAGTTGATTTCATATTTTCTTTCAGCATGGTCGGCTAAACCTCTTAACTAAGGTCTAAGAGGTGAAGCTTGTAGTGAATCTAAGATGTTTTAATTCGTTTATTATGGTGTCAAGTTGGATTTTTATTGATTGAACAATGGTTTGATGAGTTTGAATAAAGTTCCAAGTAGTTTTTCTTAATTTTATGATGATTCATAGATGTTTGGAAGAATTGTCTTAGTTCTTAGTTCTTTTGCATGGATCTAGACATGTACACTCCGAGGAATTCGATTCAAGATACTCTAGAACTTGGTTCTTCATGTGGGAACTTCAAACCAAAGTGCTACCTTTTTCTGTAAATCTGCAATATGGGTTGTTTCTTCATGTGATTTGGATCAAGTTCAATTCATGATATAGTTAAGCTTTGTGACAGGGTTTAATGATTATTATGGGTGTGATCTTAACCTATTGGAACTAGGATTGACCTATGCAATTGAGTGTGCTCAAGTCCTAACTTGAATTGAGGGAATCATGTTTATGAACAACATATATGACAGATTATTGTGTTGAATTAACCGCTCTATAATCCGGCTTGATATTTTATTTCGATTCTAATTGTATAATTGGGAGACCAAAGCGAATTATACATCAAGGATTGCTATAAGTGGATCTTTGACACCCTAGTGCTTCTTTTATATTGTTTACATTAACTTCTAGTTAAAAATTACTCATCTTCATTCAATAACCAAATTTGTTTAGTTTCATTCCAATTAGAGACTATTGGAAGTAATTCTATGAATTCCTGAGTTAGTCCTTGTGGATTGACCTCGGTCTTACCGAGATTATTACTACATCGCAACCCTACACTTGGGGAAGCGAACACCAGGAAGCATAACAAACTGAAGAACAAAAATATTGGACCACTGTCGATCCTCCGTAAGATCAATGACAATGCTTATGTTATTGATCTTCTGGATGACATGGAGATCTCGCGTACTTTCAACGTTGAAGTTACGAGTATCATGAACCAAAGCTGGATGAGAACTTGACGTCGAGTTCTTTTGAAGTGGGGGGAACTAGTGTAGAGCGGGTCACGGACACTTTCATGGCAAGGATGACCTAGAGGAAGGAGCCAAAGATCAGGAAGAATCGAAGTCGACAGCATAGTTCGACTGGTCAAACCAAGTCATGCATATACCTATCGAAAATTGCCCGAAATTCCATCCAACTCTCTAGACATATTTTGGCATTTTCGACGGGTCGAAAACTCTATCCGACCAGTTGAAATTCTCCTGAAGTTACACAGAGTGTTGGATGAACTCTCTGGATAGTTTGGTCCAAGTTTGACCGATCGACCGATCTTGTCGACTGGTCAACACTCGATTTGACCGGTCGACGAGTCGGGTCGATAGTTTGACGAGCTTCGCAGATTTAAACGATTTTATACATTTCTTTCCATTTTTGTTTAGTATTTAAACAAGATTAAGATGTTGTTTAGATGATCTTCCATTATTATTAATCAAAATTTGACTCTTATTATTCTTTATCTCGTGGATTTGAGATCTTTCCCACATGGACTCAAGGAAGCTCCATTGCGGATTCCGGGGAGCTCTGTGGATTCGGAGTAGTTATCCCTTGAGGAAGACGGTGATCGACCTCATCATGTCCCTCCCTACATTAGTGGGGCCCACACCCCTTTTCAAACAAACATTTCTCCATATGAGACGAGAGCCTGCCATACAATGAGCGACTGTTTTTTGAAAAGTGCCCTCAGAGCTAAGAAAACCTAAGTTTAGAAAAGATGGGGTAAAGCCACTACCACGTCATACTACATGGCTATTGGCACCAATAACCCCCTAAGAAGAGTTACTTATCCACCTGCAAACGAGAAAGCTACGAAGGGTCCACAATGACGTTTGTGAGAAATTTACCCCATCCATTCATTTCACCAGCTCATGTTATTGCATTGGCACAGAAATGAGACTCCTATTGCGTAGTGTAGAGCACAGTACCGAGTTCAGTATTATGATGATGTGGCAAAAGTCCATAGGCCCCACCATGATGTATGTGTTGTATCCACACCATCCATCTATTTTTTCATATTACTTTAGGGCATGAGCTTAAAAATGAGGCAAATCCAAAGCTCGAGTGGACCACAACACAGGAAGCAATGGAGACAATGACACCCACTATTGAAACCTTCCTAAGGCCAACCATAATGTTCATTTGCCTTCCAACCTGTTCATAAGGTCACAAAGAGGTGGCTGAATGAAAAAAAAACAATTAAAAAAAACAAATATTAGCTTGATGTAAAACTTTTGTGGCCCTAAGAAGTTTTCAAACGTAGGCATTCAATCCCCACCGTTTATTGTGGTAGGGTCTACTTGACCTTTGAATCTGCCTTAATATTGGGATACTGCCCTAAAATAATTTGGCAAAATGGACGAACGGTGTGGATATGATACATATATCATGGTGGGGCCCACAGAGCTTTGCCACATCAAAAACCAATACCCACCTCGGCTCTGTATTATACACTAGCCAATTCCATTCCCCAAAATTGTGACAAATTTAAAACTCAAGTGTGGACCACACTATAGGAAACAATGGGGATGGAAATGACTACCATTGAAACCTTCTTAAGGTCCATCGTGATGTTTATATTCCATTCAAACTGTTGGCATGAATGGAAAACATAAATGTTTTAGCCTTTTCCGAAACTTTGGTGGCCCAACGAATGTTTTAATGGTGGTAGTTCAATCTCTAGTGCTTCCTGTCATGTGGACCAATTGAGTTTTGGATATACCTCATTTTTTGAGTTAATGTCCTAACATGAACTGGGAAAACAGAAGGATGGGATAGATTTCCCATGAACATTGCAGGCCCAACTTAGCGTCCACCTACATCAACTTCCTGTTCGAGAGGGCACAGGCAACTCGCATGCTCCACAGAAACATCATGGAAACGTTCTTAAGTTGGTAACCCAACTTTAGCTTCAACAGGCATCAACTTCCCCTCCGCGAGGGCCCATCCAAATACTCCATCCCTCTTTTATTTTAGATTTGACTATAAGAGTTCTTAAGTTGGTAACCTATACCTATCCCATCACAGCACCAGTAAGAACTAGTGATCACATGCAGGGAGATGTAGCACAACGAAGAAAGGAAGCAGTCGACATTTAGGTGGGCCACCCCTGGGAAATTACACCAACAAACGTTGATTGCGTGCTGAGTAACTCAATAAGCTATAACGGACTTGGTAAACTCTTCAGGCCAATTTGGTATGTGTCTTATCCACACCGTTTATCTATTTTACCGGTTTATTTTTAAGGCATGAGTCCGTTATAGCATAAGCATAAAATTGAAGCATATCTAAAGCCCAAGTGGACCACAGCACAGGAAAGAGTAGGAATTGACATGAGCTCAATATAGCATAAGCACAAAATTGAAGCATATCCAAAGCTCAAGTGGACCACACCACAGAAAAGAGTAGGAATTGAATGCTCATGGTTGAATGCTTCCTAGGGACATGGTAGTTTTGGATCAAGCTGATAGTTGTGTTTTCCTTTCATCCATGTATGTGGGAGCTTTTAAACAGGTTAGATGACAGATAAACATTATTGTGGGCTCTAGAAAGGTTTCAATAATGGACATCATTATTCCTATCTTTCCTATGGTGTGGTCCACTTGAGCTTTGGATATGCTTCAATTCAGGACTCATGTCCTAAAATGAGTTGGCAAAACAGATGGACGGCATCAATGAGACATATACATCACGGTGGGCCTCATAGAGTTTAATCAGTACGCGTCCGCCTACAACATTTAAATTCATACAGGCATAGCACAGCAAGCTTTTAGACAGTAATTTTTGGATAACTCTTTCATCCATATGTAGTAAGCACATCAAACGAATGGATCCGATGGATGCCATAGCAGTTCTAAAATCGAAGGATCAAAGTGAGAGGCTGGTGGCTCTTCTTTTAAATATTCCATATATTAAACGAACAAGATATATAAAAAAAATGATGTTTGAGCTATGGACAGTTCACTGTTTGATTCGTCAAATGAACGGTTTTTATTTAGTCCACCCATATCACTTGTTCCGCAGTGACATGGAATCACCTGCACTTCCCATGCCTGAAAAAGCACCATATAAAAACTCCCCAGTCTACTAACCAGAATGGTATCCAGTATGCACACTTGGTTTTAGCAGACGGGGATTGCCTGAACTTCATGCAACCGGAAGCTAGGTGCGGCGACTATGATGTTTGTGAAAATTCCACCCGTCCATCCTTTTTTTCAGATCATGTTAGGACATGGAGCGGAGAAATGAGCTAGATCCAAAACTCAAGTGGCCACACGGCAAGGAAAAAATGGACCAGGAAATGCCTACTACTTGAAACCTTCCTAGGTCTACGATGATGTTTACATGCCATCCATACCATTCATAAGGTCATTCCTACTGGGATGAACTGAGAAACAAAATATTAGCCTAAACTAAAACTTTTGTGTTCGAAAAATGTTTTAATGGTGGATGTTCAATCCTCATTGTTTTCTCTTATGCAGCCCATGTGAGTTTTGGATCTGCCTCATTTTTAGGCCATGTCGTAACATGATCTGAAAAAATGGATGGACAGAGTGGATTTCTCACGAGCATCACAATGGGCCCCACCTATTTTTTCTTCGGACTTCCTAAAGGGTTTTGCCTACGCCAGCATGCAGAGTAACTTCCTGCACTAGGAAGCTAGGTGGGGTCCACGATGATGCATGTGAGAATTGAAATTGCATGGGGTAATTTAACACGACACCTTATCACGCTATGTGCTTTGCAAAAGCTTGACGGAGCTACTAGAATAGTGGCTAAGACCTAAAGGGGGGGTGATTAAGACCTTTTGAAATTCTTTTCACCTGCTTATATTTATCTGACGTTTAAGCTAAGTAAACAAAAACACTTCGACTTCCAAACCTTAGTGGGTCCAATCACATAAACTAGCAAATGAATAAGTAATTAAGCTCCTAGTTTAAGCACATAGATTAATAAATGATTTAACTAATTAAGCAACTAATCTATGCAACCTATGTAGACTATACGAGATGCAATCATATAAGCTTAACTCTATACAACTAGTGAAAATACATGATGTGTGTGAATATGCCTATCTAGAGCCTAGCATACAATCTATTCAACATTCATATAATTTATCAAATTAAACAACAATATATGAATAGAAATGTGCTTAAATACAATCACAAACACAATGATATATAGTGGTTCAACTACTTGTCTACTTTATTCCCGGTTATCGTTCCCAACCCATGAGAACACCGAATTTCACTATGAGGGTTTTAAATCAGGTTCACCTCATAACGTAGGAGTTTTAAATAGATTCATTCCAACCTTATAATCCTACACAAGAACCTATACGTACACACTCATGTTGGTAGACCACGTACATACCAGTGTCAGTAGCTCCCCTTGAAAACTTGATAATTTAGGCTCTACACAAGAGTCAATGTCCTACAATCGAACATGATTTTAGATTCAACTCACAAGCCAAGGTCCTACAACCGAGCCAATGTCCTACAACCAAACCTAATGTACACTCATGCTGGAGGCTCCCCATGGAGACTTAATTCAGTCCTATACAAGGGCCTAGGTCCTACAATTGAACCTATCGAGTTTCGCAATTCAAACTCTCATACTTAATCTTACATAAGAAAGGAGCATGAATGGACTCCACAAATTGACAACCTCACTTGTAGAATGTGAGCCCCATTGATGCGCCGCTTGGGTTGCTTGATCTCAGCTCTCTCGTGCTTCAATCAGCTCCCCATGTGTTCCCCTAATCTTGTTGTCAATGCCTCAACTCCAATGATCAATCTCCTTGCATATGATCTTCTTAGTATGACCAAGGTGATGGGAGGTGGTAGTGAATTCTCTATAACTAGTAGGAAATTGTTGCCTAGAGGAATTCACCTATAAGGATCTCTTAGAAGAGTTTAGACTAAGGTTTTAACTATGATAGAGGTGTCTAAAATTTTAGAGATCAAGAGGGAATAATATCATCTTCATTTGAGCTTTGAATGCTCCACCATGTGATGAATCACAAGTGGCATGGCCCACTTGGGCTTCAAATCCGCCTAAGAACTTAACCCCTGGCCTATCGTAGTCCCGCAAGATAGATGGCCGGATTGGATGGTAAATAAACATTATAGTGGACCCTAAGAAGTTTTTAATGGTGGACATTCAACAATGTTTTCTTGTGGTGTGGTCTAATCGAGATTTAGATCTACCTCATTTTTTATCTAATGCCCTTAATTGAGCTTTCAAAACAGATGGACCGCGTGGATATAAAACACATACATCATAGATGTGCAATGCATGCATATAACCTATTTAAATGCTCATGCCTGTTCCGCGCTCCATCTCTCCATTTCTCTCTGGTCATGTTTCTTCATTTTATTTCTCATGTCAAATATCTTTATATTGCTTAGATATTTAGTATGAGAATCAAATAAAAGATTAACATATCTTGAGAGATATGAGGAGATGTTGTCAGAATTTTGGCATAGGTGTTTAAATGGGAATGTGAAAGTATATTATCTATCTAACCTTAGATGGTAACTAATTTAAATATTAGTATATACATAACTTAGTAACCTTTGATGAGGAAGTCTCACATAAGCACCTTCAATTAGTAGATGCATGGTGAGGAAGTTCCTAGTAACACCGTTGATTTATCAGCAATTTCGCCGTTGAAGATTAGCCTGGAAGAGGGGTTAGGTCTAGAACTAGAAGAGTTTAATCAGATGCAAGGTAATACTAGTAATACCTTACAGTCCCAAAGTTCAATTGTTCTAGGAAAAAAGAGATCTATGATATGGGAAGATTTTGGAGAAGTAACTTTGAAGAATAGCACAGTGAAGGTTCAATGCAAATAATGCAAAGTTCAATATAGTAAACAAGCTGACGGGCTGACCACAATTCTAAAAAAACATCTGACAAAGTGTTCGAAGAAAGTGAGAAGTCAGACATCAGGACAACAAACACTTGTGTTTACTCATTTTGTCATGGATCCGTCGCAAGGTACCTTATCAACCTATAAGTATAATAGGGACCATGTGAATGAATTGACGGCCAGGTTTATTATTGCAAATGAAATACCATTTTAAATTATAGAGAATCAGCCGTTTATTGAATTAGCTAAAGGCCTAAACCTCATATACGAGAAGGTATCCCACACAACAATAAAAAGAGTTTGTATGAAGATATATGAAAGTGAGAATGCGATATTGAGATAGAAGTTGGCATCAATTTCTCGCATTAACCTCAGATCAGATTTGTGGACGGAATCCAATCAGCAAAAGGGGTATATGTCACTAACTACCCACTACGTCGATACCGAATGGAGGCTTTGTAAAAGAATTATAAACTTCTGCTATCATGCACTTCCTCACAATGGTGGGATGATTTCAAACTGCATATAAAATTGCCTGTGGAGTGGGGCATTGAGAAGAAAATCTCTACGATAACTTTAGACAATGCCTCTGCAAACGATAATACGATATCAAAGTTGCGGAGCCAGTTTAGTATCACCGATGAATTGTATTTTAGTGGTAGTATATTTCATGTTAGGTGTTGTGCTCACATCTTAAACTTGATTGTACAAGAAAAGCTTAAAGCAATTGAGTCAACAATCAATTACATCAAGGAGAGTGTCAAGTTCATAAAAGAACCACCTTCACGATTATATACATGGAATGTGATCATACAAAGGTTGAATTTGACATCTCAGAAGATAATAAAGTTAGATGTCGCAACACATTGGAATTCAACATACGAAATGTTGGATTCAACGATAACTTACAAAATCTCATTCCGTCATAATGTTGATCATGATACGGCATATTAGCGGTTACCTTCTACCGATGATTGGACAAGAGCAGAAGCAATTCACAAGTTGGTGGAAGTTTTTTACGATACAACGAAGAAATTTTCATATAGCAAGTATCCAACTACAAATATATTTTTGCAAGAACTTCGGAGGATAAAGGAAGTTTTACAAAGAAATGTTACTGGACTAGACTTTCTACAAAGAATGACGATTGGCATGCAGTCAAAGTTTGATAAGTATTGGTCTGAGTGTAGTGTAGTAATGGGCGTTGCAGTCGTTATTGATCCTCATATAAGATGCTCATGATTCAATTTATTTTTTCAAGGTTGTATAGTGCGCAAAGTGAGATTAAAGTAGAAAAGATTGATCGTGCCATAAGATATCTGTGCCTTTTCTATGTAGAACTGTGGGCACAGCGAAAAACAGATCCGCAACCATAAGTTAGACTGAACCTTCTAGTGCTGCTGCATCATGAGCCACAATCGATGATTTCATGACTTTCATGGCACAAGTAGAAACTCAATCAGAGACGAACATATCAGAACTTGACCTGTATCTCAAGGAAACAATTGTGAAGTACAAGGGCGAAGAATTTAATATTTTGGACTGGTAGAGGTTGAAAGCTTAAGAATCACAGTTCCTTGTGCTCTCGTTGATGGCACGAGACATATTGTCAATTCCCATTTCAACTATGGCGTCTGAATCAGCTTTCAGCACAAGTAGTAGGATCATGAGCAAGTATTAAAGCTCACTTACACCAGATTCAGTTGAAGCGCTCATTTGTACACAGGACTGATTATGTCTGAACGTCGAAAAAGATAACTCTATTGAGGAGGAGTTCAAGGAAGAGGAGAGTATGAAAATAGATGAGACAGTACCAGTGACCACAATTGAATGAAGCTCAAGGTCATTTTTCTATTATCATGATTTTACAATTAATATTTGTGGACATGTAATGTAATCTTAAATTATAATATTTTATGGTTAAATCTTGAATTTTACAATTTACAAACATTTTATTATCATGACATTATATTTCTCAACTTTTCGTTTATGCAGTCATGCTTTTATGTGTTCATTAAATCTCATTTCATTGTCTACTTGTAGTTCTTTTCTTGTTTATCTTGATTTCTTAATTATGTTCTTTATCCTTATATCATTATTTATTAATTATTTAATTAATTATAGTTTATAGATAATGTCGTCGGAAGATGATCCATCAACAAAGATTGGGAATTATGAAGTTCAAGTCTATTCCCATGACGGAAAGGTCAAATTACAATGCAAATGTGGGGAAAACAATTTGTGAATAAAATAAATCACTTAAAATTGTATTTGTCTTGTCGGGGAGGAGACACAGCCCCATGTACCAAATCTCCTCCTCAAGTTTGGGATTTATTTCGAGTCATCCTCGACTCAAACAGAAATGCATCCATCTCTTCCCCATCAACCACAAGTAATACAACAAGCCACCGGCGATATAATAATAGGCCCATTATCAATGAAGAGGGCTCAAGCAGAGGAAGACTCTCTATACTTAGTAGAGAAGAAGAAAAGAAAGAAATGATGGAACAAGAAGAAAGAGATTATAAAGAAGTCATAAGACAGAGCTTGGAACTGACTTCTAGTTCCAGGAGTAGCCAACATCAACCCCCTATGAAGCAGCATGATCTTGAAGCTGACACGAGTAACCCACGCTCTAAATCATCAAAGTTTATTAAAAGTTTGGCTGTCTTTTATAGGGGGTTAAGAATTCCATACAAATCGGGCCATAAGAAGAGGTTGGAAAAACTCATTCAATCTGCGAATGAAGATATTGGAAATGCATCTCCACCATCCAAATCAGAAGAAGTAAACAACCATCTTCTAGACATCTTTAGCTCAGACTCAGCTCATAGTTCTTCTGCAGTCCAAGAGGTAAAAAGAGAACTGAATGATGATTTGGGCGACTGAAGGTGGAGGCGGTGATTACTATTATGGACATGATTACTCAGGTTACACTCCACAAGTGCCTTCATTATTTAGAGGATATTATTGAATGAATGAATGCATAATAGAATATGCTTAGTAATTTGTATAAATTATATTAACAAATAACAACTCAGGTTAACTCTTTGACTTTTCAAACAAATTCGATGATTTATGCATTTGTGTGAATATATGCTTTAATCTTGATGTGGTAAATGAATAGATAAATTCGACTCAACTAAATTAGGTGAATGAATGAATATTCCTCATATACGCGATTTACTATATTTTTTTCATTTTTTTCATTTTCTTACAATTTAAAAAAAAAATAGATTTTTTTTTTAATTTGAAGACGTCTGATCTTTTACTCAATCCAACTCGGTCCCTGTGACTGGGCCGGACACGGATCGAAAATGGGCTAGGCTGTGAATGATTCAGATTGGTCCAAGCCTGGCTGACTCGGTATCATGTCCGATCCAACTCGGCACAAGGTTTTCCCTTGGACGGTTAGGATCGGGTCAGTCCAAACTCAATCTAACCCGACCCGATGCCCACCTCTAGATAGAGGCAAGAAAATGGACGGTGTGGCTACTATGTAAATGGAGCTGATCTAGTGGTCGTTCGTGATGAGATGGAGGTCCAGCTTGCTGGACATTTGATGGATGGAGGAGATGTTCTCCATCTGCTGGCTGGTGAAATGGATGGACGGCTGAGATGCTGAGTTCAACCCTGCTGATCACACGAGTGAGGATTTGAAACCTCCTCTCTTGATGCCTGACACGTGAGAGAGAAGCTCCTCTAGCTGATGGAGGTGCCCTCCATCTTCTCTCTTTGGTACACACATGTGAGAGAGGCGTCCATACTTAGTTGCACAAGTAGGAGTGGTAGATGACCATCTTTTGGTGTGCCCATGTGGTTGCAGGTGACCCACTTGTTGCTCATGTGATCAAGCTTCACAACCCTGTTGAGGGTGGGTCCTCTTTGGTGGCTGAATGGACAGCCCTTGAGTTGGTCGTTAGATGTTAATGTTTGAGTTGAATAGGCTACACGGTTGTTCCCACATGTGAACATTCAATCTTGATCGTCCAAACTTGTGTGATTGCCCAAGCATGACCATCTAAACACGCACACGCTGGATTTTCAAATGAGCGGTTGTAATGCGGTCTTCTAGGCTTCTGATCTTCATCTCCAGTGTAGAATATGAGCCTTGAAACGCCATAAAAGGCTCGAATCATCTTCAACCTCCGCTAATCACCTGAACAGCAAAAATTCATCTAATGAAGGGTGATTAACCGAAAAAACCATGATAATGCTTTTAATAACTAGGGTTAATTATACAAAATTAAGCACTTATCAACATTCTCAGAATACAGGCCTTTACTTATTGAGCTCTGAATCGTGCATATTCTAATCCCAATTCATCACATATTATGCATGGTTTACATGTTTAAAAGACTACTCTAATGCATGATTGATATTTCACTGATTCATGGTTAAAAGAGTCACTTTGCATACAATGAAGATCAAGGAATCAAGTATAAAAGGATCGAAGAAAGAAGCAAGGGAGAAAGAGAAGGAGAAAAGAAAGAAGTGCAGAAAACTGCACTGAAGACTGGTCGTCAGACCGGTCGGCTAAGGCACATGATCGATCGATGATTCAACAGAGACCTCCACATGCTGCCCAAACTCATTGGACCAATTAAGACCGGTCGTCCGACCGGTCGAGCACTCAACAGGGGAGGATGAAAATTTCAAAAGCTTGCTGGACTGTTTTTGACATTTTACGACCGGTCGTGCAACCAGTCGTCCATGGGCTCAGACCGGTTGTTCGATCGGTCGACAACGTAACAGAGCTTGTTTTACAAGCTCCGAAATTTGCTGCGCAAAGTGCTATTTTTGTATGATTTCTCGAAGGTTCTTCGCAATTGAAGTTCGAAACCTATAAAAGGACCTCTCTGCTTCATACCAAAGCATGCTAGGACATGAAGAACAATAAGGAGGCTTGGGAGACGGATTCTACTTCAAGTTTTCATAGTTTTTCTTCTAATTTTTATGTTTTCTAAGTTTTTAGTTCAAGGATGTTAGAGATGAACTAAAACCTCCTAGATAAGGCTAAGAGGTGAACCTTTTTATTCATTTTTTATGGATGATACAACCAAGGTTTCCTTTTCATGTTTTAATTGAAGAATTTAGTCTAATTTGAGTTTGAATCAAGTACTAGTTCAGTTTTACTTTGATCTCTTGATGACTCTGGGCTCATGTGATTCTTAGTGATTCTAAACTTAGTAGCTTATCCTTTGGGCATTGTTTATACTTGTGTAGTTCATTAATCTACAAGGAATCACATCATTATGTAATAATATTCATTGTAAAAAATCTAAACAAGGAATCACATCATTATGTAATAATATTCACTGTCAATCCTACGTTAAACTTTATGTTATATGGATCAATAACTCAAAATAAAATAATTTCATATGCCACAAAAGAACTTATGATAATCGTGATATTATTAATGAAAGGCTTGAAGGAAAATCCTCACCTTAGGATGGACTTAGAAGAGGGTTGTAGAAGACCCTAGCCGTTGGAAAAATATAAGAAAGAACTCTTCTCTCTCTCTCTCTCTCTCTCTCTCTCTCTCTCTCTCTCTTCTCTCTTTCTATTCTCTCTCTCTCTCTCTCTAAATTCGTGGGTAGTGCTCTATATGACCCAGAGAGACCCTATTTATAAAGTTTGGGTCAGATTCTAAGGTTTAGAGTAGATAAGAAAGTAATAAATGGACGGTTGTTATTTTAAGATGAGTTTTTAAGATATTTCAGATCACTTTGGGAGGCACACACACAACGGATAGAAAAGAGGTTCTGGATGAGGGTTATGATGAGTATGGGCCACAAAATAGACGTAGTAGATTTCAGAATAGGGCCCACATATGAATGAACGGTCGGTGTGAAATGAATAGGAAAGAGAGAGAGAATGAAAATGGAAACTTTTGAACAGGCGATTTATCTGATGATCAGACACCTAGGGTAGGATTGGATGACTCCAATTAGGCATGTGGGGTCCACAAAACGAAGGCACATACTCGTTTGGTTGGTCTTTTGCGCGGCGAGAGAGTTTAGAGGATGATTCTTCAAAGGATTAGAAAGCTCCATTTTCTATGAGGTTTGCTACATTGGATAGTTAAGAAGGATACTCAGGATCCTCTAGAAGGTTCCTTGGCTTCCCATGCGAAAAGAAATTCCGGATTAGAAGATCACAAAACTCAAGGGTTGAGAAAGAAGGAGAGATCGTCTCTGATTTGCGACGAAACGAGAAACCACTTGATAAGAGGGGGGTTTTAACTGCTAGGAAGAAGATGGATGGCTCATATTAGAGAGATGGGGCCCACACGGAGGTCAGAGAGATGGACAGCCATCGGCTGTGGTGAGCGCTGGCGGATGCACGCTACTGTGCACGAGATGCATGGTCAAAGTGCATTTGACCGCACGTCCCAACGTGTGCAATGCAAACGTGGGTCCCACATTGATGTATATGAGAAATTCACTCCAATCAAAAGTTGGGCCACCTAAAATTAGGCGTTGACACAAAAAATTGGATAGATCCGAGATCAGGTGGGCCACATACAAACCGATTTCTAATTGGCTATTTCTAGGTTGATCCAAGTGCTGAAACTCAACGTGTATGGCTAAAATGTGCCAAAAAGCTTAAGTCCAGGGTTTCGCATGAAAGTAATCGTCAGAAACTATAATATTTAAAAATGGCATCTTAACTTAAGTTTAACTAATGGCATTTTCATAATTATCTGAAAGGTGCGTGATTTTTTAAATCTGATCTTTCTATAATGTTTATAGGGATCATTCTAAGCAACTTTTGTAACGGGTCCCTTATCAAATCTCCTATGAATGTCCGGCTATTCGCAAATCAACGGTAAATTAATAAAAATAAATTTTAAAATAATTCCAATTAAATTCTAAAAAATCTGGGGCGTTACAATCCACCCCCCTTAAAAACAAACTTCATCCTTGAAGTATACCTATGTGTTACCGACAAAAAGATGAGGGTATGCCTTCTTCATCTCTTCTTCACTTTCCCAAGTAGCTTCTTCTTCGCCGTGAAACATCCATAAAACTTTAACTAAGGACATAACTTTGGTGCATAGGATGTGATCCTTTCGGTCCAAGATTCATAAAGGTTCTTCTACGTAAGATGTGTCGTCTCATATGTTGATCTTCTGCCACTCGATCACGTGAGAGTCATCTCGTTCGTACTTCCTTAACATAGAGATATGAAAAATGTTGTGCACATTTGAAAGCTGAGGAGGCAAGGCGAGACAGTATGCTACTTCTCCAATACGCTGAAGAATCTCGAACGGGCCTATGCATCGTGGTACTAATTTACCCTTCTTTCCAAAGCACATCATCCCCTTCATTGGAGATACCTTAAAAAACACATGGTCTCTGTTAATGTCTGATTTAGTAACAGCCTCCTCCAAACGTTCACCTTCCTTCAGGCAAGTTCCCCTCCAGACCTGAAAGCCAAAAAGGAAATCTAAGGGTGGCCAGCGCTTGGCCGTTAGCCCTCCGAAGCTTAAGTCAGAGATGATTTGATAGTAAGATGAAGTGTGAAGTGTAGGCTTAGAGATTGTGTACCTTTATCATCCGTGGGACCATCTATATATACAGATCCAGGTGATCCAGTCTGTTATGCAAGCTGTTAAGATCACTGCTGATTTAGGGGGATAAGAAGCTTATCTGTTAATCCTCAGATAAGAAGATGATATGGTCACTCCAGATGTCTAGCTGATCACGTTCCTCGAAGGGGCCCTCTTGTGGTCTGGGACTGTAAATAGCAACAAGTCAAAACTGGCCTATACAGGCTGCTGGTACTATGAGACGAGGAGTGTCCCCAGTAAACGATCAGCGACCAGGGCTGCTCGGATTTAGGTATATCCTCATTAAATGACCAGGGAGTAGAGCTGCTCGGATAGTGAAGGTATCCCCACCCGACAACCAACAACCAATCTTGCTCGCATATTCGGGAATATATATAGCCGCGTCTACGCGATATGTGAGCTGCGACCATAAGGGCTCATTAGTCGGATGATCGGGTCTTACCTTTATGAGAACAAAAGGTTCTCACGGGTCTCGGGTGTTAAACCTCTTCGACAACCAACTTTACGCTATAACAGATGCCCCCCAAGTCCTTAGTGTTAAGGAGTCTAAGCGAAGGACTTGCTTGTCTGCACATGTAACCGCCTACTGCATTTTTTGGAGGAGAAAGCCGTACATGATTGAGCCCTCATTTATGAGTGCCATCTTTCCACTAGCTTTTTGGCCGAGGGGAAATGAAGCGACGCCCGCAACGTGTCTCCGGAGTTAATGATCATCCCCATTTGACTGTCGTGCCAAATGAATGATCGTCGCGTGTCGCCTAAATCTTGAAAGAATGATTGCTTATAAATACACGAAGCCTGCGGAGATTACTTCATTTTGAAGTTTCATCAGAGGATTTCAAAATTTCTTCTTCTCTCCTTGCTTCTGTTTTCCTCTAGTGTCCCTTGTCTTTCTCTGGTGTAACTTCCATTTTCTTTTTTCCTTTGAGGTATTCTCTTTTCTTTGTTCACTTCTTTGAACGGAAATGGTGAGAGATTCAGACGATGAGACTGTTCCTTTGGGAGACACGACTCCGGATTCTTATTCCTCAAACAACGCAAGAGTCCCTGCAGGGAGATACTTTGCGTCCGGGTACCCTTCAGTAATGACGGAGGAACATTTAACTGAGTTAGGGAAAAGATACCGGATTCCCGACTCCGTCATTCTCCTGTTACCTAGAGAGGGAGACACTTCAGATTCCCCACCTTCGAGCTATGTAGCCTTATATGATTACTTTTTTATTCTTGGTGTGCGTCCTCCCGTTCACCCTTTTATTCTCGACATACTCCATACCTACAAGATTGTCCCTGGATAGCTCATTGTAAATGGCTGGAGGATTGTTCTAAGTGCTTTCGTTCTCTGGAAGCAAGCCGGCAATGGATATTTAACCGCCAAAGAGTTTCTTAGAATGTTCCAGCTCAAGAAAGCTCCTTCCAGTGAGGACTAGTATTACCTGTGTTACTGGCACCTGAGATAATTATGTTTTGGGGAAACCCACTTTGAATTACCCTGGATGGAGGAAACAGTGGTTTTATGCCTCTGAAAATTGGGAGTCTGACATAGGATCCACCCCTGGGGGCCATAACGTGAGTCGCTTCTTTGGTGAAGTTGGGTGAATCTCCGTTATGCCACAATTTTTGAAGTAGTCTTAGACCCATATTACCCAACTCTGTTCGTATTCGCAGGTATTCCGACTGGAGGAAAACCGATCTTGAAAGGGGGAATCAACGAGAAGATCGTTAAAATCTACAAGCTGTCTGTCCGTGACAGGAACATCGAGTCTTGTCTCTCACTCTCGCGACTTGCCGCTTCTGGGCTAGTATCTCAGGAGGAAGCTGCAATGGCAAACGTTGGAGAGAAGAGAGGATTATTGTCCCGTATGAGGGGTACCGGCTCGAAAAGACAGAAGAAGATGTCGGCCGGTCCATCTCACCCATCTGGTCGATCGAGTGAGCCTACCCAAAGCTCACAACCATGTGAGCCTCTTCCTGAGTCTGTGACAGACAATCCGATAGTTCCTCCAGAGCCACCGATCATTGATATTGTTGACAATTCCCTAAGAAACGACGGGGCGAGGCCAAGTCGCCCCCTGACTGAAGAGCTTCATGAGCCTGAAGTTGCTCGCGAGTTGATCCCTGCTCGTGAGTTGGTCCCTGCTCGAGAGCCATCCGCTACTCAAGATGAGAGCTCTGCTGGGCTAGTCGTGGCTCAGCCTTCCGGAGTTGGGACATACACTGTCCCAAGTCACTTGCATCCGATTTACAAGCTTTTGTTCGACAACATCACCCCTCAAACGTTTGGCACTCTTCCTGAACCCAGTCCCGAGGATCTTTCCCTGGATGCGGGGGTGAGGATGGTCCAGGTAAAAGTACTTCGAATTTGACTTATTTCTTGCTTCCTTTGTTGTTGTTTTTTTTTTTTTTGTGATCATCTAATAACCCTTTTACTCCTTGAACAGGGATTGAACCTCATTATACGGACGAGACGTGACATCATTGCTGCTCGCCGTATCATCGATGAGGCTGAGGGGAAGAGACTCGCACTGGAGAAGGCAGTCCAAGGGAGAGACCAAGTCATCAAATCTCGCGAGACCTTGATCACGAAGATGAATGAGGATAGAAAGATCCTCATCAAGAAGATCCAGATCTTGACCGACAGGAATCAGGCCTTGAATACAAACTTCGCAAGGCTCATGGAGATGAAGGAGAAGATAGAGAAAGAGTGAGAGATTTTCCACCAGGATAAAATCTCCCTAGAGAAGTAGCTCGCAGAGAGTAGGTCGCGACTAAAAGAAGTCAACGATAGCTTGGAGAAAGAACAGTCCACCCTCGCGCAACTCAAAGATGATTCCATCCATTGGGAGGAGTAGAGAGTGGCCTACATCAAGATGCTATCTGAAGAGGGACCTCGAGCTGTCATGGAGTTCCATACTTCGCAACTATATGACGACGAGCGATATGAGTCGTACAATGCTGCTCATGACTTCACACTGAGAGAAGTGCAGCGGATATCTCCGTTGTTCGATATGGGAGAATTCAAGAGGGTCGCGGCCATCGTTGCTGCAAAAGAGAGGGCAGCCACTGAAAATGAAATTACGTAGACTACCCAAGCTGCGGGGGTCCCGGAAGCAGGCCCTGAAGTCGAGAGTAGTGCTCCTCCTCCTTCAAGTGACACGCGGGAATGATCGCTTCTTCTCTTTTCTCTTTTATTCTCATGTTAATTTTGGTCGCTCCTATATTGTAAAACCATCTGGATATGAATATATATATATATATATATATATATATATATATATATATATATATATATTATATATATATATTGATATTTTTGCTTCTTCAAGTGATAGATGACTTGTGTGTTGAATGCAAAAATGCTTAACTCACGAAAAATGAGTAATGCTCAATCCGGGGGTCTTGGTGACCATGTCCTCGTAGAGATAGACTAATCTATCGATTGAGGCTTTAGCTCTGCAGTAAGCAGAAGGTTTGGTCAAGCGAACGTTTGTCATCTCTTTAGGGCTGTTCTAGTCTAAAACGGAGCAGCGACCAAATTATAGTTGATTAGCCATAACGGAAGAAATAATCTTTATTCAAACGCAGTCCAACAGTTAATACATAAAGGCTTTATGGATAATATTGAAGTAGATGCTCCACATGCCAAGGACGACGGAGTGGTCTTCCTCTCATGTCTTCTAGATATATGTACCTGGTCGTACAATTTTGATAACCCGATAGGGATCTTCCCAATTCGGATATAATGAACGAGCAAGTGTTCCAAGATTTTGTCTAAGCACCAAATCGCTGAGCTGAAAAGCTCTAGGTTTGACCTTTGCGTTACAGTATCGAGCTATACGTTGTTGATAAGCTGCTGCTCGAAGCCGGGATGCGTCCCTTCTTTCTTCTAAAAGGTCGAGGTGAAGCCTCAAACCCTCTTGGTTACTCATTGGGTCGTACTGCTTGATTTGATATGAGGGTACTTCATCTCGACAAGAACAACTGCTTCCGTACAAAAGGCCAAAGAGAAAGGGGTTTCTCCAGTTGACATGTGAGTTGCCATTCTGTAGGCCCATAAGACTTCGGGTAGAAGCTCCGGCCACATACATTTACATTCATTGAGTTTAGTTTACAGATGATGTTTGATGATCTTATTGACTGCTTCAACTTGTCCGTTAGCCTGAGGATGATATGGGGAAGTCCGAATACTTCATATTTTCCATTTCTCACAAAACTCAAAGAACTCTACGTTGTCAAACTGTCTGCCATTATCAGTAATTATAGTATGGGGGAGCCCATAACGGCATATGATGTTTCTCTATATGAATTTAGTAGTCTGCTTTTCAATGATTGTGGTTAAAGGTTCTGCCTCGACCCATTTGGTGAAGTAATCGACTCCTACGATTGCAAACCTGTTCTGGCCTTTTCAGTAGGTAGTGGTCCGATTATATCGACTCCCCATTGGGCGAAGGGCCAAGGACCATCCATCGGCGCCATCTGCTCAGATGGTACATGAGGAATTGGAGAATACCGCTGGCATTTGTCGCATTTCTTGAAAAATTCGATTGCGTCCACCTTCATGGTGGGCCAGTAGTACCCTTGCCTCATTGCTTTATAAGCTAAAGATCGTCCCTTAGGATGGTTACCGCATGCCCTCTGGTGTATTTCATCAAGAGCACGTTGTGCCTCTTCTGGATGGAGACACCTTAAGTATGGTAAAGTAAAACTTTTACATAACAAAATTCCATTTTGTAAGGTGTACTTGGCAGCACGGTAACGAATTTGTCACACAGATTTTTTTATCGTCTGGGAGTTGTCCGCTTTTGAGGTAAAGGACGATGGGATCCATCCAACAGTGAGTTGAGAGTCACTGTGAATAAGTAAATTCTGTATCATGAGCATATTCGCTAATTCGAGGCCGACGATCAAAGCCTCATATTTTGCTTCGTTGTTAGAGACACTAGCATCAAAGCGTAAAGCATATTAGAAACGTGATCCGTTAGGAGCAATTAGGATCAAGCCGGCTCTGCTGCCAGTAGCACATGAAGACCCATCTACAAAAAGCGACCAAGGGACCTGCTCGATGGTCGTAGGGTCATTGTTGGAGGTGGAGTCAGCGGGGGTCGAATACGTAAATTCGACGATAAAATCAGCTACGGCTTGGCCTTAGTAACGATTCTTGAATAGAATGTAATGTCATGTTCACCAAGCTCAATTGCCCATTTAGTCAACCGCCCTGATACCTCTTAAAGGATTTGTCTTAATGGATGATTCGTAGGTACCAATATAGAGTGGGCTTGAAAATATGGCCGTAGTTTTTGGGTTGCAGTCATTAAGGCGAGAGCTAATTTTTTCATATCGGAATATCAGGTTTCAGCATCCACCATTGCTCAACTAACATAATAAACAGGCCTCTGGACCCCAGAATCTTCTCTTATTAAGGTGGCGATAACGGCCGTGGAAGATACATATAGATAAAGAAGGAGCTGCTCGTGTGGAACAGACTTAGATAAGATAAAAGGAGCACTCTGCTGGGTCCATACCTAGTTGGTTTTTGCGGTAGTGCAGAGAAGCATAAAGAAGGGAAGGCACTTATCAGAGGTGCGCGAAATAAACATATTCAACGATGCAATGCGACCAGCCAATCGTTGGACATCTTTCAGAGTGGATGGAGACTTCATTTCGATCAAGGCTTTTATTTTCTCGGGATTTGCTTCGTTCCCCCGTTGACCAACCATGAACCCAAGAAATTTACCGACAGAGCCTCCGAAGGCACATTTCTCCGGATTTAACTTCGTTTGATACTTCCTCATCAGGTCGAAGGCTTCCTAGAGATCCGAGAGATGATCATTGGCAGCGATGCTTTTCACGAGCATGTTGTCGACGTAAAGCTCCATATTCTTGCCAATTTGTGCAGTGAACATTTTGTTGACCAAACGTTGATAAGTGGCTCCTGCATTCTTGAGACCGAAAGGCATTACTTTATAGCAATATAAGCCTCGATCAGTGATAAAGGCAGTATTTTAATGATCGGGCAAATACATCATGATCTGGTTGTAACCAGAATAGGCATCCATAAAACTGAGCAGAGCATGCCCTGCTGTTGAATCAACCAATTGGTCGATGCGGGGAGTTGGAAAACTATCCTTTGGGCACGCCTTGTTCAAATCGAAGTAATCTACAAATATTCTCCATCTACCATTGGCTTTGCGAACAAGGACCACGTTCGCGACCCATTCTGGATAGTCAGCCTCTTCAACGAAATCAACGACCAATAACTTTTCAACCTCAGCTTTTATCACCATTTGTCTTTCTGCTGATGAATGGGTTTATGCCCTGGATCCACATTCAAACGATGAACCGCAACATTGGGGTCGATACCTGGCATGTCTTCATGAAACCATGCGAATACATCTTGATATTCGACTAGGAAATTAGTCAAGTTTGCTCGAAAGACATCACTTAAAGAGGATTTCGATTGTTTCCTCCCTCGGAGTCCCTGATTGATGAGCGTCCTCCCTTGGGTCCAACGTTGTCGCAATCGGGAGATTCGCTTGGTCTCTTGTAATCGTCATAATAGGAGCTGCTTGGGCACTTTTTCTATCTGATACGGTGATTTCATAGCATGCTTGAGCCTCATTTTGGTTCCCTCGTACTACCCCGACTCTGCTTGGAGTAGGGAATTTAATGCACAGATACAGGGGGTGTAAAGCTACCCCTATTTTTGTGAGCGAGGGTCGACCCAAAATAGCGTTTTATGCTGATTTTCGATCTACCACAAGGAAATTGACGAACACTGTGATTTTGGCTGGACTTTCTCCAACGGTGATAGTGTAGACACCCCATCTTCGGCTACACTGTTGGTAGAGATAGCTGAATGAATGGAGGACCATACCCCCAAATCTCAAGTCCAAACTCAGCCAAACTCACCCTTGTAAGCCCCAATCCATAGCCCAACTCAAGCCTGAACCCAGTCAACCCACCCCTAAACATCAGCCTAAAAAACCCCCCAGAAGAAAAGCCAGTCAAAAAATCCTAAAAAAGTCAAACTCACTGAGTCAACCCACTGAGTCACCCCGCTGAGTTAACCCGTTGAGTCAACCCGCTGAGTCAACCCGTCAAGTCAAAACACCGAGTCAACCCGCCGAGTCAAATCACCGAGTCGACCCGCTGAGTCAACTCACCGAGTTAACCCACCGAGTCAAACAGCAGCCCCGAGAAATGACCGTACCACGCGCTGGAAATCGAGGAACGTCCGTACGGGCTTTTGGGTTCTGCCACTGCCCGCTGCTATAAATACCCCCCTCCCCTTCTCATTTCAACAGACCATTCAGCCCAGAGAGAGCCCGTCCGTCTGAGTCCTTCTCTACCCCTTAACCCATTCCTCGACCAAGGAGAGCCCGAGTGAGGAGATCCCAGCCCTGGTCCAGCCCAGCCTGACCACTGGTCCAAGTCTCCCAAGCCATCCAAGTCTTGATCCAGCCACTCGAAGCCAACCCTTGCGACACCTCCGTCCATCTAGCTACTCTTTTTCCAGCATCATCTCATTTGCATCTAGCATAAGTGCAACATTTACTTTTCTTCCAACCCCCCCGCTTCACTGCAAGCACTTTGATTATTCAAACACACAGCATACATCTCGCATAAAGCACCTGTCAGTTCGAGCGTATGCTCTGGGCTTGCCTGTTAGTGGAACCTGTCCATCAGAAACTCTTACTATTCAGACCTGCATTCATGTACATATCACTGCAAGCACTTTGATCATTCAAACACACAGCATGCATCATCTCGCATAAAGCACCTGTCAGTTCGAGCGTATGCTCTGGGCTTGCCTGTTAGTGGAACCTGCCCATCAGAAACTCTTACTGTTCAGACCTGCATTCATGCATCATGTCATCTATGAGAATATACGAGGATTAAAACAGACTTTCAAGTATTAGTTCGATTCTGTGAAGTAGAGACCGTACTTCGGTACGGGCAGTGTGTGGGGTGCTTAACCTCTTCCCACCCTGTAACCGTGATCCCTTACCTGGAATCTTTGGCCGCAGATCAAAAGGAGTCATTTTAGAGGAAGGAATCTTCGGATCCCCTTCTCTAACGTTTCTACGGGGTCTAGCCGACTGTAGATTCGAAGTAACTGGCTAGTGGCGACTCTGGTCTTATATAAACTCATTTAAACACATCCAGCTTAACACAACAACCAAACAAAGCCCTCGAGAACGAGGCAAGCCAGTGGCACAAACGGCGATTCGCACTCACGCATCCTCTCCTTCTTTTCCCGAAAGGAAAGGAACGAGAACGTCGTGTGGGAGCGCGGAACGGCGAGGGTCCACAGAATGGCGACTCTGCTGGGGATGAGCTAGTCCCACTAGTCGTGATCCGACTTGAAAAACAGAATCATTCCCGTACTTGAAAGTCACTAATCCTCATACAATCTCATCTGCATAGCATTCTACCCAAAACAAACAAAAAAAATAGAAAATCCCAAAACCAGGAAAAAAATAATAGAAAATCCCAAAACCCCAAAAGAATAGAGTATAGTCCTCACCATTGCGCCTCCTCGGGCTCAACGTGTTCGGAAGCAACTTTCCTTCCGCAGCATAATCCGCACTCGGGCTCAGCAAGCCATGTCCGACCACGAAGAAGAAACTCATCTCTTCCCTGCTCTTGAGATGACCGAAGCGCAACCTCCAACGCAACAGCCCATTAATAATACGCCAATCATACAAGAATTGGCACAAGGAATGAGAGCAATGCAAGAAATGCTCTTGCAATTCATGCAAGCACAAGCCACCGCAGCAGCCAACAATCAGGTTGGCCCAGTTCAGCAATCTCAGCAACCATGCCGGGTCCTTCCGGCCTCCAATTCAAATCAAGCACAACAATCGGAGTCTGCCCAAGACTACCAACAGCAGCCGTCTCACCCCTTCGCTATGGGGCATCCTCCTCAATACCTTCCCGCGACTGACAGGGCCATCTCAGAGCACTCCTGTCACAGGGACTTCCAGTCAGCTTCCAGTCAATCTTACAAACAACAGTCTCAGTAGATCTCAACATGTCCCCATCGAGGGGCCCCTTTTCAATTTCAGCACATCCCCGCCGATGGGATTTCAATTCAATTTCCAGCAACAGGGACAGCACTAGCGAATGCCCACAATGGGGGTCAGTGTCAAGCCCACATCAATCAGCAGACGGTGGCGAATACCCAACAAGGGGGTCACTTCCTAGCATCTCAGCCTCCTGCAAACAGGAGCACTTTTCAATTCCAGCACATCCCTGCCGATGGGATCCCAGTTAATTTTCAGCAATCTTTAATTCAGCGAACTCCAGTTAATTTCCAGCAATCTTCAATTCAAGCAATCTCCAGTTAATTTTCAGCAAGTTCCAGTTCAACCTTCAGTACAGTCTCCAATTCAGTTACAGTCCTTTCAAGCACAAGTTCATCCGAATCCAATTCAATCATCAAATCAACTTCAGTAACCCGCGGGTGCTTTTCAGCAAGTACATAGGATCGAAGACATCGACCACTATGCCGAAGAAGAACATGCCTTACTCCAAGAGGCACCAGTCGCTCGAACGGATCACTCAGGACTGGACGAGTTGCGGGAGCAGTTCCAGATCTTGCAAAATCAGCTTCAGCGACAACAAGGAATTGATCTACCTTCGACCAAGTTCAGAGACTTGTGTCCTTTTCCAGATGCTCAAGTATCTCAAAACTTTGAGGTTCCAAAATTCAAAAGATACGATGGCAGCGGTTGTCCCACAGCACATCTCAAGGCCTTCTGTGGAGAGCTGAGTCCAATCTCAGGAAATGAAGGGGCCCTCATTCGCTTGTTCCAAAAATCTCTGAAAGGCAATGCCCTAGATTGGTACACCTCATTGGACTGCCACCGCATCAGGACTTGGGAACAACTTTCCCAGGCTTTCGTCGACAGATTCGCGTACAATCTCAACATGGCGCCCAGAAGAGCCGACCTCGCCGTTCTCAGGCAAAGGAGTGATGAAACACTATCAGCTTATGTGGGACGTTGGCGAGCTATGGCAGCTAGAATGCGGACACCTATCGACGACGAAGAACAAATCTCCATGATTGTTCATTCAACATATCCGAGCATATCTGGATATCTCATCCCGCATCCATATGCGAACTTCTCGCAGCTGATCCGTGCTGGAGAACAAGTCGAAGCAGGAATCCGTGCCGAGACGATCTCCCCATGGCCTCATCAAGCCACTCCAGTCAAGAGGAACAGAGTGGAGGGAAGACCCATCGGATATGGGAGCGAAAACCGCAGCAGTTCTCCTCCCCGCCCAATAGAGGTAAACAACATCAATACCACCGCTCAGGGTAATCAATACGCTCCCCCACAGGGACATCAACAGCGTCAGCAGAATCAGGTTCAGCACCAACCACAGAGGTATCAGCCACGACCAAATCCACAACCACAGCCACGACCAAATCCACAGCCACAGCCACAACAGCAGCAGCAGTTAAGACGGAATGGCCAATACTCATACCAGAATAGGCAGAATTACAGGGAGCTCAGGAAGTTCACTCCACTCACTCAGCCACTTAGTCAAGTCAAGACTATGCTGGTACAAAAGCAATTACTCACTCTGATGACACCTAGGCCTCCTCCTCATCCTCTACCTACAAACTACCGAGAAAATGAGTACTGTGCCTACCATCAAGGACGTGGACCATGCTACTGATCGATGCTTTACCGAGAAAGATCGTCATTGCAGCAGCTCCCACCAACATTCTTCAGAATCCTCTGCCTCAACATCAGACGGACCCCAATTCATGTAGAGGCCCCACCGTCAATAGCATAGAAGAAGGAGAGCGCCTCGATCGCTTCTTCTCCTCTATCCAGTCCATTCATGCCTACACTTATGGGCCGACAAATCCTCCTCCGATCTTGCAAGGGGCAAGTCCCTTTCTTTCTTCAGTCTCCGAGCCAGTAGTACTCGAAGGAACGCTTCCATATGATGCGCCAGTTGTGCAAGGGGCACCTTACAGCCCTTCATGTTGGGAGCCAGTCATTCTTAAAGGAGCACAATCATACATCGAGCCCACATACGAGCCTGTCATCTTGCAAGGGGCAACTCCAGTTCAAGAATAATCCAATCCGCAATGGAGGGATTACACTCATCAGCAGCAGGAGCCCATTATCTTGGAAGGAGCTCCTCCAATTGAACCAGTCATATTGCAAGGGGCAAATTCCGGAGGCGTGTCAATCACATTACGGCAGCTGGGACGAGCAGAGAAATCCCCTGCCATATCAAGAGGACCAGTATTCATTCCATGGGAGCCTCCTGCTCCAGGAACGGTCAAGCCAGGACCGCGACCTTATGTGATCTATGAAGACAAGCCTCGATATTACCCCTTCAGCACAGGCAACAATGTAGTCCTCAAGGCAAAAGCTCCATACGAGGAAGATCTAGTAGCCACACCAGCACCATTGCAAGAACCGGTGGTCCTAAAAGGCAAAGGGGAGGAAAATTATAAAGAGTTCCCATGGCACTATCCAGAATGTGCGGAATTAGGGAATATGAATCCCAATGGGCGTTGCATCCGAAGAGATAATCAAAACAGAGGAGATCCCAAAGGCGCTCTCTCAGGCCTCAGCAACAAAAATGAAGCCGCATATGATGTGGCGACTCAGCTCAAGTCAATCCCTGCTCAAATCTCGGTATGGGAGCTGCTCTGCACATCTCGCATACGCCGATAAATGTTTGCCAAAACCTTGAGCGATGCTCACGTCTCCTCCGATACGGCACCAGAGATGATAGCATTAATGATTGGACAGCTCCTGGCTCCACGTGCCATCACCTTCACTGATAATGAGTTGCCACCAGAAGGACGCGATCATGGGCGATCCCTCAACATAGCCTTACGATACAAAGACCTCTATGTCCCGCTGGTCCTTATCGATAATGGCTCAAGCTTAAACGCCTGCCCGCTCAAGACCGCAGGAACGTCTGGGAATCAGTCCTTCTTCCTTCCGACCCAGCACCATATGTGTCAGAGCATTCGACAACACCCGCCGATCAGTGGAAGGGGAGGTCGACATAGAGGTACAGATTGGTCCTGAAATCTCCACTATCACATTCCAAATCCTGGATATATCAGCCTCTTTCAACATGTTGCTCGGACGACCTTGGCTGCACAAGGTGGGGGCTGTGCCATCAACCTTGCATCAACAGGTGAATTACATCTGTGGAAATCAAGTGATCTCTATCCATGCAGAAAAGGAGCTCATCATTCCTTCCAATGCTGCGCCACAGAACCAGACATCCCGGTCATCAATATCCAGCACTCTGAAGAAGACATCCCGTTTCACAGTTTCGAATTCGAGACTGTGAACTCTATCGCCAATCCAGAACCGATAAGAGTGAACCGTGTCTTTTCACCGGCAGAACGTCTAAGCCTCAAATACCGAATGAAGAATCATTTCAAGTCTAGAAAGGTACCGCTGATGTATAACCAACGCAAATGGGGACTTGGATACAGGGCAATCTTCATGGACAAAAGAAGGAAGAAATTTCGGTGCTCTCCCATCCAATTCGTCAAGCCAGGAGAACCTTGCAAAGATCCAGGAGGGAATCAACCGACTGCACTACACGAAGGACTCCCGATGAGCCTAGTTTGGGCCACGTGGCCCCCCATTCGATGGGATCAGATTCTCGAACCATCTAAGCCTCCAGAAGAAGGAATGATGAAGATGAAGAAGGAAGTCAAATACTGTAGCTTCAGGACCAGGTTACTCTGACACCTGCTCCCAACCAGGGGCACAACCTGCCCACTTCAATTCCAGCCAGCCAGGGGCACAACTTGCCCATCTCAGAATCAATCAACAAGGGCATGACTTGCCCATCTCTGAAGAATCAACATCATCAATCACCAGCCAGGGGCAGAAGCCGCCCATCCATTGGACCAAGAAAGGGAAATGGCCAGCCCTGGAATGGTCCGATGTCTAGATTCCAAACTCATGTCTAGCCGTAGAACCAGAAGAACTGCCATGCAAGGTAAGTGATCCGGGAGGGACTGAGTACGACTCAGATCTCGAACCCGACCAGCGAGAAATCATGGTCATTAGGCCAGATTGTGATTCTTCGCACGAATCATCAACCCCCACCTCTTCAGGGGAGGAAGTGTGGGGTCCTGAATGGTCATCCGTTCCCCTAACTTTTGAATCAGCCAAAGAGCCATCTGAGGGCCCTGGCTTCCAAAAAAAAAGCCTGTTTAAGCAGCGATCGGAACTTTGGGACAAGCTGGGCTCAATCATGGTCTGCAATGCCCACTTGTTCAAAGTCCCGTAAATTTCAAAAATCCAAAAAAATAAAAAAATTTCAAAAGCCAAAAACATCTAGCATTTCCATTTCAGAAAAATCTCAAAAACCAAAAAACATTTCTTTTCCTACATTCAATAGTGTGCCAAGTTCGTCTAAAGAGTCGCATGAGTTTGAAGTCGAAACATATGATTTCGACATCGAATTAGACTTCGAGCTCATGGGTCTGGACGAAGCTCGGGATGAGGAAGATGATGATCCAGCTCCCGAACTAGAGGATCTCCTCAAAAAGTTTCGAATCTAAAGCCAATGTTGTAGCCGATGATTTCGAGGTAGTAAACTTGGGGACACTTGAGATCCCTAGGAAAGTACGCATTGGAAAATCGTTACCACCTGAGATGAAATAGAAAATGATAGAGTTCCTAGCTCCAAGGTTGTCCAACTTCGCGTTCTAATATGAACACATGCCGGGGCTCGATGAAGAGCTCGTTGTACAGCATCTGCCAACCAAGGCAAATATGAAGCCAGTGAAGCAGAAACTTCAAAGAATGAAGCCAGAATGGGCTCTGAAAGTCCGAGATGAAGTCATCAAGCAGTACAATGCGGGATTCTTGGTAGTCTCCAACTACCCTGAATGGCTCGCCAACATCGTACCAGTACCAAAGAAGGATGGCAAGATTCGAATGTGCATCGACTTCCGAGATCTCAACAAGGCCAGTCCTAAAGACGAACTCTCTTTGCCACATATCGACACTCTGGTCGACAGCACTGCTGGATACAAGGTCTTCTCATTCATGGACGGGTTCTCAGGTTACAATCAAATCAAGATGGCCGTCGAAGATCGCGAAAAGACATCGTTTATCACCCCCTGGGGAACTTTCTGCTACAGAGTAATGCAGTTCGGTCTGAAGAACGCAGGAGCAACATATCAGCGAGCAATGACAGCACTATTCCACAACATGATGAACCAAGAGCTTGAAGTATATGTGGATGATATGATCGTCAAATCTCGTACAATTGAAGGACACTTTGAAGACCTGAAGAAGTTATTCAACAGATTAGAAAAGTATAAGCTCCGCCTCAACCCTCAGAAATGTGTCTTCGGTGCAATGGGAGGTAAGCTCCTCGGCTTTATGGTGAGCGAGGATGGCATCAGGGTCGATGAGACCAAAACCAGAGCAATCATCGAGATGCCCCCTCCGAGAACAGAGAAAGAAATTCGTGGCTTCCTCGGCAGAATTCAATACATCAGTCGCTTCATCGCACATCTCACACCTATTTGTGAGCCCATTTTCAAGCTCCTTCGGAAGAGCGTTCCAAAAGAATGGAATGATGATTGCCAAGTCGCCTTCGACCAGCATCAAGAAATATCTCATGAATCCTCCAGTCCTAGTGCCGCCCACTATTGTTATACATCTCGGTAGCAGCAGAAGCCATCGGCTGTGTCCTCGGCCAGCACTGACGAGACCGAGAAGAAGGAACAAGCAATATATTATTTGAGCCGAAAGTTCACCGACTACGAGACCAGGTATTCCCCGATCGAGAAGACTTGCCTCGCCCTAGTCTGGGCAACTCAGCGACTCCGTCAATACATGATTACATTCCCTATTCTCCTAGTCGCTCACATGGATCCGCTCAAGTACCTGTTTGAGAAACCGGCACTCACTGGAAGGATAGCTAAATGGCAGCTACTCCTGTCTGAATTCGACATCACCTATGTCACTCAGAAGGCAATCAAGGGGCAGGCCCTCGCCGATCATCTTGCCGCCCACTCCCTCCTGGATTATCAACCGCTCAAAACATTCTTCCCTGATGAAGATCTCTTGCTTATTGAAGGGGAAGAAAAGAAGAAAAAAGATGAGTGGACGTTATTCTTCAACGGCACAGCAAATTCTAAAGGAAGTGGTATTGGAGCAATCCTCTACTCTCCAGATGATGTCCCTATTCCTATCTCAAGGCGCATAGCATTCGAGTGCACCAACAACATGGCAGAGTACGAAGCATGCATTGCCGGCTTAAAGGAAGCCATGATCTTGGGCGTCAAGAGGCTACGAGTGTTTGGAGACTCACAGCTTATCATCAATCAGACCAATGGCGAATGGAAAACCAAGGACGAGAAGTTGATACCATATCATGTGTATCTTAAAAATTTGATCGAGGAGTTCAAAGAAGTCACCTTCTCATACATGCCCAGAGCCAAGAACCAGTTTGCAGATGCTCTCGCCACACTTGCATCAATGCTTGAGATACCAAAAGGAGCTTCAGAATGGGAGCTCACAGTCGAAATTCAAGATGAACCTGCTTTCTGCCTGCAAATAGAAGAAGCTGAAGCTGTACCTGACAAACCCTGGTATGCCGACATCAAGCAATATCTCGAAACCCAGGAGTATCCAGAGTCAGCAACAGCAACAGATCGCCGAACCATCCAGCGTTTGGCCGGCCAGTTCACCATCAGTGGCGAAGTTCTTTACAAGCGATCCTATAATCATATCCTCCTTCGATGTGTCGATGAAACAGAAGCTGCAAAGATCATGGAAGAAATACACGAAGGAATCTGTGGCCCACACATGAATGGGCACATGATGGCAAAGAAGATTCTACGACTCGGCTACTATTGGCTCACCAAGGAGACAGACTGTTGCCAGCACGTCAGAAAATGCTTCAAATGTCAGGAGCATGCGAATCAAATCCATGCCCCCTCATCAGAATTATACAACCTGACCACCCCCTGGCCCTTCTCCATGTGGGGACTCGACATCATCAGCAAAATTAGTCCCAAAGCATCAAACAGTCATGAGTACATACTTGTGGCAGTCGACTACTTCACCAAGTGGGTAGAGGCAGCTTCCTACACCACGATTGCAGCATCTCAGGTGATCAAATTCATGAAGAACAACATCATATGCCGGTATGGAATCCCTAATGCTATCATCACAGATAATGGGACCCCGTTTGTCAACAAGAAGATTGATGACTTCCTCAGCAAATTCAAGATCCAACGTCATCGATCAAGCCCCTACCGTCCCTAGATGAATGGTGGGGTAAAAGCCGCAAACAAGACAATCGTCAGGATACTCGAGAAGATGGTCGTGACCTATCGAGATTGGTCAGATATGCTTTCATATGCACTGTGGGCCTATCGAACGTCTGTACAGTCTGCTACGGGCGTTACTCCTTTCGAACTTACCTACGGAATGGAAGCAGTTCTACCAGTCAAGGTGGAAATACCATCACTACAGGTGTTACTAGAAAGCGGAGTTGAAGAAGGAGAATGGCAACAGGCTAGATTCGACCAATTACAGCTAGCAGATGAAAAGCGCATGCGTGCACTGAGTCATTCACAGTGCCATCAGAAAAGGATCGCTCGGGCTTACAACAAGAGAGTCCGAAAAAGAAGTTTCAAGGTAGGCGACATGGTCATGAAGAAGATTCTACCGTCGCACCTTCCGGATCCCAGAGGAAAGTTCAAACCCTCGTGGGACGGGCCACTGATCATCAGAGAAGTACTTTTCGGAGGCGCCCTCAGACTCACCAGCATGAGAGGGGTGGATCTTCTTAAGCCAACCAACGCCGACAACGTGAAGATCTTTCACGGGTAAGTCATTCTGACCTTATCAAGAGTTACTTTAATAGAGCTGAAGTCAAGAGGTCGAAGCTAACACCTCTGAGAAATCATTTCCGTCCACCAACAAGTGTTTCAAATAAGGGGATTCAAAAAGAAAAAAAATACAAAAAAAAGAGAGAAAAAAAGGAGAATACAAAAGAAAAAAAGAGAGAAAAAGGAAAAGGGAAGCCAAAGAAAGGCACCCGAGAAAAAATCAACCCAAGAAAAAAAACACAGTCATCCATCCATTCATCTCAGAAGGGTCTTTAGCTAAGACCAACAGCTCTATCATCGTAACTTAGGATAAGGGCTGAAAGACTGCCATCGGCCGGCAACGACGGATTCCCGACCTCTAGCCGCCGCAGTTATCCAAAGATCCAAAAAAAAAGGAAAGAAAATGTGTGCCTAAACAGAGAGGGCGGAGTGAAAACCCGAAAGGGCGCTCCGAGTAAAAACAGTGGGCATACAGCGGACTTGGTGAAAACCCGAAAGGGCACCGAGGGTAAAAACAGCATAACTGCCAAGGGGCAGGCAAGATCAAACACCCGGGACGTGGTGAAAACCCGAAAGGGCGCCACGGGCAAAAATGACGGGAAAAGGCCGGCTGTAGTGAAAACTCGAAAGAGCGCTACAGGCAAAAATGGCTCAAATGGAAAAAGAAAAATGAAAAGTGCAGGTACCAAGAAATCAGACAGTCCAAATCGGTTCGAGCAATCACAGTTCAAGAAGAAGAAGAAGTGCAGTCAGAAACAAAGAGCTCTACAAATTTTGACAATCTCAGAAGGCAATAGTTTCCGTTGCCTACACCTCTAGGGAACCAAAGGATCACACAAGTCAAATATCAAGACATCGGTCAAAGCATTGGCTGAGCCCCAACTCTGATTCCTATATCCCGACACAAAATCCAGACACACTCACAAGACAACTCATGGCACAATAGATTCTCAAAAAAGTTTTCTTCTTTTTCATTAAAAGCATCATATTTCTTTTACATATATCATGTCATCTTTTTCAAAAAATACAAAAAATGCATCGTCATCAATCATATATGCAAAAAAGAATGTGCAGGTGGCCAACACCATCAATCTCTACCCTCCTCCTCGGCCACATCAGGTAAGTCCTCTGACTCTAATGAAGTAGTCTCGCTCTCAACCTGCTCACCTCCATACGCAGGTAATGCACCTCATCGCGCTCAAGGGTATGGATCATGGCCTCCTCATCAGATAACCTCTGATCGGCAGCCAACCTCCTCGACATCATCTCACAATGACATCAAAGTGCAGAGATCTCAGACAGCAAATGGCCATGAGTGGCCAAAAGGAAACCAGGATCAATGAACGGGCGCTCCTCAAAGGGTTCATATGAACAAGATGAAGAGCCGGCATCTCCAAGGATATCCTGCTCATCCTCGTCAGCAGTCTGGTGCCAGCAAGGGATACGTCGATACAAAGACTGCTCAGCAACCCAGTACTGATATGGGGCGGTCGCCATCGGAAAGGCCCGTAACTCAAAACCAAGTAGATCAGCAGTCAGATAACTCACCCAAGATCCATCGACCCGAGTCCTAAAGTCAGAGATCCTAGATGGAAGCGCTCGGCGCCCGATACCCATAAAAGTAAAAAGAGGAACATCCTGCTCGTATCCAAACTGCCGCAGGAACCGGGTAGGGTGGTAGGAAAAGTAAGATCGAAAGCCTACCAACATCAGAGGAAGGCGGTGTGCATTGCAAAGCACTGGAGGAAGTGAAAGCCAAGATGACTCCCAACGAACATTCCAGTCACGAAGATCAGCGAACATCCTGCGATACAAAGGCTCGCTCAACCTAGCTGTATGCGGAAGAAACTCCATGATATGCCGCATAAGGTCGAGGCGACGGGTGTCAGGAAATGGTACAGGAACAGTCGGCGAAAGACGCTCCCATAGCCAAACCTGATCATAAGAAGGAAAAGAAGTTCAGCTAGAGCAAAGCAATTCCTAAAAAGAAAGAAAGGAAAGGTACAGAAAAGATACCTGAAGAAATGCACAGCAGCCGCGAAGGACACGAGTGTGGCCCAGGGCACAGTCAGTCAGCCCATTAAACAGCTCGGCCAAGACGAGGGAAATGATCCCCTGCCGTCGGATAGCTCGGCCCATCACCTCAAAAAGCAAAGGAGTTTGGGACCTGCGCCATCCCGAGAACAACACTTCAGCTATCAAGCAGAACATCAGTGTGTTCCGAGGAAGGATAGAATCGGCCACACTCCGAGGACCCGAAAAAAGATCATACAATAAGTCCAAGGAGAACACTACAGCATCCTGGCCGGCGGCTACAGGCCGAACAAGATAGGGGATCCCGAACCAGTTCTGCGGTGTAGCAGTCTTCGACGACATCTTCGGCGAGAAATACTGAGTATAATCCCAGGGTAGGACTGTCAAGCCTGCAAGCTCCTCCAAAGAGGGTCCCATCTCCATATCGTTGAACGTGAACAAGTTCAACGAAGGGACCCAATCAATCAAGGCAGCTCCGAGTATCCTCCAATCAATGTCAACTCTATCCATATGGATCAGACTGCCGAAGCCATAGGATCCAAATCTTGAATCTCATAAGCTGACAAGCTGTCAAGCCAAGCAAGCAGTCGTGGCGAGCAAGAAGGACAAGGAAGCAGCTGACAAGTCCTCACGGGTACCCCCTCCAGAACAAAAGGCCCAGAAATCAATGACAGCTCATCGAGGATCGGAAGATCAACGAGCAAAGGAGAAGGAAAAGCTGAAACCTCTGCAAACTCGACAGCCCCTGACCTGCCCTCAGTAACGGCTATGTCTGATACACTTGCATCACTGTCTGAAACTGTCATAACCTCAACCGCATGAGAAGACTCGCCCACCTCATGAACAGAGTGTGCAAAAGACCGACGATCAGGAGAAGGACGATACTCTCCATCAAAAGGACTACCAGCGGAGATCACACCACACATTGTGGCATCCTGGCCAATCTAACCATCAAGAAATACATCTGAACCATCGAGAAGGGTCCCGGCCACCCCGATCGAAGAATCAACGGTCAGATCTGGACCTGCGGCCCTCTCCAACAGGAAATCATGAATCCAGTCATCATCCTGGCCGATCAAAGGGATCATCGAGGCATCCACACCGTCCATCATCAGGGGGACGTCATCAATGATCATATCAAGTCCACCCAAACAAGTATGCCGCACATCTCAGCCATCGTCAAGAGCATCCAATCCATCAAAGGTATCATCTGAACCATCCATACCATCCAGACATGAGATCAGCCCATCTATGTCCATCATATCCCCATCACCACCATCAATCACATCATCCATATGGCCCACATTCAAGGGATGCATAGCCTCACCTATGTCCCATCTTCCCATCTCATCCATACCATCCATTTCTCCCACAATCAAAGCCCCATTCAAATCTGAAATTTCAGTATGGCTGCCATTAATGGGACCATTCAAAGCTCCACCAACAACCATCCCTAACCCATCATCAATGCCCCCATTCAATGCACCATCTCTACCATCCATTAAAGAAATCCCTCCATCATTAAAGCCTTCAACACTTTCTGAAGTGTGGGACCCACCATGGACAGCCCCCACAACCCCTAAATCTCCACCATCCATTGCCCAAGAAAGGAAAAAGCAAGATGAGGACAAGATGAGGAGGAAAGAGGAGACAAAGGGAAGATTCATGGTTGAAATCAAACCTGAACGTACAGAGCAGGTGGAGACAAGGGCAGCAGACAATAGAGAATGTCCGAACCCGAGCCAGCCCAGGCCGCACAAGAGGCGAGCCTTGGGCGGCCCGCTCTGGGCCGCCCGTACGGATGCACTCCCTCTCTCTCCGCGGGATTGGCTCCATGGTTCTTGGTAGGTGAGGCTGACAGTCCACATCAGCAGATGACACCCTGAGGGCCGCCCAAGGCTCCAATCCCTTCCAGATTTTGATTGAGGTTGATCAAGATCATCTGAAGGTACCCCACCGGTCCAATCACAAAGCACTGCGGCCAGAGTGGGTCTGATCAAGTCAAAGAGAGGGAAAGAAGGTCAAGAGGGGGCCACAAGCAATCTGAGCCATTCAAAGACGAGATCATCATGATCTAAACCATGGAAGAACCTACATGAGCCATCAAATAGCAAGATCGAAGGCCCGATACTCAAGAAAGATGGCCAGAACCCAAGATCTGATCACCAAGTGGGCCCACAATGCCAAATCCAGCGATCTGAGCCGTTCAAGTCATCATCCACACCATGAGAAGCCCTCTTAACCTCACAAAACATCAAGAAAGGGTGCTCCAAAGTAAGGCCGAGGTCTCAAGTGGGCCCACAGGGCCAAATCAAGCCATCTGAACCATTCAAGTCATCATCCATACAGTTAAGAAGTCTCATCTCCCACAAATCATTAAAGAATGAGTCAGAAATCAAAGCATCCAGGCGTCATCAAGTAATTTGAGAAGAATTGAGGTTGTACATTCATCCAAAAGATTTCGATACAGAAGAAAGTAAAAGCAAAAAGTCGTACATCAAGCAAGCTGAATACACCTTCACAAAAGCAGGCTACAAGTCACCAACATAGTCGTCATCGTCCCTCCTCTCGTCCCGCTCCTGACGGTAAAGATCCATAAAAGGAGCTGTCACTGAGCCTCAGCATATCTACGACGGCCCCCTAGAACATAGAGTGGAGGAAGCAGAGGCCCCTGGCCGTACAGCAAATACCACTCATCATAGTCATGATCCGGGATCGTGAAACGAAACCCTGGCTGGCCCGCAAGAGCATCAGCCATCTCGTCAGCAGGGATCTGAGCAGCTGGAGGAGGTACAGAACAAGGGACCCGAGCCACCCCAGTGACATGCCGAAGCAGCCTCTCACCCAGATACCACTGAAATAATTCAGCGTCAGAAAGCATGATACGGAGACATGAAGCATCATATGCCTCCACACGCTGAGGGGTGTAATAGAGAGGGAAGCTGGCATACAGCATCCGAGCGAGCTACAGCAAATGAGGTCACCATGGTCAATTACAGTACAGAGCGAGGGATAAGGAAAGCAAGATACTTACATCATCAACGGTCAACCCGTCTATGTCAGCACGCCAATTGTCCCCAGAAACTCGGGAGTTCCGCTGACGGTTTTATTGGTGCCACTACATGTGGCGATACAAAGAGGGCTCAATATCGTCCCGCATCCTCGGCGCGAGGTGGGGAGAATGGTCATAAAAGCAAGTCTGGGCAAAACCACACCTAATGATCAGAGAGAGGAAGAGGGTAAATGTCTCCAAGACAGGAGAAAGAAGAAGTACCTCAACGACAGGCCAGAAACCTGTGTAGGACCGACTATTCCGACTGGTTTTATCCAGACCCTGAAGAATATGAGTCAGGATAGCCCCGTTCCAATTGTAGGGGTGGTGTAGATCCTCAACCAAGTGAAGAAATTTAGGATCGACCCTCTCATTGGCGTGGCAGAGAAGGAAGGACCCGAAGGCGTAAGTGATCATGGCCAATGCTTTGTGGAGGGCCTCTAGCTCGGTAGTGGGGATGACGGAGGCAAAAGTGTTGTAGAACCATCGCATCTTTACTTGGTGGCCTTGAAATTCATCCTAGGGTGGGACATCACCAACAAGCCGTAGCCAGTCAGTGGAAGTGATGGGAGCCAGAGAGCCAACCTGAGGAACAACTGCCCCATGAAATGGAAAGCCAATTTGCATATAAATATCCAGGGGAGTTATTCCCCATTCACCACAAGGGAGCTGGAAGGTGTGGGTCTCGTCCCGCCACCTCTCGCAAAGGGTCGCGAGCATCATGCGGTTGGCACTGTTGTTATGAAAGCGTAAGGTGAGGAGGCCAGCAAAAGGAGTACCTAGCCAATACTCGTTCAAGCAAAGGCTGTGGATCCTTCACCCAGTTATCCCAGTGATCCCTGGTACCTCGACCCTTAATGGCGGGAAGAGGTTGGTGCTCCATAGCCAAGGAACACATGTGGTCCCCTCGGCGGATGATGAAGGCAGGATCATCCTCATCAATCACTCGACGTCCTCTGGTACCGTCTGTCATTGAATCCTACAAGTTTGGCAAGGTAAGTCCCTATCCCTTACCCGTTAAAATCTGAATTATCATCCAGGAAACCCATGGGATTGGACTCACATTCAAATGCAAGATCTAAAGTCCAACTCCATGCGTTACCTAGGATATGTGTTGGGCCCATTGAAGAAAGCAAGGCCCACCTTAAAGAAGGTTGCATGGCATGCCTTAGGCAAGAAAAGTCCATCATCCAAGGACACATTTTGGACAACAAATGCACTCAAGTACCATGAGATCAACAAAGGATAAGAATCCTACTTCACATGAGAAGCTCCTCTTCAAAGTCCATATGTGGCCAAGGATTGATCCACTTTTTATGCCAAGGCCATGATTCTCACTTAAGGTGTTTCCATCTTTTTACACATGTACATGGACAAGTGGGGGATAGAAAGGAAGTGGGCCCCCAAGAGCAACCCAAATGCCTCACCTCAATGGATTGAAGGGAGCACATAGCCCACTTGAAGAACATGAGGACCCATTCATGGGTTAACCATGGGCACCCCTATGTGCACCATCTTGATGAAAGTTTTAACCATGAGAGTACAACATGGCGGTCTACCCACAAACATATGAATCAAAGAAGCTAATGGTAAAAAGTTGATGCACATAGCCCACATGAAGAATCAAGTTGAAAATGCCCATGAAAAGGCAAGTTTGGGCAACTTATGTGCACCAATTTCTTTACAAAACAAGGGGACCATTTGAGCACAAGAGGGAATGGTTTGATGAGTCACCCAACCATTACGAAAATGGCTAAGAATGCTATACATAGCCCACTTGAAGATCAAAATCCAAAATGCCCCAAAACATGGGACAAAATTGGGTTACTTATGGGTATCATTCTTTCTCACAAATTGAAAGAAAAATCACTCATATTTGAGAATGATGGTGGATGACCCACCAAGCCCCCCAAAGGAAGTTCAAGTAGCTATGGTTGCATGGATAGCTCACTTGAAGGAGGATCATCCATTTGAGATTGATAACATCTAAGGAAACTCTTGAGGACCACTTTCCTCCCACAAGAAAAAACCATTTGAACTTAGTGAGATTGTTGGAACAACTCACTCATGGGACTTGTAGATGATCAAGTAACTCAAGTCCTCCATCCATCAAAAAAGAAAAAGCATGAAAGAAAAAAAAATCCTACATGAACAAAGTGTAGTGGTGCACACAGAAATCCAAATTTCAATGAGGGCCCAAAAGCCCATCCATATGGAAAAATTCTAAGGAACCCACCACACTTTGTACATAAGGATGTACATCATAATCAAGAGATGGTAGAAGATTTGGGCTACTTGCCCATAAAGGCCCAACTAGGAAATCCAGCCCACTTGAGATCCAAGTGAAGAATGGGCTCGTCACCTTGGTCCATACATATGTGAAGAAAGATGGGGTCACCTAAAGTGAGCCCCATGAGCTCAAAACTTGAGATGGGCCCTACCATGCCCATGGGCCCAAACCTTGGAAAGAAAATGGAAAAGAAAAGGAAATGACAAGAACAAGAAAACATGAGGGAGCCCAAAATGAAGCATTGGGCCCATCAAATACACCAAGGGCCATGACTTCACTTTGAGCCCATTTGATACATATGAAAAGAGGCCCAACTCCCGTGGAAAAGATAGTATATTTTTCCATGCACACTTGATGGACATGGCAAAAGTACCCTTTACATACACATGAAGGGAGTGTGAAAAGAAGAAAAGGAAAAAATGGAAAGCTTGCAAGGTCCTTCTCCATGCACCACCTTTGAAATAGATTGGAGATCTAGAAAATGGCCAAATATACTTGGGCCCACCTTCACTCCTTTTGGAATAGCTATATGGAAAAAGAAAAGAGTCATGAGAAGAGACAATGAAGACGAAAAAGGACAAGAAAGAGAAAGGGAGTGGTCCTTACCTTTACCACTCACCAAAGAGGGACCACCTTGCTGTCCCAAAACTTCTCTAAGGCCCACCACTTGAGAGAAGCAAAGAACCACCAAAAGGAGAGAGAAAACTTTGAGAAAGAAAGAGTATGAGAGAGAGAAGAGAAAAATTGCACGTTGGATGGGGTAGGGGTGCCCCATGTTATATAGAAAAGGGGGGTGCACCCCTTTACCCAACCCACTGAAGAAACCAGGGGTCAGAGGCAGTCCGGGCGGTGCCCAGGGGGCTGTCCTACCCTCAACCTAGGTGAAACGACCTCTCCTCCTCTCTCCTTGGGAAGAACTCCTCCTTGGGAAGGGTGGTTGCAAGTGAATCTTGTACCTCCTTGTAAGAGTGAAGTGATGGAAGAGAATGGTGAGAAAAAGTAAGAAATCTCACCAAAATCTCATCTTGTGAGAAGTTGGTGAGAAATTGGCTTGATGATGTGGAAAAGTTCCATGGAATTTTCAAGGAAAAGAAAGAAAAAAATTGACTTGGTCAAACAGTGATCTCAACCATCCAAGGTCATGACCTGATGATCTGAACCATTCCAAGAAGAATTCCAAGAATCTCCGCCCTTGATTACTGTTCGCTTGTACATATTTACGGTCCGAAGACCTTAAACTATGTCGGGAACAAAATACCGAGAGATTTTCAATAAAAACCAGTGTTAATCTTGACCGTTCAAAATTGAGATTTAACAGCCTCGAACATTTTTCAAAAATCACAAAAAAAGAATGGATTTTCAGCATGTATATAAAGTTTCTTTTTTGGATCCGAAGACCTTAAACTACGTCGGGATCAAGATCCTGAGGGACTTTTTAAATAAAAACCGGTAGCAGTCTGGATCGTTCAAGTCAAGATCCGCTGACACCGGACATTTTCCAAAAAAGAAAAAAGAAAAAAAAAATATGTTTTCCCTGTTTTATACAGTTTTGCAGTCTGAAGACCTTAAACTACATCGGGAACAAAATCCCGAGAGATTTCCAATAAAAACCAACATCGATCCTAGCCGTTCAGGCCAAGATCTGATGACCAGGATCATTTCGAAAAAATCACAAAAAGAATGTACTTTCAGCATGTACATAAAGTTTTTTGGGTCCGAAGACCTTAAACTACGTCGGGATCAACATCCCGAGAGATTTTTAATAAAAACCAGCATCGATCCCAGCCGTTCAAGCCAGGATCGGATGACCTGGATCATTTCGAAAATACCAAAAAGATTTCAAGCTTTCCATAAAACCAGCATCAACTTCGATTACTTGAGTTGAAGTCTAGAACTTTTTCAAAAAAAAAATATATATATATAAAAAAATAAAAAATAAACTTTTGCCATCAATTTCAACTACACAAATTCATCACCAGCGGTCCGAAGACCTAAAACTACACTGGGATTAACTTCTCGGGGGCTTTCTTTCCTAAACCTGTTCCAGACATGGCTGACACTTGATCGTACGGATGTCCGGAATCTTTTTAAACAGGTAAAGGCTGAGGCGGGCAGAACTCCGCAACCCTGTTCGTGTTGAACGCACCGTGATAGACAACCTTGATTTGGAAGTCGCTGTTAAATCTGACGGATGTTCCCTGTTCCCAAAACTCATGAAGGGGATTAAGGCTGTTGGGAGGTGGAGCGCACCCTCACGGAATTGTGGGCAACGTAAGGCCCCAAACTGGATTGACTAAGGGAAATGTGAGTATGTGGCTCATGTTGTGGCCGAAGGAGTCCGTCAAACAATACGTGGTCTATGTACATTGCACATAAGGAACAGGCAACTTTGTGGGTGTGTTGACTGAAAACCCTCAACAATCTCCTCATCCGAAGATGTAAAACTACGGCACTTAACTGTGTGAGACTCGTCTTGCTCGCTGACGTAAAATGGATCGGGTGCCTTACCAGCAGTAGAAGCTGGAAATGGATGAAAATTCCATACCTTTTTCCTGCATTTCAGAAAAATCACAAAATACCAAAACATTACAAAATCACATTTTAAAAAATCACAAAAAAAAATTCCTTTGCTTCCAAATCAAATATTTGCAAAAATCACAAAAATATTTCCCTCGCTTTCAAATCAAATATTTGTAAAAATCACAAAAATATTTCCCTTACTTTCAAAACAAATATTTTAAAAAATCACAAAAATATTTCCTTTGTTTTCAATAACCGATCTCAACCCTGACGACTCATGTAAAGGTTCGGACCAAATATTCGCAAAAATCACAAAAATTGTCACTAGCCCCCAGCATTACACTTCAGGAGTCTTGAACTCCGCTCACTTCACAATTTGGGATGACAAATCCGATCACTCGCAAATTAGAATCTTGACCAAAATTGGCGACCAAGCACCGTCTCAATCGCATTTATGCCCAGAAGAACATCTTGAAGTCTGATTTAATAATCGTACATTCTCATTAGCAAAGAAACAGCATCTTGGGACGATGGACCTGATCGACCACGGGTCGGGATCTTGACCAACCCGCTGACCAAATGCCCGTATAAAAAAGGAAAAAACCCAAGGGAGCACAACCCTGCAAGCAATAAGCTCAAAATTCTCGGCATCTCCAGCAAAAGCAACATCATCAAACTGAAAGAGAATGAGCCAAAGCCATACATTCATCATGCATCTCCATGCATTAGCATCCATCGCATCAATCATCACGTTTACCTGCTTTCAAAATAAAGTCAGTTAGCCAAAGACCCCATAGGCATCCCTAGTGGAGGCACGTGCAGACCAGATTTCCATTTCAAAAAGACAAAAAATATTCCTATTTGCAAATAAAAACCGCACGGAGTATCACTCCCCAGAGTGGGTATCTTTTCAAAAAAAAATCCCAAAAATATTTTCCAGTAGAGCGTTCTGCCTCCAACACACCAGAAGATCTTCCATATCTCTGGGTAGGAGCCGACGCAAAAATCAAATAAGATCCGATGTCTCGCGGTTTTCCCCGAAGACCATCGGATCCAATGCACTCAAAGTATGGTCGAACTGAACTCCAGTGTCAGTGCGGTCGTACCACATGCCAAGATGCGAAAAGATGAAAGCCAAAGGGCTCGGTCAAAGAAACCATTTGAATAGGTGGAAACGATGAATTGTAACCCAAGTATCAAAATCAGCAGATTGGGTGGAAAGAGTTCACCCGCACATACCTAGGCGTGGATGCCTAAAGTACCTTGACTGAGTCCAAGTCAGCATAATAGAATCCTGTAAGACTATCTGACGCAGGACGTTTAACCACTTTGACAGTCAAGCGAAACAAGTACTCCTGGAGTGATCTGGGAAAACATCAAGCATACAATCAATCTCAAGGTCGGTATCCTCGTAAGACTAGCGACACAGAGGCTCTACTGTACCTTTCCGATGTTAGTACCGATCGGGAATGGAAGGGTTGCGATTGGGTACCCAGGTTGCAGCAAACTGCAGGGACAATCGCAACGTTTTCTCCAAACTCCCGCGGTATGTGCGAGTTATCAATTTCCAAACAATCATCTGACACAGATACAAAGGACAACAAAGATTCCAGACCACAATCGAGGAAAGAATGAATTGTAAACCAAGCATCGAAACCAGCAGGTCGGGTGGAAAGAGTCCACCCGCACATACCTAGGCGTGGATGCCTGAAGTACCTTAACTGAGTCCAAGTCGGCGTAGTAGAATCCCGTAAGACTATCTGACGCAGGGCGTCTAACCACTTTGACAGTCAAGCGAAACAAGTACTCCTGGAGTGATCCGGGAAAACATCGAACATACAATCAATCACAGGGTCAGTAACCTCATAAGACTAGCGACGCAGAGGCTCTGCTGTACCTTTCCGATGTTAGTACCGATCGGAATGGAAGGGTTGCGATTGGGTACCCAGGTTGCAGTAAACTGCAGGGACAATCGCAACATTTTCTCCAAACTTCCGCGGTATGTGCGAGTGATCGATTTCCAGACGATCAACTGGCACAGATGCAAAGGCAAGCAAAGATTTCAGACCATGATCTATGAATGACCGGGTCAGAAGTGGGGTGTCCACTCGCTTTGGCATTCGGTTGCATGCAACCTCTGCCAAAGAGGGGCATCTGTAGACACCCCACCTTCGGTTACACTGTTGGTAGAGATAGCTGGATGAATGGAGGACCATACCCTCAAATCTCAAGTCCAAACTCAGCCAAACTCACCCTTGTAAGCCCCAATCCATAGCCCAACTCAAGCCTGAACCCAATCAACCCACCCCTAAACATCAGCCTAAAAAACCCCCCATAAGAAAAGCCAATCAAAAAATCCTAAAAAAGTCAAATTCACTGAGTCAACCCACTAAGTCAACCCGCCGAGTTAACCCATTGAGTCAACCCGCTGAATCAACCCGCTGAGTCAAATCACCGAGTCAACCCACTGAGTCAACTCACCCAGTTAACCCATCGAGTCAAACAGCAGCCCCGAGAAATGACCGTACCACGCGCTGGAAATCGAGGAACGTCCGTACGGGCAACCCACAGCGGGCCGCCCAAAAATATTTACCGGTTCTGCCACTGCCCGCTGCTATAAATACCCCCCTCCCCTTCTCATTTCAACAGACCATTTAGCCCAGAGAGAGCCCGTCCGTCTGAGTCCTTCTCTACCCCTTAGCCCATTCGTCCACTAAGGAGAGCCCGAGTGAGGAGATCCCAGCCCTGGTCCAGCCCAGCTTTACCACTGGTCCAAGTCTCCCAAGCCATCCAAGTCTTGATCCAGCCACTCGAAGCCAACCCTTGTGACACCTCTGTCCATCTAGCTACTCTTTTTCCAGCATCATCTCATTTGCATCTAGCATAAGTGCAACATTTACTTTTCTTCCAACCCCCTGCTTCACTGCAAGCACTTTGATTATTCAAACACACAGCATGCATCTCGCATAAAGCACCTGTCAGTTCGAGCGTATGCTCTGGGCTTGCCTGTTAGTTAAACCTGCCCATCAGAAACTCTTACTGTTCAGACCTGCATTCATGTACATATCACTGTAAGCACTTTGATCATTCAAACACACAGCATGCATCATCTCGCATAAAGCACCTGTCAGTTCGAGCGTATGCTCTGGGCATGCCTGTTAGTGGAACCTGCCCATTAGAAACTCTTACTGTTCAGACCTGCATTCATGCATCATGTCATCTATGAGAATGTACGAGGATTAAAACAGACTTTCAAGTGTTAGTTCAATTCTGTGAAGTAGAGACCGTACTTCGGTACGGGCAGTGTGTGGGGTGTTTAACCTCTTCCCACCCTGTAACCGTGATCCCTTACCTTGAATCTCTGGCCGCAGATCAAAAGGAGTCATTTTAGAGGAAGGAATCTTCGGATCCCCTTCTCTAACGTTTCTACGGGGTCTAGCCGACTGTAGATTCGAAGTAACTGGCTAGTGGCGACTCTGGTCTTATATAAACTCATTTAAACACATCCAGCTTAACACAACAACCAAATAAAGCCCTCGAGAACGAGGCAAGCTAGTGGCATAAACGGCGATTCGCACTCACGCATCCTCTCCTTCTTTGCCCGAAAGGAAAGGGACGAGAACGTCGTGTGGGAGCGCGGAACGGCAACTTCGCCCCCGAAACCGACGAGGGGAGTGGAGATTGGTTTAAGTAAATTTCTGGCAAGTGTCATTTTATTGAAGGCTTCCAAGTAAAGAATGTCTACGGAGCTACCTGTATCCAACATAATACGGTGAGTTAAATAATTTGATACCTTTAACGCGACCACGATGGAGTCCTCGTGAGGAAAATGAATTCCTTCAGCATCTTCAAGAGAAAAAGAGATTAGATGATGGCTAGGATTTGATGTATCGGATGATTTTTCTAGCCAATAAATATGTTGAGGCTTCTGAGATGCCTTGCGAGCATATGCTTTCCTTGAAGCTTGAGAATCTCCCCTGCAAGATGGACCCCGGCAATGGTCTAGATTTCACCAGTGGATTCCGCATCTTCCTATGGAGGATGATGTTGAGGCGACTTTTTTCTTCGTGATGGGATCTCGGTTCTTTTAAGCGACTGATCCTGTCGCACAACGTAATCCCGAAGATGTCCCTTCCAAATGAGAGCTTCAATTTGATCTTTCAAAGATATACAATCTTGGGTATTATGCCCATGAACTTTGTAGAAATAGCAGAACTTTCTCTTGTCTCTTTTTTCAGGATCTGATTTGATCCTTAGAGGCCACTTCACATAGGATTTATGTTTTATCTCCATTAATACTATTTCTGGAGATTGATTGAGAGGTGTATAATTATGATATTTACCGGAATAAAGCTTCTTAGGAGAACGATCCCGTCGATCGCGCCGGTATTTCCTATCAGAGGAAGAGATCTCCTCAAACTTACGTTTCCTCCCTTGTATACCGTGATGAGCTAAAGAAACTTCTTTTGCATTAATGTATTTCTGAGCCTTGGCCTGGAATTCAGTCATAGTCTTAGGAGGGTTTTTATCCAGGGCAAATCGAAATTTCTCGCCGATGATTCCTACTATAAGGGCAGCGAGGCCTTTGTCTTCAGTATAACCTTCAATCTGGATGGCTTCTGCAGTGAATCGAACTGTGAACTCCTTAATTGTTTCCCCATGTTATTGCTTTAGATCCGATAAATGAGATGTACGCTTTTTTGTACGGATGGTTCCCATGAACTGAGAGAGGAAGAGATCCGATAATTGGGAGAAGGATTCAATAGACCGAGGTTTTAGGCCTCGAAACCATGTACGTGCTGCATCCTTTAGAGTTAAGGAAAAAGCCCTACACATATTTCTGAACTATATCCTTCTAACTCCATGAGAGACCTATACGTCTCCAAATGCTCGAGAGGATCGCTAATACCTGTATATGGGACGATACTAGGCGTTTGATATTTTCTAGGCAAAGAGGCCTCCATTACCTCGCGGGTAAAGGGGGGTTCAGATCGATGGATTGATGCAAAAGCAGCAGGTGGGAGATTAGATCGATACCGTTGTTCCATATCAGCGAAACAATCTTCGATTCTCCTGAGATCTCCCTCCCAAGGTAAACTATAATTCGACGTTTCGACACCAGATCGCTGGGATCGTTGTTGCAGAGAGGTACTGGAGTGGATAGATTGTGGAGGGGGTGTTGGAGTTTGATTGTCGAGTGACATTTGATCCAAGGGAGGATTTCGCTGAGCTCGTGGTTCATTTGCAGAATGTTTGGTGGCTACTGATGCAGATCGTAGTGGTTGCCCTTCTATAGGCTGCTGCGGTTCAGGAAAATACTAATCGAACCGATTAGATAAGGTTTGAAGCCCAGCTTTAAGGGTAAGGAGTGTGTCTCCGACGAAACGCATAACGTCATCATAACCGCCAGGTATATCGTGAAATGGATTTTGCGACGGTAGGTTGGATTCTCCCAGGGGAATCTCCGTCGAAGCGGTTTGAGGGAGATTGGGCACTGATTCAGAGATATCAGGCGGGGGTAACATCTGCCTTGAAGTAGAAGGATGAGCCGTCTTCTTAGGAGGCATAATGGGAGATAACAATCGATGATGAGAACGGATTGAATTCCGAACAAGTTTCCCACATACGGCGTCAAACCGTTAACGTCTGATTTAGTAATAAGCTCCTCCAAACGTTCAACTTCCTTCAGGCGAGTTCCCCTCCAGACCTGAAAGCCAAAAAGGAAAGCTAAGGGCGTCCAACGCTTGGCCGTTAGCCCTCCGAAGCTTAAGTCAGAGATGATTTGATAGTAAGATGAAGTGTGAAGTGTAGGCTTAGAGATTGTGTACCTTTATCATCCGTGGGACCATCTATATATATAGATCCAGGTGATCCAGTCTGTTACGCAAGCTGTTAAGATCATTGCTGATTTAGGGGGATAAGAAGCTTATTTGTTAATCGTCAGATAAGAGGATGATATGGTCACTCCAGATGTCTAGCTGACACGTTCCTCGATGGGGACTCCTCATGGTCTGGGACTGTAAATAGAAACAAGTCAAAACCGGCCTATATGGGCTGCTGGTACTATGAGACGGGGAGCGTCCCCAACAAACGATCAACGACCAGGGCTGCTCGATTTAGGCATATCCTCATTAAATGACCAAGGAGCAAAGTTGCTCGGATAGCGAAGGTATCCCCACCCGACGACCAACGACCAGTCCTGCTCTCATATTTGGGAATATATATAGCCGCGTCTACGCAATATGTGAGCTGCGACCATAATGGCTCATTGGTCGGATGATCGGGTCTTGTCTTTATGAGACCAAAAGGCGCTCGCGGGTCTCAGGTGTTAAACCTCTTCGACGACCAACTTTACGCTATAACAGTCTCCTTCCTTGAACTCGAGGTCGCGACGTCGGTTATTTGTGTAACTTTTCTGTCGGCTCTGAGCTGTTTAAAGACGCTTATGGATGATTTTTATCTTCTCAGAGGTAGTCTATACAATCTCCGGACCAATCAAACTTCGTTCTTCAACTTCTGCCCAACAATGCGGCGCATGACACGGGCAACCATACAATGCTTCGAAGGGCGCCATCCCGATACATGCTTGGAAACTATTATTATATGCAAACTCTGCAAGAGGTAAATAATCTTCCCATCTTCCTATGAAGTTCAACACACAAGCACGTAGCATATCTTCTAAGATTTGGTTAACTCTTTAAGTTTGACCATCAGTTTGGTATGAAAAGCGGTACTATAATTTAACAAGGTACCCATCGCTTGCTGCAATCTAGACCACAACAAAGACGTATAACATGCATCTCTATCTGAAATAATCGATGCTCAGCTTTTTACTTGTTGACATGTTAGACACTTCGACACAAATTCTGCAATCTCACGCTTCATACTATTCCACCAATACTGTCTTTTCATGTCCTGATACATCTTCGAACTACCAGGATGAATTATTAGTTTAGATCTGTGCGCGTCTTCCAATAATTCTTGCTTCAAGATTTGATCAATTAGGACACAGAGGCGGTCACGAAAACGGATTCCACCATCATAATCAATACGCCATTCACTGTTTCCTTCCATATCAGGCTTCCTGGCGATAATTTCTTGAAGCTCTTTATCTAAGCTCTAGCCATTGATAATTCGGCGAAACAGGGTAGGTTCTATAGAGATATTGCTTAAGCTTGCCTTACATTGGCCGATGTTTAACTTGACATGAAAGTCTTTAATGAAATTCAACATTTCCCACTTCTTCATAATACATGCCATTGGCGCCATATGGATTTTCTTTCTACTTAGTGCATCAGCTACTGCATTGGCTTTCTCAGGATTATAACATATTTCAATTTGAAAGTCTTTTAATGTTTCCACCCATCTACTTTGGCGCATTTTAAGATCCTTCTGCTGAAATAGGTACTTTAAGCTCTTATGATTCGTATTCAACTTGAACTACTCGCCATATAAATAATGTCTCTAAATTTTTAATGCGAATATTACGGTGGCTCATTCCAGAACATGAGTAGGATAATTTTATTCGTGCACCTTCAATTGTCGGGAGGCATAAGCTATCACCTTATCCTCTGCATTAGTACACAACCCAGTCCTGCTCTCGATGCATCAGTGTGAACCACATATTCTACTCCTCCCTCAGGCAATGTGAGAATAGGGGCAGATGTCAATAACTTCTTCAAAGTCTAGAATGCCTCTTCTGCCTTATCATTCCATTTGAAACGTACACTCTTTCTGGTCAGTTCGGTTAATGGTTGAGCAATCTTCGAGAATTCCTTGATAAAGCGTTTATAATATCCTACAAGGTCGAGAAAACTTTGAACCTCGGTGACTGAAGTCGGTTGACTCCATTGACTCACAGCATCTACTTTAGACTAATTTACTGATATGCCTTCCCATGTCACCACGTGGCCAAGGAATTTAACCTCTTCCTTCCAAAATTCGCACTTCTTAAGCTTGGCATACAATTGATTATCTTTCAGGGTCTGCAAAATTACGCGCAAGTGCTCGACATGCTCTTCTTTAGTCTTAGAATAAATCAATATATCATCAATGAATATAATGACAAACTTATCAAGATACGGCCGGAAAACACGATTCATCAAATCCATGAATACTGCAAGGGCATTTGTAAAACCGAACGGCATGACTAAAAATTCGTAGTGCCCATGTCTTGTCTTGAATGCAGTCTTGGGTATATCTTCCTTCTTCACACGTAACTGATGGTATCCAAATCTTAAGTCAATCTTAGAGAAGAATTGTGCTCCTCTCAAGTGGTTGAAAAGATCATCTATGCACGGGAGAGGATATTTTTTCTTGATCATGGCCTGGTTTAGCTTCCTGTAATCAATGCATAGCCGAAGCGAGCCATCCTTCTTCCGCACAAACAAGACAGGAGCAGCCCAAGGCGAAACTCTCGGGTGAATGAATCCTTGGTCGAGGAGCTCTTCTAATTGCACCTTGAGCTCTTGCAACTCGACTGGCGCCATGCGGTACACACCCAGGTGTTCGCTTGCCTCAAGTGCAAGGCTGTGATGTAGTAATAATTCTCAGTAAGACCGAGGTCGATCCACAGGGAATTAGGGTAAACTAATTCAAGGTGTTCTAGCAACTTGAAATTCAATGAATTAAGGATTTCAAGTTTATAAACTAACTTAAAACAGTAATTGTAAAAATCTGTAATTAAAGGTGACTAAGGCTTTTGAGGATCCACTTGTGATAACCCTCATGTGAATTCATTCATCCAAGCATAACATAATTAGAATTGAAGTTCTATCTCTCTTCTAGTTGGAAGATATGGCATTCAAACACAAACAATCCCTACTCAAGTTGAAGACTAAGGTTCTAGTTCTAATGAGGCATGTAGAAGTCGAATATGTAGCCTTCGAAGTAACGACCATGTCAATAGACTATGGTACGCTTTAGGGTTACTACAATTCGAATCTAATCAATCCAGACATGCTAATCTTAGAGAATTGCAAGGAACTCATGTCCGAAGCACATGAACTCTCATAAACATCCAAAAATATCTTTTATTCAAACTAGAACTTAAAAATCAAAACATTAAGTAAAGTACTTGTATTAGAACAAATCCAACATGATAACTGCTCACAAGCTTCACCTCTTAGCCTTAGCTAAGAGGTTCTAGCCGAGCATTATCATGCTTTAACTAGAATTCAAAGAAAAACTAAACAAAAACATGAAAAACTAGAAAAAAAAAAACCCCTAGTTGGAGGAGTTGCAATCGCTCCACGATGATCTCCCTTACTCCCCACGAACTTAAAACTCTTCTAGGATACCTTCGCAAGGATGCGAAGGTGTCCTTTTATAGGAAAAATCACGAACCACCTCGGATTGCATAAAAACTTACGCACTTAGTTGGTCGTAGGACACTGGGGGGGGCGCCCGGTCACGTTTTGGTCGAGCGCCCGATCGTGCTTTAATTCGGTCAGTGCGTTCTGCTAAAAATTCACTTGAATATCGGGCGCTCGACCAGATGGTGGTCGGGCGCCCGGTCGGGTCCAAAACTGTCTAGCATCTTTAGCATATTTTCTCCTAATATCGAGCGCCCGGTCAGAACATGGGCGGGCGCCCGATGGCCTTCTGATGTGAATGCTGAATTTCTCTTTTCTTCTGGCTGATCCAGGTCTTTCTGACGTGATTCTTCAGGGCTTCTTTTTAGTGTCTTCAATGTGGTTCCAAAGGACCCTTTTAACAACAAATTCATGACTTCTCTCTTTCATTCCTACATACACAAAACAAGCATTAGATGGGTCTTTTAAGCATGCAAACCATGCATGTAATGTGATGTAATGGGCTAGAAAATGTGTAAAATGGAAGCTCAACACTAGGGCTATGGGCGTTGTACCTGGCAAGAGATCGATAGCGAAATCCACTTCACGCTCGGGGGGTAACCTGGGAATATCTTAAAAAACTTCAAGGAACTCTGCTACCACAGGGATCTGCTCAATGGTTAATTCAAGCGGTACTTCTTCCATTACGCTCATCAAACGTTCAATGACTTCTTTCCTCTTCTTTCCCTGGAATACTAATGAGGTTCGACCAGGAATGACAAGGGAGATGATTTTAGCATAGCAATCTATGCTCACATGGTTATTAACTAGCTAATCCATTCCTAGGATCACATCAAATGTCCTCATACTCATCACCACTAAGTCTACTTTAAAAGTAATTCCACCAATAAATAAGGGGCATTTTCGGCATACTTTCCATAGTTCCATAATCTGTCACATAGGCGAGGCTACAGTAACGATTTCTTCTAGATGATCAAGCTTTAGTTCTAACCGAGCTACCACGGAAGCAGGTATAAAGGAAATAGAAGCACCACTATCAAACAATACTACAACGGGAACATCACGGATGAATATAGTACCTTTAATGGCTCGGGGGTCTTCTTCCACATCTTCAGGTGGGGCCATGGCATAGAGGCGGCCTTGGGGCTTCTGATTCGAAGTTGCTACTGCATCCTTCTTCTGAATAGGAGGGCGGGCAGGTTGATTTGGTTTTGGTGCTTGCTGAGGTCGTTAGTTCTGATTATTCACTTGTAGGGTGGCCTTCCTTTCATCTGAAATCTTCTTGTAACAGTCTGAAATGCGGTGACCTAACTTTCCACAATAGTGGCAGGCTCTCTGGTCTTGGTTCTGTCGTCGGTCAGGAGTGTTGTTCTGTGGGTGAATTGGCTTCTGCCTCTTCTCGAGTGCTAACTGGATACTTGGTGGAGGTCTCGACTTTTGACTTGATGGCTTAACCTGACTACGCTGCTGAAGGAAGTGCTCCATGTCTTTCTCTGCGATAATCGCGTGGTCCACAATCTACTCTTAAGTTTGAAGCTTCAAGATACTAATTTTGGATCTAATACTCGACCTTAGCCCCTCCTAAAATTTGTGCGTCTTGTACTCGATATCTTCCACAGCCTTAGATACATAACCTGCTAATTCTGCGAACTTGTCCTCATATTGGGCCACGGTCATATTCCCCTATTCTAACCTGAGAAATTCTGACATCTTCTCCTTCTTATAGGCTTTAGGAAAATACTTGTCATAGAACCTGGTACAGAAACTCTCCCATGTCCACTAATAATTTGCTGGGACCATTCTCTTGGGAACCTGCCACCAACTATTCGCTGCTCCTTCTAACATATATGTTACCAGAGCCACTCGGTGTTGTAGGGGGCATGCCATCATGTCTAACTTCTTCAACATTTGCTTGATCCAAAATTCCACCTTGGTAGGATCGGGGCTACCCATAAACGGTTCAAGGCGCAGCTTTATAAACTTTTCTATTAATATGGTTTCCTCAGGCAAATCGAACCTAGGCTGCATGAGAGGTGGAGGGTGAGTAGGAGCGGCAGGTGGTGCACGCATTTCTGGTTGTGGTTGTGGCATAAGGGCCACGAGGATTAGGGTTGTAGCCGGCGTACGCACTCCTGATTAAGGTTGAGGCATAGAAACTGTAGGGGTCGAGGTTTGGACAAGCGTCACCAAGGTCACAAGTTGCTCCAATAAGGCTTGATGCCTTGCTTGTTGCTCTTGCTGATGGCTTTGTTGCTGATGCATGATACCAGTGAGGCGATCAAGTGCGCCCATCATGGCTTCCCAAGGTTGTATTGCATTGTATTTCCCTCCTACTGAAGTCACTAGGGGATTTGAAGCAGGGGTCGGCATGCTAGCCATAGGTGGTGTCTGAGGTTGGGAAGAGGCAGGGCGAGCCTTCCTAGAAGATCTTGTCTGAGGGGCCATGGAGCTAAAACAAATGTCCTAGAGTTATAGGATGGTTTTAAAGAAAATCTAATGGGGCATTAATGAGAATATTTGATGTTAATGGGTTACCTAGCTCGTAGGTGGTGAATCTGAAACCCAGGACCTAATCGTACTCTCGAAATTTTATCTCTTGAATCGAATGTCGGTTTTACCTGAAATTTGGAGGGCAATCTGATGGTTAGTGCAGAATCACCCTAATTTTTTCAAAATAAAAATCCTACAGTAAGGTATGATTTTGACCTCTACAAGTCTGAAAAACGTAACAGTCCAGCAGCTTTTAATACAAGATTTTCTCTACTGGCAGAATTTTCACGATTTATCTAGATGTCTGATTAATCTAAAATTTTGTGGAGATGTTGTAGGATGAGTTAGAAACCTCTAAAAAAAATTTCAAAAATTTTACAACTATGAAAATGTAGTTATTTCTGGTGGCATTTCTGTTGGTTCGAAAAATCTGTCATAGCAAAAATAATTCAAAATAAAATAGCTATCCCTAAATTTGAGGGAGTTAAATCCAATAACTCAGCATAATGCTAATATAAATATGGGAAATTGATGAGAGCCCCAAAACTTCTAGAAAAAGTGGAAATTCACTTCCTAAAAATCCTAAATTTGTCAATTTCTACGTTCGTTGGCTACCCTAATGATTTCAAGGGGCCTATGTTTAGGTCTCTAAGTTCATAACATCTCATGCACCCAAATGGGCATTGATCCCTAGGTGTTTTGTTTCTAGTTCATGGGAACCTAAGCCCTAAAGTGTATTTATTATGACATGAATTAGGCTTCACGCCCAAAAGTCCCGATTGCGCTCTGATACCAACTGTAACGACCCGAGATTTTTTACTCTCTTCCCAAGTAAATCATGGACTAATTGATTTATTAAATAATGAAATATAGCATTCAAGTACAATAGCAGAAACAAATGTTCATCTTATTCTATTAAACTTACTACTTCGTCATTAATGTTTAAATAAGGGAACCAACCAATATTCATACTAATCAATCAAAATATCAAATCAGGTCTTCTCTGGAAGACTTATTACAATTTTCATAAATGTAACCACTAATCAAAAGAAATGTCTAATAAATAAAAATATCAACTAAATTCCTTCAACATCTTCATCCGCCATGTGATCGTACGAACCATCAAACTCTTCACCTTGAAAGTCGAGTTCGATACCTGGATCTTCACCTGCATCATCTAAATTGCGATTGGGATAACGTTAAACGTTATCATAGTAGGGAATATTCCCTCCAAGACAATCAAGAATAATAATGTACAAAAATCAGAGTAACGCAACACAACAATATCTTTATTCAAAATAAAACAATCAAGTAAAAATCTTCGTTAATGTGATGCATGGAATGCATGCCCTAGCTAAGGCACCCTGACTAAACGAATGCGGGAAGCCCAAGTTGAGTTACCCCATACACACCCGTTAAACGAATGCGGGAAGCCCAAGGTTGAGACACCTCATACACACCCGTCAGCCACTAGTCACCAGAGTGAAATTAACTCAACTAATGGAAGCGGGAAACCCCCAATACACTTTCACTAGATAGTGCATGGAAAGAAGTGGAACGAGTTCCTAAAATTTCATCCATAACACTTAGAGGGATTGGCTCACCAAGTCGAGCCCTAGTGTATGCATGAGTTTGTTTCCCCTTTTATTAAGTATTTTACATACAACCATTTTTAGCAGCTCACTGGACACTATGGGGTGTCACAAGCGACCCAGCATAAGCCAACAACTCGGTCTTAGTGTCCATAGCACCAACCCCGACTCATGAGAATTTATATACCATTAGTGTCCACTCATTGTCCCGTTTTATGATTTCATCATGTCCTAAAAAGTCAATGTTGTACATCATGACCAAATTCATTAAAATACTCATGTAATGTACATGGGTCCAATAAAACATCATGTACATGTAAGGATCCATTGACAAACAATCACTTCGTTCTCTTAGTTAAGTTAAGATATATTCTTCCATCATGGACACCTCTCACGGGTTCTATCTCTCTACATCGAATAATTTTACCAACTTAGGGACAAAGAGTATACAATAATGGTATGTCCATATGATGATTTTATATATATATTTCATATCACAATATGAAAACTAATGTTTACTTGTAAAACATAAATTAAGAAAATAAGGGCATAGATTTCACAAAAATAAATAACACAAATACACATGCTTCTTAATCAAAAATTTAAACAATGAATTACATCATTATGTAATAATATTCATTGTAAATCCTACGTTAAACTTCATGTTATATGGATCAATAACTCAAAATAAAATAATTTCATATGCCACAAAAAAAACTTATGATAATCATGATATTATTAATGAAAGGCTTGAAGAAAAATCCTCACCTTAGGATGGTCTTAGAAGAGGGTTGTAGAAGATCCTAGCCGCTGAAAAAAAATATGAGAAAGAACTCTCTCTCTCTCTCTCTCTCTCTCTCTCTCTCTCTCTCTCTTTCTCTTCTCTCTCTCTAAATTCGTTGGTAGTGCTCTATATGGCCAAAAGAGGCCTTATTTATAGAGTTTGGGTCAGATTCTAGGGTTTAGAGTAGATAAGAAAGCAATAGATGAACGATTGCTATTTTAAGATGAGTTTTTAAGATATTTCAGATCACTTTGGGAGGCACACACACAACGGATGGAAAAGAGGTTTCAGGTGAGGGTTATAATGAGTATGGGCCACAAAATAGACGTAATAGATTTCAGAATGGGGCCCACACACGAATGAACGGTCGGTGTGAACCGAATAGGAAAGAGAGAATGAAAATAAAAACTTCTGAACAGACGATTTATCTGATGATCGGACACCTAGGGTAGGTTTGGATGAGTCTAATTAGGCATGTGGGGTCCACAAAATGAAGGCACATACTCATTTGGTTGGTCTTTTGCGCGGCGAGAGAGTTTAGAGGATGATTCTTCAAAGGATTGGAAAGCTCCATTTTCTATGAGGTTTGCTACGTTGGATAGCTAGGAAGGATACTCAGGACCTTCTAGAAGTTTCCTTAGCTTTCTATGCGAAAAGAAATTCTAGATTAAAAGATCATAAAACTTAATGGATTGAGAAAGAAGGACAGATCATCTTTGATTTGCGATGAAACGAGAAACCACTTGATATGAGGGAGTTTTTTACTACTAGGAAGAAGATGGATGGCTCAGATTAGAGAGATGGGGCCCACACGGCGGTCAGAGAGATGGACAGCCATCGACTGTGGTGAGCGCTGGCAGACGCACATTGCCGTGCATGAGACGCACGGTCAAAGTGCGTTTGACCGCACGTCCCAACGTGTGCAATGAACACGTGGGTCCCACCTTGATATATATGAGAAATTCACTTCGATCAGAAGTTGGGCCACCTAAAATTAGGCATTGACACAAAAAATTGGATAGATCCGAAATCGGGTGGGCCACATACGGACCGATTTCTGATTTGGCTATTTCTAGGTTGATCCAAGTGCTGAAATTCGATGTGTACAGCTGAAATGTGCCCAAAAGCTTAAGTCTAGGGTTTTGCGTGAAAGTGATCGTCAGAAACTAGAATACTTAAAAATGGCATCTTAACTTAAGTTTAACTAATGGCATTTTTGTACTTATCTGAAAGGTGCGTGATTTTTTAAATATGATCTTTCTACGATGTTTATGGGATCATTCTAAGCAACTTTTGTAAAGGGTCCCTTATCAGATCTCCTACGGATGTCCCGCTGTTCGCAAATCAACAGTAAATTAATAAAAATAAAATTTAAAATAATTCCAATTAAATTCTAAAAAATTCGGGGCGTTACATTTATATCTTTATCCGATTGGAATATAGAGTGGTTCAATCAGCAATTATCTAAAACAGTCGATTGTTCATTGATTCGATTCCCACAACAATGCTTAAGCCTTGGGCACACTCAATTGTATAGGCCAAGCCTCTTTCCAATCTAGTTGAGATTCACAACCATAGCTTTCATCAAATCCCGTCACTAAACTTGATTACAACCAATGATTAGAACTCTAATTAAATCAAAATCAATAAGCAAACAACTATCTTAAATTATAACAAAAGATAAGAACTTTAGTTGGAATGAGTTCCCACATGAAGATCATGCCATTATACACAAGGTAATCAAAGGGTCTACCATGCCCGGAGTCAATGATAGATCAATGAACTATACAAGCATAAACAATGCCCAAAGGATAAGCTACTAAGTTTAGAATTACTAAGAATCACATGAGCCCGGAGTCATCAAGAGATCAAAATAAAACTGAATTATTACTTGATTTAAACTTAAATTAAACTAAATTCTTCAATTAAAACATGAAAAGGAAACCTAGGTTGTACAATTCATCAAAAATGAATCAAAAGGTTCACCTCTTAGCCCTAGCTAAGAGGTTTTAGTTCATCTTTAACATCTTTGAACTAAAAACTCAGAAAATATAAAAACTAGAAGAAAAACTATGAAAACTTGAAGTAAAATCCGTCTCCCAAGCCTCCTTGTTGTTCTTCACGTCCTAGCATGCTTTGGTATGAAGTGGATAGGTCCTTTTATAGGTTTCGGACTCCAATTGTGAAGAACCTTCGAAAAATCCCGCAAAAATAGCACTTTGTGCAGCAAATTTCGGAGCTTGTAAAACAAGCTTTATTACGCTGTCGACCGGTCTAAGCCCATGGACGACCGGTCGTAAAACGTCAAAAATAGTCCAGCAAGCTTTTAGAATTTTCATCCTCCCCTATTGGGTGCTCGACCGGTCTGAGTGGCCATCAACCGGTAGGACAATTGGTCTTAATTGGTCCAGTGAGTTTGGGCAGCAAGGGGAGGTCTCTGTTGAATCACTGACCGGTCGTGTCCCTTGGCCGACCGGTCTTCAGTGCAGTTTTCTGCACTTCTTTCTTTTCTCCTTCTCTTTCTCCCTTGCTTCTTTCTTCGATCCTTTTGTACTTGATTCCTTGATCTTCAATGTATGCAAAGTGACTCTTTTAACCATGAATCAGTGAAATCTCCATCTCGTTCCTACAATCACAAATTATGCATTAGAGTAGTCTTTTAAACATGTAAACCATACATAATATGTGATGAATTGGGATTAAAATATGCACAATTCAGAGCTCAACATTACTCCCCATTACCTATGCCTGGTGGACCTTGTGAGGATTTATCTATGGACATTATACTTGGTCTCCCACGAACACAGCACGGCATGGATTCAGTGTTCATGGTGGTAGATCATTTCTCGAAGATGGCGCACTTTATACCATGCAAGAAGACTCTCGATGTGACACACATGGCGAATTTATTATTTTGAGAGGTCATATGGTTAGATGGGGTCCCCAAATCTATTACTTATGACCGTGATACGAAGTTTGTCAGCCATTTTTGGAGGACTTTGTGGAATCGGTTTGACACGCGGCTTCAGTTCAATAGTGCCTATCATTCGCAGACAGATGGGCAAATTGAAGTTGCCAATCACACATTGGGGAACCTCATTCGGTGTATCTCCGGTGATAAACCAAAGTAGTGGGACTTAGCCTTATCTCAAGCAGAGTTTGCATTCAACAACATGGTGAAGTACCACTCAACAAGTAAGTCTCCATTTCAGATTGTTTATGGACGAGTGCCTTGCCACACACTTGATTTGGTCCCATTGCCTAAGCTCCCGGGCATGAGTATTGAGTAGAACATATAGCATACCAAATCACGAGCATTCATGCAGAGGTTCAAGCAAAGTTATAGGCTTCGAATGCCAAGTACAAGGAGCAAGCTGACAAGCATCGATGTTCGAAGGTGTTCGAAGTGGGCGACGAAGTCATGGTTCACCTACGTAAGGAGAGATTTTCTACCAGGACGCACAACAAACTGAAGAACAAGAAGATTGGACCAGTGTCGATCCTCCGTAAGATCAACGACAACGCTTATGTTGTTGATCTTATGGATGACATGGAGATCTCGCGTACTTTCAACGTTGCAGTTATGAGTATCATGAACCAAAGCTGGATGAGAACTTGACATCGAGTTCTTTTGAAGCAGGAGGAACTAATGTAGAGTGGGTCGTGGACACTTGCATGGCAAGGATGACCTAGAGGAAGGAGCCAAAGATCAGGAAGAATCAACAGTCGACAGCATAGTTCGACTGGTTGAACCAAGTCATTCATATACCTGTCGAAAATTGCCCGAAATTTCGTCCAACTCTCTGGACATATTTTGGCATTTTCGTCCAATCGAAAATTCTATCTGACCAGTTGAAATTCTCTTGAAGTTGCACAGAGAGTTGGATGAACTCTCTGGATAGTTTGGTCCAATTTTGACCGATCGACCGATCTTGTTGACTGGTCAACACTCAATTTGACCGATCGATGAGTCAGGTCGACAGTTCGATGAGCTTTGCATATGTTAACGTCAGATTTTGTAGCAGGATCCTCTGGTCGTTCACCTTCTTTCCAACAGGGATTTCTTCCGCCGGACCTGTAAGAAGACAGAAAGCAACTAGGGGTGGCTGGTGTCCAGCCGTTAGCCCTCCGATGCTCAAGTCAGGCAAAGCAAGAAGAATAATAACCAGGCGAAACCAGGCTAGAAATTGAATATTGTGTACCTGTATTCTTAATGGAGTCTTCTCCTTATATAGATAAAAAATGATCCAATCTGTTACGCAAGGTATCGAGATCCCTGATTTCGTGGGATAAGAATCTTATCCTCATATAGAAGGAAAATCTAATCCAATAACTCATCCGATATTTTCGTTCCTTGATAGCGATCCCTTGAGACTCGGAACCACTGAAGAAGATAAACCCAAAATCGACCTATACGGGCTGCTGATACTGAGGGCTAAAGGATATCGTCACAGAAAAAAGCTGTTTGCATGCTTAGAAGATGGTCGCGAGTCCAAATGCTCGTTCATTCAGATGTGACACCTTTTAACGACTTGTGAGAAGGTCTGCTCGTAGGAAAAACACAACTTCTCGAAGCTTTGGTAGTCGGGCATCGTTTTCCTAATATGCGAGCCTTGAGTGTGCATCAGAACCTGGGACGAGAGCGAAACTGAGGAAGAGGAAGATAGGCAGAGAGCCTCGAACAGACGTTCTCGATAGTCGAATAAGGGTGCTCGCGAGGTCTATCTCCAGCAGATGATCTTCGCTATTCTGACTATAACAGCAACTCTTGAGCATATGATCTCGAGAGTCGAATGAGCGCCCCGTACTTATCCTAATCTGCGACTCTCGAGCATATAATCTCGGGAGTCAAATGGGCACTCCGCATTTACTCGATCTGCGACTCTCGAACAGATGATCTCGAGAGTCGAATGGGCGCTTGCGTAAAATCTTAGCAGCTAAGTTGGATCTCCATCATTTTGCCTATAACAGCATATTTGCACGATTTTATATATTTCTTTTCATTTTCGTTTAGTATTCAAACATGCTTAAGATGTTGTTTAGATTATTTTCCATTATTATTAATCAAAATTCAACTCTTGCCATTCTTTATCTCGTGGATTCAAGATCTTTCCCTCATGGACTCGAGGAAGCTCCATTGGGGATTCCGACGAGCTCCATGAATTTGGAGTAGTTATCCCTTGAGGAAGACGGTGATCGACCTCATCAAGTCCCTCCCTACGTCAGTGAGGCCCACACCCCATTTCAAACAAACCTTTCTCCTTATGAAACGAGGGCCCGCCATATGAGGAGCAGCTGTGATAGAGGGGCATTTTTTATCCTAAAAAAATGAAAAGTGCCCTCGGGGCTAAGAAAACTTAAGTTTGGAAAGGACAGGGTAAAGCCACATCATGACATACTACATGGCTGTTGGCACCAATAACCCCCTAAGAAGAGTTACTTATCCACCCGCAAACGAGAAAGCTACGTAGGGTCCACTATGACGTTTATGAGAAATTTACCTCATCCATTCAGCTCATGTTATTGCATTGGCGCAGAAATGAGACTCCTATTGCGCAGTGTAGTCGAGTTAAAAGTCCATAGGCCCCACCATGATGTATGTGTTGTATCCACACCATCCATCTATTTTTTTAGATTACTTTAGGGCATGAGCTTAAAAATGAGGCAAATCCAAAGCTCAAGTGGACCACAACATAGGAAGCAATGGAGATAATGACACCCACTATTGAAACCATCATAAGGCCAACCATAATGTTTATTTGCCATCCAACCTATTCATAAGGTCATACAGACTTGGCTGAATGAAAAGAAAAAAAAACAAATATTAGCTTGATGCAAAACTTCTGTGGCCCTAAGAAGTTTTCAAACGTAGGCATTCAAACCCCACCGTTTATTATGGTAGGGTCTACTTGAGCTTTGAATCTACCTTAATATTGGGATACTGCCCTAAAATAATTTTGCAAAATGGACGAACAGTGTGGAGATGATACGTATATCATGGTGGGGCCCACAGAGTTGTGCCACATCAAAAAACAATACCCACCTTGGCTCTGTATTCTACACTAGCCAATTCCATTCCCCAAAATTGTGAAAAATTTAAAACTCAAGTGTGGACCACACTATAGGAAACAATGGGGATGGAAATGACTACCGTTTAAACCTTCTTAAGGTCCATCGTGATGTTTATATTCCATCCAAATTGTTGGCATGAATGGAAAACATAAATGTTTTAGCCTTATCTAAAACTTTGGTGGCCCCACGAATGTTTTAATGGTGGTCGTTCAATATCTAGTGTTTCCTGTCATGTGGACCAATTAAGTTTTGGATATACCTCATTTTTTAAGTTAATGTCCTAACATGACTTGGGAAAATGGATGGACGAGATAGATTTCTCATGAACATTGCAGGCCCAACTTAGCTTCCACCTGCATCAACTTCCTGTTCGGGAGGGCACAGGCAACTCGCGTGCTCCACAGAAACATCATGGAAACGTTCTTAAGTTAGTAACCCAACTTTAGCTTCCACATGTATCAACTTTTGCTTCAGGAGGCCCCATCCGAATATTTCATCCCTCTTTTATTTTAGATTTGACTATAAGAGTTCTTAAGTTGGTAACCTATACATATCCCATCAGAGCACCAGTAAGATCTAGTGATCACATGTAGGGAGCTATAGCACGACGAAGAAAGGAAGCAGTAGACATGTAGGTGGGCCACCCCTGGGAAATTACACCAACAAACGCCGATTGCATGCTGAGTAACTCAGTAAGCTATAGCGGACTTGGTAAACTCTTCGGGCCAATGTGGTATGTGTCTTATCCACATCGTTCATCTATTTTACCTGTCTATTTTAAGGCATGAGCCCAATAAAGCATAAGCACATACTTGTTGAAGCATATCCAAAGGACCACAACACAGGAAAGAGTGGAAATTGACATGAGCCCATTATAGCATAAGCATAGACTTGAAGCATATCCAAAGCCCAAGTGGACCACACCACAGGAAAGAGTAGAAATTGACATGAGCCCAATATAGCATAAGGACATAATTGAAGCATATCCAAAGCTCAAGTGGACCACACCACAGAAAAGAGTGGGAATTGAATGCTCATGGTTGAATGCTTCCTGGGGACATGGTAGTTTTGGATCAAGCTGATATTTGTGTTTTTCCTTTCATCCATGTCTATGGGAGCTTTTAAACAGGTTAGATGACAAATAAACATTACTACGGGCTCTAAAAAGGTTTCAATGATGGACATCATTATCCCCAATCTTTCCTATGGTGTGGTCCACTTGAGCTTTGGATATGCTTCAATTCAGGGCTCATGTCCTAAAATGAGCTGGCAAAACAGATGGACGGCATCAATGAGACATATACATCACGGTGGCCTCATAGAGTTTAATCAGTACATTACACAGTACGCGTCCGCCTACAACATTTAAATTCATACGACATGGTGCAGCAAGCTTTTAGACAGTAATTTTTGGATAATTCTTTCATCCATATGAAGTAAGAACATCAAACGAATGGATCGGATGGATGCCATAGCAATTCTAAAATGGAAGGATCAAAGTGAGAGGCTGGTTACTCGTCTTTTAAACATTCCATATATTAAACGAACAGGATATATACAAAATAAAAATAAAAAAAATAAAAAAAATGATGTTTGAGCTATGGACAATTCACTGTTTGATTGGTCAAATGAACGGTTTTTATTTAGTCCACCCATATCACTTGTTCCGCAGTGACATGGAATCACCTGCACTTCCCATGCCTGGAAAAGCACCGTATAAAAACTCCCCACTCTACTAACCAGAATGGTATCCAGTATGCACACTTGGTTTTAGCTGATGCGGATTGCCTGAACTCCGTGCAACCGGAAGCTAGGTGCGTCCAAACAGGCCCTTAATGCAATTCAATACCACCTAATCCCTACATTCTAAACAGTCCCTAAGGGCCTGTTTGGTTGACATTTGGAATCCTGTTTCCAGCTTAAAATCTGGATTCCAGCGAAATCCAATTTTAACTGGTGTGTTTGACGGCAAATTCCAAACAAACAGGATTCCATCTTGAAACCTAAATTGGCTAGAAATGAGATTAGTGGAAATGATGTGGGGGACAATTTCTACGGAAGGGAAAAACAGGTGAAAGTGAGAATCATTCAAAATTGACGATAATACCCCTAGGGTGGTGCCCACCTTGATGTATGCATTGTACATCTATGATTTATAGTTTTATATGCACGCGGTCCATCCGTTTTGAGAGCTCAATTAAGGGCATTAGACAAAAAATGAGCAAGATCTAAATCTCAAGTGACCACACCATAGGAAAATAATGTTGATTGAACGTCTACCATTAAAAACTTCCTAGGGCCCACTATAATGTTTATTTACCATCCAACCCAGCCATATGTCTTGCGGGACTACTATAGGCCAGGGGTCAAGTTCTCAGGCAGATCCAAAGCCCAAGTGGCCCATGCCGCAAGCAACGGTTGGATTACACAATTTTTAACCAAACGGAATCTAGATTTCATAGTTTTTAACCAAACAACAAGTACTCGATGAAATTTGGGTTTCCAATTCAATTTTTGCAACTTTGGATTCCAACACTGGAATTTGGATTTTCTCTAGAATCTAGATTCTGCAACCAAATAGGCCCTAAAATATATAGAAAATGGATTGAGGGTGCCAATAACCCTTCCATGCAAATTCCTCAAGCTTTATGGGGCTTACCATGTTGTATATGTAAATAAACTATGCCTAAAAGGGAGAACCTCACCCAAATGATAGGCCACACCAACGAGGAAAATGTGAAATGGGTCCAAAACCTTCAAGTTGATGCCATGTGGCCCGCCTTATCCTCTGATCATAGCAAGTTTTACATGTACATTCCATTAAAATATTCCTTCCTCATTTAATTAAGTAGAATAAACCTTTAGTAATCCCTTTTCACTAAGTTACCTTCCCTCTTATAGGTTACTATGGCCCCAAAGAAGACAAAAGCCTTTGCGATATAGTTTCACCAACCATCCACCATTCTTTGACGAGTCCAACTATGTCTATTGGAAGGTTAGAATGAGGATTTTCTTACAATCCATGGACCGTCCCGTGTAGCTAAGCACACAACATGGAAATGCCTTGAGTGAAGGTTAATGGGAAATACATTGTCATTCCTAAAGATGATGAAAAATGGAATAACAATGAGAGAGCTCAATACATAGCAAATGTTAAAGCTCTCAATACGATTTGCTGTGCAGTTTTTTCAGATGAATTTTAGCGCATTCTCACATGCATAATCGCAAAAGAAGCATGGGATATGCTTGAGGTTACCTATGAGGGAACTACTACGAGGGAACTAGAATAGTTAGACGCTCGAAGCTTTAGCTCTTAACCACCAAATTTAAAAATATTAAAGTAGAAGAGTCTAAAACTTTCATGGAGTTTTATACACAATTGTTCGATATTTGTAACTCCATGTTTGCCTTGGGGGAACGGGTTCCGGAAGGACGTATATGTAGAAAAATACTTAATTCCCCCCAGAGAGATTTAATACAAGATAGTAGCCTTAGAAAAGTGTAGAGACATGAACAACAAGAAAATAGAAGAACTTATAGGTTCTCTCCAAACTCATGAACTACACTTTAAGACCCCCTCTAAGAAGAAAAACATCTCTTTGAAAACCTCCTACAAACACTCCCATAAGAAAATTAAGAGTGAGTCGGAGGAAGAAGATAATGATGATGATGAAGAAAAAATAAACATAAGATGATAATGATGAAGAGGAAGAAAAGATAACAAAAAAATTTAGGCATTTTCTCAAATTTGATAGAGGGAGTAGCCATGACAAAAAGGACAAGAAAGATGAAAGATACAAAGGAAAATCATCCAAACCCAAAAGTGTCCGATGTTATGGTTATGGTCATCGTGGCCATATTGCCCAAGATTGTCTGAAAGGGCCTAAACCGAAAGGCAAAAAAGCAATGGCTGCCACTTGGGATGACATAGAGGAATCCGAATCCAAATCTAGTGACTCTTCTAGTGATGGGAGGAAAAAACCGGTGAGAATTCTCATGGATTCCACCAACACCTCTCTTCCCCCTAATCTAAGAGAGGATCCCGACCGCTATCCCTTCTAGGAGTAGGAGTTCCCAACCCCTTAACTCATGCGACATTTTATGAGGATATTGTGGAAATGAGTTACCCTTAGGAGTTTTTAACTAAACATAGTTAGTAAGGGTAGTTAGAAATTGTATTTATAGGAATATTTGAGGATTTCAGCCTCATTTTTGTATTGATGAGGAAATCAGAGGATTCAAGCCTCATTAGCCCAAAATTTAGTAGTTTAGCCTTGCTTTTATTTTATATATTTGCTGCTAGACTATCCCACTGCTTAGATTACTAATCATGTTAAATTTTATACTTATTGTATACTAATCTTTGCTTAGGATTGGTCATGATATACCATTAGGGGAGGTTGGTTAATTGGGCTAAAAGCCCTTGTGTTTTTATTGCAAAATGTATATCTTAAATGACCAATTATGCATGATTAACTATGCTTAGATAGTTATATTTTCTTGTTAATCATGTTCCATAACATGCTCTATGTTTTAAAGTTCATGCACCCTATACTCTCCTTGTTAGCATGTGCTTATAGTTATAACTGTGACATACTATCTACTCTTACCTTAACCTTAATTGATGTATCATTAAGAGGGAGAGAATAATTTGTCAATTGCTGACACAAATGGGGAAAAAGATTAATCCCACCAAAACTAGTTTGATATGTTTTATGATGTAGGGATTGACAGGTTATGGAGGAGCAAACTGAAGAGGAGCTTCTTAGTTAGGCATGTCAAGAGTCCTATAGTGTTCGCTCGCCTCAAGTGCAAGGCTGCGATGTAGTAATAATCTCGGTAAGACCGAGGTCGATCCACAGGGAAGGAAGTAAACAATTCCAACTATCCTAATAACTAGAATCAAAGAGGTTTGTAAAATTGATTTTTAACATAAAATAGAAAATCTAATAATGAAAAGATAACTAGAGCATCAAGGATTCACTTATAGCTCTTCTTAGATGCATAATTCGCTATGGTTTCTTACTTTCTCAACTAGAATCGACATTCCTGTCTATCTAGTCGGATGATAGAGCTGTTAAACCAAACAGTCTGTCATATGTAAGTTCTATGCATAGGATTCACTCAATGTAGGCTGAGCTGAGCATGCTCAATTGCATAGGTCATTCCCCTTTCCTATAAGTCCAGTTCACAATCATAATCATCCTCAAGTCCTCTCACAAGACAAGGCTAGATCAGGATTTGAACTGGATTTAAATCACAAGCACAGTCCATACATATTTCAGAAAAACAGAAAAATAGAACTTTGGTAGGAAGTCCCTTCATGAAGAGCTTAGTACTAGAGCGCACTCCGATTCCTCAGATCATACAGGTCTAGACCGTTGCAAACGAATTAAGAGGCTAAGTAATTCATCCAAACATCCGTGAGTCATCACAAGACTAAGAAAAATTACTTAAAAACTTGTATAAACTTCAAACCTTAGTTCATAATCATGAAAACCAATCTTAAAACCAATAAAACGAATTAAACAATCTAAGAAAACTATAAGGTTCACCTCTTAGCTCTAGCTAAGAGATTAGCTAATAAAAAGCATATTAAAAACTAGAACTAGAACTAAGAAAAGGAAGAAAAACTAGCTGGAGGAGGCTAGGAAGCCTCCTATGACTTGAACTCCTTGCTCCCCACGTCCTTGGTTGCCCTGGAATAGAAGAGAGCACCTCCTTTTATAGTGCAGCACTAGTACAGCAACATAGCAAAATTTGTTTCGCTTGGTACGGCTTATCCAATGGTCGGATTGCCTTCAAATTTTATTTGTAGCTTCCTTGTAATGTGATCTTCCTCATAGATGATTTAGATTTCCAAGATTGTCCTCTGAATGGGCCCATCAATCACATCACCGACCGCCTCTCAAAATCGCGCACTTCGGGTACCTTCAGAACCAGTCATCTTGCTTTCAACGCTCCGGAGTGTACAGAGGTCGGATTGATCTCAAATTTTGAACATGAGTAGAAAACTTCCTCCTCTACATGATAGACGGATTAGATTGTCCAAAAAAATTTCAGAATGTGGTCCGAAAATTAGAACAATTAGGGCTTTTATAAACTCTGCGCAGTTGGAGCTTTTTGGATGGTCCATCTTTCTTCAACCGGTACGATCAAACCACACACCCTTTTGATCTGAAACTTTTGTGGTTATTCATATATGGATGTGGTCTAAAATATGGTCAAAGTAGATTCTTCATATCATCAATGATGGGCCACCTGGACCGGCCCAGAGTGGAACAGCGAAATCTGGAACTTTCTGGACAGTTCGTATTGTTTTGGCCACCACGATCAATCCGTAGCTCCGATCGACACGAAACCACTTGGGTTAGTTCGGCGTCGAGCTCCTCTTCGACATGGATGTGTTGGATTTCCAAATATCATCAAGATCGGCCCAGAAAACTGGTCCGAAAAACCAGGTGCGGGAATACATTGCTGTTTTAGAAACTGGAATCTGAAACTTGCATGGCCGACCGGTCACGACCGGTCAGGCCCTCTTTGGCATTACTCCAGCAAGCATGGCCGACCGGTCAAGACCGGTCGGGCTTCCTTGGCCGACCGGTCAAGACCGGTCGGTCTCTGTTTCTTCTTGTTTTCTTCCTTTCTTTCTTCTATTTTCTTCTTTCTTTGCTTCTTTCTTTGCTTCCTTCTTCCTTCAGCCCTCCTTGGGTCTTCATCCAAGGTTCTAAATCAGCTCTTTTGGTCATCAATTGGGCAAAGTAAATCTCATTCCTACAACCACAAAACATGTATTTGATTAGTCTTTAAATTATGAAAACCATGCATAATGAGTGATGAATTGGGGTTAAAATATGCACAATTAAGAGCTCAACACACCCCCCAACCAACATTTTGCTAGTCCCGAGCAAAACATGCGTGAAACAAGTTTCATTCTCCAAATCCAACTCTCCTCTAGAAACTATTCTTCTATACATTCCAAGACACACAAGCATAAAAATCAGAGAAATTAGGTGATAGAAGTTGAAACCTTAAACTCTTAGAACATAATAAGTATTTATATGAAATTCCCACTGATTGATTGATAAATAGAAGAACTTGAACAAATTCACCCTAGTGTGCATAGTGAAAGTTCATCCCATGAGTTTCTGGGCTCATCTTCATCATAGATCAACTAAACTATGGATTTCAAGGTGCATAGAGCAACAACAAGCCTATGACAGGAATTTGTCTTACCGTCCTTCCGACGACTTTCACACTACGTCCCATTTCCGGCTTTGGTTACGGGTAGACCATCCCCCGGTTGGTAGTAGGTAGCCCTAATCGGAAATTTCCACCATTTTTCCATCATTCCCAATTTCATCCTTCCTTTTCCTTTTTCTTTTTAAATTAGATAGGATTTTTAGAAATCCATATCTTTCGTTATTTTCCCATGGACAAGGATGGACAAAGTACCCCGGCTTGGTTTCTCAACACCTTAAATCAAAGTATAGTTAATCCACAAATCACATAATCCTTTCAACCCATGAAAATCGTGTAATGTGAACTAGGTGTAAAAGTGTTCAAATTTTCTATCACTCACATAAATAGGGGAATTCACATATAAAACCATTATATTAAAAGAAATTCAAAGCTTGCAACATCACTCACTTCGTATCTCCTCTTCTTATACTCGTATCATCTTGAATGCATAGAAACAACGTTTTCCAAAAGAGTTTTGATTTTTAGAAAAATCAAAAATTTTCTACATAATTGCTCGAAATGTCACAAAAGCTAGTAGATTCATCTAAGGAATCTCACCCCCCAACCAAAATCTTACATTGTCCTCAATGTAATAAGATATGCAATATGCATGACATGAGAGCAATGACACAAAACAAAGGAGAGTGAGAACGAGAGTACCTGAGGTAGCAAGTTGATCAATTCTAGCATCTTCCATTGTCTCAATGAGACTTATTCAATCCTAAATGCAGAAAGAAATCCTAACCTACCTACGTACCTTTGATTAGTCTGATCGACTACATGATCAAATTTGAGCAGGATCTTCATGAATTTCAATAGGTTTCTCATGAGGACCATCCAAAGTCCTGCTCGAATGTATACATGTGTGTGTTTCTTCATGAAAGTCCAATCATAGTATGCACCACACGCATGTAAGGAGGAGATAAGAGCAGCAAAAAGATATCTCCTCAAGTTCTGAATTGGGTTGTAATTGATTAAAAATGGGTCCTCCCAATCAGAATTTTCAATGGGTTGAAGAACCCATGATGGTGGAGAGACATTCATTAAGTATTTTTCAGTTTGGATTGTCTCCTCCACAAATTCAGATTTGTATGGTGCTTCCACAAACCATGGTAAAGAGTGTAAATCAGTGGAATGGTGTTCTTCAGGCACCGACACCATGTCTAACAAACTATCCAACTCCTTAATCATCTCATCATCCAGATCATAGGGGTGGGTCATGCATTCCTTTAGGAAATCGAGAGAGTCGAATGAAGGGTCCTCGTTCTCCCTAAGTGATTGAGGAAATTCTGTTTCAAGGGTAAGGAATTCTTCCTCTATAGAGGGGAGGTCTTCCAAAGAAAAATTTTCAGATTTAGTGGTAAGCACATCATCTAGCATTGGTTGATCTTTTGAAATTTCAGATTGTGCCACCCCATCATCTAAAGAAGCAGAATTTTCAACCCAAGGGAGTTCTTCCACAATAGAATCCGGCATGTGTTGTTGGTGGAAGGACTTAAAAATATCGACTTCAGCCATCTCTCTAGCAAGAATATCTTCTGGCGACTCATAAACATTCAGCCCTTTGGAAGAAGAAATCATGGACTCACAATCATCCTTCAAACCCTCATTGTAGGCAATCAAACTATCACTTTCAGATTTTGCAGATTCCTCGGGTTCGTCAACCGTCCTTGAAATCTCTTCATCATGCAAATAGGAATAGCTAAAAGAGATAGTTGATTCACCATAATCGATGGTAATGGTGGGATCACTGAGATCTACATCCCTTAGAAGTTTAGTCATTAAATCTAGAGAAGGTTGGGTTTGGATAGCCTCATCCTCCTCATTGTTGGGGATTGATTCGGTGTTCCCAATGTTGGGTTCAATATTTTGAGATGGCGAGAGGTTTTATATGCATTGCTCAGTTATTTCCATACACTCTCGCAGTGTATCCTCAAGAGTTCGTGTCGGTTGAGGATCATGAGAAAGAAACTCTTGAGGATAATTGTTGGCATCCATGGTTGGCTCATCCTCCATTGGACTAGAGGTGTGAGGACTCTCTCGATGAAGACCATACGTGTTATATGACGAAGACTGATAAGATGGTTGATAGGCATAACCATACAAGTGATCACGCAATGTCTTTATCGGTTGGTCATTACTCCCCCGGTCCTTTTTCTTATTCCTACCTCCTGTTAAACTTGGTGGGATACTCATGTTATTTTCAACCCAGTAATCACGTAGCGTCTTACGTGGGGAAGTATTAGAAGTAGATTGAGTCTTAGAAAAATACTTATGCTTATAATGGTTCCAATCATAAAGAGTTTCAATTTCATGGTCTGTTATTTCATCTTCCAAAAGGTATGCATAAGCACCACACTTCCAATCAGCCATAATGAGATTTTAAAGAGTTGGAACTACCCTAATCTAGAAAAAAGAATAAAAAGAAGGGAGATGGAGAGATGTTACCCAACAGAGCGAGATATATGTTAGCAACAATGTCCTACAAAATCCAACAAAAAATTGTTAGTAATCTAAATAAATAAATAAAAAAAAAAAAAAAAATCAGAAAATCTTCTTCTATAAAAACTGAAAATCCTACCTAACTAAGACTACTCTATAGTTACTAGAACAATTAGAACCGTTTAACCTCTTTCCCCGGCAACGGCGCCAAAAACTTGTTCGCTCGCCTCAAGTGCAAGGCTGCGATGTAGTAATAATCTCGGTAAGACCGAGGTCGATCCACAGGGAAGGAAGTAAACAATTCCAACTATCCTAATAACTAGAATCAAAGAGGTTTGTGAAATTGATTTTTAACATAAAATAGAAAATCTAATAATGAAAAGATAACTAGAGCATCAAGGATTCACTTATAGCTCTTCTTAGATGCATAATTCGCTATGGTTTCTTACTTTCTCAACTAAAATCGACATTCCTGTCTATCTAGTCGGATGATAGAGCTGTTAAACCAAACAGTCTGTTATATGTAAGTTCTATGCATAGGATTCACTCAATGTAGGCTGAGCTGAGCATGCTCAATTGCATAGGTCATTCCCCTTTCCTATAAGTCCAGTTCACAATCATAATCATCCTCAAGTCCTCTCACAAGACAAGGCTAGATCAGGATTTGAACTGGATTTAAATCACAAGCACAGTCCATACATATTCCAGAAAAACAGAAAAATAGAACTTTGGTAGGAAGTCCCTTCATGAAGAGCTTAGTACTAGAGCGCACTCCGATTCCTCAGATCATACAGGTCTAGACCGTTGCAAACGAATTAAGAGGCTAAGTAATTCATCCAAACATCCGTGAGTCATCACAAGACTAAGAAAAATTACTTAAAAACTTGTATAAACTTCAAACCTTAGTTCATAATCATGAAAACCAATCTTAAAACCAATAAAACGAATTAAACAATCTAAGAAAACTATAAGGTTCACCTCTTAGCTCTAGCTAAGAGATTAGCTAATAAAAAGCATATTAAAAACTAGAACTAGAACTAAGAAAAGGAAGAAAAACTAGCTGGAGGAGGCCAGGAAGCCTCCTATGACTTGAACTCCTTGCTCCCCACGTCCTTGGTTGCCCTGGAATAGAAGAGAGCACCTCCTTTTATAGTGCAGCACTAGTACAGCAACATAGCAAAATTTGTTTCGCTTGGTACGGCTTATCCAATGGTCGGATTGCCTTCAAATTTTATTTGTAGCTTCCTTGTAATGTGATCTTCCTCATAGATGATTTAGATTTCCAATATTGTCCTCTGAATGGGCCCACCAATCACATCACCGACCGCCTCTCAAAATCGCGCACTTCGGGTACCTTCAGAACCAGTCATCTTGCTTTCAACGCTCCGGAGTGTACAGAGGTCGGATTGATCTCAAATTTTGAACATGAGTAGAAAACTTCCTCCTCTACATGATAGACGGATTAGATTGTCCAAAAAAATCTCAGAATGTGGTCCGAAAATTAGAACAATTAGGGCTTTTATAAACTCTGCGCAGTTGGAGCTTTTTGGATGGTCCATCTTTCTTCAACCGGTACGATCAAACCACACACTCTTTTGATCTGAAACTTTTGTGGTTATTCATATATGGATGTGGTCTAAAATATGGTCAAAGTAGATTCTTCATATCATCAATGATGGGCCACCTGGACCGGCCCAGAGTGGAACAGCGAAATCTGGAACTTTCTGGACAGTTCGTATTGTTTTGGCCACCACGATCAATCCGTAGCTCCGATCGACACGAAACCACTTGGGTTAGTTCGGCGTCGAGCTCCTCTTCGACATGGATGTGTTGGATTTCCAAATATCATCAAGATCGGCCCAGAAAACTGGTCCGAAAAACCAGGTGCGGGAATACATTGCTGTTTTAGAAACTGGAATCTGAAACTTGCATGGCCGACCGGTCACGACCGGTCAGGCCCTCTTTGGCATTACTCCAGCAAGCATGGCCGACCGGTCAAGACCGGTCGGGCTTCCTTGGCCGACCGGTCAAGACCGGTCGGTCTCTGTTTCTTCTTGTTTTCTTCCTTTCTTTCTTCTATTTTCTTCTTTCTTTGCTTCTTTCTTTGCTTCCTTCTTCCTTCAGCCCTCCTTGGGTCTTCATCCAAGGTTCTAAATCAGCTCTTTTGGTCATCAATTGGGCAAAGTAACTCTCATTCCTACAACCACAAAACATGTATTTGATTAGTCTTTAAATTATGAAAACCATGCATAATGAGTGATGAATTGGGGTTAAAATATGCACAATTAAGAGCTCAACATATAGTTATTTCATTATTAATGTAATCTCTTATACATATATTTGTTTTGGTAGGTTAGGTTTTTATAAATAATTAACAAATGGAGAGATTGTTAGTACACTTTTCTGTGGCATACTAGTGCACTTTGTTTGTTAATTACTTAGGTTAGTGAGTCTAGTGTCAGTTGAGCTTAATGAAGATGAAGACCGAAGACTCAAGACGAACCTACTGCATCGAGGAAGAAGAAACAAGTAAAAGAGATGCCTTGGTTGCCTTAACCTTTAACCTAACCAAAACTATAACATCTAGATGACCGTAACCATTAGGATACCCTTAGTCATCTTAAATTAGCCCTAGGTGTCCCAAAATATCACTAATTATATGGCCATGAGGTTGCATGATCTGCTGCAAAACATAACAGACAAGTCAGTAGAAATTCATGGTAGAAGGCCGAAAATTGACAACAAGCTTTACATGAAAAATCTATCTGGGCGTGCAAATTCAACCAGTTGTCTGACCGGTCAACTAGTTTGACCGACCATGTTGAGACAACAACCTTTTTACTATTTAAGCCATAATTCGACTGGTCGAGGACCCCATCCGACCTGTCAGAGAGAGCTGTTTGAGGCTTTCTTATTTAAAGGTTTGGCTCGTTTTTAGGGGCAAGAAGATAGATTTTGAGAGTATTGAAGCCACCATTATTGGAGATCATTAGAGGCTCAATTCATAACCATTGTAATGCATCTTCCTTGTAATTTTACACAAGAATAGAGCATTCTAAGCTCATGAAAAAGATGACCTTCATTCCCTCTTGATCTCTAGAGTTTGGATCTTCCTTGATAGTTATATCCTTATCCAAAGCTCTAAGATTGTTATAGGTGAGCAACTTTAGGCAACCCATTCCTCTTAGTTGTAGAGTTCTCAAACCTACCCTCCTATCACCTTAGGCATCTCAAAGGCATCACAAGTAAGGTGATTGATCAAGTGTAGCTGAGGCATTGACGACGCAGTGATAACACGATCGGGGGAGCAAGGGAAGCTGATTGAAGCACAGGAGAGTGGAGATCAAGCAACCCGAAGCAACGCAAAACAAGGGGCTCATCCGACAAGTAAGGTTGTCTTTGTTGAGAGTTCATCCACCCAATTTCTTGTGGGAGTTAAGTATAGAGTTTGTTTGTCAAACTTAAATTGGGGTCGTTTGCTGATCATTGACTTGTCTGTTGAGCTTAAAACTCTAGGGACGTTGGTCGTTCCTTGGGTCATTTGTCGACCTAAAGACTAGGGGCTATTTGGCACTCCTTGGCTCATTTGTCGGGCGTAAACAAAGTCTCCAAAGGGGAGCCTCCGACACGAGAGTGAACGTGCGTCGGGTTGAGAGTTAGCTCGTGTCCAAAACTCCATTATGGTTGAGAGGTGAACCGGTAAAATCTCCATGTAAAGGTTCAGAGATAAACCTCATTTAAAACCCCGATAATGAATGTTGATGTGCTCAATGGGGTTGAGTACTTGAACTAGGAGTGGAGTAGACCCAAAGTCGAACCACTATACATGCTTGTGTTTGTGATTGATTTGAGGATATTGTTATCTTAGCATTGTATGTTTAACTATTTAATTATGAATGCTTGATAAGAATGTATGTTAGGCATTAGATAAGCACATCCACACACAAGATGTACTTTCACTAAGTAGTGTAGACTTGAGCTCATTGATTCATTCTCATAAATCTACATAGGTTGCATAGATTAGGAGCTTGATTTGTTTAATCATTTGATCATTTATGCATGCTTAATTAGAATAGGTTGCTTATTGCTTAAACAATATGTTAGTCTTGTGATTGGACCTACTTAGGCTTGAAAACCAAAGTGTTCTTGCTTACTTAGTTTAAATGGTTAAATTGCATAAGTAGGCGAATTTTTTTTCAAAAGGTCTTAATCACCCCCCTCTAGGACTTAGCCATAATATTAGTTGCTCTCCATGCTTCTGCACACATACGCCTCTATAAGTGTGTTAATAAAAAAGGCGTAATTTCAAAGTACTCGACTGTCATTTTCTGCCTTAACAATGTACGCAAATTTCGAAGGTCCTAATATGTAACCTTGGGACGTGGAATTTGGAGTTATTAATCAAGTAATGGTAACGATGAAGTAATAACAGGAGCAGATTGTTGCTCAGTGGATCATGATGGCCAACATGAACCAAGGTCGTCGAGTGAACCCAAGCAATGCCAGCATGGATCATATAACCATGAGAAGTGGACCTGCTGGAGAAATTTACAAAGCATAAGCCTTCGGTGTTTTAAGGTGCCACTAACTTGACTTATATAGTTGAGGATTGGTTGGTCCAAGTGGAGAAGATTTTAGAAGCAATGAACTGTCATGATGATTAAAAGGTTTGACTAGCTTCATTCATTCTTCAAGGAGAAGCAAATGTTTAGTGGCGTGCAGCAAAGCGAATGGTGAAAGCTAATCATGTGGACATGGAAGGAATTCAAAGGTAAGTTCCGTGAGAAGTATTTTCCTCGGGCCTACAGAAATCAGAAGATTGTTGAGTTTACTAGGCTGGGACAAGGTTCGATGACGATGGCTCAATATGAAGCCAAGTTCGAAGAATTGTCCCGATATGTTCTAAAAATTTTAGAAGATGAAGAATACAAATTTTCTAAGTTTAATGAAGGGCTTCGTCAGAACATTAAAACTAAGTTTTGCACCAACATTGTTAAAAAGTATTTAGAAATCGTAGACAAAGCATTCAAGGCTGAAATTGACAATGAGCGATTCCAAGAATCTCGTGTCTAGATAAGAGAGACCAGAAGTCAATCTAGGCCTGCACCGAGTCAACAGCAACCACTAAAGAAAAGACAACGGACTTTCGTGGCCAACAGTCAGGAGTAGTTTTTTGCCGGAAACTGTGCACACTGTGGGAAATATGGACACAAAGCCATGAACTGCCAGACTCGACTTCGAGACATTGGTCTAATACCTGCCTTACCTTCTCGTGCACAATTCCCTTCGCGACTCAACAGTTAAGACCGACTTCTCAAGCATCGCGGTTTGTGACTACATATCCTTAATCTCCAAGACCTCTACATCACGATTTTGGACGAGTCTGTAGGAAGTTATGTGTACAACTTTGGATTTCAGTACGATATATCATCCACAATCCAATGGTCAGATAGAAAGGGTGAATCGGATACTTGAAGACTTATTACGGGCATGCGCTCTTAATTTTAAATGTAGTGAGGACGATAATTTACATTTTGCAGAGTGTGCTTATAACAATAGCCATCAAGCAAGTCTTTGTATGGATCTGTATGAAGCATTGTATGGACAACCATGTCGAGCACCTAACTGTTGGACAAAAGTAGGAGAAGAGAAAAAGTTTAATTAGTCATGATATTGTACAAGAAGCTTTGGAGAAGGTTGAGCTCATTAGAAAACGATTATTAGCAGCACAAAACCGCCAGAAGAGTTATGCGGACAATAGAAGGCAGGATCTAAGTTTTGCGGAAGGGATAACGTTTTTCTCAAAGTTTCACCAATGTAAGGATTGATGCGGTTTGAAAAGAAAGGAAAATTTGTTCCTCGATTTATTGGACCTTTACAAATCATAGATCAAGTGGGAGATGTAGTATATAGACTTGCTTTAGCACCTCAACTTACAAGTGTCCATAAAATATTTCATGTATCCATGTTATAGATGTACAAAAGGGATGCTTCGCATACAATAGATTAGCAAGATCTGGAACTTTAAGAAGATGTCACTTATATCAAAAAGCGTATTCGTATCATGGACTGAAAAGAACACATGTTGCGGAATAAGATAGTGCGACTAGTCAAAGTTCTATAAAATCATCATGGAGCGAATGGAGCATCGTGGGAGCATGAGTTGGAGATTCAAGAGAAGTATCTTCTCTTATTTGAAGATTAACTAAGGTAATTTTTTATGACGAAATTTTTTATTAGTCAGGTAGAATGTAACAACCCAAAATTTTAGTCACCTAAAGTTTCATTTTGAGGGGTTAAAAGAATTAAATTATAATTAATAAACAAAAAAGGTATTGATTTGGTTAGTTCGAGCTCTTTTGGTTGAGAGGGCAGACTGGGGATTAAAGTCTGCCATACGTAAACCTATGATTTTTTTGCTTCTAGCTAGAAATTTAAAATTTAAAAATAAGATAGATCTTATCTTATCTTACCCTAAGAATCCCTCTATAAATAGAGAGGAGGAGAAGTCATTCATATCAGAAAAAGTGAAAGAGAGAAAATAAGAGAGAAAGAGAGAGAGAGGGAGAGAATAAGAGAGAAAGAGAGAGAGGGAGAGAGAGAGAGAGAGAGAGAGAGAGAGAGAGAGAGAGAGAGGAAACTCTCTATAGAGGGCTCCAATCTAGTAAATCCTTAGTCTTTTTACATTTATTTTAGTATAGTTTTCCTGATCTAACTAATAAACGGACCCGATTGGGCATTCGTCCATTGTATAGGTCTATTGGACAATCTCAGATCTAGATCATCGTTGTGAAGGGATGTTATTGATGGGGCCCATTTGGGTGGGCAAGATTCAATTTGAATGAATCTTATAGATCATAAGGCCAAACCATGCTTAGGCCAGAAATCTCAGATCGATCTAATCCATAGGTAGGCCACGTTAATCCGATTTTTTATTATGTAGTAATCTCTGTGTGGACCAACGCATACATCTGATCCAGTACACTGATTTGAACTGTTAAAAAAGGATGGAATGAATCAGATCATCTAGTGGGCCATAAAGATCAATTTTAGTTTAAGTTAATCATGTAAATCATAATATATGATGATCATCATGGTTAAGATGTGGGATTAGGGTATGATCGTGGACCATCCAGATATCTGATACGTAATGGATGGTTCAGATTTGATCCTCGATGACTCTAAGTCCATGAAGATCAAATAATCTAATAATTGAGCAAGAGAGTATAAATTCTTTTAAAATGAAAATCCAACTTGGATTATTGAACAAACAACTAACTTTAATGAATTAAAAATGTGAACTATAAAAAAAATAGTCTATTAAGTAAATTAAATGAATGAAATTATTGAATGATGAATTATGTGCCAGGAACTTAGTTTTACTCTGACTTTTAAAAATCTTGTGGAATTCATATTAAGAGGTGAGTGAAACGACCATATTTTCTATGCACTTCAATTAAGACAACATGCATGTAATTATGCTGTGTTGAATGGGTGTTGGATTTTGAATTGTATCTGTAAATTCTGTTCTATTGGACTGAAATGGATGAATTATGCTACATGCATATTGTTGGATGGTTTACCTCTCATATGATGAGATGGGCTGTCAGTATGATTTACCCTCTCGAATAGTGATATGGGCAATCTGATGTAATTTTATCTCTAATATAGAGATACAAGACAGAACGGTGGTACTTGGACATGAGCATTACTTGCACCATAACTTATTCATCATAATGTGTACATGGAGGATCTCTCTGAAAGATTGGTAGGTACTTTATACCCGATGTACCAGGAACTCATTTTAGATGACCACAACATATAGAAGCCTACCCTAGGGGTAGATGCCAGCCGTATGAGGGTTGATGGGGGTTGATGGAGTCCAACCCAAGCAAGTGAATGCGTTTCCCATTTGATACATGCATTATGCATTACATTACATGGCAACATTACATTTGGCATTTGTGAGGTTGAGATTGGTTTACTACTTTAATCATTGTGTGTATGGTTTACTATTTTAATCGCTGTGTGTATGCTATATGTTGGGTTCGCTCACTAGGCTTTCCAATTGACGGTTTGTGGTAGTGTAGACACCCCACCTTCGGCTACACTGTTGGTAGAGATAGCTGGTTGAACGGAGGACCATACCCCCAAATCCCAAGTCCAAACTCAGCCAAACTCACCCTTGTAAGCCCCATTCCATAGCCCAGTTCAAGCCTGAACCCAGTCAACCCAGTCCTAAACACCACCCAGAAAAACCCCCCATAAAAAAAGGCCAGTCAAAAAATCCCAAAAAAGTCAAACTCACTGAGTCAACCCGCTGAGTCAACCCGCTGAGTTAACCCGCTGAGTTAACCCGCTGAGTCAACCCGTTGAGTCAACCCGTCGAGTCAAAACACCGAGTCAACCCGTCGAGTCAACCCGTCGAGTCAAACCACCGAGTCGACCCGCTGAGTCAACTCACTGAGTCGACCAGCGAGTCCAACAGCAGCCCCGAGGGAACGGCCGTACTCGCTGGAAACCGAGGAGCGGCCGTACGGGCGGCCCATGGCAGGCCGCCCGGACAAAATTACGCAATCTGCCACTCTCCGCTGCTATAAATACCCCCCTCCCCTTCTCATTTCGGAATAAATTCGAAGCTCTTCGAGTCCAGAGAGAGTCCATCCTTTCGAGTGCCCTTAGCCCATTTTCCCACCAAGGAGAGCCCGAGTGAGGAGAGTCTAACCCTGGTCCAGCCCAGCCTGACCACTGGTCCAAGCCTCTCAAGCCATCTAAGTCCTAATCCAGCCACTCGAAGCCAACCCTTGCGACACCTCCGTCCACCCAGCTACTCTTTTTCCAGCATCATCTCATTCGCATCTAGCATAAGTGCAACATTTACTTTTCTTCCAACCCCCCTGCTTCACTACAAGCACCTTGATTACTCAAACACACATGCATATGTCTTTATATTAAGCACCTGTCAGTTCGAGCGTATGCTCTGGGCTTGCCCGTTGTTGGAACCTGCCCATCAGAAACTCTTACTGTTCAGACCTGCATTCACGCTTCACCATAAAACACCTTGATTACTCAAGCACACATGCATATGTCTTTATATTAAGCACCTGTCAGTTCGAGCGTATGCTCTGGGCTTGCCCGTTGTTGGAACCTGCCCATCAGAAACTCTTACTGTTCAGACCCGCATTCATGCATCATGTCATTCATGAGAATATACGAGGATTAAATTAGACTTTCAAGTATTCGATCGATTCTGTGAAGTAGAGACCGTACTTCGGTACGGGCAGTGTGTGGGGTGCTTAACCTCTTCCCACCCTGTAACCGTGATCCCTTACCTTGAATCTCTGACCGCAGATCAACAGGAGTCATTTTAGAGGAAGGAATCTTCGGATTCCCTTCTCTAACGTTTCTACGGGGTCTAGCCGACTGTAGATTCGAAGTAACTGGCTAGTGGCGACTCTGGTCTTATATAAACTCACTTAAACATATTCAGCTCAACACGACAACCAAACAAAGCCCTCGAGAACGAGGCAAGCCAGTGGCACAAACGGCGATTTCGCACTCACGCACCTCTTCTTCTTCTTCTTCTGAAAGGAAAGGGAGAAGAACGTCGTGTGGGAGCGCGGAAAAATCGGCGAGGGTCCACAGAATGGCGACTCCACTGGGGATTAGCTAGTCCCACTAGTTGTGATCCGACTTGAAAAACAGAATCCTCCTATACTTGAAAGTCATTAGTCCTCATACAATCTCATCTGCATAACATTCCACCCAAAACAAAAAAAAATAGAAAATCCCAAAACCCAAAAAAAAAAGTAGTGCATACTTCCCATCATTACTCCTCCAAATCAAATCACCCTGCCACATCCAATACAAAATCGACATGGCTCTCCCATTCCCTATACCTGAGGCTTCCTCTGCACTGTTAAACTCGAGTGAATCCATGTCAATTCCTGGCATCCAAGAGCTACAACAAAGCATGAAGGCCATGCAGGAAATGCTTCTCCGATTCACACAAGCCCAGGCTTCAACAGCCAGCAATCAAGCTGGTCCAGTTCAACAACCACAACAAGCATCTCTTCCAGCCTCCAGTTCATCTCAACCATAACTATCAGGGGTGGCGCAGGACTTTCGATACCCTCCTAATGAAGGTCCTCAATCAGGACAACTCTCGACCTCAGGGCATTTCTTCCAGTATCCTCCTGCAAACAAGAGCCATTTTCAGTCACATCCCGCAACCCAGAATCCCAGTCAATTCCAACAATCTCTCCCCAATGGGAATTCCAACCAATTTCAATATTCTCCTGTGACTGGGATTTCTTCGCAGTCGCTCTTCTCAGCTCCAGTCCAACAAAGTCCCTACAATGGGAGTAATTACCAGGCCCAACATCCTTCAAGCAGGAATCATAGGAGCATCAATGACACTAATTATTATGAAAGGGGGCCATCTCGGTCCTGGCAAGGGGCAAGATCTCCCTCATCTGGTTCATCTGAAGTCGAACAACTCCGAGAGCAGATACAAGAGATGAAGAGAAAGTTGCAGAAGCAGCAAGGGGTGGATCTTCCATCCACTAAGTTCAGGGACCTCTGTCCCTTTCCAGATGCAATGGTACCTCAAGGCTTTCAGGTACCAAAATTTAAAAGATATGATGGGATAGGGTGTCCTGTAGACCACTTACGAGCTTTCTGTGGAGAGCTTAATGCTATGGCGGGCAATGATGGAGCACTCATCCGCTTGTTTCAAAAATCTCTGAAAGACGATGCCCTAGACTGGTACACATCATTGGACTGTCATCACATCAGGACTTGGGAGCAGCTCTCCCAGGCTTTCGTCAACAGGTTCGCATACAATCTTAACATGGCACCTACGAGAGCGGACCTCGCAGCTCTCAGGCAAAGAAATGAAGAAACATTGTCAGCTTACGTTGGACGGTGGCGAGCCATGGCCGCTAGAATGAAGACTCCCATCGACGACGATGAGCAAATCTCCATGATCATCCACTCGGCAAATCCAAGTATCTCTGGATACCTTGTCTCACATCCATATGTGAACTTCACCCAACTCATCCGTGCCGGGGAACAAGTCGAAGCCGGAATAAGGGCTGGGATGATCTCCCCTTGGTGGCCTCAGCAGGCCTCTCCAGTACAACCGATAGTGGAAGGTGAGCCTACCGGATACGAGAGCGATAATGATAGTGTTTCCATCTCCCATCCAATGGAAGAGGATGATCTTGTCGCCTCTACCGAAGGTACACTATTCCTCCCTCAGCATGGACAACCGCAGCAACAGCAACAGTCAAGATGGAACTCACAGTTCCCTAATCAAGGTTGGGAAGGGGCACCTCTAACAAGTTCATTTTCAGAATCCCTCATCCTGCAAGGGGCATCTCCAGTCGATCCAGTCTCCGCAATGCGAGGGGCACTTCCTGCCTGTCCAGTTGTCATCAGCCAAAAAGAGCCTCCTCTCCAGTTTATTCGTGCCATCAACTCTAGTACAGAGTTCGAACCTCTCATCCTGCAAGGGGCATCCTCAACTATTTCGATCCCAGAGCCCATCATCATGCAAGGGGCACCTTCAGTCAATTCAATCTTCGCACCCATTTCTAACCATGGGCACATTCAGCCCATCTCAGTCAACCAAGGGGACAATCTCCCTAACGCAGCATCAACAAACCAGGGGCACAACCTGCCCGTCTCAGCAATAGTCAGCCAGGGGCACAGTTTGCCAACTCCAGCTTACCAGGGGCAAAGCCTGCCCGTTTCTCCAGCAAACAACCAGGGGCACAACTTGCCCACCGCACCTGTCTATTCGGCTTCTACTTCGACCATCATCCTCCAAGAAGAAGACCCTTCCTCAGACAGCATGCCACATGCCCTAGCAGAATTGGGGCCCAGCTTCAATTATGTGGCCACTATCGAGGAGGTCGAAGGGGAGATTGATGTCCAGGTTCTGATCAGTCCAAAAACATCAACTATTACTCTTCAGCTCTTGGACATCTCAGCTTCATTCCATCTCCTTTCCGATCGGACCTGGTTTCACAGAATCGGTGCCATCTCTTCAAATCTTCACCAAAGGGTCAAGCACATCTTCGGAGATAGGGCGATCACCATCATTACCGATCCCGGACAATTTCCCATGGTAGAAGCATCCAACCTCCGAGAGCCTACCATCCTAGCCGTGGACATACAACGCTCTAATGGGGAGGTCTCATACCATCACAATGCAAATTATTTCCCTCGCGCATGTCCCATCGGATCAAACTACATCTTCCTTCCTGTCGAGCATCAAACCTTCTACTATCAGCTCGAATATCAAGACTCAACCCGAATCATGGGAGTTCAAGAGAATGTGGATAGAGAAAGACTGCGATATCGGCCTACTCAGATAAGGCACAGAAATTTCGGAAGAAGACGGGGTCATCAAGAAGAAGGGAACCTCTGCATCGTCACACCAATCCAGTTTATCAGTGCAGGGATTATCTATCCTGATGATGGGCTGGATTCCACCTTCGATGATCAAGCGAGCAGATTGAGTCTGATAGGGTTGCACAGAGAAGATGTAAGCAAGGGGCAGGAATTTCCCCTGATCGATTGGACTGCCGTTCTGGTCCCACCTCAGCCGGATGAACCCGAAGAGCTGCAATTCATCGGGGACGAACCAGGAGAAATCGCATCCGACACTGACTCGGAGCCCAATTTCAGATCTACCATGACGTTTGGGCACAACACAGAGGGTTGGCCTACTGATCCCTCTGGCCCTGCCTCCTGAGGGGAAGGAGTGCAGGGCAGTAACAGGTTTATAGTCCCCATGACGGCACAATAAAAGCCGACAGTGCTCGGCTCCTCGAGCTGAATCAAGCAACACCGATCCACATCGCCGTCTTGCTCGGGTCTTTTACAAAAAAAAAATTTCAAAAAAAAATCAGAAGATTCAAAAACCCAAAACACCAAATATTTCAAAATTTCAAAAAAAAAAAATCAAAAATTTCAGAAAGTCCAAAAAGTTCAAAAAAATCCAGATATTCACAAAATTCCAAAAAACCAGAAAATCTTTGAAAGTAAAAAAAAAATCTTTTTCAATAAAAGTGTCAAGTCTGTCTGTCAAAGCACTTGAGTATGAAGTTAACTCATAAGATTTCGATCTAGAGTTGGACTTCAAACTCAAGGGTCTGGATAGAGCCAATGATGTGGAAAATGATGAGCTGACTTCCAAACTTAGAGGGTCTCCTCGAAAGTTCGAACCAAAAGCCGATGTCATCTCAAAAAGTTTCAAAATTATAAACCAAGGATCTCCTGAGACCCATAAGGAAGTGTGCATTGAGAATCCTTGTCCCCGAAAAATAAGCAGAGAATGATTGAATTTTTGAAGTCATGACTTCCCAATCTTGCATCCTGTGAAGACTCATCGATCAAAAACTCATCAAGCCTATCAAGAAGATGCTGCCAAGACTATGCTTGCATTCCATGCTGAAGTGTGCGACTTGACGAATGATCGAAGAACCCTCACGGCTCGATGAAGACATATTGTTGCCAACATGTCAGAAAGCACTTCAAGTGTCAGCAACATGCACATCGGATCCATGTGTGTGCTTTAAAATTCTACAACCTGATGACGCTCCAGCTATTCCCTGTACAAGGTATCTACATTAGCAGAAAGATCGACTTGACATCATCTAGTGCTCATACGCATATACTCGTGGCAGTCGATTACAGCACAAAGTGGATGAAGGTAACGTTCTGCTCTCGCACGATAATTCCCATGAAGAATGACATCATCAATTGTTAAGGGTTCCCACATGCTATTAACATTGGCAATGGGACATCCTTCGGAATCTAAGGACGAAGGAGTTCCTCGAGAATCTTAAAATCAGAAGACAAGCCTAAGAGTTCAACTTAAAATCCCGTCAACGTGAGTGCTGATGAAGAATGAAGCCGAAGAAAGACAAGTCATATCGGGTTTACAACAAGCACTGCTGCATCTATCAGACTCAAGGGGCAAGCCCCAAGAATCAAAGAAGTTCTTCTGGGAGGCACCGTTCGACTTACCAACCTGAGGGATAAGGATCTTCCAGAGCCAATCAACGCCGACAACGTGAAAATCTCTCACAGGTAAGCCAATCCAACCTTATCAAGAGTTACATTAGTAGAGCTGAAGTCAAGAGGTCAAGGCTTAGACCTCTGAGAATCCCTTCCCGTCCACCAATAAGTGTTCCAAATAAAGGGTTCAAAAGCCACAAAAAAAAAGAAGAAGAAGAAAAAAAAAGAATGTTGCAAAAAAAAATGGGGGGTGTTAAAAAAAGAAAAAGAAAAAAGGAGGCACACAACCCACCAAAAAAAAAAGAGAAGAAGAAGAAGAAAGAAAGAAAGAAAGAAAGAGAAAAAAAAAATCGACCCAAAAGAAACACATCTATCCATCCATCATCTCAGAAGGGTCTGTAGCTAAGGCCGACAGCTCTGCCATTGTAACTTAAGATAAGGGCCGAAAGGTTACTATCGGCCGGCAACGACGGATTCCTGACCTCTGGGCGCCGCAGTTATCAAAAAAAAAAAAGGAAAAAAAAAAGGAAAAAAAAAGAGATGTGTGCCTAAACAAAGAGGGCGGAGTGAAAACCCGAAAGGGCGCTCCGAGTAAAAACAGTGGGCACATAGCGGACTTGGTGAAAACCCGAAAGGGCGCCAAGGGTAAAAACAGCATAGCTGCCAAGGGGCAGGCAAGATCAAATACCCGGGACGTGGTGAAAATCCGAAAGGGCACCACGGGCAAAAATGACGGGCAAGCCGGACGCACCAAAAACCCGAAAGGGCGTTGCGGGTAATAATGGCTAAGAAAAGAAAAAGAAAAAGAAAAAAAGAAAAAAAGCAGGTACATGAGAGATCCAAGCGACATGAAGATTCAATGAAAGCAAGGATGGCGGCTATGAGTCGAGAATTCTTTCAAGATCTGCCCAAATTCTAGGGGCAGGATACCATTGCGCACTATCTTAAGGGGACCAAGACCCTTGGTGAATATTTAAGAAAATTGAGTATGACATCAGGCTGAGTCAAATATTCTGATTCCTACATCTAAAAGCACAAATCCGAATCACGCATAAACAGACAAGCACTTGGCACAAATTTTCATTTCATGCATGATTTGCATACATATATTTAAAAAAAAAAAAAAAAAACAAAATCATTTTTCCTTATTCATATATATGCAAAAAAAAAAAAAAAAATCTTACAGGGCTTTCAAAATAAACGTCCTTCAATCAACTAACGGGGTACCTTCCGTGAGTGCATTTCTCCCGATCATCCCTCCCAGAAGGTAAGTATCTCTCTTCCTACTTTAATGCTTCAATCCTTTTGCTAAAGTGTTTTCTCTCTTCACAGGTACCAGAAGGCAATCTAAGATCAGCCCATCTATGTCCATCATACCCGCATCGCCACCATCAATCACATCATCCATGTGGCCCACACCCAAGGGATGCATAGCCTCACCTATGTCCCATCTCCCCATCCCATCCATACCATCCATTCCTCCCATAATGAAGGTCCCATTCAAATCTGAAAATCCAGCCATCCCACCATTAATGGACCCATTCAAAGCTCCACCAACCACCAAGCTTAAGTCTTCATCAATGCCCCCTCTTAATGCCCCATCTACCCCATCCATTAAAGGCATCTCCCCATTATCAAAGCTCAGTTGAAGATCTGAAGTGTGGGACCCACCTTGAACAGCCCCCACAGCCCATAAATCCCCACCATCCATGGCCCAAGAAAGCACAAGGCAAGATGAGGACAAGATGATGATGAAAGAGAAGACAAATAGAAGATTCATTGTTGGAATCGAACCTGAACGTACACAGCAGGTGGGGACAGCAGCAACAGGGACCAGAGAATGTCCGAGCACGAGCCAGCCCAGGCCGCTCAAGAGACGAGCTCTGGGCGGCCTGCCCTGGGCCGCCCGTACGGACGCGGTTCCTCTCTCTCCGCGGGATTGGCTCCAGGGTTCTTGGTAGGTGAGGCTGACAGTCCACGTCAGCAGATGACGCTCCATGGGCCGCCCAAGGCTCCGGTCCACTCCAGATTTCAACTGAGATTGATCAAGATCATATGAAAGGTGCCCCACCGGTCCAATCACGAAGCAATGTGGCCAGAACATGGCTGATCAAGTCAAAGAGAAGGAAAGGTGATCAAGTGGGGGCCACAAGCAATCCAAGCTGTTCAAAGACCAGATCATCATGATCTAAACCGTTGAAGGACCTACATGAACCATCAAACAACAAGATCAAAGGGGTGATCATCAAAAGAAGGGCCAGAATCCAAGATCTAATCATCAAGTGGGACCACAAAGTCAAATCAAGCGATCTGAGACGTTCAAGCCGTCATCCACACCATGAGAAGCCTTCCTAGCCTCACAAATCATCAAAAGAGGTGCCCCAAAGTAAAACCAAGGTCTCAAATGGGCCCACAAGGCCGAATCTATCAATCTGAACCATTCAAGGGCTAGATCATCAGGATCCAAACCATTGGAAAGCTTACACAAGTCATGGAGCAGCAAGATCAAAGGCATGATCATCAAGAGAGAAGGCCAGAATCCAAGATCCGATCATCAAATGGCCCGCAGGGCCAAATCAAGTAATTCAGACCACTCAAATCACAGTCAGCCCCGTCAGAAGCAAAAAAAAAGCAAGGTAAGTATGCCCAATCCCATCAACTTGGTCCGAAGACCTTAAACTACGTCGGGATCAAGATCCCGAGGGATTGTCAATAAAACCGGCATCAGTCTTCTTCAAGATCTGGTGGCTCTGGACATTTTCAGAAAACCAAAAAAATATATACATCACTTGTACAGTTTCTGGTCCGAAGACCTTAAACTACGTCGGGATCAAGATCCCGAGGGATTTTTAATAAAAATGGGTATCGATCTCGACCATCAAAATCAGAATCGATGACCCAGAATTTTTTCCAAAAAAAGAAAACAAAAAAATGTCTTTCCTCTTTTAAAGTTTTGGGTCCGAAGACCTTAAACTATGTCGGGATCAACGTCCCGAGAGATTTTTAATAAAAACCAACATCGATCCCAGCCTTTCAGGCCAAGATCTGATGATCTGGATCATTTCGAAAAAAACAAAAAAATGTGTTTGCCCCCCCTTTTACTAAGTCTGGGTCCGAAGACCTTAAACTACGTCGGGATCGACATCCCGAGAGATTTTCAATAAAAGCCGGCGTCGGTCTTGTTTGCTCAAGATCAATGACTCCGGACATTTTCAAAAATCATAAAAATATATTACCAGCCCCGCTTTTAAAGTTTTGGTCCGAAGACCTTAAACTACGTCGGGATTGACATCCCGAGAGATTTTCAATAAAAACCGGCATCAGTCTGGATTGTCCATCCGCTGACACAGGACATTTTTTCAAAAAAAAAAAACATGTTTGCCCCTCTTTTGTACAGTTTCATGGTCCGAAGACCTTAAACTACACTGGGATTAATTTCTCGGGGGACCTTTCTCGCTTTCAACTAAAAACCGGCATCGGCCTCGACCGTTGGGATCATGGTTCGATAACCCGGATCATCTCAAAAATACCAAAAATAATTTAAAGCTTTCCATAAAAACCAGTGTCAATCTCGATTACTCGAGTTGAAGTCTGGAACTTTTTCAAAACAAAAAAATATATACAATATAAAACAAAAAAAGTTTTCATCACCAGTTTTGATCCACCAATTTATCCCCAATGGTCCGAAGACCTAAAACTACACTGGGATTAACTTCTCGGGGGCTTTCTTTCCTAACCTGTCCCAGACATGGCTGACACTTGATCGTACTGGTGTCTGAAATCTTTTAAACAAGTAAAGGCTGAGGCGGGCAGAACTCCGCAATCCTGTTCGTGTTGAACGCACCGTGATAGACAACCTTGAGTTGGAAGTCGCTGTTGAAGCTGACGGATGTTCCCTGTTCCTAGAACTCATGAAGGGGATTAAGGCTGTTGGGAGGTGAAGCTCACCCTCACGGAATTGTGAGCAACGTAAGACCCCAAACTGGATTGACTAAGGGAAATGTGAGGATGTGGCTCATTTTGTGGCCGTAGGAGTCCGTCGGACGATACGTGGTCTATGTGCATTGCACATGAGGAACAGGCAACTTTGTGGGTGTGTTGACTGAAAACCCTCAAAATCCCCTCATCCGAAGATGTAAAACTACGGCACTTAACTGTGTGAGACTCGTCTTGCTCGCTGACGTAAAATGGATCGGGTGCCTTACCAGCAGTAGAAGCTGGAAGTGGATGGAAATTCCATATCTTTTCCCTGCATTTCAAAAATCACAAAATACAAAAACATTGCAAAATCATCTCTTCAAAAATCACAAAAATATTTCCATCAAATATCTGCAAAAATCACAAAAATATTTCCCTTGCTTTCAATCAAAATATTTCGAAAATCACAAAAATATTTCCTGTGTTTTCAATAACCAATCTCTATCTTGATCGCTCAGGTAAAGATTCGGACCACATATTTACAAAAAAATCACAAAAATTAGCATCCCCAGCACTACAATTCAGGAGTCTTGAACTCCGCTCACTTCACAAGTATGGGATGACGGATCCAATCGCCCGCAAATTGGAATCTTGACCAAAACGGGCAACCAAACACCATCTCAATCACATGTATGCCCAGAAGAACATCTTAAAGTCGGATGATATCCTCGTACATTCTCATTAGCAAAGAAACAGCATCTTGGGACGATGGACCTGATCGACCACGGGTCGGGATCTTGACCAATCCGCTGTCCAAATCTCCGTATCAAAAAGAAAAATCCCCAAGGGAAGCACAACCCTGCAAGCAATAAGCTCAAAGTTCTCTACACCCATAGCAAAAGCAAAATCATCAAATTGAAAGAGAATGAGCCAAAGCCATGCATTCATCATGCATCTCCATGCATCAGCATCCATCGCATCAATCATCATGTTTACCTGCTTTCAAAATAAAAGTCGGTTAGCTAAAGACCCCACAGGCATCCCTAGTGGAGGCACATGCGAACCAGATTTTCATTTCAGAAAGACAAAAAATATTTCTATTTGCAAATAAAAACCCCCACGGAGTATCACTCCCCAGAGTGGGTATCTTTTCAAAAATCCAAAAATATTTTCTCAGTAGAGCGTTCTGTCTCCAACACACCAGGAGATCTTCCATATCTCTGGGTAGGAGCCAACGCAAAAATCAAATAAGATCCAATGTCTCGCGGTTTCCCCGGAGATCATCGGATCCAATGCACTCAAAGTGCGGTCGAACTGAACTCCAGTGTCAGTGCGGTCGTACCACATGCCAAGATACAAAAAAGATGAAAGTCAAAAGGCTCGGTCACAGAAACCATTTGAACAGGTGGAAACGATGAATTGTAACCCAAGTATCCAAATCAGCAGATTGGGTGGAAAGAGTTCACCCGCACATACCTAGGCGTGGATGCCTGAAGTACCTTGACTGAGTCCAAGTCGGCGTAGTAGAATCCCGTAAGACTATCGGACGCAGGGCGTCTAACCACTTTGACAGTCAAGCGAAACAAGTACTCCTGGAGTGATCTGGGAAAACATCAAACATCACACAATCAGTCTCAGGGTCAGCATCCTCGTAAGACTAACGGACGCAGAGGCTCTGCTGTACCTTTCCGATGTTAGTACCGATCGGGAATGGAAGGGTTGCGATTGGGTACCCAGGTTGCAGCAAACTGCAGGGACAATCGCAACGTTTTCTCCAAACTCCCGCGGTATGTGTAAGTGAGCGATCTCCAAACGATCAACTGGCACAGATGCAAAAGCAAGCAAAGATTTCAGACCATGATCCATGAATGACCGGGTCAGAAGTGGGGTGTCCACTCGCTTTGGCATTCGGTTGCATGCAACCTCTGCCAAAGAGGGGCATCTGTAGACACCCCACCTTCGGCTACACTGTTGGTAGAGATAGCTGGTTGAACGGAGGACCATACCCCCAAATCCCAAGTCCAAACTCAGCCAAACTCACCCTTGTAAGCCCCATTCCATAGCCCAGTTCAAGCCTGAACCCAGTCAACCCAGTCCTAAACACCACCCAGAAAAACCCCCCATAAAAAAAGGCCAGTCAAAAAATTCCAAAAAAGTCAAACTCACTGAGTCAACCCGCTGAGTCAACCCGCTGAGTTAACCCGCTGAGTCAACCCGTCGAGTCAACCCGTCGAGTCAAAACACCGAGTCAACCCGTCGAGTCAACCCGTCGAGTCAAACCACCGAGTCGACCCGCTGAGTCAACTCACTGAGTCGACCAGCGAGTCCAACAGCAGCCCCGAGGGAACGGCCGTACTCGCTGGAAACCGAGGAGCGGCCGTACGGGCGGCCCATGGCAGGTCGCCCGGACAAAATTACGCAATCTGCCACTCTCCGCTGCTATAAATACCCCCCTCCCCTTCTCATTTCGGAATAAATTCGAAGCTCTTCGAGTCCAGAGAGAGTCCATCCTTTCGAGTGCCCTTAGCCCATTTTCCCACCAAGGAGAGCCCGAGTAAGGAGAGTCTAACCCTGGTCCAGCCCAGCCTGACCACTGGTCCAAGCCTCTCAAGCCATCTAAGTCCTAATCCAGCCACTCGAAGCCAACCCTTGCGACACCTCCGTCCACCCAGCTACTCTTTTTCCAGCATCATCTCATTCGCATCTAGCATAAGTGCAACATTTACTTTTCTTCCAACCCCCCTGCTTCACTACAAGCACCTTGATTACTCAAACACACATGCATATGTCTTTATATTAAGCACCTGTCAGTTCGAGCGTATGCTCTGGGCTTGCCCGTTGTTGGAACCTGCCCATCAGAAACTCTTACTGTTCAGACCTGCATTCACGCTTCACCATAAAACACCTTGATTACTCAAGCACACATGCATATGTCTTTATATTAAGCACCTGTCAGTTCGAGCGTATGCTCTGGGCTTGCCCGTTGTTGGAACCTGCCCATCAGAAACTCTTACTGTTCAGACCCGCATTCATGCATCATGTCATTCATGAGAATATACGAGGATTAAATTAGACTTTCAAGTATTCGATCGATTCTGTGAAGTAGAGACCGTACTTCGGTACGGGCAGTGTGTGGGGTGCTTAACCTCTTCCCACCCTGTAACCGTGATCCCTTACCTTGAATCTCTGACCGCAGATCAACAGGAGTCATTTTAGAGGAAGGAATCTTCGGATTCCCTTCTCTAACGTTTCTACGGGGTCTAGCCGACTGTAGATTCGAAGTAACTGGCTAGTGGCGACTCTGGTCTTATATAAACTCACTTAAACATATTCAGCTCAACACGACAACCAAACAAAGCCCTCGAGAACGAGGCAAGCCAGTGGCACAAACGGCGATTTCGCACTCACGCACCTCTTCTTCTTCTTCTTCCGAAAGGAAAGGGAGAACGACGTCGTGTGGGAGCGCGGAGAAATCGGCGAGGGTCCACAGGTAGAAAAATAAACAGATTGTGTTGAAGTTAACTTACCAGAATCGATTCCTGAAAATGAAGTCAAACCAATGGATGAACCTGATAATAACGACATTATCTGATGGAAGAAGAACTAACTACCTTGAATCAAGATGCACAGATTGATGATCTTATGTTAATTATTTTCATTATTAAATTTCTGTAGTAATGACATTTGAATAAGTCCTGAAAGGGTGGACTTAGATGTTTATTTCTGATTTATTCAATTGATTGGTTGATCAATGGTTGGATGATGTATTGGAACTTAGTATAAATAATCTCATGCCTTTATAACAGTTTGACATGTGAATTAAGTACATTTATGTACAGGTTATACCCCGTAACTTGGGCTTGAGGGTGTAAACTCAGTGTCCGAATTTCGGGGCATGACAAAGAAGGAAGAAAGAAGAAGGAAAGGAATAAAAAAATCATCCTCCCCTTTCACATCTCCTCCAATCCCGTGCAAAAACCAAGGAGGGAAGAAGGAAACGGCTAAATGACCCTCATGCAGGAAGGGCTCCACATTATGAACCCATCCACATCTTATGTGGGGCCCACTGAGTTGTCTTGAAGCAAATCCATCCATTTCACATGTAAGTGTTTTAATTCATGTCATTGGCTAAAGTTTGATGGCAAAATTCATCATAGATAGACCACAAGGGAGGAAAAAATTCAGAATTAATGCATACTGTTAGTATAGTTGTGAGCCAAAAAAAACTTTAAATAAAAAATTGCAAAACCCTTATGCGGATTCACAACTGTCCGATTAAAATGAAAGGATTAGATTAGCAAAATGTGGGCTGAATCTCTATTTTTTATTAGGCCTATGACCTCTTTCAAAAAAAGTTTTGTTCTTTCTGAAGCAAGGTCTTGGCATATGATGGGCAACTATGGCCGAAGGACATCCTATTTTTTATTAGGCCCACGACCACTTTCAAAAAAAGTTTTGTTCTTTCTGAAGTAATGTCTCGACATATGATGGGCAACTATAGTAGAAGGACATCTTACTTTTTATTAGGCCCACGACCTCTTTCAAAAATAGTTTTGTTCTTTCTGAAGCAATGTCTCGACATATGATGGGCAACTATAGTAGAAGGACATCCTACTTTTTATTAGGCCCACGACCTCTTTCAAAAAAGTTTTGTTCTTTCTGAAGCAATGTCTCAGCATATGATGGGCAACTATGGTAGAAGGACATCCTATTTTTTATTAGGCCCATGACCACTTTAAAAAAAAGTTTTGTTCTTTTTAAAGCAAGGTCTCAGTATATGATGGGCAACTATATAGAAGGACATCTTACTTTTTATTAGGCCCATGAGCTCTTTCAAAAAAAGTTTTGTTTTCTTCGAAGCAAGGTCTCGGCATATAATGGGCAACTATAGTAGAAGGATATTTTATCCATCAAAAATTGAAAAAGTGATTTCAAGGTTATAAAACCTTGAGCTGAGAAAGGATGGGCTATTAACTCAATAACATCTTACTATAGGGCTACAGTGCTAAAGTCATAGCACGGGGAGTGAATTAGATATTACCTTGGTAACACCTTAGTGGGTGTTACCTGTACCGTGTGGGGCTCATTTTGATATATTTTTTTATATATCTATGCCGTCTGTCTGTTTTCTCATATCATTTTAGGATATGATCCAAAACCGTAAGAAGATCCAAATCTCATGTGGACCATACCACTAAAAACAGTGATTAATAACCATTAAAAACATTTTGTGGGCCACAAAAGTTTTTGATCAATCTGATATTTATATTTTCTCTTAATCAAGACCTTATTGACATTATCAAGAGCTTGGATTGAAAATAAACATTACCAAAACCTTACCATGGGCTCTTTGGAATTTTTAATGGTGGGGCACTCAATGACACTGTTTCCAGTGGTATGGTCCACTTGAGATTTGGATCTTTATAATTTTTGGAACCTTATCATAAAATGGGCTGTATAAACGGATGGACGAAGTGGATATACAAAATATCATCCAAGTGGACCATACGGTAGGGGTAACACCCACTAAGCTGTTACCGGGGTAACACCTAATTCGCGCCCCATAGCACGGAGTACACACTGAACCCGTTTTTCTTGTGGGAGCCGATTAGCTGTTACCTGGGTAACAGCATAGTGTGTGTTACCCTTGCTGTGTGGGGCCCACCTTGATGAATTCGTTTTATATCCATGCCGTCCATACATTTTTTCAGATCATTTAAGGAAGTTGTCCGAAAACTTATACAAATCCAAACCTCTGATGTACCACACCACTAGAAAAAAAATGGTGAATGACTATTAAAAGCCTTTTTAGGCCACAAAAGTTTTGGATCAAGCTAATCTATATATTTTCCTTCAAAAAGTTCTGATTGACCTTATCAAAGGGTTGGATGGCAAATAAAAATTACAGATCTACTTACAGTGGGCTCTGGAGGTTTTTGACGATAAGCATTCAATCATCACTGTTTCTTATGGTGAGATCCACTTAAAATTTAGATATGCTTAATTTTTGGGGCCATAACCTAAAATGAGATGTAAAAACGGATGGACGGAGTGGATATACAACATATGATCAAGGTGGGCCCTACGGTAAGGGTAACATCTCATCCGCGCCCGTTTTGCAGAGGATTCCAGTCCTCTGCCGACGTCCACATCTTTCCTGGCCTCCAGATCCCGCCCATTTTTTTAACCCACGTCTCTCTTGACTCTTCCCCTCTCTCGTTTTCTCCGGAACCCTGCAATGGAGTTCACCGAATCTCCGTACGCCTCCGCTACCGATCTCGCATTGCAAGCGGCATCAATGATACCGATTTCTCACTATCTATTGGGATTTCTGCTATCCCTTGGGATTGTCTTCTACAATTTTCTGGAAATTCATTTCTTCCGAGATCTGATACGTGGATTTAGGGGAGATGCTGTCTCTTTGACCTTCAATCCGTGCTCCGAGATCTACCATGGCGTTGTTTCCAAGTGCCAGGTTCTTCGCGGCAGGTGAATTCAATTGGATTTCATTTTCTTGTATTTGTTTTTTTCAATTTTAGGGAATTCATATCTACACCCAACCTGATTGATTTTGCAGATACTCGTTTCCGTTTCGGACATTTGAATGGTACAAAAAGCGTACTATTTCAATTCCCAAAATGGGAAATCGGCCTTTGCATGTCAATCAGTCTGGGTGTAAATATTTGGTCTCTTTTTCGTAATTTCTGTTTTTTTTTTTGGTTTTGTTTTTGTTGGTTTGGAATTTTGACCATTTTTACTGAGAAATTCGGAGGATGTTCGTGGGAAGAGCATGCGGGTGTGAGATCGAGGCCATTCCTCATCAGGTGGGTGCCGCTGTGAACATTCTCTGACTAAAAGATGGGGCTGGATTGCTCATTAGGTGGGCCCCACATTTACTGTAAGAATGGATGGTTGGAATAAATGGCTGGTGATCTATGAGTGATATTCATGTGTGGTCCGCCTGATGAATGGACTGGCACGATTGCTTGGGTGGGGTTCGTTTACAGTTCGGCCTGCCTGAGGAACGGTCCGATCACGAATGCCATGCTTCTAATATCCTCAGCAGCTTTCTTTTTAACCTTTATTTTTTGGTCTTTTTTGGGCAGAGAATGTTGATGCGGTTGATGGTTATTTTCATTTTGGTAATTGGATGCAGGTTTTTGCCAACTCTGTGGCTTGCGAGTCCTCATCTTCAGACGGCTTTTCTTACTATATTTGGGTGGGCTCCTGTTTGCGATTACAAGAGGTGAGTTTTGCAATTATTTTTTAATTTTATCTATTGGTCTTCTGATAGCTGCTTTTCATTTCTTTCAATTGTTGGAGTGGTCAAATGTAGGAAAGGTTAGTTTGTGTAAGTCACTGATATTTTGGATTGAGTTATGCTCCAATGCTCAGCCTGATTCTCACCTAGATAGGGTCCATCTTTCAATGACCAGATTGTTTCTGGTGGGTCCCTTCCAGAGAGGGCGATGGACTGAAAATCTCTGACATCGAACGATACCTGCAATCTGATCTCTGCAATCTGATCTTTGGACTTCTTCCCGTTTCATACAACTTCAGTTATAATTTGCATACTTGTTGGTCTTTTAGATCATACATTTGGCTTGTGTTATGATGGAATTGGGAGTTGATCATCAATAAACCGGGAACTGAACCAAGCTCCCAGTTGTAGAAGCAATACAACCATGTGGGTAGTTGATCGTGCAAATATAATGTGAAATAACCATCACCATAGATTTGGATATGTGGAAATAAATAGATAAGTAGACACAAGTTTAAAGTGGTTGGTCATAATGCTACTACATCACATCAAAGCACCAACAAATCATTCCACTAGCAAATGAGGAGAATACATTATTCAAGAGAAGCATTGCTAAACATATCAATGATCAAAACAACAAATCCTCTCACTTCACTTGATGACATACAACTAGGAGAACCTTTGGGAAAACAACCCCCCCACCTTCACTCTCCACAGCTCACAAACAGTATGAGAAGAAACACATTGGAGAAAAGCTCTCAACTTGGGTAGGGGTGGTAGTGGGTCAGTTCGGGATCAGCCATGCCCAAGCTGCTTACCAAACGAGCCAAGAATTCTAGCCTAAACCCAATCCACAACCCATTACCTTGTGGCCTAGCCCACCTAAAATTCAACCCAAGCCCAACCCAACCTAATCCATTTAACTGTAATTGGGTCAGGCTCGACTAACCCGAACAGGCCGACCATGACCCAACTTAGGTTTAAGAATGAATATGAAGATAAGGAACAACTAAACTCATCCTTCAAACATATTGTTCCTTAACTGCTCAACATTTTGTACCATGAAACATGGTTGGTCTTATAGGCCATACTAAAAAATTTCCTTCTTAGTTTGAGTGGTACTGGTACATGGCGATCACAGAAAACTCCAAAGGCACAACTCCCTTTCCTTCACTCCGCTTGATTTCTATGGGCACATCCATCTCAATCTCTCTACCCTCATGAATTATCGAGCCAAGATATCGAAAGTGGTCATTTTGGGAAGCTTCTTGGTCAACAGTCCTAACTAATTCCTTGTTTCCACTCCTATTGTTACTAAAATTGCACTCCATATACTCTGTTTTAGTCCCACTAATTTTAAACCCTTTAGATTCTGAAGCACCCCTCCATAAATCTAGCTTTGAATTTATGCCTTCCCTTCCCTTGTCATTTCAATTTAAACCTTCATTTGCAAACAACGTACTCCATGGGATCTCTTCCTGAAAATGCCTCCTTGCTCGTCCATAACCAATGTGAAAAGGTACTGGTTCAATGCTGGACCCTTGATGCAAGCCTACGATAATTGAGAACTCACTTGACTTTCCACTAGCGTTCCTCACATTTGTTACTGCTCCTTCATACATATCCTTAATCATGTTAATATATCCTCTTGAAACTCCTTTCTTTTCTAACACCTACTAGATTAACTCCCCATGTACCCTATCATAAGCTTTATCTTTTTTAATAAAGATCATTGATGCAGGCCGAACTGGGCCCAAGATCCATGGGCTAGGCCCAGGCCCACGCCCAAAGGTCTAAGCCCAAGCCCCACAGCTGGGCCATCAATGAGGAGGCTCAAGCCTCCTAATTAGGCAGTTAGCTATGCAAAATCAATCAGCTAGCCATGTAATAAAATCTCATTAGATATCTCTTCTTATCCATTAGACTTCTTATTTACTTTTCCATTTTTGCAATAAGTTATTAATTGTCAATGAAATTAAGAACCTTCCTTCTTTGTACGTCTCAAAGCGTGTTTAAGGGCTTGTCATGAGTAGTATGAAGGCACATTGGAAACGAATGAAAATTCTAGTTATTGTTTTTGCTTTGTTTGTGATTCTTGTGCTTAATTTGGAGGTGCCTATGTTTGAGAGGATCCTTTCTAACAGCTGGTTCATACCATATCCTTCCCAACAAACTCCATCCTAGAGCTAGGTTGTATGCCTATAATGAAATTAAGGATGGGGGAGCCATCTAATTTCTTCCCCTGATATTATATCCTCCACATAAAGGGTGACGTAGGATGCCCTAATTATGATGTATGCTCATGAACACATATAATTCAGCGGAAATAATAGACAATAATAATCTAAAAATCTAGCATCAATCATCATAAACTAAGAAGATCACAAAGAGACATGCGATGGAGCGAGCCATTCATCACAACCACGAAGTATGAGATTCAATTATTGCTATGGTTGGATCCGGCGAGGGATGGAACCTCCCGATCTTGCATGGTCATAACCCGATCGATCAATGAGAATCACTAGTCCGAGGAATCAAAGAGTTTCTTGGATTAGGGATTTGAAAATCTGAAGAATTAGGGTTTGGATCAATTCTCAGATTTAGATCATGGGGAATAAACAAAACAGATGTTTAGAAAGATAAGAATAGAAGATAGAATACCTGGAAGAAGTTGGAGGGGCACAAGAAGAAAAGAGAAGAATGAGATCAAGGAAGAGGAAGAGACACCATGAGAGAGAAGAGAGGAAGGAGGCAACCAAATGTTTGCTTTTCATTAATCAACAACTAATCTCCCTTTTAGGGCTTAGCCCACTTAAATAAGCAATAGGAAAACATAAAAGTACTAAAATACCCCTAAAACTAAGCAAAATGTGGAATAAAAAAATAATTTACGCAGAAGGTCGGGCGCTCGGTCAGGCGCCCAAAAACGTCCAGAGAGTTTCGGGTGCTCGGCAGGCTATGTTCGGGCTCTCGAAGACAGTGGTCGGGCGCCCGAAGATAGTGAAAACTGTCCAGCAGGTCTTCTTCCTCCTACACACGTCCTCCCAATGTGGGGCCTTCAATGTGTCAATCATGGAAGTCACTAAGGACACACATCAGCCCCACAATGCAAATCTATCAATTGGTGATCTGGAAGTCACTATCACTAAGGACACACATCGGCCTCACCCAGTGGTCTGGAAGTCACTAAGAACACACATCAGCCCCACAATGCAAATCCATCATGAGTGGTCATCACCAGCGAAAATACCAAAGGTACGTGCTCTCAGTGAATGACGCACTCTATAGTGGTCTAGAGCCAGTGAAAATACCTCAAGGGTACGTGCTCTCAGCAACCAGACCACCCTACGGTGATTAGGCTCGTCAACACACGTCTCGTCTGTGCCATGATATGCATAATTAAACCAACCATTATTATTCCAATTTATAACCAAACCAATTATGACATTCCCTTACAACTAGTGGCCTTTCACTACAATAATTCTCCAAAATATTTCCACATAAGTCCAACTAGGGACATAATCAATAACTTATCTCACAGGACCCTTGGTCCATCAAGTTCATCGGGAATCCCAACAACTTATCTTAACATGACATTCAGTCCAACGAGTCCATATAAGGACATCATAAAAAATATTTCTATACTAGTCCAGCTAGGGACATGATCAAGTTCTCATCTCATTTAACATTTAGTCCAACAAGTCCATCTAAGGGCACCATCAGGAATCTCTCCAATATGTCACTTCCAAAGGCCACTAGTTTAAGGTCTCATCAAATATAGGTAATCGTAACCATCCAAATTCACATTCCACTTCCAGATTCCAAACATGATCAGGAGTGAAAATGACAATTCCAAAATTTATAAATAATTCATAGTTATAAGGAGATTCACATATAGCAAAATTAAACATATGATTTATGGTAAAATCAAACAACAAAGATAATCATGAGACAGAGTAAATTTATCAGTCATAGATGAATAAAACTATTACTTAACTAACATGAAGGCAGAAAGCTCAAGGGGAGGAATCATCACCTTAAGAGTTGAATTACCTACTACTGTTGTTGAGAGGTGCGTGTCCTTAGAATCGAGTCCTAGTTTAAGAATTGTGCAATTGTTCAGTTAGATCCTAGTATTACACACTATCTATGGCCAGGGTTAGTCCTATGGTTCTGATGATCAGGACAGTCTTAACTTCCTATGGCCCCAAACCCTGAATAGGATAGATGGTTTGAATCATAAGGATTTTAAGGTTTCTTGCTTAGTTTAAGCTTAGGCTTTAGGATTTAGATCCAACGTTACTTGGTAGTTCACATCCAATTTCTAGGTGGTCCATCAAATGGTTTGGATAAGTGGTGGACCCCTTGTATGGTCCCACGTAAATTACAAGTTAAAGAGATTTTTAGTTCAGATTTGGTTCCGGGCCATATTTTTGTCTAATTGGAGATCACGTGGGGCCCACATTTAATAAAATAAAAGAGTCATTTGGTAGATCCATAAATAGGCTTAAAAAACTACCAGACATCCTTCCTAGATTGGTTGTATACAATTTATGGCGATGACCCAAAGATGCGTACTTGGAAAACTGTGCAGAAATGTAACCTAGAAATGATTTTGGCCCCACTTTGGGCAGGCTCCATGATCAAATGGGGCCACCTTTTTGCGTTCCTCAAAGTGCCCCTAGTAGACCCAAGTGTGTTCTACAAAAGCTACATAATATGACTTGCTGGATGCACACGTGCAAGTTTTACCGCATGGACAAATATGGCTACTTGAAATTCCTGTGCAGAATTTTTTGCACAACAATTCTCGGCCCCATTTTGGGATCAACTCCCCGATCGTGTGGGCTCCGCTTCGGCCTAGGTAATGTGTCATTCGTGTTGCCACATATACCGAATAAAAGGTCCAAGTGGTTGCCTCTACATTGCTCGCACGTGGGGCCCACCAAGGACACCCAAACATGGCCAAAAACACTAAAATCCAACGTAGATTTCTGGAATAGAAATGGGCGGCAAGCACCAATGTGCATGAAACATAGATCAAAGGTGGGTCCCATCTAGTTGGGCCACATTATTAAGAACTATCAGCCCTACAATGAGGTGCCAAAATAGGTGAACGGCGTAGATAAACTGCATACATCAAGGTGGACCCTACGAGCTGGGCCTTATGAAAGTTTCAATGGTGGACATCACTATCCCCACTGTTCAAGTAGTGCGGTCCACTTGGACTTTGGTTCGGCCTGATTTTTGAGGTTATGTCGTAAAATGGGTTCACAAAATGTATGAACGGTGTGGATGTAAGACATCCATCATGGTGGGGCCACACCAGCCACAGAGTCCCTTGGACAAAGGAAAGGACAGGGATGTCCTTCCTTGGACGCACAGACCAGCGAGGGGTTTCCTCTTTATTGTTTTCATTTTATTTTATATGTATTATTATTTTTTTAGAACTTGTGCGCCACGTGTGAGTATTTGTGCCTGTGTGTGGTCCAACTACCCTAGTGGGGCCATCATCTGGACGGTTTGAATAACACAAATACATCACAGAAGCTTGATTGGGGCTTGATCAAAATGATATTTGTATGGTCTCCACATCCAGACTTCTGTGACATAATGAACAGGTTAGATGATTGTTAAAAATCACGGTGGGGCGCACCATTAGTGGGTCCCTCATCATCATCATCATCATCATCATAATCTACCAATTCATAGGAAAATGCACAAAATAAAGTAGGTGAGGGGGTGTACTCACCTGATCAACGGTTGAGATCGATGGTTGAAATAGATGGATGGTTGAAATGGAAGGAGAGATTGATGGCCCACCAACAACAGTACTCACTCTCTCTCTCTCTCTCTCTCTCTCTCTCACGGTGTAGAAATGGGGAAAGGAAGACGGAAAGGGGATGGGGAGAGAGGGTGTGGACGTCCACTCCTTCCAACATCTATGTATAAATATATTATTATTATTATTTTTTTATGTTGTATTAATGAGGGAATGGGGAGAGGCATGGGAACGTGGGAGAGGTATGGGGTGCATTCATTGCACTACTTATTATTATTATTATTTATTTATTTATTTATTATATTTTTAATGATTAAGGATATTTTTCAAAGTGTCATAATTAGGGGCAATGATTACAAGAGAAGGTTGCTTAGGAGAACACGTGCCAAATGTGGTCCACTCAAGTGAGCGCCACAGCAGGTGGGCCACACAAATTGCACACTTTTTGATGCGGACACAAAAGCATTCAAGGTGTACCAACGAAGAAAGCGCCAACCACAAGTGCCGTCCTTGTGGATAGACGATTATTGAGGAACTGAAGACCCGCTGAAGACCCTTCACATGTGATTGGACACATAGAAGACCCCACTCAGGGAAGACACGTGTGAAGGAAGAAATGAGAAAGAAGGCCGAAGAACTGGAAAATTCGGGCGCCCATCGAGCGCCCGACCACTGCCTTCGGGCGCCCGATTGGGCGCCTGACCATAGTGGGGTGCTCGAACTTTGTTTGACAAGCGCCCGAACCTCTCTGGAGGTTTTCGGACGACTTCGGGCAACTGCTCGGGCGCCTGAACGAGCGCTCGAACTTTCCCGCACTTATGTTTAATTACGCGTTTTGCTTAGTTTTAAGGGTATTTTAGTACTTTTATGTCTTTATTTGCTTATTTAAGTGGGCTAAGGCCCTAAAATCGAATTTAACTTTGATTATTGATTAATGAAAAGCCTATTGGTGCTTCTCTCCTTCTCCCTCTCTCTCATGGTGATGTTTCTTCTTCCTTGATAACCCTCTTTCTACCTATTTTCTTCTTATGTCCCTCTAACCCTTCTTCCAGGTAATTCTATCTTTTCTAACCTATTTGCTTCATTAACCACAATCCAAAAAATTTGATTTTTAGCATAAACCCTAAAGTTTTCAGATTTTCAAATCCCTAATCCGAAATCCCTTGATTTCCTGGATTAGAGATTCCTCTTGATTGGTTCGGTTATAGCCCTGCATGATCGGGAGGTCCTATCCCTCGCCGGATCCAACTCTAGTTATAATTGAAACTCAAACTCCGTGGTTGTGACGATTGGCCCGATCCATTGTAAGCTCCTTGTGGATTTTCTTAGTTTATGATGAGTGATTCTGGATTTTAGATTATTTATTCCTTTTAATTTCCGTTGTTTAATTATGTTCATGAGCATGCATCATAATTAGGGCTGTCCTACGTCAAATTCGGTATCAGAGAATAGGCTTGCATGGTTTTTGTTTAGATCGAGTTATCAAATTAGGGTTTTGTTTTTGGTCTGTTTTAGGAAAGTTCCAGATTTAGAAAGTTCCAATTTTTGAAACTTTCCAACTTTAGAAAGTTTCTTAATTTGGAAAATTTTCAGATTTTAGTTGTTTCCTGTCTTAATTTAATTGTGTCAGTTCATATTAGTTTTGCATTCATCGCATGTATCTTGTGAGTCATAGCACCTAGTAGTCTAGTTGGGTAGAGTTTGGTTCAAGTTTTAATTGTATGCCCACGAGAAGAGGTAGAGGTTTCGGACTTCAACCTACCATGAATAACGAGCAGTTATCTGAGCAACTTGCCCAATTGATTACAAAAGATAATTGCTCTAGAAGCAAGTCAAAAGCGTGAGTTTGCCCGCCTTGAGAACCAAATCACCACTACCATGACTAAGGTCGAGCAACTAGAGGCGTCCCAAAGGGAAAACCTCGCTGTAGGGGATGATGCGCACTCCCAGGTGGGAGGAATCATTGAAGATGCCGCACGTGGAGGTAGTGAGGATAGGGATCGTGGTAATGGTCGTGGTGTTGTGCGAGAAGCACGAGCCACATGTGATCATCAAGACCGCTATGATCTAGATGAGCATGTGATGAAAAGTGTGAGACTTGAGGCCTCGAGTTTTGATGGGCGTCTGGATCCCAAGGCATTCCTTGACTGGGTTGCTGACATGGACTACTACTCTGAGTGGTATGGCATGTTAGAAAACCGTCAAATGCGGTTTGCTAAGATGAAGCTTGTGGGCCAAGCCAAGCTATTTTGCACCAACACTGAGCGTAAGATAGAAAGAGTTGGTAGAGCCCCTATCACACATTGGTATGAGATGAAAGAGAAGTTGAAGGAGAAGTACCTTCCTCTCTCATACCGTCAGAAGCTCCTTGACCAATGGCAATCCTCACGCCAAGGGTCAATGTCTGCCGCTGACTACATCGCTAAATTTGAAGAATATATGATGCGATGTGATATCCAAGAAGACTCTCTAGTAATGCTCTCGCGTTTCAAGACGGGCCTTCGTGCGGATCTTCAGCGCGAGCTTATGACTTGGCCCTTAATGGACTTGGATGAAGCATATCAAGTCGTGCAGGAGTTAGAGCAACATCTGAAGGCTCCTGTCGTTCGTCGTTTTGAGTCCTGAGACTCCAGTGCTAGATCTAGTTCCCAGGGGACTAGACCTAATGTTGGTAGTCAACCTAGAGTACATGCGACTATTCCGCCTAGGCCTAGGGAGGACAAGGGCAAGGGGGTTCTTGGTGCCGGTCCTAGCAACATGAGCTAAGTGAGGTGCTATGAGTGTGGCAATCTTGGCCACATGTCTAATCAGTGTCCTACGAAGAGCCGTGGAAAAGCTTTAGTTGTGGGCGAGTCCCACGAGAGTGGAGATAACCAGGGTGATTATGAAGTTGAAGAGTATCACCCTGAAGGAGGACTTACTGATGAGGAATAATTAGATGGAGAAGCAACGCTTGTAGTAGTCAGGCGTGTGCTAGCTCAGTGTAGAAGTAGTGTTGACTGGCGTCGAAACACTATCTTCTACACTATTGCCAAGTGTGGTGAAAAGAATTGTAAGGTGATAGTGGACAGTGAAAGCTGTCAGAATGTGATTTCCACTAGCACCTTAGATTGCTTGAAACTGAAATCCACACCTCATCTTGACCCATATAAAGGTTCTTGGGTTGACAAGACATCCCTTCCTGTCACCCATCAATGTTTAGTCCCCATCGAGTTTGGGTCATACAAGGAGTCCCTGTGGTGTGATGTTTTACCTATGGATGTGGGACATGTTATCCTAGGTAGACAGTGGCTATTCAATAATGATGTCACAATCTTTGGCCGTTCGAATGCGTGTACTTCATGCATAACGGTAAGAAGATCAAACTTAACCCCATGCCACCTGATAACACACTAGGGAAGAAGAAGGATGAAAAGGCAAGTGAGCCTAAAGGAGTGGGGAAATCCAAGCCTAAGTCTCTCCATATAATCAGCGCAAGAGAGTTTGAAAAAGAGGCTAAGGAGGATTCTATGGTGTATGCCCTTGTGGCTAGAGAGATTACACTTAAGGTTCCATCAGAGTTGCCCCGTGAGGTGACCTCGGTCATGAAAGAATACAGTGATGTATTTCCTGAAGACTTACCGAATGAGTTGCCACCTATGAGGGACATATAACATGCCATTGATCTTGTCCTAGGGTCTATTCTACCGAACCTTCCTCATTACAGGATGAACCCTACAGAGCATGCTGAGTTGAAGAAGCAAGTTGATGAGCTTCTGCAAAAGGGTTTCATCCAAGAAAGTATGAGCCCGTATGCCGTGCCTGCATTGTTACGTCAAAGAAAGACGGCACGTGGAGCATGTGTGTGGACGGCCGTGCCATAAACAAAATCACTGTCTAGTATAGGTTCCCTATACCTAGACTTGATGATATGCTTGACATGATGGCCTGGTCCACTATATTCTCTAAGATAGATCTCAAGAGTGGATATCACCAAATCCGTATACTCCTAGGAGATGAGTGGAAGACTGCGTTTAAAACAAAAGATGGGTTGTATGAGTGGTTGGTCATGCCCTTCGGCTTGACTAACGCACCCAGTACTTTCATGCAGGGTGATGACACAAGTTTTGAGGCCGTTCATGGGAAAATTCTTAGTGGTGTACTTTGACGACGTTCTTATTTATAGTACCACTAAGGAATCACACCTTGAACATTTGAAGCGGGTCTGTAGCGTCCCTAGGAATGAAAAGTTGTACGCTAATCTTAAGAAATGTGCGTTCATGTCTAGTCAAGTTGTGTTCTTAGGATTTATAGTGTCATCTGAAGGAATGCGCGTAGACCCTGAAAAGGTTAGGGCTATAGTTGAGTGGCCTGAACCGAGGAACATTCACGAGGTGCGAAGCTTTCACGGCTTAACAACTTTTTATCGTTGGTTCATTAAGGGTTTTAGCACGATCATGGCTCCCATCACCGAGTGCATGAAAAAGGCAGAGTTCGTGTGGTCTAAAGCCGCAGTCAAGGCTTTCAAGGAAATTAAGGGCAAGATGGTAGAAGCTCCTGTCATATGTCTACCTGACTTTTCTAAAGTCTTTGAAGTAGTGTGTGATGTGTCTGGTGTCGGTATAGGTGGAGTGTTAAGTCAAGAAAGACACCCAATGGCCTATTTCAGTGAGAAACTGAATGAGGCAAAATAAAAGTACTCCACTTACGACAAAGAATTTTATGCGGTAGTGCAATCCCTGAGACATTGGCGACACCATTTCTTACCGCAGGAATTTGTTTTGTTTTCTGACCATGAGGCTTTGAAATATTTGCATTCTCAGAAGAAACTCAACCCAAAGCATGCTAAGTGGGAAGCGTTTCTTTAGGAATATTCGTTTGTTCTGAAACACAAGGCCGGGGTTGAAAACAAACCAGCGAATGCCCTTAGTAGAAGAGCGACGTTGCTCAACTCTTTGAGTGTAGAGGTCGTTGGATTTGAGCAATTGAAAGATAAATACCTCACATGTCCTGATTTTGGGGGTACTTACGCGTCACTCTCTAGTGACCAACGTATTATGGGTGAGTATGTTCTTAAAGATGGCTTCCTTTTCAAAGGAGACAGACTCTGTATTCCCCGTATATCCCTTCGTGAATTCCTCATCTGGGAGCTTCATTTAGGAGGGATAGCTAGCCATTTTGGTCGTGATAAGACCATTGCCTTCATGGAAGATTGTTTCTATTGGCCAAGTCTTAAGCGAGACGTAGCCAAAATTTTATGGCATTGTCGTACATGTCAACTGGCAAAGAAAAATACCAGGCTGTATACGCCATTGCCAGTGCCACATGCTCCATGGCAGGACATTAATATGGACTTCGTGCTTGGGCTTCCTAAGACAATCAAGAAGCACGATTCCGTTTTTGTTGTTGTTGACCATTTTTCTAAGATGGCGCATTTCCTCCCATGTTTGAAAACGTCGGATGTGTCTCATGTTGCTCACATCTTTTTTGATGGTGTGGTGCGTCTCCATGGGTTACCTAAAATCATAGTGTCTGATTGTGACGTCAGATTTACTAGCTATTTTTGGAAGACACTTTGGCACATTATGGGAACCCGTTTGTAATTTTCTACCGCTTACCACCCACAAACAGATGGTCAAACTGAAGTGGTAAACCGTAGTCTTGAAAATCTTCTACGTTGTTTAGTGGGTGAATATGTTAAGACTTGGGACCTAATTTTACCAACTGTTGAATTTGCTTATAATAGGTCAGTTAATAGATCTACAGGGTTGAGTCATTTTGAAATTGTAAGTGGGTATAAACCTAGAATGACCATAGATCTCTTACCTATGCCTGTTACCCAAAGGTCTTCGGAATCAGCTGATGCATTTGCACACCATATTCATGATTTGCATACACATATTAGATAGCAGATAAATAAGAGCAATGATGATTATAAAATTTCAGCTGATTCTCATTGTAGAGCGCAAGAATTTCAGGAAGGAGACTACGTAATGGTGCGAATAAGGCCAGAGATATTCTCTCAAGGATCCGCTAAAAAGTTACAAGCGCGTAGTGCTGTACCATTCAAGATATTACAAAAGGTTGGGTCCAATGCGTATCGGATTGACCTTCCACCTGAAATGGGCATTAATCCAACTTTTAATGTGGAAGATCTAGTCCGTTCCTATAATTCCATTGTTGACCCATTGCCCCTTTCATGGCCTTTTTCTGATTTTGCTACACAACCTCGTCCACCTCTTCCCCCACCCATTACCCATAAAGAAGAAATTGAGGAGATTTTGGATGACGAGATAGTATCTACGAGAGATGGAGGTTTTCAGAGGTATCTTGTCAGATGGAAAAACAAACCATCGTCTGACTCTACGTGGCTGTAGGGTGAAGTGTTGCAGAGTATTGATCCAGATCTACTAGAGCGCTACAAAAGTTTCAACTCGTTGGAGTCGAGTTTTTCTCACCCGGGGGGAATTGATGCGGACACAAAAGCATTCAAGGTGTACCAACGAAGAAAGCGCCAACCACAAGTGCCGTCCTTGTGGATAGACGATTATTGAGGAACTGAAGACCCGCTGAAGACCCTTCACATGTGATTGGACACATAGAAGACCTCACTCAGGGAAGACACGTGTGAAGGAAGAAAGGAGAAAGAAGGCCGAAGAACCGAAAAATTCAGGAGCCTATCGGGCGCTCGATAGCCTTCGGGCGCTTGAACTTTGTCTGACGAGCGCCCGAACCTCTCTGGAGGTTTTCGGACGACTTCGGGCGACTGCTCGGGCGCCCGACCGAGCGCCCGAACTTTCTCGCACTTATGTTTAATTACGCGTTTTGCTTAGTTTTAGGGGAATTTTAGTACTTTTATGTCTTTATTTGCTTATTTAAGTGGGCTAAAGCCCTAAATTCGAATTTAACTTTGATTATTGATTAATGAAAAGCCTCTTGGTGCTTCTCTCTCTCAAGGTGTGCCGTACCGGTTACGTATCGGCCGTACCGGCCGATACGTACCGGAAACGGCCGGTACTGTTACGCGATACGGGGTCCAAATCGGGGACCCCGAAAATTTGGACCGTAACGGCCGGTACGGCCCAAAACGGCCGTTACGCCCCCCGTAACGGTAAAAAAACGGTAACTTTTTTTTTTTTTTATTTATAAATAGTTGCTGTTTTGTAATTTCTTCCCACTTTTCTTCCCCCTATTTCTTTTCTAATCTGTTCTTTTGCTAAAAACGACCATAATTAGTCTATTTTGGAGAATTAAAACGACCAATTTCTACGATTTGGATGAATCGAAGCTCCGTGGGCCATTTTTCGAAGAAATCCGAAAATACGTATTTATACATTTTTCTTCCTCTAATCACTTTTTTTCCACCTTGATATGATGTTGTAGCCATTTTAAAATGTTAAAATGTGTATTTCAAGATTATGCAACTGATTTTTATATTTTTTTTATATTTTTTTTAATTTCTGTCTATTTTCGGATTAATATTAAAAATTAGTAAAAATCATGTTTTTTTTTTTTTTTTTCTGGTTTAATGGTTGGATAACATGTGTTACTTATAGTAGGACACAATCATGTGCATTTTACAGATGATGCACATGATTTGCTATTTTTTTTGTATTTTTTTTAATTTCGGAATAATTTCGGAATAAATTTAAAAATTAGGAAAAATCATTTTTTTCAAAAAAAATTCTGGTTTAAAGGTTGGATAATATGTGTTACTTATAATAGAATATAAGCATGTGCATTTTACAGATTATGCACATGGTTTGTTATTTTTTTTTGGTATTTTTTTAATTTCGGAATAATTTTAAAATTTAGGGAAAATTAATATTTTCAAAAGGAAATTCTGATTTAAAGGTTTGATGACATGTGTTACTTATAATAGAACATAATCATGTGCATTTTACAGATTATGCACATGGTTTGCTATTTTTTTTGTATTTTTTTAATTTCGAAATAATTTTAAAAATTAGGGAAAATTAATATTTTCAAAAAAAAATTCTGATTTAAAGGTTGGATGACATGTGTTACTTATAATAGAACATAATCATGTGCATTTTACAGATTATGCACATGGTTTGCTATTTTTTTTGTATTTTTTTAATTTCGGAATAATTTTAAAAATATGGGAAAATTAATATTTTCAAAAAAAAATTCTGATTTAAAGGTTGGATGACATGTGTTACTTATAATAGAACATAATCATGTGCATTTTACAGATTATGCACATGGTTTGCTATTTTTTTTGTATTTTTTTAATTTCGGAATAATTTTAAAAATTAGGGAAAATTAATATTTTCAAAAAAAAATTCTGATTTAAAGGTTGGATGACATGTGTTACTTATAATAGAACATAATCATGTGCATTTTACAGATTATGCACATGGTTTGCTATTTTTTTTGTATTTTTTTAATTTCGGAATAATTTTAAAAATTAAGGAAAATCATTTTTATCAAAAAAATTTTGGTTTAAAGGTTGGATAATATGTGTTACTTATAATAGAATGTTATCATGTGCATTTTACAGATTATGCACATGGTTTGTTATTTTTTTGGTATTTTTTTAATTTCGGAATAATTTAAAAAATTAGGGAAAATCATCTTTTTCAAAAAAAAATTCTGGTTTAAAGGTTGGATAACATGTGTTACTTATAATAGAACATAATCATGTGCATTTTACAGATTATGCATATGGTTTGTTATTTTTTTTGTATTTTTTTAAATTTCGGAATAATTTTAAAAATTAGAGAAAATCATTTTTTTTCAAAACACATGGAGAATCATATTTATAGATTAATGAGTAATGACTAATGTATGTTTATATTTTTATTTTTTCGATAGGTTTTGCCGTTTTGGAGCTTCGTAGTTGTACTTTGTAGGCTGTAGCCCATAGGGTTTAGTATTTGAATTTAGTAGTTAGTACTTGATTTCATTATCTGTATTTAAGATTTACAATTACATTTATAAATTTTAAAATCTAAGTATTTCACTCTTAGACTCAGTATCTAAGTGACATAGCCACATCACATAAGCCATCTCTAATTAAAAAATGTCTGGGACTGGAACTGGAAGTGGAACTGCAAATGAGGATATTGGATGGGAACATTGTCAGAGGGTAGGTGGTGGAAGGCACCAAATAAAATGCAACTATTGTGATAGAGTAATAAATGGTGGAATTACGCGACTTAAACAACATTTGGCAAATCGAAAGGGTCAAGTTGCAGGATGCACCAAAGTTCCCAAAGAGATAATGATACAGATGCAAGCCAATTTAGAAGAGTCAAAGGGGAAACGAGCTGCTGTGCAGAAAAAGAAAGATGATATCCTTGATCGAGCCCGACAAGAGGTGTTTGGTCCAGAATATATGGGCGTTCGTGGCGAAGACATCATTGATTCTGGGGAAGATTCTGATCGAGAAATGACTATAGCTAGGAGAGAAAGCGTGCGCTATGCTCGTGAAGAGGAAGAACGTCGATGCACGTTTGGTTCAAGTGCGAGTGGGAGTGGGAGTGGCCAGGGGAGTACAACTGTAGCCCCAACGGGAAGTACAGCTGGGGTTGGAGGGGGTATGCTTGGTGGATTAAGGCGTATGTTTAGCAGCCGGCGGGGCACATCTTCACATGTAGCTCGTCATCCTATAGATGTAGATGTGGAAGAAGAAGATGTGCCTAGGAGACCCTCTGTTGATCCGATCCTCTTTAGGAAAGAATCTAGTAAACAAAAGAAGATAAAATAAATGTGGAGTAGAACTTCTGTTGAGAAACTGGGTAGGGCAGCAGCAAAGTTATTTATACATGCCAACATACCCCCTAATGCGGCAAACTCTCCATATTGGCAGGTGGTAATTGATGCAGCAGCAGAAGCAGGTGAAGGAATTAAAGCTCCCACAGCCAAGGAGATTAGGGGAAAATGGACAGACGCAGAGTATGCAGATACAAAGGTATACGTAAATACCTTTAAACCCATATGGCAGGCCAGAGGATGCACGATCATGTGTGATGGTTGGACTGGCCCAATAAGACGCAGCATGATCAACTTTATGGTGTATTGCCACTTGGGAACAGTGTACCACAAGTCAATTCATGCCTCGGATGAAATAAAAAATGCTAAATATATTTTTAGCTTGATGGATAAAGTAGTGGATGAGATTGGGGAGGAGAATGTGGTGCAGATTGTGACAGATAATGAAGCAACATATAAGTCTGCAGGAAATATGTTGATGCTAAAGAGAACACATATATTTTGGTCACTGTGTGCTGCACATTGTATTGATCTTATATTGGAAGATATTGGAAAGAGAAAGAATGTTAAGGAAATGGTTGAAAAAGCAAAAGAAGTGACAACATTTATTTACAACCATAATCACCTAGTTGCAATAATGAGGAAGTTCACGAAGGGACGAGAGTTGCTTAGGCCAGCGGCGACTAGATTTGCAACAAACTTTATAGCTTTAGAGAGTTTGTATCAGCATAGGGGAGAGTTGAGTGAAATGTTTGCTTCCCAACAATGGCTCAACACAAAATATGGGAAGAAGACATCAGGGACGCCGGTTGATGTTGTAAACACCATAAGAGACAACAAATATTGGAAGAGGGTTAAGAAAATTTTAAAGGTGATGGAACCACTGATGAGGGTACTTCGTCTTGTTGAAACCGATGAAGCACCTACGATGGGCTTCCTCTACGACGCCATGGATAAAGCGAAGTTGGCAATTAAACGTGATTGTTCAAGCTGGCAATCTTACTGGAATTTGATCGACAAAAGATGGACAAATCAGCTCCACCACGATATTCATGCAGCAGGTTATTACCTAAATCCTAGGTATAGATATGCCCAATCATTTGTTATGGATGATGAGATTCGTATTGGATTAAAGAACGTGATAAAGAGATTAGAGCCTGACTTAGATGTACAAATAAAGGCTTTGAATGAATTGGATATATTTGGAACTCGCCAGGGTAGCTTTGGAGATACTCTTGCACAACATGCAGTACTTAAGTTGCACCCCGCCGACTGGTGGATAAATTTCGGAGAGGACACACCGGCTCTCCAAAAAATTGCAGTAAGGATTTTGAGCCAAACAATGTCTTCCTCTAATTGCGAAAGAAATTGGAGTTGTTTTGCACTTATTCATACGAAGAATAGAAATAGAATTCAGACTAGGACGTTAGATAGACTTGTCTTTATGCATTACAACATGAGGCTAAGAATGCGCATGCATTCAAGGAGGCCTACCAGTAATGCCGGTGATGGGGATTATTGTCCAATAAACTTGGACAATATTTATGATGAGGATGACCCACTTCTACCTTGGTTGGAAGTAAGGGAAAAAGAAATAGAAGATGATAGTGAAGAAATAGAAGTTGAAGACCCAGAAATACGCAGGGCACAGCAAGAGAGTCGTGCATTTGTGTTGGACCCAGAAAGGGGGGCGGATTTCATGCAAACTCAGCAGAAGAGTGCGAGCTCTAGCGATACTGAAACAGATGATGATGATGATGATGATGATGATGATGCACCTAATGCTGGTCCCACTTCTGGCATTGCTCAACCCACCGGGGCTACTGATACCATACAGCCGTCTACGGATCGCGAGGCTGATGAACTTCGACGAAGCAAGCGGGGCCAAGGGGGTCGAACTTATGAGTGTACTGAGTCACGATACAGCCAGCAAGAGCCTGGCTCCAGTAGTGCACCTGCAGGTCCTGCACCTACAGGTCCTGCACCTACAGGTCCTGCACCTGCACCGCAATCTACACCGACAGATCTGGAACATCAGCATGCGTATGGGTATGATCCGAGGAATTATGGGTATTCTTACAGCCAATGGGATTATAGGGAACCTGTTCCGCCACTTTCATGTTAGAGTAGTCCTCCTGACGCTGTTCCGCATCTACCATATGAACCAAATCCAAGTTATTCATCTCAATCTCAACAGCCTGGCCCTAAATACGAGTACCAGTATGGGCACGGCTATTCGACGGGCACTAGTAGATATCCTCACTCAGGGTCAGAATCTTTGCCTAGTCAGGATCAGTCATCATCAGGTTTCGTTGACCTGATCTTTCCCTCTGGCACTGAATATTATGGATATGCAACAACAAGACCGCAACAACCCGATGATGATGACGACGACGACGTGGAGGTTGAGCAACCACAACAAAGCAGGTTTTCATTTTGGTGGTGAGTTCCGATTTGGTGAGTCTTTTCCATTACCCATATGGTCATACATTCACAAAAAAAACACACACTTTACATTGTTGAACTTGTGTTTAAAATTACTCCCCTGACAAGTGACAACCAGTCAAGTAATCTTTAATCAACATGCTTGCAGGGGAGTATATCAGGTATTACTAATTTTTTTTTCTACTTTAGAATGTTCAATTGGCAAGACAAGAGTCGGTCATAGATTCAAGATAAGAGAAGTCTTAATACATTATTTTTTGCAAGTCCTCACTCCTCACTCCTCAGGTATGTAAATAAATTGTAAATAATATAAAGTAAATTATAAAAAATAATAGTACATGTGAAAATTGAAATACTTTGATGTTACATTTATTCTAATATACATATTATTGGTATTAGACAGTTAGAAATTTGAATTTATAAGTTCTGCAGTTAATTCCAGGTTATTAGCTTCATAAATTCACCAGACAGCCCGATACAGCTTTTTCACCAAAGAGTAGACCGCTTCACCACCATAAACATGTTCAAAATTATAAATGAATGCATATTTGGGATGTTTGGAATTTTCTGATTTAATCCATATTTTTTTAATATTTTTTGGCAAAGAAAAAAAAAAAAAGTTGACCGTTACGGGGGGCGTATCGGCCGATACGGGGCCGTATCGGCCGATACGGCCCGTATACGTATCGGAAACGGTGGGCACCGTTACGCCCACCGAAACCGATACGGGACACCTTCTCTCTCCCTCTCTCTCATGGTGATGTTTCTTCTTCCTTGATAACCCTCTTTCTTCTATTTTCTTCTTATGTCCCTCTAACCCTTCTTCCAGGTAATTCTATCTTTTCTAACCTATTTGCTTCATTAACCACAATTCCAAAAATCTGGTTTTTAGCATAAACCCTAAAGTTTTCAGATTTTCAAATCCCTAATCCGAAATCCCTTGATTTCCTGGATTAGAGATTCCTCTTGATTGATTTGGTTATAGCCATGCAAGATCGGGAGGTCTTATCCCTCATCGGATCCAACCCTAGTTATAATTGAAACTCAACTCCATGGTTGTGACGGTTGGCCCAATCCATTGCAAGCTCCTTGTGAGTTTTCTTAGTTTATGATGAGTGATTCTGGATTTTAGATTAATTATTCCTTTTAATTTCCGCTGTTTAATTATTTTCATGAGCATGCATCGTAATTAGGGCTGTCCTACGTCACTTTTCATGGTCTAAGATCAAAAGACCATAAATTTGCGCTTGGGTATCGATTGGTGTGCGGTTTTCGCCGATGCGACCGCAGTGACGGCGCGGTTGACATGACAAAGGTTTCACGATCATCTGAGATAAATTACTGGGGTCCGATACTAAGTGCTCAAGGGTGTCGCGCATGGGCAATCGAAGGCCTTCATCGAGACGCGTGTGTACTTAGGCTGCGTTACGAAGAACCGAGGTCTCACAACCTACCCTCCTAACAAAAGTTTCGTCCAGGTTGGGATTCCAAAAACACTGTCTCATGTGTAGCCTTTAAAATTTTTAGGCTTTAATTAGTGTGTAAATATATGATTTCACGATTTATTCGAAGGAAAGAAGAATTTAAGAGAACACCCATGTATTGGAAGACTAGGGTGTTACACATCTTCAGTATGATCTCTATGAAGAAATGCATTCCTCATATTAAGCTGATATAAGGGCAAATCTAAATTTGTGGTAACATAAACAACAACTTGCATAGAGTTAAGCTTTACCACAAGGGAAAATGTCTTTAAATAGTCAACTCTTAGGGTTCGAGAGTATCCTTTAATAACCAATTGAGCTTTTACCGATCTACTGAACTAACAAGGTTATTCTTCATTGTATACACCCATCGACGCCTGACCACATGTTTTCGCAGACAATTTTGCTATAGTGTAAGTCTGATTCTAATAAAGTGTTACCATCCATAGCTCATTTCCATCTATCATGACTGGGAGCTTCTTGGAAAGAATGAGTAACAAAGCAAATTTTTGAAAGGAAGGGGATACACCATTAATGGAAACAAACTCAAAAATAGGATGTTGAGTGTAAGAACATATACCTTTGCGAAGAGCGATAGGTAAATCGCCTTCATTAGACGCTAAAGATGAAGATTCGTGAGGACAATGATTTTCGTATGAAGTAGGAGGATTGGTAGGAGGCACAATTGTATAATGTTTGTTTTCATGGTTGGAACGTTTGGAGTAGACTTGTAGAGGAGCTAAACGTTGTATAGGCATCTCACCTACCGAAGGTTCTGTGTCAGGCATAATGGGTAGACTAGTATTAGAAATCTCTCAAAACTACATGGACTTGCCTCCTTAAGAGAAATAAGGAGCATGCTCAAAGAATGTGACATCAACTGTTACATAAAATTTATGAGAGATTGGATTGTAGCATTTGTTTTCTTCTTTGGGTATGTGAGTATCCATAAAGATACACTTGATGGCCTTTGGTTCAAACTTATCAAGAATATGATGATCTAACTAATTAGGAAACACGCAACCGAACACCTTAGGAGGAATGAAAAACATGGGAATGCCAAGACAAAACAGGAAAAAAAGGGGATTTACCATCTAAAATAGATGAAGGCATTCAATTTATAAGAAGATATGCAGCTAAGACTTAATCACTCGAGATTATTTTGGAACCTTCATATTTAACAATAGTGCTCGAGCAACCTTAAGTAAATGCTGATTCTTACATTCAGCTGCACCTATTGTGTCCTGTTTGTAGATGAGGTTTGATGAATAATGCCATGAGATGAAAGATGTGAATTAAATTTATGAAATACATATTCCCTAGCATTATCTAAACGTAAAATACACACCTTGGTATCTAGTTGTGTTTGCACTTCCATATGAAATTCCTTAAAGCAAGAAAACACTTTAGAGTGGCCTTTCATTAAGTGTAAGTATGTCATGCGAGAATAATCATCCACAAAAAAAAGAATAAAGTACTTGGAAGCAAATAAACAAGTAGTACAAAACAGATCCAAACATCATAATTTATCGAAGAGAAAGGACTATTACTTCTTTTGTCCACAGGAGGTGGAAACGGGACTCTATGATGCTTGCTTAACTAGCAAGCTTCACATTTGATCTTAGACACATATGACAACGTTGAAGCAAGTCTCTATAAACTATTTAAGGAAGGTGACCGAGCTTGTAATGCCATTGCTGAGTTGAGATAACCATCCGCAGTGTAGCGCTAATTATTGCCATTGCTGAGATAATGAAGACCATTTGCTTCATGTCCTCCACCAATCATCCTCATTGTCTTTAGATCCCGAAATTCACAATAGGAACGATAAAATGTAATAGAACAGTTCAAGGATTTGGTTAGCTTATTTATTGACGATAAGCTCAAATGAAACTTAAGAATATATAACATTAATGACAATGGAAGAGATGAAGTAGGACAAATAGTACCCAACGCAGATATGTTGGTTGTAGTGCCGTTTGCTAATGTCATGGAGGACATAGAAATAGACTTATCTAAGACAAAACACTTGTGCCTACTAATCATATTGTTTGAAGCTCCAGAATCAATAACCCAAGGAACTCTTTTAGAGGACGCAAGACATATCATACTTGATTGAACAAAAGTAGCAGTGCAGGAGGATGCATGGGTAGAACAATCTTTTAGTAATTTGACATACTCATCCTTGGACAATGTACTATATCACCTATGATACCTTATTCGGAATGGGCTAAGATGGGCTTAGAGACATAACCCTCAGAATCGCTATTAGAATATTGAACCTAATTTGCCCAAGCTGGCTTACTAATGAGATCCCAATACCCATCGATAGCGTTATTAGAAAGATCTCAATGAGAGCAGTGCCAATTACTAAGACCACGACTAGGTTTGCCACCAAAATTGTACCACAACCTCCTTAAGTATTCTTACCACTAAAACAACCTCCTTATGAATCTCTACCACTAAATCATCCGCCGCAACCACATCTACCACGACTTCCTCCATCTCCCCTACTAAAAGAAATAAGCACCGAGTGATTTGACACATGGTTTTAAAAATCGATATTGTATCAATTGATTTGGGTGTATTTTCTTTGTATCGGCACGTGACATGGGTTTGTATCGACTCTTGTTGGAAAATCGATACCATATTTGCAAATATGGCTTGTATCAGCACTGATATGTCATACTTGTATCTATATTGATACATCATACCTATATCTGTGGGGGCTTGAATATCCCGAGCTGGTCCCCCATTTTCATTTTTTTTCCTTTCTTCTCCTTAAGAAAGTTTTTAAGTGAGGGATTGTTTTACGCCCATTTCTAACTAGATCTACAACATTTTTGAAGATTAAATAAAGTTTTTTACATCGAATCAAAGGATTGAAGGTCGGGTATCCGATTTGGAGAAAAAGGTAAAAACCGATATATATATATATATATATATATATATATATATATATATATATATATATATATATATATATATATATATATATATATATATATATTCATATTCTTACTTGAATCAAGTCGAATCAACATGATAACCCCAAATTGATCAGATCATGCTTGATTTGTTTTTGATTTTTTTTTCAATTTACACTGGAATTTTTTGAAAATTTTGGGACTTAATTTTTTTTTCGAACTAATTATTGTAATGATGCATGAAGAGTTTTTTTGATGCTATGGATCTACAGATTTCACCCATGCATTGATTAAATACTATTTTTTAAACGTTATTTTATTTTCAATTAATTTTTTGAGCATTTTATGAAAATTTTATTTTTTGAAAATAATTTTAGTGAAAGACGAAGCAAGAAGGCATCCGCTGTTCCCCCTCTCCCTCTGTTCTTTTGACAAAGTAAGATACCTCCATGGATGGACCATCGGAGAGATCTGCTGAAAAGGAAGAGGGAATCGACGGGAAGGGTGATATCAAAGGTGGTGAGAAAGATTTGGAAGGCTGGACTACTGTTTCACGCTCGAAATCAGAGCGAAATGTAAGAGGTAAAAACAGGGTGGAGAAATCTGATAACCCGACGCTGTTTGTGAAAGGATTTCCAGCAGGATGGGTATAGGTCAACTTCGCAAGGGTGTTTGGTAAGGCTAAGGGTCGTCATGGATGTGGTCATTCCTTATGACAGGTCCACAACGAAGCCCGGAGGATTTGCATTTGTAAGCATGAGCACTGAAGAGGAGCTGAGCCGTGCATTGGAGATGCTGCATGGGGAGATTTTCAGGTGGCGTCAAGCTAATGGTGCAAAGAGCGAGGTTCAGACTAGAAATGAAGACCAAGGCCATAGTCGTTCCAATGCAACAAAAGCACATTAGCAAAGAAAGGGTAGGGGAGAAGGGGATTGAGAAAATAACCTTGGAAGGAAAGCAGCTGGGGACTTCCTCCTTCGAGTTCGGATCACAGACTTTCAAGGAGGTTGTGAATCAAGAAGGGAGCTCTGCAAGCCCAGCAACACAAGACAGAGCCAACGCCCCCCCTCAGGTCTCAGGTAGTTCCGACGAAGAGGGGTAGTCACTGAAATTATGGGAGGTGAAAAGGCCATTTGCATCTTACCAGGATGTGATTAATCGATCCTAGGAGTCCATGTAGTATTCTGTGGTCACCACTACTAAGGAAAACGCTTCCATATCTCAGGTGAAGGAATGGATGGACGAATGCTGCAGGCTAAAACTTAAGATGTTCAAAATCAGGCCCTTGAGCTTTAATGAGTTGTGGATTTCTGTAAGTCCAGGTTTTAGTCTAGACCTACTCACCATGGCCATTGCTTTACGCTCAGATGGCCCCATTATCAAGATTCAAAGATGGGAAGAGTTTTCTTCTTTCGGATTTGAGGACCACTGGTTCTTGATCTGGTTGGTTCCAATGGAGTTTTGGTGTTACTAGTTTTTCGTAGCGACAACCTCTTGCTTGGGGGAGGTAGTGGAGTTGGATCCGAAGACGACTGTAAGGGAGGAAGTGGGACTCATCAGGGCGCGTTTTCGACGAAAAAAGGGGTCGACACCTCCATCCTTCATCTCCGTCTATGTGGGAGACACAAGATTCATTCTTCTGATCCAAAGGTGGGTGGATGGTGACGCTGCACCAAGGTGGGGAGATTTGCACAGAGTTCGGGAGAGGGCCGCGACGTCGGAACCGCCGCGAAGCATATCCGTGGAGGAAGATGGTGCACCAGAGAAGTATCCCTCAGGAGCAAATTATCAGGAAGGGGACCTGTGTCTCATAGACAACGATAAATCTAATACAACTGGCGATAATTGGTCGGTGGGAGAGGCACATGGTGTTTTCGCTCCTGCGGGAGCTCAAGAGGGGGCTATTCCACCCCCATTCGATGGTGAGGAGCTTCCTCCGGACACAAACCTGGATCCAACTTGGCCACCTGGTGGAGTTCTAACGGGTTAGATTCGACGACGAGGCTGAAATGGTTCCCGAACTTGGCTTCGAAGCTATTACCGTACCTACTTTAAGTTTTGAAGCAGGCATAATGACATCTTTTGACGTGTGTAACCCGGAATTCCGATCGATGGATCTATCATGAGCCGGAGACTAAAAAAAATAAATACGTGAGAAGCACGCTCTCCAAGCGAATACACTCTCATCTATTCGCACGTGCGTAGATTCTTTTGGATTTACCTCTCGACATTCGGACTCGCAAGGAATGCTCTGCCAACTGTCTTTGCTGTGAATAGGGACGGAAGTGCTAACATGCAACTTTCCTCGTTCGTTGGGGATTCTCGGCTGAGCACGGAGATCGATCCATGTAGGCTGTCGAATGCATATGAAGACGTGGGATCGGAGTTGGCAGACGCAGAAGATGTGGAGTTGATAGAGGGTATGCTCCCGCTAGCACACTATGACGGTGATGGGGACACATTCTAGGAGGCTTTCGACGTCACACCACTCTGTATGGAGAAGCTGCAGATCATCCCAAAGGCAATCAATTCGTCTATGGAGTATTCCAGAAGTGAGAATCTCATCAACATTTCAGAAGAACATCGCAGATGGGCTAGGGATGTGATGGAAAGGGTGGGTGGGCTTGTCGGGGTGACATATGGAGTCTCCGAAGAGGATGTGCGCCTTTCTTTCGATTCGCTCAAGCCAGGGTAGCGCTGTACTTTCGAGACGCCTAAAAGAAGAAACCCAACAAATCCTCTAAGGGATGTAGAGAGCTATTGAGGCTCGAATGCTCTATCAATTATGATGCCGCCTGCAGATCTCCAAGAGGCAAGAGGGGAAGGACGGGGAAGGTTGGTGTACAATGATTCTTCTCTCTTGGAATGTTCGTGGCCTGGGCAATGAGGCCAAAAGAGCTCAGATTAAAAAAGTTTGCAGAAATTTGAAGGCAGATCTAATTGCAGTGCAGGAAACGAAGTTGCAGTCCTTCGATAAAGGTATGCTCAATGATATCCGGGGGGTGAAGTCTTCGGACTGGGTTGTGCTTAACGCTTTTGGGTCAGTAGGGGGGCATTTGTGTTGCTTGGAATTCAAGCAGGTGGAGCAAAGTTGATTTGTTTGTGGGTTCCTTGTCTGTTTCAATATTGCTTGCGGAAGTTTAGTCTGGCTTCCAATGGATCTTTATTGCTGTGTACGGGTCGTCTAACTATTAGGTTCGAGAGTTATTCTGGGAGGAATTGCACATCATAAGGAGTAGATGGGGGGCTCCCTGGTGCATAGGGGGGACTTTAACGTTGTGTGTCTCTCATGAGAAATTAGGTGGGGGCAATATTACTAAAAGCATGGAGAGATTCTCTGACTGGGTTGGTGTGCACGACTTAGTGGATCTCCCCCTAGGGGGAGCCAAATTTTATTGGTCTAATGGACAGGTGATCCCTTCTCTCTCAAGATTGGACAGATTTCTAGTTTCTGCTGATTGGATCGAGAAGTTCCCTTTAGTTTTTCAATAGGCGTTGCCGAAGGTTACTTCTGATCACAAACCAATTGTCGCGCAAAACCGTTCAGATTCGAGCTTGCTTGGATGGAGATCGAAGGCTTTGACCAACTTGTGTCAGAATGGTGGACCTCCTTCACGGTGGAAGGTTTTGCTAGTTTCAAATTGGTAAAGAAACTCAAACTATTGAAAGAAAAGCTGAGAATGTGGAAGAAAGAGGTGCTCGGAAAGAGAGAAGAAGCTTTTGAGAAGTTAGTTGAAGGAATAAACGAGCTAGATTTGAATGAGGCCTCCGGCCTGTCTGAGGAAGATCGCATTAGGAGAGCGGACCTGTCCAAGACCTACGTGGCTAGGGCTAGGGAAGAAGAAATTAGATGGCGGCAAAGGTCTCATGCAACTTGGTTGAAGGAGGGTGACAGGAACACTCGTTGTTTCCACAATTTTGCAAGTGCTAGAGCTTGGGCAAACATAATTAGCATTTTGATGGTCGAAGGAGAAGTATTGTAAAAAAAGGAGGATATTTGCGAAGCGATTGTTGTCTATTTCAGGTCCCTTCTTTATAGTGATAGATGGATCGGGCCCAGACTTGATAATTTGCATTTTAGCCGCCTTTCGGATAATGACGCGGATTTCTTGGAAAGACCAATCTTAGACGAGGAGGATAAAGCGGTTGTTGGATCGTTATGCGGGGACAAGGCGCATGGCGTAGACAGTTTTCCATAGTTTTTTTCCAAAAGTTCTGGCATGTAGTGGGGAGGGATGTGATGGATTTTGTGGTGGAGTTTTCGGAGAGAGGGATGCTTTCGGTTGAAATGGGGGCCTCGTTTATATCTCTTATTCCTAAGACGAAAGGGGCTGAGCAATTGAAAGATTTTAGACCCATAAGCCTCATAGGGGGTCCTTACAAGATTCTCGCCAAGATCCTTGCCACTAGATTCAATGATGTTGTTTCTAAAGTTATATCGGAAAATCAGGGGGCCTTTGTTCCGGGGAGACAAATTCTAGACACTGCTCTCATTGCTCATGAATGTGTGGATGCCTGTTGAACTCTGAATTGTGCATATTTAGACCCCAATTCATCACACATTTACATTGATTGAGCTATTAAAAGAACTTACTTATATGAGTATTTGTGTTCGTAGGAAAGAGAGAAAGACCTCATGATTTTCATGCTAAAAGGATCACTTTGAGGCACTCAAAAGAACAAGTGAAGAAGAGTTAAGAGGTGGAGGAAAGAAGCAAGAAAGGAAGAAAAGAGAAAAGAAAAATTCAGAAGAAATTGTCTTCCACGACCAGTCGTCAGCTGCCCAAGATCGGTTGCACGAACGGTAGAATTTCAAAAGCCAGAAGACAAAGCTTGCTGGACAGATTTTGTGCATCCAAGACCGGTTGCATGACCGGTCGTCGAGAGGCCAGGACCGGTCGCACGACTGGTCGAATTATGAGAAAGAAGACCAGTGTAGTCCAAAACTTGCTGGACCGTCTTTGACCATCCACGACCGGTCGGATAGGAGGTCATGACTGGTCGTTTAATGAAGAATAGGATTCCAGATCTGTTATGACTGTTGGAGCTCGAGCCATGGCTGGTCGAGGCCCCCTGCCGATCGGTCGACGACCAACTTTCCTGTGCGAAAGAGTTAACGCAAATCTAAGGCGGTGGACGATTTTCTTTATAAAAGGACACCTCCACCTTCTTCCTAAATCATCCTAGAAGAGTCCTAGACGTGCTAGAGCTCTAAGTTCTTTTAGTTTTTCTTCTATGTTCATGTTTTACTTGGTTTTTCTTTTGTTTCTAGTTCAATCATGTCTATGGTTGGCTAGGCCTCTTAGCTAAGGCTAAGAGGTGAAGCTTGTAATTAATTTTGATGTTTAATTCGTTCATACAAGTACTCTTAAGCTTTTATTTTGGATTTTTAAAGTTCTAGTTTGAATAAAGTTGATATTTTTAGACAATTCTGATATCTTGTGTGCCACGTACATGAGTTATGAGTTTCTGAGATTGATCATCATGATTTATGAGATTTGAGTTGTGGAAACCTTAGATCAGCCTTATTCAAGGGTATGGTTGATGCTTCTTAGTTTCACAAGTTCAAGTTCTCCATGCTTGAAGTTGAAGTTCCATATTCAAGTTTGGGTTTGTTTCTGTGATTTAGAATGTTATATCTTCCGATTGGATTGAGATAGGACTTCGATTCCAATTGTGTGATTGTGCTTGGTGAATGGATTAACATTAAAATTACTACAAGTGGATCCTTGGCGCTCTAGTTGCTTTAATTATGAGATTTCTTTGTTCAAAATCTGTTTATGCTTTCTTCTAAATCACTGAGAATTCTAGTCTAGCTTTGTTAGAATTTCTAGAATCGGGTTAGTTACATAATCCCTGAGGACAATCTCGGTCTCACGATCGATTATTACTGCATTGCAGCCTTGCACTTGGGGCTGGCAAACAATGCTAGGTACAGAGAAAAGTAGGGTGGTATAGTGTGTAAATTAGACATTAAAAAAGCTTATGATCATGTCGACTAGTGTTTTCTAGATTACATGTTGGATAGGTTGGGCTGCGGCTTAAAATGGAGAAGATGGATTTCTTCTTGTATTCATTCTGCCTCCTCCTCTGTTCTGGTGAATGGATCGCCAAAAGGATTCTTAAAGGCCTCGCGTGGTCTTAGACAGGGCGACCCTCTTTCTCTTTATTTGTTTGTCGTGGTTATGGAGGCTTACTTACCAAAGGCGAGGAAAATGGGCTTTTCTCTGGTTTTCAGATTGCGGACTTACACGGCAAAGTCAACCACTTGCTTTATGCGGATGACACGCTTCTTCTTTTAGATGCTAATGCAGTTTCCGTGCAAAATGTTAGGAAGATTTTGGTGTTTTTGACTAAGGATCAAAGCGTCAAAATCTGTAATGTTGGGGATTCATGTTGATAGATTTGATTTACATTAAATCACATTTGCTTTCGGTTGCCTAGCGGGTTCTTTCCTGACCAAGTACTTGGGTCTTCCGCTTTGTATTGGGAAGCCGCCTTTACATGTGTGGGACAAGGTAGTGGAAAAGATGGAGCGGAAGTTAGCTTCTTGGCAGGGGAGGTACCTTTCACTTGGGGCTCGCATCACCTTGATAAAGTCTGCTTTCGCTAATGTGCTGGTGTATTTCATGTCTCTTTTCAAGTGTTTGAGCTCGGTATTGGTGAAGTTAGAGAAGCTCATGAGGAATTTCTTGTGGAACGGTTCGACGGAGGGGAGGAAATTCCATTTGTTAAGATGGGATGAGGTTTGTAAGCCTATGCAAGAAGGGGAAGCTGGTCTAAGATCTCTGGGTTCCTCAAATTATGCCTTATTGGGGAAATGGATTTGGAGATTTTGTGTGGAAGAAAACAAGCTTTGGAGGAAAATCATCGCAGCCAAGTATGGGGTTTAGGATTGCGGGTGGTTTGTTAAGACCTCCTCTATGTATAGAGCTTCAGGAGTTTGGAAAGCGATTATGGCTACCCAACATGTGGTGCGTTCAGGTATAGCCTTCAAGGTGGGAGGGGGGTCTTGCACTCGGTTCTGGGTTGATATTTGGTGTGGTGACCAGAAGCTTCAGGTTTTGTTTCCTGCTATTGCTGCCCTTCCCCCAGACAGATTCTCTCGTGTGGCCGATTGTTTCTCTGTGATTGGGAACTCGATTGTTTGGAATCTTAAGTGCTGCAGGAACTTGACCGATATAGAGTACGAAGAGTATGTTGTGCTCTTGGCCCTTCTTGACTTGAGAAAGATGGAGATTCTGAAAGAAGATGGGGTATTCTGGTTGTCCTCTCCTTCTGGGAAATTCTCGATGAAATCTCTTCATTCCCTCATCTCCTCGAAGCCTCCTTATATGGTCCTGCTGCATCCTTTATATCATTGGTTCAACCCCCCCCCCCCCCCCCCCCCCCCCCCCCCGGTTGATGCCTTTGTTTGGTTAGTGAGTCGGAAAAGAATTCTTACTATCGACAACCTTCAAAGAAGAGCTATGGTTCTCCCTAATGTGTCTCATGTGCTTGAATGATGAGGAGACGATCGATAATCTTTTTATTCATTGCGCTTCTGCCAAGGCAGTTTGGGATCATTTCTTTTCCCTAATGCATGCATACTGGGTCATGCTAAAAACTAGTAGAGGAATTGTTATGGGCGTGGCATGGTCGTAGAATTGGTAAGGAGCATCAGGTCTTTTGAAGGTTGCTCATTTTGGCTGTTCTTTGGGTTATTTGGGGTTCTAGGAACGGTCGCTATTTCCGGAATGTGGAAGTGGGGGGTGGCCGATGTGATCTCGAATGTCAAAAGGCTGGTGAAGGATTGGGCGGTTGTAGTTAAGACAGATGAGTCTGCCAGTCCTTTTTAGTTGTTTCGGTTTTGTGTTGGGGTTTTGTATTCTTTTCTCGCTCTGTGAGCTCTTTTAATAAAGTCTCAGTTATCTCCCAATTTTTTTTTTAGGGAAATGAATCGTATGATGAATCTAGATAAATCTATGTTTATCTACCATTTGCTGCTGGATTGAAATTATTTTTGCATTTTCAATCCATTTTTAGGCATTTTAATTTTTTTCTTTCATCTTTTTCCCCCACAATTTCTTTGGGGGAATGATTAGATTTATGTCGTTCAAACATAAATCTAAGTTCTTTAAACATAGATTTACATTTTATAAGCTGTAATTTTATTTTTAACATACTGTCACCAATTTTTTGGCTATTTTCAAATTTTTTTTTTTTTTTTAGAAAATCAGATTGGGAAATGAAAAATTATTGTTGTTTGAGCATAAATCTATGTTGTTTGGACATTAGATCCACCATCTATAAATTGTAATTGTTTCTTTTTTTATATGTTTTTATGACAATCTCGTTATTTTTTTGTATTCTTTTCAAAAATCAACTTGGGGAAATGGATGCATGATGAGGACATCTGAGAACTAGTCAGAGTATACTAGAGGAGGAGGAGAGCTCTCATTTCTTTATGGCTAGGTGATGTATACATGGGGGGCCCCGTGGGCCCAATTCGAGTGCCTAGCCCGTTGAAGACCCCACATATATAATTATGCATGTTTGAAGGCCCCACACTGGGAAGATGCATGTGGGCTACTTAGTTGGACCATTTCGATCGTTGGATCATCATCATTGGACATCTTGATCGTGGGCTTTGAAATAGTTTAGTTTATTTTGTTGTTTATATGTTTTGTTATTTTTGGTTTAGCTTATATTTTTGCTGAGTTTAGGGAGTTGGGAACAAATTTTATTTTATTGAGCATCTTTATATGAAACTTTTTATCTAAGAGTGTCTTGTTGTAAAAAAGTCTTTTTTGAGACTATATAAGGCTTGGATGTCCACACCCCAGCCTATTATGGAGTATATGAAATAAAGTTATTTTTTCTCTTACTTTGTGATAAAGTAAAACCTCCTGTGATTGGAGTGATTTGGTGTAATACCATGGAGTGAATTCAAGTTATCATTCTCTCCCATTCTCTTCAATCAAAATGTATTTCTTCTCTGCTCTTTTTCCCTTTCTTTCTAGTTCTTTCTTCTTCTTCTTTCTCCATCTATAAATAATCCCTACTTTTGTATTATTATTATTATTTTTTTCAATCCTTGTATCTATAACCTAATCCAACCCAAACTCCACCTGGCCTGTTCCGTTTGACCGTACAACTGTACGACCATATCTGGCTATACCCACTTGTTCGTACAATCGTACAGACAGACTTGTACAACTATCCGTATGATCAACCTTTACCCTCTCTCTCATACTTTTGCTTCTCCTATTTAACCCTAGTCTTTAAAATCCCAATTTACAACCCTAGTTTCCTAAAACCCTAATCCCAAAACCCAAATCTCAAACCCGAATTCTTAAATCCTAATTCCCAAAAAACCTAACCTTCAAAACCCCTGACTCCCAAAATCTGATTCTCAAGTCCAAAAGTCCTAACCCTAACCTACTCAAACCCTCACAAACCAAGTGAACCCCTTTGAATTGAGAACTACCCCTATGCTTAGATGGAAGTCCTACATTCCATAGATTTGGTATTTTATTGGATCTACATTGCGATTTGCGACATTGTTGTGTGTAGTGTTCGTATTGTCGACGATTTGTCGATATTATCGCCGATAATATCGGTGTCGCTGAATTGGCGACACTGAAACCCCAAGTTTTCGTTTCTCTACAGAATGTCGGCGAAATATCGGTGATAAAAATGGGTTCTCGGAGAGAATATTGGCGTGGCTGAAAGAAAAAGAAAAAAAAACTTCAATTTCGTGATTTTCGTACTTGATTGGAACTTGGAAGACCATAATCCCTTTGGCCTCGATCGACTGCACTAGTAAGTAAGAAAAATCTCCAAATTTCCCCCTTTTTATTCGATTGGAAAATCAATATTGCAATTTCGGCAAAAAATCTAGAATTTTGCGGGATTTACTCTCGATTTCGGTCTGATTTTGGGTTTTGAAACCCTTGGCCAAAAACCCCTCTTTCTTCGGTGAGAAACCCTCTCGCTCTAAATTTTATTTTATTTTATTTTTTATTATTTTTAACTTCGAGCCTTCGAAGTAGAAGCGGTTGTGTACCGAGTAACTTGTATGCTTGATCATACTAAGTAAACTCTGTTGGGCCCACCGTGAATGTATGTGGTTTATCCATGCCGTCCATCCATTTTCCTAGCTCATTTTAGGGGTTAATCCCAAAATTGAAGTATATCCAAACTTGAAGTGGATCAGACCATAGGAAACAACGAGAATAGTGATTCCACCGTTGAAACCTTCCTAGGGCCCAAAGTGATGTTTATTTGTCATCAAACCTGTTCACATGTTCATGTAGAGATGGATGAAGGTAAAACACAAAAAATAAGCTTGATCCAAAGCTTCTGTGGACCTAAAGAAATCATCAATGGTATAAATTTAATTCTCACTATTTCCTGTGGTGTGGTCTACTTGAGCTTTGGATATGCTTCATTTTTTGGTATGAAGCCATAAAATTATCTGATAAAATGGATGGACGGAGTGGACAAAATACATAAATCATGATGAGCCCGTCATAGTTTACTTAGTAGGATTAGTGTACCGCTCCCCGATCAAGTCGCGTGCGTGCAACTTGTTTCGAAATCTCGGTGCTCTGTGGGGCCCACTGTAATTTTTTTTTTTTTTCATCCAACCTCTTGATTAGGTCACTCAGACCTTGATGAAGTGAAAACACAATTATCAGCTTGATCGAAAACATTCATGGCCCTTAATAAGTTTTTAATGGTGGGATTCAATCACTATTGTTTCCTTTCGTGGGGTCCACTTGAGATTTAGATCTACCTCATTTTTGGGACCATGTTCCAAAATGATATGGTAAAATGTATGAATGGGGTGGATTTATCAAAAGGATGACAGTGGGACCCACACCTTAAGTATTAGTGTGGTATGAGTCAGACACCAAAGGATGTTGATTGCCTACTAACGCTGACGGTGCTCTGTAGGACCCACCATGATGTCTGTGCTTTATCCATGTTGTTCATTCGTTTTTTTTCAGATCATTTTAGGCAATGAGCCAAAAAATCAGGTAGATCCAAATCTCATGTGGAGCACACCACAAGAATCAATGGTGATTGAATGCCCACCATTAAAAACTTCCTTGGGGTAACAAAAGTTTTGGATGAAGCTAATATTTGTTTTTTCCTTTCATTTAGGACTTTACTACCTAATTAACAAGATGGATGGTAAATAAAAATTACAGTGAGCCCTAGGAAGTTTAAAATGGTGAGCGTTCAATCACCACCGTTTCTTGTGGTGTGGTCCACTTGAAATGTGGATCTGTCTTATTTTTGGGCCCAAGACATAGAACGATCTATAAAAATAGATGAACGGCCTAGATAAAGCACATATATCATGGTGGGCCCATGGATCATTGTCCAATAGCCTAGCAGCGTGAGTAGGCAATCTGCCCCCCAAACGAATTGCCAAAGGGAAGCGAATTGGGTACTGCCCCAACAACACCTAGTTGTGGGGCCCACCATGATGTATATTTTTTTATCCATGTCGTCCATACATTTTGAAAATTTATTTTCGGTGATGAGCCCAAAAATGAGACAAATCGAATGCTCAAGTGGACCACACCATAGGAAACAATGGGGATTGACCACCTAGTGTTGAAAACCTCTTGGGGGCCACAAAAGTTTTGGATCAAGCTCATATGTTTGTTTTTCTCACAGCGTGGGCCACTTGAGATTTGGATCTGCTTCATTATTGGGCCCGTGCGCTCAAATGAGTTGGCAAAAAGGATGGACCGTGTAGATAAACAACGCATACATCGAGGTGGGCCCATGTTTAGGGTCCCACCCACATCCCTATCCCTAGAAAACTTGCTAGGTTCCACTGTATTGTTTTATTGACCATCTAAATCGTTCATGAGGTGTCACAGACTTGGAGGAAGGTAAAAAAAAAAACAAATGTCAGTTTGATCCAAAACTTATGTGGCCCACCATAAGTTTTCAATGGTCAATCACCACTGTTTCCTATGGTATGGTCCGCCTAAGATTGGGATCATCTTCATTTGTGGAATCGTGCACTATAATGATCTAGAAAAATAGATGGATGATGTGGATATATAACACATACTTCAAAATGGGTCCTATTAAATGAAAACTTATTATGTAATGCATTCTTTTTGTAATTTTTTTTAATTCCTAAATATGAAAATATGTTTATTTAGGCTTCTCCTTAAGTTTCATTAAAAAATTCTACCGTTTTCCTCATGTTTCCCTCTTTTTTCTGCATTTCTGGTTATCGGCGATAATGATATTATATCTTTATCTCCCGCCTAGCGAAACTTGTAGCGATACCGACAACTTGAACGCTGGTTGTGTGGCTTGAATTCAAACATGTTACATTGTTGATTTTGTTTTTTGAAAAAAATTTATAATAGATTAGCTTTACTTTGTGCTTTAAATTGTTCTAGTTAATCCGTTGATGATCTCACTGCGTCCTTCTAGGCCAGGCCAGGCCAGGCCAGGCCATCTGTCTTGCATCAATGTATGGATTGAATAGTAGTTGAATACATTCATTTTTAATACATGTGTTTTACTATTATAATTTGAATCATTTGATAGTCCAATAGCTGATAGATAATCATGTTAGTAATATATGATATCTATTTATGACATATCTCAACAATTTATACCTAAAACTCAACATCACAACTTACAGTAGGTTAACCTGACATATAGTATGCTTACCAAAGAATGGTTCGATGCACCTTTGTATATATGGTAAAAAAAAAATGATAGATTCAGTTGACTGGGGTTGGTATACATTTAGTTCTTCCCACATGCTCTGCAATGTCTAATAATATTCGCTTGCACTCTTATTTTCTTGCTAAAGTGCAAACATATTATGAAGCAATCGTATATATGAGTTAAATTCTTCTCACCTCAATACATTTCTTTCAAAATTTCCCACATTTCTTTTGCAATTTTGAAGAAGAAAACATTTGCACTAATATGCAGTTCTATGCTATTTCTTACTAGGGCTCTAATTTGAGCATCTTCTACCACAAAATCTTCGGTCTGTTGAATTTTCAACAGGCTTAGGGAAAGTCAAATACTTTTTTTTTTTCTTGTAAGAAACACTTTTACACAAAGTATTAAAAAACAACACTATTACCGTTATTGAATACCTTGCTTTTGCGGATGTGGCCCATTGTAAATAATTCACACTGTTAAGTTTGTTAAGTGTAATTTGAAGATTCTTAGCATCATTCTTGACATGAATTTAAACTTACCTAATACTTTCCTCAAGAGAGCATAATATCGATGATTGCCAACACACATGAACAAACTGATTGATAACAGATATGAAAAATGGTTCACATTCATTCACGAGACACGATTACGCAACTCATCATATGGTGGTTAAACAAAGAGAAAAAAATGATTTGTGTAAATCAGACCTCAAATGATTTAAGATTTCCCCTTAGAGAAATAAAGAAGGAAGAGAAGATAAAGAAAGTGAAAGAAAGGAAAAGAACTAAGGTACTGGATCAATTCGTGTTGATACCATGTTCTTGAGAGAGAGAGAGAGAGAGGGCCGCCTAACCTCTCTATTTTATTATTAGGGCTTCCATGATAAAAGTGAAAGTACAAAAATAGCCCTCCATACTTAAGGTATTACATAAGCAAAGCACTCTAGAGAATATTAGTATATATGTGTGTTAGTATGTGGCTCTTTTATTTTAAGTGCATGTGCACATCTTTTCTCTTCTCCTATAGTGTACTATATGCTTATTCTAATAAAGCTTTGTGTGGTGTGCATGTGGCACACATACACAACATTCACCCTAAAACTCTCTCTCACTCTCTCTCCTCTTCTTCCCTTTCTTCTCTCCTCTTCTTCCACCCTAATCATTTAATCTTCTTCTACTTGGTACTAGAGATAAGATTAGACTATTCCGCATCAGGGGAGTTGAGAGGCGACATGTCAGATTGCTGACGTCAGCGGCCGTATGGCTGACGTCAGCAATGTACGGTCAAATGGACCCCGTTTGAGTTGAAAGTTTAGGGGTTTGATAAATCTCTATTTTAGAAGATTTGTCATGATTTTTTGAGCATTTTTTAGAGCCTTCTTGATGGTGATTTGGTTGAAATAGTGAAATTCGAAAATCGGGCCCTGAATAAGTTTTTCGTCGATTTTTCTCAAATCGGTAAGCTTTTCTCTTGTTTCTTTCCTCTAGATGGACTGATATCTCTCACTCAAGCTAATATTGGACGAGTTTTTGGTTGATATTAAGATTTGAGTGGGTTTTAACCCCAAATAGAGGTGCGGCCATGTCATTTTTAGGCTGTTTGCGTCAGATTTGAGTACTTTGGGTGGTATTTTCAGAGTTTTCTGGTTGATTGGGGTTAGTCTCTCATCTCCTCAAAGGATTGCTTATTAGAGACTTTGTTGAAGTACATTTTACTTGGACCCCTCATTCTTATGGAGGACAAAGGGCGATCTCATCTTGGCATGGGTTCGCTTGAACCCAATCCACTCCAAATCACCTCGATTAAGTTGAATGGTGATAACTATCTTCAATGGGCACAATCTGTAAAAGTGTTCTTGGGGGCCCGTGAGAAGGTGTCGTATATTTTGGATGATCCCCCAAGCTCTACAGAAGACACCTACAAGACTTGGACAAAGGAGAACTATCAAGTCATTGCATGGTTGTTGAACAGTATGGATTCTTCGGTTAGCCACTCCGTGAAGTTTTTGTCATCGGCTAAAGGCATTTGGGACTCCCTTCATGATATGTACTCCGAGTCTAAAAATTTTTCGCGGGTATTTCGGCTTATTCAAGAAATTGGTCGGTTCTAGCAAGACTCAAGATCATTAAAAGATTACTATTTGACACTTCGAGGCATGTGGGATGAGCTGGACTTGTAATAACCTCTTCCTTCGAAATGTCTAGACGATCATGAGCATGCTCGTAAGCAACGGGATGACACTCGTGTTATGCAGTTCCTCGCAGGGTTGAACTCCGTCTACCTCAGTGTTCGGGATCAAGTGGTTGTTAATGATTCCCTTCCTCCGTTGACAATAGTCTATGCCATGTGCCAGCGCGCTACTATATCAGCTCTTCCTTCACATCCTTTTGTATCACCAGAGCGTTCAACACACCTTGCTGGCGATTCATCTTCCATTTTCCTTTGATCTCGCGCACCATTCTTGAGTTCAGGGCGCACTTTTGGTTATGGTGGTCGTGACAGAGGCCGAGAGGAAGATCGGGAATGTGTTGGTTGTCATCTTCGAGGTCGTGGTGGACGTGGACGAGGACGTGATAGTTTCCGCATTTGTTCGCATTGTGGCGGAACTAATCACACTATTGATTATTGTTGGCAGCTCCATGGTCGTCCTACGTGTGCTATTGCATCTATTACAGCTATTGTTGCTCCTGAGGGACAACCTTCTACCCTGGCAGCTGAGCAGCCTTCTTCTGGAGAGTTTCTCATTATTTCTCGAGCAGCTTATGATGCCCTGATGCGGCTTCATATTCGTGATGTTCCTGAGCCTTCTCATGCAGCTTCGGCCCAGTCAGGTACCGCTCTTCTAGCGTCTTCTTCTACCACCTCCTGGGTCACTGACTCTGGAGCTTCCTCCCACATGACTGGTAAGTCACATCTCTTTTCCTCTTATTCTCCTTCCTCCCACTCTCAATATGTTACAGTCGCAAATGGAACACATGCCCCCATTTCTGGGATTGGTTCTATCTCCCTTTCCCGTTCCTTACCATTGTCCTCAGTCTTGCATGTACCTCGTTTTCCATTAAACTTACTGTCTGTTAGCTCCCTTACTAAATCGTTGAATTGTTCGATTACCTTTTACCCTTCTCATTGTCTTTTTCAGGACCTACAGACGAAGAGAGTGATTGGTGGGGGGCATGAGCGGGGAGGCGTTTATCTTCTCAATGATACACCTGTTGCTGCTTCAAGTACCTCTTCTCTTGATCGAGACTCCATCACACGGTGGCATTGCCGCTTAGGATATCCTTCCTTAGCTCGATTGAGACTTTTGTTTCCTTCATTCTCGGTTACTAAACCTTTGTGTTGTGATATTTGTGAATTATCAAAACATCATTGTACTATGTTTCCTCCAAGTGTTTCAAGAAGGAAATCTCAACCTTTTGATCTGGTTCACTCAGACGTCTGGGGACCAGCCCCGGTTACTTCCACTTTTGGTTTTAAATGTTTTGTCACCTTTATTGATGATTATTCTCGCATGACCTGGGTTTACCTTTTGAAATCAAAGAGTGAAGTGTTTGATGTGTTTAAAGTGTTTTATTGTGAAGTGTGCATTCAATTTCAATGCTCAATTAAAACCCTCCATTCTGATAATGGGGGGGAGTACATGTCCACTACTTTTTTGTCCTTCTTACAGGAACATGGTATTTTGTCTCGGACATCATGTGTTTACACTCCACAACAAAACGGTATTGCAGAACGAAAGAATCGTCACCTTCTTGAAGTCGCACGTACCCTTCTTCTTGGTATGCATCTACCTAAGCATTTTTGGGGTGACGTTATTTTTTACTTCCACTTTCCTTATTAATCGTATTCCCTCATGTATATTGTCTTCCAAATCCTCATTTAATATGTTGTATCCTCATGACAATCCATTTCCTTTACCCCCTAAAGTTTTTGGTTGCACATGCTTCGTTCAAATTTTGGATGGTCGTAATGATAAACTTAGTCCCAGGGCAACTAAATGTGTTTTCTTAGGGTACACTCGGAGTCAGAAAGGGTATAAGTGTTATGACCCCTCGACTCGTAAGAAATATATCTCTGCCAATGTAACATTTTTTGAAGATGTTCCTTTTTTTTCGCCTCACGATCGATCCCTCTGTGATCCTCTTGCGAGTGAGGGGGAGCATACTGCTTCTCCCCTTCCTCTTGTCACTAGTGATCATAGGGAGACTCTTTCACCTCCCATTCCTAACTTTGTTGGTAATTTGGGTGACCCGAAGCCTCTGTGAGTGTATTATCGTCAAGATAAATCTTCATGCGCTCTACTGTCCACTCTTCCACTCACTTTGGATGTTGGCTTAGGTGATTCTCCTACCTCAAGTCCGGATCTTCCCATTGCCTGCGTAAAGGGACACGATTATGTACTTAACACCCCATTAGCAATTTTGTTTCATATGATCATCTTTCACCGTCCTTTCAGTCGTTTGCAGCTTCCATTTCATCACAGGCTATTCCTCAGTCTCTCTCCCCACGCTCTTCAAAGTCCTGACTGGACGAAGGCAATGATGGAAGAAATTTTTGCTCTTGAGAAGAATCATACTTGGGAGCTAGTTTCTCTTCCTCCAGGGCACAAACTTGTTGGGTGTCGATGGGTGTACACGATCAAGTTCCTTCCCGATGGCTCCCTTGATAGTTACAAGGCCTTTCTTCATGGGGATCTTGCGGAGGAGGTCTACATGCGTCAACCTCCAGGCTTTGTTACTTCCCACAATCCTACGCTTGTGTGTCAATTGAAGAAGGCCCTTTATGGGCTTAAACAGTCCCCACGTACTTGGTTCGACAAATTCAGTCAAGCTCTCATGGAGTTTGACTTTGTTTGTGGTCATGCCAACCATTCTCTCTTTATATGTCGACGATCGACGGGCATCATGGTTCTCATTGTGTATGTGGATGATATTGTACTGTCAGGCAGTGATTTGGTTGGCATGGGCGATGTCAAAGAATTTCTGAAGAACAAGTTTGAGATCAAGGACCTTGGTCCTCTTCGCTACTTTTTGGGCATCGAGGTTGCTCGCTCCCAAACCGGGGTATCCTTATCCCAACGAAAATATGCTCTTGATCTTCTCATGGAGACTGGCATGCTAGGATGCAAACCGGCTACCACCCTTATGGATACTTCGCATAGGCTTCAGCCAGATGATGGTACTCTTCTTTCTGATCCTGGCATGTATCGTCAGCTTGTACGTCGGCTCATTTATTTGATTATTACTCGTCCAGATCTCTCCTTTGCGGTAGGAGTTGTCAGCTAGTTCATGCAAGCTCCCCATTCTTCACATCTCATGGCTGTTTACCGTATACTTCGGTATCTTAAATCAGCACCGGGCCTTGGCATCTATTTTCAGTCTCATGGTCATCTTCATCTTTCGGGCTATTCCGATGCCAATTGTGCGGGTAATATATATGATCGTCGATCTACATCAGGGTTTTGTACCTTTCTTGGTGGTAATCTTGTCGCATGGAAAAGTAAGAAGCAATCAGTTGTTGCGCGCTCCTTGGCTGAAGCAGAATATCGTGCTATGGCTCATGCTACATGTGAGCTCGTGTGGCTTTGCACCCTTCTTGACGAACTTGGCTATTCTCCTTCGGGCCCTATTCCTCTTCATTGCGACAATCAGGCAGCCATACATATTGCTCGTAATCCTGTTTTCCACGAGCGCACCAAGCATATTGAGGTTGACTGTCACTTTATTCGGGAGAAAGTTGCCTCGAAGGAAATCATCACTCCTTTTGTTCGGTCCGGGATCAACTTGCGGATGTTCTTACGAAGTCTTTAAGTCGAGATGCTCTTCATCGTGTTCGTAACAAGTTGGGCATGATCAACATTTATGCTCCAACTTGAGGGGGAGTCTAGAGAATATTAGTATATATATGTGTTAGTATGTGGCTCTTTTATTGTAAGTGCATGTGCACATCTTTTCTCTTCTCCTATAGTGTACTATATGCTTATTCTAATAAAGCTTTGTGTGGTGGGCATGTGGCACACATACACAACATTCACCCTAAAACTCTCTCTCACTCTCTCTCCTCTTCTTCCCTTTCTTCTCTCCTCTTCTTCCACCCTAATCATCTAATCTTATTCTACCAACACATGGGCCAAAACTCTATTTAAACACACATGCCAGCTCAATAATAATGAGAAATCACACGTGAGACTATCATAGTCCACCTGCGAGATCATCACCGTCCATCAACAAGTATGTAGGTAAAATATGTTTTTGTTTTCAAAGTTCTACAAGTCGAACCAAGTGGGTGGACCAGATCTGAATTGGCGCTTGGCATTCATCTTCTGTTTTTAATATGATGTGGCTTCTTACAACTTTTTATTCCCCTCGTTACGATATTTTTTAGAATAGTTTCTTTGTATTTCTTACATTGAGACCATAAAGTTTGCTGAGTTGGGGATAACTGTTTTATATGTGCTGACTGCTGAGTATTTTTTGTGTCCCAGGCATGTCTTCCATGCATCAGATGGTGGAACTATTGCTTTGGATTGGCTCGTGTTTTCCAATGGTAAAAGTTCAACATATTTTGCCTTAAATAGAATTTGACAACATTTCACTTTGCAATAAAATTGTTGTACATATGCATTGACCATTTATTTAGTCATAGATAGATATTGTTTAAATGAATGGATTTCACTGTTTCACAATGCTTGGGACCTCCCATTGACCACTAATTGTGATACTATAACATGTAAGACTTGTTGCATTTCCTGCCATCCATCCATCATCATCATCATCCACCCATGTCCTTTTGGGCTTCCCTTTTCCCTTTTAGAGCCATTCAACTTGAACCAAGTTGGGTTTGATTCCATGCCTCAATGGTAGATAGGGTGCATTTTCAACATTGGGGTCACAGGCTTGAGCCCATATATTACCTAAAAAAAAATAAAAATAAAAATCGAACCAAGTCGCTCCTAAATGGTGCAGTCCTTGGTTTCTGTTGCACATCGCCAAACCATCCATGTCTACTTTCCCTCATCTTGTTACCTATTGGTGCTACTCTTAAATTACCTCAAATGCATTCATTTCTAACTCTCCACTCATCCGACTAATCATCCTCATTTCCACTATGCTCATCTTATAAAGACGTTGTTTTGACTGCCCATATACCAAGAATATATGTAGTCGGTTTCCAGCTTCATGTCTGACCCTATTGGCAGCAGTATTTTCTTTTTCCAGACCTTGGGACGGTATAGCTGCCTTCATGATACTATTAGCATATGTTATTCCTAGATGGAATATGTCCATCTTTATGTGTTACTACCATTTCTTTCTTACTTACATTTGTATATATCATGAACCTTACAATTAATATAGACATCTAGTGTTGTTGCTGTACTTCAGTTAGAGGCCATCATCAGGATATATTTTCGAAGTGCCCTTCTTCTCTTCAGTAACTAGTAACTACTAGTCTGTAAGGATGTGGAGCCATTTATTAAAGATGAACAAAATTGTGATTTTTTCAAATTTGTGGATGGATTGTGAAAGGAGGAAAGAGAAGAAGAAAAAGAGAAGAAAGGAGAGAGAATAAGAGAGAGGTGGAAAGAGAAGAAGAGAGAGAATGAGGATTAGGGTTCACTCATCCCTACCTCTCTCAAGTCTATTAAATTGTGATTGTTTTAGATGTGTAGACGGATTGAGAAAGGAGGAAAGAGAAGAAGAAAGGAGAGAGAATGAGAGAAAGAATGAGAGAAGGAGAATGAGGATTAGGGTTCACACATCCCTACCTCTCTCAAGTTTTTATTAACATGGCTTTCAACATTTACAAGAATGCCATTAATACCAAAAGCGAAAATACCCATTACGTCACAAATCTAGATGGGCCTAAAAATCGACCATATAACTGCTCACATTCACATTCGATAACACTCCCCTTCAAGTTGGAGCATTTATATCATGAATGCCTAGCTTGATAAAGAGATGATCTTGGTGAGTACTACACAAAGCTTTCATAAATATATGCACTTACTGGACTACAAAGCTTTCATAAATATATTTGCCACTTAATCTTGGAACTTGACGAACGACATGCAAATTTGCTTAGTTGCAACTTTCTCTTGAATGAAGTGCCAATCAACTTTGATGTGCTTGGTCCTTTCATGATAGACAAAGTTGTTGGCAAAATGTGAGGTTGTTTAATTGTCATAGTACAACTTCATAGGAACCTTATCTATAAACCCCAGTTCACACATTAATGTTTTTAACCAAATAAGCTCCTATGTTGCATGAGATATTGGTTGATATTTTGTTTGAGCACTTGAATGGGCCACAACACTTTGCTTCTAACTCTTCCATGTAACAAGATTCCCACTTGCAAAAGAAGCTTCGAGTCCGAAGGTCTTGTTTCGGCCTTGATGTAAAAAATAGCGAGGGTGAAAGAAGAAAGAAGAGCAAGGAAACAGGGCCAAGGGAAGGAGAGTTGGGGAGCAAACAGTTGACAACTTATCCTCTCCACAGTTTTGAAAAATAGTAAAAGGTGTAAGCTCTATATCTTTTAGAGATGTTGGAAAGAAACATGACTATCACTCGGCAGAGAAGAAGAATATTGAGAAGAATAAGAGTTCAGGAGAATGAAAATCTTCTGAATCTTGGTACAAAGGATATCGACGTGATTAGAACTAGATGGGTTTGTATTGAGAACTTTAGAGCTGGACACAAACTGGGCCAGCTCGGAAGTTCGGCTCGGCCCGTATCGAAAAAGCCCGGTTCGAAGTGGAGTTTGAGCGAGCTACCCTAACGCAGCCCATTTAATAAAGGGCCGAACCCAATCTCTTGCAGTGTCGGCCCGGCCCGAAGCTCAGCTTGCCCAAGTTTGGACTGGCCCGGCCCAACCCGGCCCATAGGATTAGGGGTGTCAATGGGTCGGGCTTGGGCCTGCAAAATCAGAATTTTGTATAGGGCCGGCCTGATGGCCTAGCCTGAAACAATGCAAATTCCGGGCTGAGATTTATCCCCGGCCCGGCCCGGCTCATTGACAGCCCTACATAGGATACTAGGTATAAAAAAAACCCCTAAGTTGCACTTAAAAAAAACCCTATTTTGAAGTTGCATTCCTCCTTTGCAGGATGTTAAACATCATGTAGTAAGATACTTTTGTATTTTTTTGTGTTATTTCTAACTTTTTTAATTCTTTTCTATTTAAACAAAAAAAAAAGAGCCGCCACCTATTCGAACTCGGCTTAAGCCCAATTCGAAATTTTTGACCAAACCGATCCCGACCCGAACCAGATCTTTTTGGAGCAAACCATACTCGGGCTGCGTGGGTCAGCTTGAAACCCAAACCGTGCTGATCCACAAACTGAGGTGGCACAAAAATGAGCCAAACCCAAACTAGGGCTAACTCTGCCCGACCTGGATTGTTGCCCACCTCTAGAGAACTCTGGGAAAGTACAGATATTCCATGTCCTTTAGGAGATGATTTACAAGGCTTTAGAGACCTTGCAGTGGTCGTTGGTTTCAGAAACAGTAGCTGATGCATCTTTGCCCCAGATCCAGTAATGGTTCGAAATTAATTGTAATCCAGTAGTGGAGGATTTCACTTTGAAACCGATACTCTTATGAGGTGAGGATGCATTTCAAGTCAGAGAAGAGCTTTTCAAATGGTGATGGAAGCTAGAACCACTTTCCCAAAGGAGCTTTAAAAAATCACTATATGTGGTCGGAGAAATCGTTTTTCGGTGAGGAGGAAGTTTGGTTTCTCATTTGGGTAATGTCAATGGAACTCTGTTTTCGTGCGATATTTATAGAGATTGGAAATTGCTTGGGTGAATTGATAGCAGTATCCGGCAACTGAAAATGGAGAAGAGCTCGGTATTGGTCAGATTCGTGTTTGGAAAAAACGTTGCTGTGACGATCCGGCTTCTATTAAGGTTATCTCTGGTGATGATATCCCTCATTTGAGGGTGGAGAGAGATCTTGTCGAGGGCTTCGCCTCGTTGGGGGACAATTTGGCATGACATTGAAGCTTTAGCGAAGAGTATTGGCGACCAGTCGAGGGAAGAAGGTGCAACCCTTTAGTACTCTGCCATTACACTGGAGGTTTTTCCAGAATCATGCCTTCTCGCGAATGGAGGAAATTGGATATGTGAAGGGAGATCGAGGCGAAGATCCCACAGACGGAACATCTGGAAACATATAGGTCCCGAAGCATATTTTATAAGTCGAGATAAAACTTATAAAAAAAGAGTTACTTGATCATGGAAATAGTTCAAGGTTCATCCGACGTTCCCGCCACCGCGTTGGATCCAAGAGAAAATGCTCTGAAATCAGGAACTCCAGGGGAGGAAACAGTGGCGATCCACCTGACCGAAGACGACCCATCTAAGATCGTGCGCATCGGGTCCTCCTTGACCACTGTCCATCGTCAAAATTTGATCCGTTTCCTCACCGAATACAAGGATCTAAGTCGTTGAAACTAGATTCGCGAGCAGACCTTCTCACAAGTCGTTGAAAGACGTTACATCTAAGTGTGTACTTGGACTCGCGACCACATTTTAATATGCGAGCAGCTTTCCTGTGGAAATCTCTTAGCCTTCAGTACTAGCACCCGATTCCCGTCGAACAGTTTGTCCAATCCCTCTGCGACACTAAGTAAGGCCACATCCAGTTCGGTGGTCCCCGACTCGTCGGCGTCTCCTTCCTTTTCGGAGGCTATGACTCCAACTACGGGCGTCTCCTTCCTTTTCGGAGGTTATGATTCCAACTACGGCTTCCAGCTTATCATGATATATCAGCGTTATTACCACGCTTATTGATGGTAATCCCTTGAAATCCGGCTGGAAGCCGTAGTTGGAATCATAGCTTCCGAAAAGGAAGGAGACGCCCGTAGTTGGAGTCATAGCCTCCGAAAAGGAAGGAGACGCCGACAAGACGGAAACCACCGAACTGGTTGTAGCCCTGCTTGGTGTCGCAGAGGGATTGGAGAAGCTGCTCGACGGGAATCGGGTGCTAGTACTGAAAGCTAAGAGATATTACCGCAGGAAAGCTACTCGCAGGTTAGAATGTGGTCGCGAGTGCAAGTACATACTTTAGATGTAACGTCTTTTAACGACTTGTGAGAAGGTCTGTTCGCGGATCGAGCTTTGCCGTATTTGACTATCGGTTATGAAGACTCGAGACTTGCGAATAGCTGCTCCGTATTTTTCAATCTATGACTCCTGATCAGGTGAGCTCGAGAGTCGAATGGACGTCCCGCACTTATCCAATATTCGACTCTCGATCAGATAATCTCGAGAGTCGAATGGACGTCCCGCTCTTATCCATTCTTCGACTCCCGAGCATACGATCTCGAGAGTCGAAGCCGTACTCCACCCTTACCCGTTCTGCGACTCTTGATCAGATCATCTCGAGGGTGAAATGGGCATTTCCGCGTGAAATCTTATCTCCACCATTTTGCCTATAACAGATGAAGGCAGTATGCTGGCTATCAGGTGGATGCATCACAATCTGGTTGTAACCAGAATAAGCATCCATAAAGCTGAGGAGAGCATGTCCAGCTGTTGAGTCGACCAACTGGTCGATCCGCGGTGTCGGAAAGCTATCTTTGGGGCATGCTTTGTTTAAGTCTGAATAGTCGCCGTCTGCGAGCACAAACGGGGGTCAAACGAAGAAAAACCCTAAAAAACCTTTCTGGGGAAATTGCACAATGCGGGATTGTCTACCTTCACAGAAAAACCGGGTCACTCCTGGACCCCTGGAGGAGGCAGACTCCCAGCTCCCGGAAGCATAGAACCACCGCTTCCTCCAGCCGGGATAGTTCGAGGAGGGCTTCCCCAACACGAAATTATCCCGGTGCCAATAACACAAATAATACCAGCCTTCGCTGGAGGGAGCTTTCTTCAGACGAAACATACGGAGGAACTCCTCCGCCGTGAGTTCCCCGTTGCCAGCCTGAGCCCAAAGGGCAAAGGAGCCCAGAACCACCCTCCACCCGTTCACAATGAGTTGCCCAGGGGCAATCTTGTAACACCGGAGTACATCGCGAACGAAGGGATGGAGGGGAAGGCGTACCCCCAGGATAAGCTGATACTCATAAAATGCTACGCATCCTGGGGGGGGGGGGGGGGGGGAGTCGACGCACATCCTCCATTTATATAGATCTGAAGGCAGTATGCTGGCTATCAGGTGTATGGGGGGGGGGGGGGGGGGTCGACGCACATCCTCCATTTATATAGATAAACTCCATTTTATCTAAGCCTGTAGCACATGAGCAACTCATTCTTTATTTATCTGTGTCTCCCACGGCCGTTAGCGCCGCTTTAATAAGAGAAGATTCCGGGGTGCAAAGGCCCGTTTATTATGTCAGTAGAGCAATGGTCGATGCAGAAACTAGGTATTCTGATATGGAGAAACTGGCCCTAGCCTTAGTCACTGCGGCTCGAAAACTGCGACCATACTTTCAAGCCCATGCTATTTTAGTACCAACAAATCATCCGCTACGCCAAGTCCTTCAAAAACCTGAGGCTTCAGGATGCTTGACTAAATGGGCGGTCGAGATCAGTGAGCATGATATCTCATTCTGTCCTAGGACAGCAGTCAAGGGCCAGGCCGTGGCTGACTTCATCGCTGAATTTACGTATTCTTCTGAAGATAATGTCATGACCAGCGACCAGCCTCCTTGGTCTCTCTTCGTGGACGGGTCGTCGCGGGCCACTGGTAGTGGAGCGGGCCTGATTTTAGTGGCTCCCGACGGGTCGCATTTTCAATATGCTCTGCGTTTCGAATCACGCATCTCCAATAATGAAGCAGAATATGAGGCCCTGATTGTTGGCCTCGAGCTAGCCGTTGTCCTCGCAGTCCAGAATTTGATAATTCATAGCGACTCCCAGCTCATTGTCAACCAAGTTCTTGGCGAATTCGAAACCAAAGAAGAAAGAATGGCCTTATACAAGTCTCGTGTCCTCATCCTGCTCGCCAAACTGAAGACTTATAAAATATTTCATATCCCTCGCGAGCAGAACCAACTTGCCGATTCCGTGGCAAAACTCGCTTCTGCACCGGAATCGGAGCTATCACATTCGATCCCCATCGAGCACCGTCAGCATTTGAGTATCGACCAAGTGATCCTCGAGAAAGTTATATCGGTACAATCGTCTCCATGCTGGATGGATCCTATCATCATTTATCTTAGAGATGGGTACCTACCAGAAGACAAGAAAGCTGCAAGACAAATTCGGCTTCGAGCTGTCAGGTACACCTTACAAGATGGAATCTTGTTGCGAAAAAGCTTCTCCTTGCCTTATTTAAGGTGTCTTCATCCAGAAGAAGCACATCGTGTTCTAGATGAAGTACACCAGGGGGCATGTGGTAATCATCCCAGGGGGCGATCTCTAGCATATAAAGCGATGAAGCAAGGATATTATTGGCCTACTATGAAAGCAGACGCCATCGAATTTTCTAAAAAATGCGACAAGTGTCAACGATATCAACCTATACCTCGTGTACCGTCTGAGCGGATGACCCCAGTCGACAGCCCTTGGCCTTTTGCTCAGTGGGGGATCGATATCATCGGGCCCTTACCTATGGGAAAGGGACAGAATAGGTTCGCGATCGTGGCGGTTGATTATTTCAACAAATGGGCCGAAGCAGAACCATTAGCCAAAATTACTGAAAAACAAACTACTAAGTTTATGTGGAGAAATATCATATGTCGCTTCGGACTTCCTCATACTATAATTACCGATAACGGAACGCAGTTCGACAACGCAGCCTTTGATGAATTTTGCGACAAATGGAAGATACGTAATCTCCGCACTTCTCCATATCATCCTCAGGCAAATGGGCAGGTCGAGGCAGTGAATAAAATCATAAAGCATCATTTAAAGACCAAGCTAGGTGAATGTAAAGGGGTGTGGCCAGAACTTCTACCAGAGGTGTTATGGGCCTATAGAACCACGGCTTGTACATCGACAGGTGAAACTCCTTTCTCCTTAGCATTTGGTGTTGACGCAGTAGTACCAGTGGAAACTCAAGTGCCCTTATATCGGATCGAACAGTATGATCCCGCGAGCAATCAGGAGAACCTCCGGCTTCATCTCGATCTCTTGGAAGAGCGAAGAAATGCTTCGTGTTTTGCGGGAGTTCTCAATGCATTGTCCTCCTGCCCAAACCTTCTCTTCTTTCGAAGGTTCGATCTCCAAGCCTCGGCATCGGGAGACATGTACCCTCCCTTTTGTTTGCCTTGGATAGGCTCGGTTCTCACATCGGGTCCCAGGAGGGAGGCTCGGTCGGCTTTAAGTTGGCTCGGAGTGAACCCGAGCCTCTCTTTTCAAATTTCAACTTTGGCATTAGGGAAGGAAACTATTTACAGTTTGACACGTGGAAGCTTATTATTAATCATCCGGCCGGAGAAGTTAGTGTGATCTTGACACGTGGTAGTGTGCCTCACACACTTGTGTCTTCTCCCACATTTGTTTCGGAAATTTCTTCGTAGGCTTGTGTGCTTTCTGATCGCACATGGGATGGTTTTTCGCCTTATATTCAACCTATCAAGATTTGCCGACGGATTTCGAAGAAGAACCTTCTCCTCGTGAAGTCCCTCATCTTCTCTTCTAGTCTTCAGGGGCGATCTCTCCTCAACCTTAGGAAATCGTTTGCGGAAAGGATATGTGTGATGAGCAATCAATTTCAGAAAGTGAATCTGTCCTCGATGGTCTGATGAAAAAGTTGAGCAATGAAAAGATGGCTTTGGAAGTTACAAACCAAGATGTATGTAATCTAGAGGACGCCTTGATAGTTACCCCTCTGTGTGCTTTGAGAGGCAGAGACGATTTCCCTCAGACAATTGTATAAGAGGATCACACATGTTAAGTTGTCGATTTTGCTGGAGGCCTAAAGCAATTAGAAGCCCAAATTAGATGGTCTCAAGATGTGTTGGATAGAGTGGGGGGCATCATAGGATTGTCTTTTGGAGCATGAGACGAAGATGTCTACGATTTTGTCCAATTTGTCAAAAGCAAGGGTGCACAAAGGTTTCATCAGGATCACATATTGATGACTAGGAAATCTCCTAGGGGAATGAGAGAGCTTCTCAATCTAGAGTGTTCGATCAATTATGATTCGTCAAACAAATCTAGTGGCAGCTCAAGGGTCAGAGGGGATAGATCAGGTGATCAATGTTAATCCTCTCCTGGAACACGAGAGGTTTGGGTTGCAACTTGAAAAGGGCCCAGGTTAAGAAGAATGTGCAAGAAGTCGAAGGCTAATGTTATAGCGTTCAGGAATCAAAGCTTTAGAGTGTCGACAAAGGTATGATAAATTCTATTTGGGACATTTGCAATAAAGACTGGGTTGCTTTAGAAGCTTATGGTTTTGCGGGTGGCGTTATTGTTGCATGGAACACTGATTTTTGGCACAAAGAAGACAATTTTATAGGTTCATTTTCAATTTCAGTTGTTCTCCAAGACCGTTCTTCCAATTTTAAATTGGGTTTTTAAGTGGTTTATGGTCCATGTTCCTACACAATGAGAGACCAATTTTGGTATGAGTTTGCTGCAGTTAGAGGTGGGATCTCCCCGGTGTATTGGTGGGGATTTCAATGTAGTTCGCTTTTCGCATGAGAGGTCTAATGGTAGCTGTGCTAACTGCAGCATTAAAAATTTCTCCGAATGGGTGGCCTTTCACGAATGAGTTGATCTTCTTTGGGAGATGTGAATTTTACTTGGACAAATAATCAAGCAGATCCTATCCTTTCACGTCTTGACTTATTTTTAGTTTTGCCTGATTGGCTCCAAGAATTTCCTTTAGTGAATCTACTTGCGTTGCCACAGCCTATTTCCGATCATATAGACCAATTGTCTTGGAGGTGAATGATGCTAATTGGGGATCGAGGTCGTTCAGATTTGAATTAGCCTGGTTGGAAATCGAAAAGCTAGTAGCGGAATGGTGGACATTGTTTGAAGTCGATGGATTTGTGGGATTCAGATTAAGTCGCAAGCTCAAGATGTTAAAAGATAAAATAAATATTTGGAAGAAAGAAGTTTTGGATGCTAGAGAGGCAGAATTTGAATCTACTTTGATAAAGATACATGAGTTCGATATTAAGGAAGAGGGTGGAGGGTTATCGAAAGAAGAGAGAAGCTAAAGATCGGCGTCATCGTTGAAACTTTCAAATTTCTCTTAAGGAAGAAGAAATCAAATGGCAGCAAAGATCTAGAGCCTCATGGTAAAAGAAGGGGACCAAAAAACTCATTTTTTTCACAACGTGGCTAGCACTCGAGCCAGGGTTAATAGAATTAGTAGTTTGGTGATTGAGGGCTCTAGAACTACAGATGAGGATCGGATTTGCAATTCTATAAAAATTTGGTCTTCCGTGATCATTGTTCTAGACTGTGTTTGGACAAGTAAAAGAGTTTCCACAGTTGTTCTTAGAAGATTTTGATTCTCTTGAAATGCCATTTTTGGAAGACGAGGTAAAAAATGCTCTTGATTCCATGCGTGGAGACAAGGCCTCCAGTCCAGATGGGTTCCCAATGAAGTTCTTTTAGATTTTTTTGGCCATTGGTTAAGTAGAGATGTAATGGATTTCATATTAGAATTCTCTGAGAGAAGTCGCCTCTCGAAAGAACTTGGTGCTACATTCATTGCCCTAATCCCTAAGACAGAAGGGGTGGAGACCCTTAAAGGCTTAAGGATGATAAGCCTAGTTGGAAGCCCCTACAAAATCCTTGCCAAAGTCTTAGCTTCTAGATTAAGAAGAGTGCTACCTCAAGTAATCTTGGAGAACCAAAATGCCTTTATTGTGGATAGGCGAATTTTGGATTCTACCCTCATTGCTCATGAATGCTTTGATTCCAAGCATAGGGATGGAAAAATCAGTTTGTTATGTAAGATGTCAAAAAATCTTACGACCACGTTGATTGGGAATTTGTGGACTACATGCTAGGGAGGCTTGGTTGCAGCATTAAATGGAGAGGTTGGATTAAAGCCTGCATACAATTGCCCTATTTTTCCATTTTGATTAATGGGTCCCCGAATGGTTTCTTCAAGGCTTCTCGCGGAATTAGGCAATGGGATCCTCTATCTTCTTATGTTTTTGTGGTGGTTAGGGAATCTTTTAATGGGATTCTTCAAAAGGCTGAGGAAAACGGCTTAATTCTGGTTTTAAAGTGGCGAATGCGGGGATGTAAGTTTCTCACCTTCAATTTGCGAACGATACGATCCTTTTTATTTATTTATTTATGGGGACATGACTTCAATTGATAATCTTTAGAAAGTAGTGGCATGTTTTGAAGCGGTTTTAGGCTTAACTTCATGCCTCCAAAAGTGAACTATTAGGGATTCATGTGGATCGTGATTATTTATTGCAACTTATGAGTGTCTTTGGATGCGAAGTGGGAGATTTCCACTCAAACTATCTTGGCCTTCCTCTTTGTCTTAGTAAACCGGCGAAGCACTTGTTGGATAAAGTTTTTGAAAGAATTGAAGGAAAGCTTTCTAGTTGGAAGAGTCGGTATCTCTTTGGGTGGCAGGATAACCCTCATCAGGGATGCTCTCTCTAACATGCCGCTTTACTTCTCTTTTCAAGTTTCTGGTGTTGGACAAAATTGATAAATTGAGAAGGGATTTCTTGTCGAAAGGATCCAAATAAAAAAAAGAAAATTCAAATTGCTTTTTGGGGGGGTGGGGTTAAAAGATCCATCTCTAATGAATATTGCTCTTCTTGGAAAATGGCATTGGAGTTTCGGTTCTTAAGTGGGCAAATTATGGAGGGAACTTTTGGTTTCCAAATATGACACTCAGCCGGGCGACTGGAGTATAAAGAATTCTTCTCTATATAGGGCTTCTAATGTGTGGAGGGTGATTGCTTCGACTGAGCAAAGGTTTTGAGGAGTATCCTTTTTGATTGGAAAGGCGAATCACATTCGCTTTTGGATGGACGTTTGATGTGGAGATCAGCCATTGATTGAACTCTTTCCTAGAATCCCCAATATTTCTTTCGATTCATTCATTCGAGTGGATTGCTGTTATTCTTTTTGTGGAAGGATGGTGGTTTGGTCTCCCTCATGTAGAAGGAACCTATCGGATGAGGAGCTCGGTGAGCCAATCAGTTTGCTAGATTATCTAAAGCTTGCTATCCTTCCGCTTTATGACGAGGACTTGATGTTTTGGAAAGATCACAGTTCGGGTATCTTCTCGATCCATTCGTTCTACAAGCTGATTTCTAAGCCTTCTAATTCATCCTCCTTTCTGTTTCATCATTGGTCTCATGGTGCCTCGCCACAAGTGGTGGCTTTCATTTGGCTCGTGGGTAGGAAAAGAGTTTTAACCATCAATAATCTACAAAGGAGATCTCTTGTTCTCCCTAACATTTGTTTGATGTGCATTGAAGACGCGGAGTCAACCGACTACCTTTTCATTCATTGCCCTCTCGCCTTTAGTGTATGGGAGCATTTTCTAGCCTTCTTTCATGTTTCTTGGGCTATGCCGAAATCAGTTGCTGATCTTTTATAGGCTTGGCACGGAAGCAGTATGGGAAAATCTCGCAAAGCAGTTTGGAGGCTTATTGCAATGGGAGTCCTTTGGATTATTTGGAAGGAGCGGAATGGTCGTTGTTTTCAGAACAAGGGTTCCTCTATCGAAGAGGTTATTTGTAAAGTTAAATGCGTAGTGTTGGAATGGGCTGCCTATGTTGTTAAAGCAACAAAGTCTGCCGACCTTTCCTCCTTTTTTGTGTAGTTTCGAGTTGTATTCTTTCACTTGCCTTTTGACGGGTTCTCTGACAAATTTCATGTTACCTCTTAAAAAAAGAAGAAAAAAAAAAGAAAAAAGAAAAAAAAAAAAACTCTTTTCAAACTGTAAATACTTTCATTCCTCAAAGAAATATGAAGTTTGTTTAAGGTATGTGACATTGGTTGACGCAACGTTTCTGAAAGACAAGTTTATAACATGTGTCCCTGTTAGGTACAAGAGTATGTAAGAAAGATACACTTGATAGCTCTTGATTCAAACTTATAATAAACATGATCAAGCTGATGCACAAAGAATGCACAAACACCTTGGGAGGAATAGAGTAGGAAGGAATATGAAGACACAAATAGAGAGAGGTGACTTTCCATCTAGGACATATGAAGGCATCTGATTTATTACGTATCATACAGTTAAGACTGCATCACTTCAAAATATTTTCAAAACCTTCATATTCAACAACAAAGCTCCATCAACCTCAAGTAAATTCCCGATTCTTACATTCTGCTACCCCATTTTGTTGTGGTGCGCGTGTGCATGAAGTTTGGTGAATAATGTCATGAGATGAAAGGTATGGATTAAATTCATGAGATAAATATTCTTTAACATTATCTGAACGTAGAACAAAAACCCTATAATTGAATTGAGTTTGTGCTTCATAAGAAATTCTTTAAATTAAGAAAACACTTTTGATCAATCTTTCATCAAATTGTTAGGTGCCCAATGCTGATGTGGCGAGTAGAGCCTATCTTAGTAGTTGCTTTCCTTATTCATCTAAAATAACAAACTATTTGTGTTAAAATAGGAGATTTGCTTGGTTGTTAGTGTTTGTGTTTATCTTGCCATCTAGGTACATTCCATAGCTCTTTTTATGTAGTTCTCCGGAGAATTAATGGAATGCAGATGAATTTTACCTTAAACCGTGCTTTTTACACAAGAAGACGCCCTTCCCCTTTTTTCACGTGGGCTAGATAGGGCTTGGGCTTTGTCATAAATATAGCCATGTCATATGAGAATAATTATCTACAAAAATAACAAAGTACTTGAAAACAGATAAACCAATAGGATGAATTGGACCCCAAATATCAAAGTGTACGAAATATAAAAGTTTTTTTTACTTCTCTTGTCTAGATGAGGAAGAAAAGATACTATTGTGTTTATTCAATTTAGAGGCCTCACACTCTAATGTAGACACATGCGACGATGATGGGACTAGACTCTTCAAATTACTTAAAGGATGGCCGAGCCTGGAACGCCATTAATGAGGAGTGATGTATGTTCGTAATGCAACTCCAGTTATTCCACGATCGAGTTAATAGAGTCCATTTGCTTCATGTTTTCCACCAATCATCTTCCTCATCTTTAAGTCCTAGAATTTAGTATAAAACGGATAAAATGTGACAGAAAGCGATGGGGTAGGATAGGTTGTACCCAACTTAGATACACGGGTTGAAGTTAACTTGCTAATTTGACAAAAGATGTCGTTGACAACTGTACTAACTGAGATGAGACACTATGCTTACCGATCATATGATCGGAAGCTCCTGAGCCAATGACTCAAGGTAAGCTATTTGATGATTCAAGACAAACGGTACCTGACTGCATAAGAGTAGCTATGGATGATGATGCATGGTAGAATTATGTTTCAGAAGTTTGGCATATTCTTTCTTGGACAACGTGACTCTATCGTCTGAAGTATTATGCTCAAAAGTGGAGGAGATAGACTTGAAGACATAAATCTTGGTACCATCATAGGAACGAACCCGATTCGTCCAGAAAGGCTTAATGATAAGATCCCAACATGTGTCTGTTGTGTGGTTACTGAGACCATAGTGAGTGCACTATCGATTGCCACGGCCATGGTCGTGGCTACCACTGAAATATGTATCAAGACATCCCCAATTATTTCAGCCTTCAAAGTGACCTTCCCCTGTATCTCTATCATCAAAACGATGACCACGACCACCACTACGACTTCTCCCATTTCCTCTACCGGATGCAAATATAAATGCAAAATGATCTAACCAAGTTGAACTCTGTACACTGACCACACGCTAAATTTGAGCAAAAGCCTCAGTAGTAGATGGGATCTTGCTTACCTCTAAGAAACTGATTTCGAATAGGCTCGAATTCAAAATGAAGACTAGAGAGGAATTTGGCAACATGGAGTTCCTCACTATGCCGTCACAGTCTCTTAATTTGTAGATTGGGGCTGGTATACATTTAGTTCCTCTCACATGCCTCACAAGGCAGAACAATACTCTTTGACACTCTTATTTCCTTATTGAAGAGCGAAAATATTTGAAGTAACTTGTAGATCAGAGTAAAGTTCTTTTTCCCCAAATACATCTCCTTTTGGTTATCCTTGTTTGAAAAAAGATAACATTTACACTAATCTGAAGCTCCATACTATTCTATAACAAAGTCCTAATTTGGGCATTCTTTGCCATCCCAATCTTTGTACTCTATTGAACTTTCGTTAGGTTTGGGGAAGATAAATATTTTAATTTCCTTTTATTCGTAAGGAATGCCTCTACTAATGTGGCCCACTATAATTAGTTTGCCCAATTGAGTTTAGTTGATGTAATCTGAAAGTTCTTCGATTCAAATGGAGACAAAAAGACTCTTGGCTTCATTCTGGACATCCATTAATTAAGGAGAAATCAAACACCCAAGGAGGAATGCATAACTTCAAGTTGTCCTCCACTGTATTTCAGAAACTGATGTATATTAACGAACACGATTACTTGATGGAACTTCTTGTTTCAACACCACACGTACATTGATTCTTTAATCCTTGCAATGTTCACTTTCAATACATTTTCGATATAAAATTTGATCACAAATCCGGCTATAAACACAATGCTCCACTTTTGTCCATCATGATGGATCTATATGAAAGTGGGCCTCACACATTCATCGAAAATGATTACATGGCCCAACATACGGTGGTTGAGAGAGCTTCGAGTAGATCAACCCAACCATCTTAGATTTTCACCTCAAAACAATAAAAGGAAAAAGAAAAGAGAAGAAACATTGAAGATGAATGAAGAGATCGATGCCCGGATCAATTTTAGCTCCAATACCATGTGGACGGATTGAGAAAGGAGGAAAGAGAAAAAGAAGAAGAGAAGAGAGGAGAGAGAGAATGAGGATAAGGGTTCACATCGTCCATAACTCTCTAACGTCTATTAAGATGGTTTTCAATATTTACAAGAATGCCATTAATAAAAATAAAAAAATAAAATACCCATTACGTCATAAATCTAGATGGGCTTAAGAATGGGCCATATAACAGCTCACATTCACATTCAATAATAAGATGTTTCATGGTATACATGTAGAGTATATTTGAGGGTTGTTGTGTTGAGATTTGTTTGCAAATTGATTCGGCATAATCTCATCCCAACTAACTGGTATCAGCTACATGAATCCTGTTTCACCATTCCACTCTGCTTGACATGTCAGGTTGTCGAAATTCATGATAAAAGTTGTGGCGAAGTTTGATTCTGGCTGCCAACCTGATGTAACCCTCCTACTTTGCAAATCGATTGGTTTTAAAAAAATAATTAGGTTCACTTAAGATTATTATTTTTACTAGAACTCAAATAACAAAGGAAACTGATCTTAAATAACTGGGACAAGTCTATGATGACAATACGTATATTTATTGCCAAATAAAATTTTGTTCTTAGTCATTTCAGAACACGATTTCAGAGAATGTGATAGTGGAGTGGTGGAACCGGTCGCTTAGCTGACTTCAATTATCTGGGATAAGACTTCGATGATGATGATGGATTTTAGAGAACATATTTAGTCATAAAGGGTTGGGAGCATAGCCTTGATAACGTTAGGGTTGCAAATCTCAATTGTCTGACTTCTTTTCTATTCAGTAAAATAGATTAGTAAGTACTTATGATGACAATTTCTATATTATGTCATTTAATAACGTGTAAACAAAATTAGATATCTACATGCCAATTCCAATGCATACTTGTACATTGCATCCTAATCATCTACACCATATATAACGTGAGCAGTGCGTGGACAGTTTTACCCCCGTAATTAGTTCCCCTAGGAGGAGAACTTCCAATATTTTAGGGACATGGGAGGGCCTTCTAAATAAAGATGGGGTATTTTGGGAATTGCAAAATGTAGCTGGTGTCCCATGGACAGTTTAGATGTCACCTGCAAAAAGGCTTTAAACGGCTTCAATTTCATCCACAAAAAGTGTGTACCAAACGACAATTTTACCCTAGCAATTAGTTTTAAGAGTTATTAAAACTAGAGGATATGAGAAGGAATTTTTCCAAAAGCAAGGGAATTTATTTAATTTAACATAAAAAGCCTCGCAAGTAGCCAGTACCTCCTCCTTCCTTTTGTGTGTAGCCCATATGTAAGGTGTGTGTTAATAGCCCGTGCGACCAAGGCTTATGCGGGCAGGGTATTCAATAACAGTAACAGTGGCTGTAATGGCCAGCCTTATGGCTGTTATGATATGGGCTGTAACGGCTGTTACAGCCCTGTAACATCAAAATTTCTATTAAAGGAAAAAATGTATCAGTCCATATCGGCCCGTATTCGTCCTTTTTAGTCCCGTATCGAGCCATTATGGGCCATTTTTATCAAATCAGCTGTGACGGCCCCACATTGTGTAATGGGCACCATGCTACTGTTACGTAACAACCATTACGAGTCTATGACTGTAACATAACTGTTTTTTAATACCATGTACCATGATGCATGTGTGACATCCAATCTGTACAGCTGCTGTGCTGGCTCATGTTAAGACATCAGACCAAAAAGTATGGAAATATGAATCTAGAATGGGCCACAGGATAAGAAAAAGTTGGGACGGGTTGTCCATTGCTGAGCCTTTCTCGCTTTATCTCTCCGTGTGTATTGTCACATTTCCTTCTATTTCTCTCTTTTTCCTCATCCCAAGCCCATTTCTCTCTCTTTTCCTCTCTCCATGTGCGCCGCACATAACATAGTTGCTAGCTAAGCTCAAAGTTAGTTTCGATTGAGAAGAAGAAATAAACATTTTTGGGTGAGAGGGCAACAGGAACTTTATTAAAAGTTTGGTGAAAGCAAAGAAGGGAGATGATGGAGGATCATTACCCCAAAGCACTAAAGCATAAGATCCCAAAAGGCATTGGAAAAATCAAAATGACAATGATTTTAGTGATCTTTGTTAACACATGATATTAGAGAAATAGAAAAGATTGAAGATAGAGAGGATTCATTATCCCTTTCACGAGGGTTTATTTGTAATAGATGGTTACAAGAGATATGAACACCATTAGTGAGAATAAGAGATATAAACACACTAAATGAGAATAAATCTTCCCAGTACGGTCTTCCGCAAGAACGTAGAAGACTGTTGATGCAAGACAACTAACCACTTGCTCTAAAAGCTCGAACTGTTAGAGTGTGGCGAATAAGTCCCTTTATCTCATAGCCCAGGTTGAGAGGGCCCCGAATCCATGAGTTCACCTCAGGGCCCTGAATCCACGGGTCACCCTAGGCCCTCGGTCGAATCCTCCTACGTGGGCCCCGAATCCATGGTCCCCCTGAGTCCACAGCCGACCCCACCCCGAGTGTGCTCCTGAGTCCACAAGCTACCCCACTCGAGCCCGGTGTGAAAATGCCCCTGCATTATTCACCTCTGGTGAGGAGTTTCAAACACGAGACCTCCTGCTCTGATACCAATTTGATGCAGGACAACTAACCACTTGTTCTAAAAGCTCGAACTGTTAGCGTGTGGCGGATCAATCCCTTTATCTCATAGCCCAGGTTGAGAGGGCCCCGAATCCACGGGTTCACCTTAGGGCCCCGAATCCACGGGTCACCCTAGGCCCTCGGTCGAATCCTCCTACGTGGGCCCCGAATCCACGGGTGGGCCCAAATCCATGGTCCCCTTGAGTCCACAGGCGCTGAGTCCACAGCCGACCCCACCCTGAGTGTGCTCCTGAGTCCACAGGCCCCCCCACTCGAGCCCGGTGTGAAAATGCCCCTGCATTAACTGTGATTCTTTCGAACTTCTAACATTCCCCCTCAAGCTGGAGCATAGTTATCTCACATGCCTACCTTGCCCATGTGTAGCGAAGATGACTACACATCTTGTCACTATTAGATTTTTGTTTTTCTAGTCAATATGGGATGGATCATCAATGGTAGGCGTGTGACACCTTGGTTACATCATTGTTCTTTAAGTCATCATGGGATGGATCATTTACAAAAGATGCCATGGCATCAAAACCCTAATAGGATAACACAGTTGGGACAATCTCTAGATGAATAATGGATGATGTTTGGATGGTAGCATTGGCTTGGAGATCGTGACATTTTAATGATGGTGGCGTTTAGATGATGTTAGTGTTGGGATGATCAATGATGGTGTGTTGATATTGCGGAGATGAAGGCGGCGACGACAACATGATGATGAAGATGGTGGCATGATGAAGTTACCCCCAATCACACTTCAATACCATGTTTAGCACATGATATTAGAGAAATGGTAGAGATTGAATGATGGAGAATGAGAGGATTCATTATCCCTCTCACAATGGTTTATTATAATACATGGTTACAGGATATGAGGCCACAAATGAGAATAAGAGATAAGAACACCATAAATGTGAATAAAAGATAAGGCATAAATAAATGAGAATGAAATCATACAAAACTCTGACTCTTTAGAACTTCTCAAAATCTAGAACTTCTCAAAATCTTCGACACTGAAAGTCAGTAAACAATTTATTGACAAAAGGAAAGAAAAACAATTTATATCATAGCAGACAAGCTAGAATAGCTATCATGTGTCATTAAAAGAATGAAGATGGAACTAAACTTCCAAGGCTCTAATTAAAAAAAAAAGAGAGTCCGAGGCTAGCACGATATATCACTTTCAGATGAACACTAAGCTAGAGGTTTTAGCAGCATGCAAGGTATTCCAAAATGCTTACTTAACGATCGCTCTGTAATGGTAATGGCAATGGTAGTAACAGTTAAACATTATGGGGTAGTAAATGCCGTTACAGAAAAATTGACCTGTAACCAAATAGGTTTTCTTAAAAAAAAAAAAAAAAAAAAACTGTAACGGCCGTTATAGTGTGTATCGTAACGGTAATGGTGGTGGCCATTACAACCACCGTTACCGTTATGGAATACCTTGGCTACAACATGTCAAATGCTAAGATTGCGTGGTAGACATGGAGAAATAGGGTGTAACAAAGCTTTCTATTATAATGGAATCAGTGGTGTTCATAACATGCTGTGATTTAGTTCGGTCTTTTTTCTTGTTACTTCTATTATTGGAAAGGTGGAACCTTTTTGGAGACCATTATTTAGAATTTGTCACAGTGGCTCTCTTTTATTTCTTTCTAGGACAAGTTTAATTTATTGTAACTTTATCATGGTTCAGAAACTAAGAAAATACTATGCTTTTTTAGTTTCAAGCTAAATGCCTTCAATGGCTTATTTTGTAATTGTCATATAAATCCCTACTTTTAGGCTTTCTAATGCTTCATCCTTCTCATTGCTGTTATCATCTTAACTACTGCGATGTGAGAAAATGGATCACCATGATGCATGGTCCCCAAGAAAGAAAAATTATGAGTATGAGCAAAAGTACCCATTTTAATCTCTCACCCTCCCTCTGTTTACACTTCATCTCTTTTCTCTCTGTTTTTTTTTTTTTTTTTTGGTTCGCACGCGTATGCGTAGGGTGTCATGTTAGGCTACCCGACGCAATTTCATAATGATCGATTACCACCCCCATTTCCTGTATTATGGTCTACCTCAGATTTGGATCTACTTCATTTTTTTTGAATCATGACATAAAATGAATTTTTAAAATGGTTGGACGGCATGGATATAAGGAACATACATCAGGGTGCGCCCCATGTTCAGGGATCCCACCCACTTAGGTGGCCTTCATCGAACTCATCTTAGCCGAGCCCCAAAACTGGCCTTCATCGAACTCATCCTAGCCATCTAAGATGCATTACTTTTCTTATTTTAATGTGAATGTGAGCCATTGCTATTTTCGTCTCCAGCCCATTCACTTTTGGAACTAGTACATGACCGGTTCTCATCCATCCGGGAGCGGATTAGGTACAACCCGAGCCTGTCCAAAGCTCAGGATAGGCCGGTACGTGGCGAGGAGGCATTGGGGGAGAAGAGGCGTGACATGACTGTGTCAGGCTTGCTGATGTGGCAGGTCACCTCTGACAATGTGCCCTGCACCAATACAAATGTGACACATCGGTGCCACGTAGGGCCTGTCCTAAGCTCGGGACAGGCTCGGGTTGTGGTTCAATTTACTGGTGAAATATTGAGCCTCATTTTCTGATAGGACATCTAAAATACCCATACAAGTTTTGGATTGCGTAAAAAATTAAAGATGACAAAACTAACCTTACAGTCTCCAAAAAGGCATAGTTTTACCTAGTGTTTGAAATATCGGTATCGCGCAATGTATCGCACCCTTGGGATACAGATACGTATCGGTTATCGCACGGGATATATCGTTTGTATCGCATAATTTATTGCACTTTTTGGGAAACATGGGGAAACATTGGGTTATTAATTAAAATTTTCAATGAAACTTCAAGGATTGTTAATTTATACCTTAATACACACTTGTAAATCATAATATCTCAAAAAATAAGTGCACATAATAGGTTTCCTTTCTAAAGGGTCCTAAACTATGCGCCAGTTGACTTGAACTAATGCAAGTATATTCAAATTGAATGCATAATATTTATAAATATATCAAGGCATGTATGAAAACACAATTAATTCATTCAAAAGCAAGAAAAAGAAGTTCAAATTGAAAATGGGTGGACAGTGTAGATGTAAGGTTCATACATTGCAGTGGGCCCCACAATTATGATTCGTGAGAGAACTTTTTTTTTGGGTTAGTCATGCAATGCACACACCCTGTTAGATGCGCAACACACCCACCTGGTCAGTCACACAGTGCTCCCACCCACTGGTGGGGTTAGTGGGTTTCGAACCTGAGACCAGCAATTGGAACGCCCAGTTGAAATAAGACCATTGGATATTTTTCATTATAACTGTCCAATAAATGTCCACCAATCTGATAATCAGATAAGTGAATAAGAGTAAGTTTTGGGTCGTGACCCATCTAATCTGGTGGTTCAAAACTTCTACGACCCCATGAATATTTCAATCGTGGATGTTCAATCATGTTTTCGGCCCACTTGAGTCTTGGATCTAGCTCATTTTTGGTCTCATGTCCTACAATGGGCTCACAAAATGGATGGACAGGGTGGATTTCTCACAAACATCACGGTGGGCCCCGCCTATGTTCCCGGGTAGTAACATCCTGCTAAAAGGTTTTCGCAGCAAATCCGCATCCCGGCATGGAATCGGATTGCATACTGGGTACGCTTATCGTAATGAGTTAACTATGTTGGACCCACCATGAATGTATTTGGTTTATCCATGCCGTCCATCCATTTTTCTAGCTCATTTTTGGGGTTGAGCCCAAAACTAAAGCATATCCAAAGCTCAAGTGGACCACATCACAGGAAACAGTGAGAAAATGATTTCCATCGTTGAAACCTTCCTAGGGCGCACAGTGATGTTTATTTGTCATCCAACCTGTTCATAAGATCACACAGACATGGATGAAAAATAGTTTGGATGGCAAACACACATTACAGTGGGCCTAGGAAGTTTTTAATGGTGGGTGTTCAATTACAACTGTTTTCATGTTGTGTGGTCCACTTGAGATTTGGATTTGCCTCATTTTCGGGACCATGCCATAAAATAAACTTTAAAAATAGATTAATGACATGGATATAACACATACGCCATGGTGGGGTCCACAGAGCATAGTCTAGTAGCCACCTCGCTACTAGCAGCATTAGTTTGCCTCCGTCTTGGTGGGGGTAGTACCCAATTTGCGGCGACCGAATAGCATTGTGGTTGAGACCCTGACTATGGGCCCCACCATGATATATGTGTTGTATCCACACCGTCCATTCATTTGGAGAGATCATTTTAGGGTATGATTCAAAGAATGAGGATGATTCAAAGCTCAAGTGGACCCCATCACAGAAAACAGTAGGGACTAGCGATGCCACCATTGAAATTTGAAACTATTTTTGCTGGCCCACCATGATGTTTATTTTAGATCCAACTTGTTCATAAGTTCGAAAAGACATGGATGAAGGGAAAACACAAATATCAGCTTGATCGAAAACTTCTATGGCCCCCAAGATGTTTTTAATAGTAAGCATTCAATCCCCACGGTTTTCTGCAGTGGGATCCACTTGAGCTTTGAATTTGCCTCGTTCTTTGTATCATGACCTAAAATGATCTCTCCAAATGAATGGAGAACATGGATATACAAGACATATATCAATGTGGGCCCCACCATAAGGGCTGCATTGTCTTTAGTGCAGCGAGTCGCACCGAATCCACTCTGAAGGGGTGTGGATTAGGTGTTACCCGTGTAATAGCTTAGTGGGTGTTAACCTTACTAGGACCCACCTTGATGATATGCTGTATATCCACTCCGTCCATTTGTTTTTCCAGTCCATTTTAGGATGCGGTCCCAAACATTAAGCACATCCAAATCTCAGGTGGACCACACCACATGAAACACTGATGATTGAATGTTCATCATTAAAACTTCCCAAGGCCCACCCGAGATTTGGATCTACTTAAGTTTTGGGATAACATTATTAAATGATCTAAAAAACGGACAAACAATGTAGATATGAAACACATTCATCAAGATGGGCCCCACACGGTAAGGCTAACACGCACTAAGTTGTTACCCACGTAACAGCTATTTCGCTCCCTAACTTAAGACCGAGAGAGAGTTTGAGAGAGAGAGAGAGAGAGAGCTCTTCTCCGTTAATTCGGCCGCATCCGCGACCTAACCCAAAAATTCGCCCGAAAATCCCAACCCAACCCAAAAACTCGACCAAAATTTCTTTTTTTGATAAATTCCAACCAAAAAATCTCGTCGGAAAATTTGTTTCCTTCCAGAACAAATATCTTCGAAGAAAAAAAAAGGTTTTAGGGTCTTTCTTACATGATCTGGCGATGTTGATTGCGGCCCACCAAATCCAATAAAAAAAGACTCCCTCAGGCAGATAAAAAGGTAAGAGAAATTTTTTTTTTGATATTTCTTTGGAATTTTTAGATGGGATTTCCTGTTGCCTGATGCTCGGATGGAATTTTTGAATCCAATATATCGTTGATATCGGCGATATCTCATGATATTTTACGATATCTTGCGATATATCACACGATACACAGAAGTTTGTCAATTTTTCAGTATTTTTCCGAATTTTTGGGGGTTTTGTATCGATGGACTGCAAGACCGATATTATCAATTTTGCGAACGCTGGTTCTACCTTTCCAATAATAGAAGTAACAAGAAAAAAGACCCAGCTAAATCACAGCATGTTATGAACACCACTGATTCCATTATAATAGCAAGCTTTGTTACACCCTGTTTCTCCATGTCTACCACGCAATCTTAGCATTTCACATGCTGCAGCCAAGGTATTCCATAATGGTAACAGTGGCTGTAATGGCCACCACCATTACCGTTACGATACACGCTATAACGGTTGTTACGAACACCACTGATACACGCTATAACTATGCCTTCTAGCTTTAAACTAAAAAAGCATAGTATTTTCTTAGTTTCTGAACCATGATATAGTTACAATAAATTAAACTTGTCCTAGAAAGAAATAAAAGAGAGCCACTGTGACAAATTCTAAGTAATGGTCTTCCAGTTTTCAAGTTAAAAGTGCCATATTAGAACCAAACAGTACCTGTACATGTGTTCATGACTCTCCATCTCTCTCCCTATACACACTTCTACATACAATCATCATCACCATCATCATTAAATATTAATTGTATATGAAAAATATTTTTATTCTAAATTTACGATGGTATAGATATGAAGTACATTTTTTTTTTCCCGAAAGGTATAGATATTAAGTACATTTTTGTATGTTACCTCAAATACGTTGTAAGTTAAATTATCTATATCGATATGGTACGTAGTCTAATTAAACACAAGTCCCCATACTGCAGCCAACTAGTTCTCCACTGCCAAGCCTGATTGTTCCCTCTCTCGGTTTTATTCTACCTTCTAAGGTTTGGAAAATCTAAACCTTACTTAACCAACTACAGTTGGTGAATATGAATTTCTTTGATCTGCAAAACTAACATCCTTGTATGTGTTTATAGTTTTGTTCTTTAGCCATGCTAGCTTGCATGGTTATTTCCTGCATTCTTTGATTCTATATTTTTCCCACCCATGCGGTGAAATGCGCCTTTCTAGATATATTCAACAAGATTTTGGATGTCCAAGTAACCCAGTATGGTGTCCTTTGTCTTGTTTATCAAAGATTTAAAATTGATGCTGATCAGAAAAAAAAAGAATATTAGAAGTTTATTTGGGATGTTCTCTTGCACATGAGGTAGGGGTTGGGATTAGCTACAGATCTTTGCTAGATCAGCCTTAGGAATGAAACCTCATGAGGAAGGAGTAGCCTTCAATTTTACCTTCCACTAAGAGTGCTTGCTGATTATACCTTACACCTATTAGGCAATTAATCCATTTGCTGATTTCTAATAGATGCGGGACACATATACCTGACACCCAACATTATGTGCACGTTTTGTGATGCGGACATCAGGCCCTTTAGGCAAGGTATCCCAAAACGGTTACGATACGGCCGTATCGGCCGATACGTAAAGGAAACGGTGGTGGCCGTTACGCGTTACGGGGTCGTAACGGCCGTTACAGAAAAAATAGGCCGTAACGGCCGTTACGGGACCGTTACAGCCCTGTAACGGACCGTTACAGCCCCGTAACGGTCCCGTAACAGTCATGTAACGGTCCCGTAACGGTCATGTAACTGTTTTCTTCAGAAAATAAAAAGGGGCCGTAACGGCCGATACGGGGTCCGTAACGGCCGTTACGGCCCGTATCGTAACGGTAACGGTGGTGGCCGTTACGGCCACCGTTACCGTTATGGAACACCTTGCCTTTAGGGTTTATCAGCGTAGGAGACGAGTGACACCTATATCTTTATGGCTCGATGATAACGGGCCTGGATCGTTCGTGACGACTTGAGGAGCATTGAAGACCTTACACATGTAGTCCGAGACTATTTGAGAAGACCCCACCTTGGGAAGACATGTAAGTTGCTTGGAGGAGATGATCAGACCGTTGGATCGCGATGATGATGTGATCGGACCGTTGGTTCGTCGTGGCCCACTTTCATCACACCATCATTGGAGCCCATCGGGCATATTAGATTTGAGTTTATTTTATGCATTTTTACCTATTTGAGTTTTGGGTTAGTGTACGCACGTTTTTTTCATGCAAATGTCTTTTTTTTTTTGAAATTTTGTTAGTAGGGGTATTTTGGTAATTATGCTAATTCCGAATTTTATAAGGGTGTTGCCCTAAACCTTTTAATTAGTTGTTGATTAATGAAAAACAAGCCTTTTGGTTGCCTCCTTCCTCTCTCTCTCTCTCTCTCTCTCTCTCTCTCTCTCTCATGGCACTTCATCTTCTTCCCAAATCTTCTTCTTCTTTTTTCTTCTTATGCCCCTCCAACATTCTTCTAAGCTAAGTTATTCTTCCTTCTCTCTCTATTTCTATTACCTCCTAATCCTCGAACCCTAAACTTGAGAATTGAATCAAAACCCCAATTTCTCAAATTTCCAATTCCCTAATCCGAGAAATCCTTTGATCCCTCGGACTAGTGAATCCCATTGTTCGATTGGGTTATGACCATGTAAGATTGGGAGGTTTCATCCCTCGCCGGATCCAACCTATGCATTATTTTAATTTCTTCGTGGTTGTGATGATGGCCCGCCCCATTGCGTGCCTCTTTTATGATTTTCTTAATTTATGATGGTAGATGCTGAATTTTATATTATTGTTGCTACTTATTTCCGGTGGATTACATATGTTCATGAGCATGCATCACGATTAGGCTGTCCTGCATCATTTTGGCTTTTTGGTGCTCATTACATTTATGAACTTCTTAGAATCATTGAGGCTGTTCTATGTGGATGATGATTTAGATGGTTCCGAGGATCTATTGTGTTTTCATTATATTGTACACTCCATAGCAAGTTAAATAGACTTTATGCCTTTCTTGTATCTGAGAAATATTGCCAGAAATTGAGATGAAATGACTACAGTAATTGCTTTGTGCAGGTTCTATGGTTTCAAGAGGTGCTACCTTATCTCAAGATGATACAACCCCTATTGTGGTGGTGATTCCTGGACTGACAAGTGACTCTGCTGCTTCTGTAAGTTTCATCTTTTATCTCATCACTTGCCATTGGAATTGTCCCCTCATCCTACTGCCCTCTTGCATAGATGTCTGTTAGTTGCTTCTAAGAAGCTATAGATCCAAGTTTAAAAACATAATAAAGTAATTAAGAATTGCAAATCTGTGTCAACTTAGTGAAAGATCAGGTCAAGTTAAGAGGTTATATGGGTTTGTAAAATCCAAAGTACTTTTCAGTACTCAGAAAACTTGGTTTACTAGTTGGATAATTTGATTGAGTACTCATAGATATCAAGTACTGAAATTACAAAAAATGTGAAGCTTTATACTTGAATCAATTGAACACTCTCAATCCACTTGGCTCAAATACTCCCAGATCCTAGTAATCCCAGTCTCTATGAAGATTAGAGACGCAGTTCCATCATCTTAATAAAGAAAACATTGTCTGAGAATGGCTCATCAAAGTTGTGCTATTTTACAACTCTTTAACTTTTCTCATCGGACTGTTTGGGCTTGCTGCAATCCATATAGGGCTTTCTTAGTGTTGAGTTAAACTCAATCTGAATATATTTCTTTGAGACCTCGAGGTTGAATCCTGTACTTCTCATTGAAGCCTTGAGGAAGAAATTCACTGTACTCAAAAGAAGGAATACATATTGAACCATTAGTTAGGAGATTGCCACTTCTTTACATTTCGACATATGTATGTCACTACAGGAGGTTTACAGGCTCCTCAGCATCAGTTCAATGACCATTGCTTATATTCTGCATGATTTAGTGAACTTTTTACCTTACAATTACTACATCAGGGCCGGCTCAGGTCTTCCAAGGCCAGCCCACGGAATGGAAGCTGGGCCAAGTCCGGGCTCAGCTTGGGCAAATATGGACAGGCTGAAGCATGGATGTGCTAATAATGGACTGCCTGAGCCCTAGCCTGGCCTGGAGCCAGCCAAGCCTGATCCAAAGACAATGACACAGAAACATGGACTTGCACCCAATGTTATGATGAATGGGCTGTTGAGATTGGTGATTGGACATGCCACACGTCACTTGAGAAATTTGGGGATGTTAGCTAAGTTTTGTAACATACAAATGTGTCCTTATCTTGCTGCCTCTTCATAAATTTTTCATTCCTGAAATGATAGAATGTATTGACACTATGATCAGCTTCTCAGCTTTGAATTTACGCATGCAAATTTTATCAAAGAAAATAGTTGAAACATGCTTTACTTGACCGTTACATTTCACATATCCTAAGACACTAGAATAGCCGATACTACAGAAGAACCTCACAGCCTACTTGAATAATGGAAGCACAACTGAACTACTTTCAATGAAATGCTTTGCCATTTTGTTGTCAATTTCATCTATTTCATTGAGTAGGTTTTATCAAATGTTCACATTTTTTTTGCTAAAGAGACAAAATTCAGTGGAGTTTTGGAGTACCTTATCATGCTATTGGAATCTTATTCGGCATATAAACAAGCTCTCTACATTCAGCATAGTAATTAGAGATTGAACTGAAATTGTCCGAGATAATTTCCCTTTTGTCGTCCAAACCTTGTGCCTATACTAATTAAACACTTTGGTTGGTCTCAAGATATGCTCGTGATAGCTTTAAAAACTAAATGGTTTATCCTAGCATGTTGCTTATTCCATTAGCATTATAATATGAGTTGCAGTATATAAAGCATCTTGCTTTCAAGATAGCAAAACGTGGATGGAGGGTCGTTGTCAGCAACCATCGGGGATTGGGTGGCATTTCCATGACTGTAAGTTTCTTTGGATGAGTACTATGCTTCTAATAAATGATCATGAGGTGAAATTGCTTTTGAACATGATTTCTTGGGTTAGTGGTGAAATGACTATTAATCCTTGTTGTAGCTTCTAACATACGTGGAGTGGATTCCTGCCATCTGGAGTGATCACTTATCCTTACATAAAGCAAATAAGATTTGAGAATTTGAATAGCATAAGGGGCCGTTTGGATGGGAGTAAATGGAGGTAAATGGGTGGAATTGGGAGTAAATGAAGGTAAATGGTATTTGGGGCGTGTTTGGATCCAAGTAAATGGAGGTAAATGGGATGTAATGGGAGTAAATGTGCATGTAAATGAAATCCTCTCTACGAGAGAGGATTTGGAAGTAAATGAGGTGAAATGCCTTTCTGAGATCCTTTGGAGAGTTGTCAGTGTAAATAAAGGTGCAACTATTCACTTGTCCACCATACACACGTCACACTAATGATACTCTCCAACAATCGAAATATCGACTACATCACTAAAATCAAACCAAAAGAATGATCCAAACCATCCAAAAGGATGGCCATCTAAATGGACGGTTAAAAAACGTTCGCAAGTTGCTTGTTTGTGATCCTTGCATTTGTGGCATACCAAGGCTCGAAATTTCCTCATTTTTTGTTGAAGTATATATTTCAGTGGGCTTATTACAATCATACTATTTTATATTGCATATGTACAAGTTTGGATGTTAAAGATGATTTGGGATATCACATGTATTCTCGTGAATATATTGAAAAATTCCAATGTATTCCAATTCCTACCATTTATTCCCATCTAAACAGAATATTTTGATTTCAAATGCATTTCATTTACTCCCATCCAAACACACTTTGTAAAGCCATTTACTCCCAATTCATGTACCTCCAAATCCATTTCTCATTTACTTCGAACAAGCTCCCAAACGACCTCTAATGTCTCTCTGTCTCTCTCCGAAGGGTCTCTCAAGATGAACTTACCACTTGCCAATTGTAACACTGAAAACATTATTGAAAATCTTGCCGACAGAAATAACATGCTCATATCAGCAGAACTATATTTATGTTTCACGTGTTCTGTTTTGTATTTCCATTTAGTATTCATGTTTGCAACTGCGCTTGAATGATACTGTTCCGGTTTTGGTCTCCGAAGATTCCTTCCTGATGTTGTATTGAGCCAAGATGCCCCTCTGAATCTATTTGGATCTTGATAAAGGCATCCAGCTTTAGGGTTGTTTTTATTTATTTATTTATTTTTAATCATTGTGTAACACAATAAAATTCTGATGTTGAAAAGGAGGCATCATTATCCCTAGCTGTTTCCAGTGACTCTTCAAAATGTGATCACTTATGCTATACAATATGATGAAACTCCTCTTTTAGATCAGTCCTATGCATCTCTTTAGTATTTTTTTGTTCATCTGTGTGTGTGTGCCTTCTGCATGTGTGTGCTCACCCATGTGTGGATGGACATGCGCTTGGGCAGGTATGTGTGTGTGCGTGCACACCAGCTTGTCTGACATATGCTGAGCTGAAGTCTGAAGAAGTTTTGAATTAAAAACCGATGAGCAACTAAAAACTGCCAAGATCAGAAGCAATATCACTTGACAGGAACATGTGGACATGGAGAAAATGTATCAAATGATGTGGCATACCAAACGAGAGCAAATGAACATAAGATGTCACAAGTCATAACTCATAAAAAAATGTAGTAGGATGTATGGACATCATCATATAAATACCAGTGTATAGTATGGATATGATAAGAATATGATAAACATCATAACCAAACTCATGGATTGGGAAGCCAAAGCATTAGGAATAAGGTGGGCATGATTAATCCTTCACTACCATTTGAACATGTGTCTGCGACTGGCTTTCTGTGAATGTTAGGGGAAATGTCTAACTTGTTTTTATTTAGAAATAAAGCATCTTCTAGCAGCTCCTTGTTATCAGTCACTGCTAATGTTTGAAAACTGTTGTTGAGTGAACGCATTCAACTTTCAAGTATACATGCAAACACACTCATACATGTACAATAGTGAATGTAAATTGATTTTTTATTTTTTTTGAACTAAATCCCTTTTTAAGCTTTGGAATACTTTTATGATTCAGCTTGAATTTTCCCATAGTCACGAGCAATGTTTTTTGTATCGTTATCGCATAATGTATCACACCCTTGGGATACAGATACATATCAGTTATTGCATGGATACATCAGTTGTATCGCATAATGTATCGCTGTTGTTGGGAAACATAGGGAAATTGGTTGAATTTTTCAATGAAACTTCAAGGATTGTTAAAAAAGACATCAATACGCACTTAGAATTCAAGACGTCACAAAAAACCAGTGCACATAATAGGTTTCCTTTATATTGGGTTCTGATCTATACGTTGTCTGAACTAACTGATGCAAGTATATTCAAAGTGTTCATTAATTTACTAATTAACATAAGAAGATATGTGTGGAAACACAAACAATACATTCAAAAGCAAAGAAGAAGTCGAAAACTAGAAATATACCTGTGAATGATGTGTGTTATTGTTGGTGAGACCTGCATAGACCCATGCATACATTAGGAGTAGAATTTTGAAAATCAAATACTCTACAATGGGGGCCAATTGATCGCTGATCGAAGCGGAATTTTGAATTTTTTAATATTTTTAATTAAACATTATTTTTTTTTCGAAAAATTCCTAAATTACAAAGAATCACTACATTAGGTTACATACATGTTTGATTTCGTGTTTGGACAGTAAAATTGTAACTAATTTGGGAAAAAATTGATTTTCTCCAATTTTCCCCAAATCAATCCATCTCCCCCAAATCTTGAAATCAAAGCTCCAGATCCATGATTTTTCATGCATAACATGAAGAAACATGGATTTCTAACAATTTGACACTAATTTCACATGATTTTACAGGTCCCCCCCCCCCCCCGAAAAAAAAAAAAGAAGAAAAAAAAAAGGATGGAAACTTGAAAATGCTTACCAAATTGAAAGAGGCTTCGGCTTGGATCTTGATTCCAACTTGAAATTTTTGTTTTCCTTTTAAGGGATTTAAGTGGAAGGGTCGGTCGAATTTAGAATGGGCATTTTTTCGAATTTTCTAAAGAAAGTCCTGGACTTCCCATGTTTTTGTGCGGTATCGGTCGATATTGACCGATATCGTCAATATCAAGAATTTTATAAAAGGGAATGGTCGCGATATTTCGTGGTATCTTCGATATTATGTGATGCATTGCGATATCATGCAATATCATTTGCGAAACGAACACAACCTTGAGATTTCGTATCACCTAGGTGGGATACACGATATATCATGGGATATATCAGTCAATATCATCGATACTAAAAACAGTTGGTCACCAATGTTTTTAGTATCGGTATCAATGGATATATCACACCCTTGGGATACAAAAACATATTGGGTATCGCATGGAAAATATCGGATCTATCATGTAATGTATCATTGTTTTTGAAAAACACTAGGAAATTGGTCGAATTTTCAATGAAACTTCAGGGGAGGTTAAAAAGACATTATTACGTACTTAGAACTCAAAAGATTTCAAAAATCAAATACACAATAAGTTTTCTTTGTATAAGGTACTAAATTATGCATTGTCAGATGGAAGTGATGTAATTGTATTTAAAATCAGCTCATATAAAATAATAAATAAAGAAGTGTGGCTGATGTTACAATCAGTATAAATGCATAAATACAAAATATTAGGCGTACATAACATTTGGTCAATCTAATTGTTTTCAAATGAAATTATCTTTAATTAATTTCAACATTTTTTAAATTTCAAAAAATCCGTCAATTTGTAGATTGGCCTCCAAGCATTCTAATGTGAATTTTCAACGTCTAATTGCAAGTTAAATGGGTGAAAGGGAGGAAATTTTGGATTCCTCAGTTTCCCCCAATTTTCCCAAATTCAAAGATTAAAGGTCAAAACCCTTGCTTGATTATGCAAAACATGCAAATTCATGAATTTTGAACTTCATTCCACTGATTCCAAGGAATTTAAATAAGAAAAAACTGTTCAAATTCACAAAAACTCACCAATTTGGGTTCCAGTACTGCATGCTCTTTGATTTCGATTTCTGACACTAAATCCCCTTTCCTCTCCAAACAATCGAAAAAGAGTGATCAAAATCTCCTTAGGAATGTAATGAAAGCAAACAATTTCAGAAAAAAAAGATTTTTTTTGGATTATTGGCGATTTTTCCATTATTTTCGCAAAGGGGCTGACACACTTGAGGTATTGTCGATACATTGTGATACATGATACATTGTGTTACATAGCGATACATCATGATACATTTCTATATATTGTGATATATCCACCAATACTGGGAAGTTTCCCAACTAAAGCCTAGTATCATATTGGTACTGTGTGATACAGATAATATTGGCTGATATTATCAATACTGCAATCATTGGTCATAGGTACATGGGTGACATTACATATTCCTTTGTCTGATCCGCCGTCACTTATGACATTTTCAGAATATTGCAATCTCTGATTGTAATTTGATTAAGTATTTTTCTTCATTTATTAACAAAGTCCTTATAAATAAATGATAGAGAGTCTGCATGCTTACACTGCTTATTAAAGCCATGTACCCAATTGTTCCATTATGTTGTACATCTAATTTTCAGTGTAATCATCAGCCTTTCTTAGAAGGTTTGACTAAATCCTGAACCTTCAAGGTGTCCTCTAGAAAGTAAGGATCATTAGAATTGCTCCTCATAAAAGCTAATTGGTTGCTTCAAATCAAGATTTTCGTGGACTTCTTGCGACTTGCAATGTTTTGTGAGATAATTGTACGAAACATCTTTCGTTCAAAAAACAAAAAAAAAAAAGTCTACTGGTGAATTTCGCATATTGTTTGCGCATGCTTGATGGTTTCTCTTTGTTGCAACCAAAAAAAAAAAAGTTTTATGGGTCTGTTTTTTACTAATGAACTACTTACAGGTTTTCCTGGTATAGTACGTTCCGACTTCCAACGTTTGTGAGGATAGTCTAGACTTTGGATTTCTGTGCACATAGTATCACACTAGAGTGAGCCTCCTTAAGTGACCCAACCTGCTAGTGAAATTTGAGTCAAAATAGGTTATCTTTCCACGACAAGGAATTCCTAGATGTCGATAACTTTATCCTGGTCAATTTTGAGGTTTGTTAATAAAAAAGGATGCTTTCTTTCTTTTATGTGTAAGAGCTTACCATTTTTCATTTTGGGCAGTCTGATCGCTTTTATAATGCTGGATGGACAGAGGATTTACGAAAAGTTGTTAACCATCTTCATCAAGAACATCCAAAGGCTCCTCTATTTGCTGTTGGGACGAGCATTGGGGCCAATATTCTGGTACTGAAGAAACTTCCATGACTGAGTGCTGCATGTTTTTTGTTTGAGACAAATGGCATGAATTATTAATGGAATGGTTAATTTGAGAAGTGCTTGAAGTGCCAATGTGATAGTGATCTATGCTTTCTAAGTAAGAATTTTCAAAATGCAGCAACATAAATTTCTTTCTCAGGGTTAAAACAAGATAGGTAAACTATCTGTTGACAATTGGTACAATGGTAATTATGTCAACTCAGAATTGTTATAATTTTTCCATCTTTTTATGAAAGAAAAAAAGTTCGTTAGGTGGAATCCCATTCAGGGATCTGGAATCAGCGTCTATAATTGCTGTACAACTGGCTGGTTTTCTGCAGCATAATTAAGCTTCCATTTTGTTCCTTGTACCTCCATGATGATATAATGATTGAGTCCGTTGTGATTCAGGCCTTAATCATAGTTTGGTCTCCAAGGAAAGTCTGCATTTTTATTGTCTTAAACTTTAACTAATAATACCTTCAACATAGCTACTGACATGTAGCTTTATTTCGCCGATGGTCAAGACCGTGGTTTCTGCTGCATATCCTTTTAATAATCTGATGGATCTGAATAAAAAACATAGAATAAATCTGGTAATATTGTGAAACAACTGAACTCCATTATAACAATTTGCAACTTGGACGAAGATGCATTCTTGCTAGAGTCTGAGTCAGCTGCACTGGCAAACCCGATATTGGTACATCTAGGGCTGTCAATGGACTGGGCTGGTCTGTCAGGCTTTCGGGCCTGGCCTGCTTCAGGCTGGGCTTGGGCCTAAAAGTTAAGCCCGTTTATTATTCAGGCCTGGGCTCTGTATTGTGCCTAAAGAGGCCATTGGACTGGACTGTATATGGTTTCAAGGGCATTTTGTTGAATAATATGCATGGTGGGGCATGCTTAATGAGCAACTCAGATCTTGCATGAAAGTGGGTGGTTATGATCTGGCCAATATTGGGCTCCAACTGTGCATAATTATTATGGCCATGCTTAGGCCTATATTCTTTTGGCCCGTCATGCGCCTGGGCTGGGTTTGGACAGACCTTGGCCAGGTCGGAGCCTGGCCTGCTCACAGCCCTAGGTACATTAGAGCATTTCAATTTTATTTTATTTTATTTTATGCATGCACTCACACCCCCTACACACTCTCACGCACTCACACCACAGTGGGATTTCACCACAATGGGTACTCGAACCCATGACCTCATGTTGAAACTCTTGTGTCTACCACTGAGGCATGAGTAAGGACCTGAATATATTTCCATTGTTAGTTCATAAGTCTCCATAAATAGAAATACTTGTAATCCATATAGAATTGTAAGAGATTGAGTTCCTCCCCCCTTGTGCACCGTTACTTGTAATCTTTTCACTGTTCCCTTCTTTCGTTCTTCTTCTTCTTCTTTTTCAACCTTTTTGTGATGAGTGACACTAAGTCAATATCACAAAAGTGAGCTTTTGGTTGTGAGAAGGACATAGAGGTGGTGTATTTGGCCAAGTGTTAGGGTATAGGGCTGGTCAATTAGCTAACACTTACCTCGGCTTACTGCTACGTGTTGGAAAACATTCTAAATATCTATGGGGCCTGGTGATCAAAAGAGTACATGGAAGATTGATTGTCAGTGTCGAAAGGGAAATATCTCTCTTGATGAGGACCCATTAAATCCCCCTTGTCTTCTATGCCCATGTACTATATACTGATGTTTCATTAGCTAGCAAGTGTCATTACCAAATTGGAAAGGGACTTCTTGTTGCATGTGTTGGAAGATGACAGTTTGATTGGAGAGACGTGTGTGTGGATTGTTTTGTTTGGGGGTGAGATGCTGGATTTAGAACCTTCAAATTTATGAACCAGGTGTTATTAGGTAAGTGGTTGTGCTAGTTTGGTGAAGAAGAAGATGCCTTACGGAGAAAACTGGTGTTTTTCTAATATGCCTTGAGGGAAATGGGTGGAAATGGCTTCATCCTATTATTATTATTATTATTTGTTCTTTTCTTTATTTGGAATAGAACCCTCAAATTGATGAACCAAGCATTATTAGGGTCGTGGTTATGGTGATTTGGTGAAGAAGAGGTTGCCTTGTGGAGAAAAGTGGTGCTCTAATATGGCTCAAGGGAAGATGGCTGGAGCATGGCTTCATCCTCAAGTTATAAGAGTGTCAGGTGTTTAGAATGCTATTATGAGAATGCAATGCCTTCTTAATCTGGGTATCGGTTTGGAGATATGAAATGGTTCACAAATCAATTCAAGGGAGATGAGTGGTGTGGCAGCATGCTTTTATGCAACAGGTTCCGTGATCTTTACAGCTTGGTTGTCTGAAAAGAGATCAGAGTGTTTGAGGTTTCCGATAAGGATGGCAAGTAGTTTGGTTGTTAATTTAGGAATTTGAGGAAGCAGGAAGAGGTTCGGTCTATGGGGCTCTAGGCTATTTTTGAAGGATTAAGGTTCGGCCAGGATGGGTGGGATAGGAAGGTGTGGAAATGGGGGTAGATTCTTGTATCAAGTCCTTCAATGAGAATCTTTGTGTGTATGGGATTGGCTATGAGAAGTTAATGCGCTTCCTAGAGTTGTTGAGTTTGTTCTTTGGTGGGGAGAAATGAAATTCTTACGATTGATCATTCGTGCAACATGGACGAGCCCATCATCAACGGCATTGTTTGTGCTAAAGGGATGAAGAGACAATTGATCACCTATTCCTCCATTGGCTTTTGTGTATTTGATGTTTGTCGTGGGTTTTTGGCATTTTGGTATAAATGGGGCTATGCCAGTGCCAGTGGCTTATCTTTTGGATGAGAGGAAGGGAAGTCATGTAGAGCGCGGAAGGGGAAAGTTGTGGGATGTATGTTTTCTAGAGATCTCGTGGTAAATACGGAAAGAGAGTAACAATAGAACATCTAATAATTGTTCACAAATGACATTAAAATTTTTGCGGAGATATAATGATGGAGAATGAGAGGATAAGAGGTTACTACATTCTCCCTCTCACAAATGGTTTATTTATAACAAATGATTACTAGAGATATGAACACCATCATTAGTAGGTGCCACAACAATAATGTTAGATTATTGTTGTCCTTGTCAACATAGGATGTATAATCTACAACAAATGCCATGATATAACCGTTAGTTCCACCTTCCTCATTGACATGGGATGGAGCATTTATAGCAAACGCTGTGACATCAGTATTAAAAGTATAGATTTACCAGTCATCATGGCACTGATCATCTACAACAGGCATCATGATGCAGGGGCATGCGATGACCAAACCCTAGATGCATGATATTCAGTTGGAAGATATTCAAATAATAAAATTACGAAACTAACTACTTTCAATCAGAGGAAATTAACAAATCTCAACACGAAGATGAGGTCCGTTCGTCCGGATTATGCCCCTTTGCATAAAACCATGTAAAATCGTAAAACAGGGAGGATCTAGGGATATGGGGATATCCCAGATCTAGCATAGACCAGTCCACAGTCAAGTTTGGATCCGGTTATCGTGGCTAGGCATCCCTCTTTTCGATCGTACCCAAAAGGAGGGGGGTTCAGAAAAGGACGAGGGATGTCGAAAAGCGATAGGTTCTCATGAAGTACGAATTAGGAATCAAAGAAGTTTACCTTTCCTCGCACCTTGAAGAAAGAGAGAAGAGAAAACGGAAAATCCGGGGTAGAATCCTCAACACCCAAGGGCCAATCCTGAAACCCTAATCTTTCAAACGAAGAGGAAGAAACTCACGAATTTTCTATTCATTCAATAATTTCGAAATAGGGTTCTCACAGTATATATAAGCTACGAAAATAAAAAAAAATGCACTAAAGTGCCTGAAAACCAAAGAAATAACATAAAAACGCCTAAAGTAAATAACGACACCAAAGCGCCTAGAAATAAGGAAATAAATAGAAAAGCTCCTAAATGTAAATCTGCTCCATGGTCCAGCGGTCATGATGCTCCTACGCGATCCTGCATCTCGCGTACTCGCAACGCGTTAGAAAATGGGTCCAATGGGCCCGGCGTCCATCCACATCAACTCGTCTGCTCCAACACTCGATCTGCGACGTCGCCTCCTCTGGTACACTCTAAAGGGTGCACCACTGATGTCCGCATCAATTCTCCCCGGGTGGGAAGAATTCGCCACTGGCGAAAGTGAACTCCTGTACCGCTCAAGCATGTCTGGATCGATACGTTGTAGCTCTGTCTCGGTAATCCAGGAGTTATCTGCAATAGGCTTGTTCTTTCACTTGACTAGGAATTTCTGGTAACCCCCTGAGCGAGTAGAAACCAACTCGGAGTCTCAAAATTCCCTCTATCTCGTCTCTTCTCGGTGCAGAAGGAAGAGAAGGTAAGATGGGTATAGGGAGGTCAGGCTGTGGCCAAGGTCCATATATAGGGGAGGTCTAGGAAGAAATAGGGGAATCACTGGATAGAGGTAATGGCTCGTGATAGGGAACTAGATCTTCCACATTAAATGTGGAACTGATGCCCATGGTAGGAGGGATATCGACAACATAAGCGTTAGACCCCAACCTTTTCACAATTTTATGTGGGCCTATGCTACGGGCATGGAGCTTCTTCACGGGTCCAGGTGGATACCGATCAGACCTAATACGAACCATGACGTCATCTCCAGGTTGAAATTCCCTAAATCTCCTGTGAGTGTCAGCAGAAAGTTTATAATGTTCATTACTTGAATTAATCGTCCTTCTGATCTCACTATGCAATGCATGTATATGATGGGCAAATGACTCTCCTAACTCTGAAGGACGCTGTGGGGTAGCCATGGGGATCAAATCTATGGGGGCTCGGGGTCTAAGACCTGAACAATTTCAAATGGGCTCATTCCTGTGGACCTGTTCACTGAAGAGTTATAAGCGAACTCTGCTGTGGGAATAACAGTGTCCTAGGTCCTGTGGTGGTCTCCAACTAGACATCTCAACAAATTCCCTAGGCTACGGTTCACTACCTCTGTTTGACTATCCGACTGAGAATGATATGTTGAAGAAAATTGAAGCCTCGTACCCAAAAGATGTCAGAGAGTCTTCCAAAAATAACTAGTTAACCTAGTATCTCTGTGAGACACGATGGATCTAGGTACCCCATGAAGTCGCACAACCTCCTGAAAGAATATATTGGGAGGCATCTGAGGTCTTATAACAGGGTAGGAAATAGGCCATCTTAGAAAACCGATCAACGACCACGAGTATGGAATCGTGCTTATGAATAGTCTTGGGAAGCCCAAGCATGAAATCCATACTGACATCTTGCCACGGGGCATGTGGAACTGGCAAAGGAGTGTATAAGCCTGTATTTTGTTTCCTCTGCTTTGCCAGTTGACATGTCCGACACTGCCCTACAATCTTGGCCACATCTCGCTGGAGATTAGGTCAATGGAAACGATCAGAAACCAGGGCAACTGTTTTATTTCTACCAAAGTGACCTGCCATCCCTCCAGCATGAAGCTCCCATACTAGAAAATCACGGAGGGATGTGCGTGGGATGCAGAGCTTGTCCCCTCTAAAAAGGTATCCGTCTGTAAGGACAAACTCAGCACTCCTCGAGGGTGGGTCACTAGACAACGACGCATAGATGGTCCCAAAGTCAGGACAAGTTGAGTACTCACCCTTGAGTTGCTCAAAGCCTGTAACTTCAATGCTCATGGACCGCAGCGTCATGACACGACGGCTAAGCGCGTCAGCAACCTTATTCTCTTTACCGGCCTTGTGCTTAAGTAGAAACGTATACTCTTGAAGAAATTGAGCCCACTTGGCATGCCTAGGGCTCAACTTCTTTTGAGAGCTCAAATATTTCAAGGCCTCATGATCAGAGAACAGGACAAATTCTTGCGGTAATAAATAATGCCGCCAATGGCGCAATGATTGCACAACCGCATAGAACTCTTTGTCGTAGGTGGAGTAGTGTTGTTTAGCCTCATTCAGTTTCTCACTGAAAAAGGCCACAGGATGTCTCTCTTGGCTTAACACTCCTCCTATGGCAAGTCCTGACGTGTCACACGCCACCTCAAAGACTTTAGAGAAGTCAGGTAGACGCATGACGGGCGCTTCCGTCATCTTCTTCTTAATTTCAGAGAAAGCCCGTGTCGCGGCTTTAGTCCATTGGAACTCCCCTTTTCTTATGCAATCTGTGATGGGAGCCATAATAGAGCTAAATCCACGGATGAACCGCCGATAGAACGTAGCTAGGCCATGAAAGCTCCGCACGTCGTGTATATTACGCGGCTCAGGCCAATTGACAATGGCCTTGACTTTCTCAGGGTCTGCAGACATACCCTCTGACGACACAACGAACCCCAGGAAGATAACTCTGGAAGTCAAGAAGGAACACTTCTTGAGGTTCGCATAAAGCTTTTCTGCTCGCAGGGCGTTGCAGACCTGCCTCAAGTGTTCAAGGTGCTGGGTAGGAGACGTACTATAGATGAGGATATCATCGAAGTACACAACTAAGAACTTACCCATAAAGGGTCGCAGCACCTGGGTCATCACCCTCATAAATGTACTTGGAGCATTGGTTAACCCGAAGGGCATAACCAACCACTCGTACAGCCCATCCTTCGTCTTGAAGGTAGCCTTCCACTCATCTCCTGGGCGAACACGAATTTGGTGATAACCACTCTTGAGGTCAATTTTCGAAAAGATAGTAGAGGTGGCAATCATGTCAAGTATGTCATCAAGCCTCGGGATGGGAAACCGATACTTGATTGTAATCTTGTTTATGGCTCTACTATCGACACACATGCGCCATGTGCCATCTTTCTTTGGCGTAAGAAGCGCAGGCACGGCGCACGGGCTCATACTCTCACGAATAAATCCCTTTTTAAGCAATTCATCCACTTGCCTCTTCAACTCGGCATGTTCGGTGGGATTCATTCTGTAGTGAGGGAGGTTTGGTAGGGTCGCCCCTGGGACAAGATCTATCGCATGCTGAATGTCCCGCATCGGTGGGAGCTCGTCGGGAAGGTCCTCAGGGAAGACATCCCGAAACTCCTCTAGGACTGAACGAACCTCCTGGGGTAACCCTATAGCAACCTCGGGTGTACTCTCTCTAGCCAGTAAAACGTACACCATAGTCCCAGCTTTGGCCTCTCTCTCAAACTCCTTAGCATCTATGATGTGGAGAGACTTCGACTGAGGTGCCCTTTGACTCTTAGAACTGCCTGGAGACGCAACATCTTTCTTTCCTGTGGACGATTTGGGAGGGAGCGGGCTCAAGACAAGCTTCTTTCCTTCGTGCTTAAACACACAATTATTCGTACGCCCGAATATTGTGACATCTTTGTCAAAGAGCCATAGCCTTCCCAAGATGATATGGCCAACGTCCATCGTGACCACATCACACCACAACTTGGCCTTGTATGGTCCGAATTCAATTGGAACAAGGCATCGCTGAGTCACAGGAAGGGATATCGCATCAACCCAAGAAACTTGGTATCGGTTGGGGTGAGGGACTGGCTTCAACCCTAAGCGACTCAAAGTACTTGGAGAAACTACATTCTCACAGCTCCCGCTGTCGATGATCACTTTACAACTCTTATCTCCACACTTGGCGTAAGTGTGGAAGATAGTGGTTCTGCGCCAATCCTCACTTTGCTTTACCTGGGCCAAAGCGCATCTCACCACAGCAAGTGGGGTAGTCTCCACAGTATCATCCTCGGCATCACTGGCCGGCTCAAGGGATTGGACGATGATTTCCTCATCATTCTGGTCACCTTCAACTTCATATGCTACTTCTTCTTCTGTAGAGTGTTCAGAAACAAAGGCAATACGCCCACCCCTATTTGAACACTCTGCGGCAATGTGACCCATGCCACCACAGCGGTAGCACTGCCCTGGCATCGTAGTCCTAATACTTGGTCCAGCCCCATTGTTACCTCGATTTCTATTGACTGGTTAGGTACTAGGTTGAGCTCTGGGTTGATTTCCGACCTGAGGTCTCGCTCCCTGTGGAGCTACTCTAGGCACAGTAGATCGAATCTCAAACCCTCTAGCAGGAGATTGACGCACATAGCGCTCCAGTTCCTGTACCATCTGGTAAGCGTGCTCTAAGCTGGTGACCATATGAGGCATGAGCTCACGCTGGAGGTCAAACTGGAGGCCCATACGGAAACGGGAGAGAACCACAGCAGGGTCCTCATCTACATCGCACCTCATCATGTATTCATCGAACTTGGCAATGTATTCCGTTACTGTCATGGATCCTTGGCGCAAAGTGTGCCATTGATCCAACAGCCTCTGCTTATAAGAAAGGGGAACATATTTCTCTCGCAACAGTTCTTTCATTTCAAGCCAAAAGAGAATTGGCCCCTCTTTAGATCTCTCGTGGCGACGCTCCACATTTCCCCAATGTAGTTTTGCCTGGCCCACCAACTTCATCTTGGCGAATCCGACCCGCTGTGGGTCTGGCAGACCGTGCCACTGAAAGAAGTGATCCATGTCTGCTAGCCAATCGGAAAAAACTTTGGGGTCCAGTCTCCCATCAAAACTAGGAGCGTCAACCTTGATGCCCTTCATGACCCTAATAACAGGGTCCTGCTCATGGTATCTCTGGGGTTGCGGATATCGCACCCTACCATGGCCCTCGCGCTGGGCGGGGAAAATAGGATCACGAATCTGTGGGGGTGGCTGATGATGAGCCCCATCGTGTCCATTGCCAAGCCCACGGGCCTGACCTGCGCCCGAATCATTCCTAGGCGGATCAGGGCCCACAACTTGGGACTGATCAACTGCCCCAGTGTCGGGGGTTGCCTGGGGACCATCTAAAGTGGTGGTCTGGATGCCATCCTCTAAGCGCGTGACCCTCTCCTCTAAACGTGTGAACCTATCATCCTGATGCGCAAACTGCTGCGCGATCTCACCTCTCAAGGTCTGAAATTGTTGATCCATTCTCTTAATTAGGCCCTCCAGAGCTTTGGTAATTTGATTAGAGTCCATAGTATTATGAAGACCAAACCCACGACCAGTGCGTGTGGGCATACACCAGGAGTGATGTGTGAAAGGCCCTAGATTTAGGTGCGTAAAGGTGAAAAAAGGTAAAAATCTAAATGCAGTTTTGACTATCCTAGTTCAATGCAATGCAAACTATCCTATATGGCCTAGATCTATATGAGGACTCAACAAAATCTAGAAAAAAGGCTAACTAGACTCAGCAACCTATGACCCCTACGCAGAGTCGGACGTGGGTCGAGCTGCGCGGTCAGCTCGCCGGGGGTGCAGGGGGCAGCGCGCCCGAAAGGCCTACGATTTTTACGATTTGGGATATCCGGTTCCTTTGAAAAAAAATCACCGAAAAGGAAAATTTTGGTTAAACCGACCTACGCGAGGAACCTTTTCTCTGATACCAAAATTGATTTAGGGGCATGCGATGACCAAACCCTAGATGCATGATATTAAGTTGGAAGATATTCAAGTAATAAAATTACGAAACTAACTACTTTCAATCAGAGGAAATTAACAAATCTCAACACGAAGATGAGGTCCGTCCGTCCGGATCATGCCCCTTTGCATAAAACCATGTAAAATCGTAAAACATGGAGGATCTAGGGATATGGGGATATCCCAGATCTTGCATAGACCAGTCCACAGTCAAGTTTGGATCCAGCTATCGTGGCTAGGCATCCCTCTTTTCGATCGTACCCAAAGGGGGGGGGGGGGGTTCAGAAAAGGACGAGGGATGTCGAAAAGCAATAGGTTCTCATGAAGTACGAATTAGGAATCAAAGAAGCTTACCTTTCCTCGCACCTTGAAGAAAGAGAGAAGAGAAAACGGAAAATCCGGGGTGGAATCCTCAACACCCGAGGGCCAATCCTGAAACCCTAATTTCTCAAACAAAGAGGAAGAAACTCACGAATTTTCTATTCATTCAATAATTTCGAAATAGGGTTCTCACAGTATATATAAGCTACGAAAATAAAAAAAATGCACTAAAGTGCCTGAAAACCAAAGAAATAACATAAAAACGCCTAAAGTAAATAACGACACTAAAGCACCTAGAAACAAGGAAATAAATAGAAAAGCTCCTAAATGTAAATCCGCTCCATGGTCCAGCGGTCATGATGCTCCTGCGCGATCCTGCATCTCGCGTACTCGCAACGCGTTAGAAAATGGGCCCAATGGGCCCGGCATTCATCCACATCAACTCGTCTGCTCCAACACTCGATCTGCGACGTCGCCTCCTCTGGTACACTCTAAAGGGTGCACCACTGATGTCCGCATCACATCACGACATCATTGTTAGAGTATTGCTTTCCCTATCAACGTGGGATGGTTCATCTACAACATATGTCATGACATCAAGATTATCACTTTCCCAATTATCAGGGGATGGATCATCTACAATAGATGACATCGTATTACTGTTAGGTTGTTGCTTTTGCAGTCACCGTGGGATGGATCTTCTACAACGAGTGCCACGACATCATACCCTAAGAGGATAGAACCATCTGGACAATGTTTGGATGAGGAATGGATGATGTTTAAAAGGATGTTTGTTTGAATGATATTTGGATTGTAGTGTTGTCATGAACATCATGATATTGTTATGATGGTGGCAAAGAGATGATAGTATTTTGATGTTGCAGAGATGAAGGTGGTTTGGGAAGCATCATGATGAAGATGATAGTATAATGAACCCCAGTTCTTCTTTGACACTGTGAACACATGCTATTACAGAGATGGAAGAGAAAATGATGAAGAAAGAGAGGATGAGAGGATACATTCCCCCTCACACAAATGGTATTATAGATGATTACAAGAGATAGAACAACCATCATCGAAAATAGAGATAAGAACGCAATAAATAAGAATAAAAAATAAATATCCTCCTAGTATGGTGCTTTGTAGGTGCTGGCAAAATTTGTGACACACATACTTCTAACAATAATAAATTGGAGCCAGTCTTAGCAGTGATCAGTAGAGTGCTAAGTGGTTATGGGAGTTTGGTGAAGAAGAGGATGCCTTTGGAAAAAGTAGCATTGCTCAAATATGGCTTGAGGGAAGACAAGTGCAGAAATACTTCATTGGAAGTTATGGAGTGTCAGGCATTCGGAAAGCTACCAACTAGAATGCAATGGCTTTTTAGTCTCTGTATGAATTTGGAGATATGAAACTATTGAAAAATTAGATTCAGGGAAGATAAGTGGTCTATCAACTTTCCTTTATGGAGCAGGTTTGGTGCTTTTTACAGCTGGTCATTTGTAAAGAGATAAGAGTGTTTGAGGTTTATGATAGGGTTGGCAATAGGGTTGTTTGGCTACGTCTATTTAGGAGTTTGAGAAAGGAGGAGAAGGTTCAGGTCAAGGGGTCCTTGGATCTTTTTGAAGATTAAGGTTTTGTTAGGATGGGCGGGATAGGAGAGTGTGGAAGGTTGATGTTTGCGGGGCAGTTGATCGTGGAACTTTTTCCAATCTACGAGCCAACTCCAAATTGCTAGTAGAAAGACTAAGATGATGAAGAGATGATTGACACACTGAGATTCATTAAAAAGATAGAAAAAGACAGTAGGAAATGAAATATTTATACTAGAACATAGATCAACAATGCCACAAAACATAAACTAATCTCCATGGATCACTTGTTGGAATGCGTGGGCAGCTAGAATATGCGTGCTCTTTCTTTTAGTTTTAACTCTAGTTAAATATAACAAATTTTATCAGTTTTTTTTTCTTTTTTTATTTTTTTCAAAGATAACGAAATTTTATTCAAGAAAGAAAGCCAAAGAAGGGGATCTAAGGCAGATTATAGTGGCGAAGACCAATACAAAGAGGAAAGGGTACACTCGCCAAGGGCTTTAATGCTTGAGGCCTAGGCCAATACATATAATTTTACCCTTCCATTGACCTCCAGCACTAACCCACTCCGATTCCAAAAGCAGTGATTATTCCTCTCTCCCCATAGTGCCCATGTGCCTGCCAGAAGATCTAACCTTCATATCACCCATCTCTTTTTGTCCCAATAGCACCACCACCTTGCCAAGTTAGAGATAATATTTCGATGGACCCCGACATCACCCAAATTACTTTGAAAGCTTCAAAGAATCTCGCCTACACCTCTCTAGTGAAGGTAGCCATTGATAAATAGATGATCAATTGACTCTGCATTCTACATGCACATCACACAAATATTGGGTATCACCATCTTCCTCTTTTGAAGGTTATCTACAGTGAGCACCTTATCCGTACACACCAACCAACAAAAGCCGTAACTTTAGGAGGGGCGCCATAATACCAAACTTGAAAGTGTTACTAATGCTCTCCCTAGAGAAAGACCCTTGTATCAACCTGAAGAAAGACTGAAATGAAATTCGACCTGATTTTTCCTTTGTCCACACTAATGCATCCCTCTCACCCAATGAAGGATGATAATATTGAAGCCATGCCAGAAGCCGAATGAGCTTGTTTGCTCCCTCATCTGTCAAGTTCCTCCGATATGGAGGAGACCGAGACACATCATCCTCGGAAAGTGAAAGCAATGAGCAATGGGTGAATTGGTTCCGAAGATAATCTTGCTAGCCTCGGAAACACTTCATGGTGCACCCTTTCCCCAGTCCATACGTCCTTCCAAAAATGAATCCTCTTCTTGTCACCTAATGAAAGCCCAATTCCCTCAAATTTGGTTGCTAAACTTAGCAACTGGTTTGCATAACACTGAAGCCCTATCTAAGTATGATTCTTTTATCCACCAACCATCCTCTTTAGCCTTATATTTCCAGGTGATCACTTCCCGCCATAAGCTACCTTCTTCCATACTGAACCTCCACACCCACTTGCCTAACAACTCAAGATTCATGTGCTCCAACTTATACTTCCTGCTCCTTCCCCATAGGATTTACACACGTCTCTTCTATTTCGTCAAATGAAACTTTTACTTCTCTTCTACGCCTTGCCACAAGAAAATCTTGTTTCATTCCCCTAGCCTATCCAAAATAGTCTTTGGATGCCTAAAAAGGGTTAAAATAAGGTGTCTAATTCAACATAACTACTTTAAAAGCATTAATCTACCTAGCAATGAAAGATGCCAACTCTTTTAGCTCGACAATTTATTTTTTACCTGTTCAAATTATCTCATTGTATAAATACTTTGCAAGTTTGTTAACATATAAAGGTAGGCTTAGGAACGATGATGGAAAAGACCCAGCGCGACACCTAAATACCTTCACTAACTTTGCTACTTCCTCCTTGGAGACTTGAACCCTTAACGTTTCACTTTTTAGGATATTAACATTTAATTCTAAAACCACTTCAAAACATCTCATGATTTTTCTCAAATTATCCACCTCTTTTAATGCATTATAGAAAAGGATGGTATTATTGACAAACTAGAGGTGAGAGATCTGGAACACTGCATTCTCCACCCTAAACTCATTGAAAGGAAGTAGATAGACCTTTACACAACATCTTGTCATGTGCTTCCTCTACCACTATGAACAAGAAGGCCGACAATGGCTCCCCTTGCCAAAGGCTTCTCGAAGCCTTGAAGAAACTTTTCGGAGATTCATTAACCAACATAGAGAATTTGGCCGACTGAACACGTTCTAGAATCCAGTTCCTCCATCTTTGCCTGAATCCCAAATGCCCCAGCATGTGGTCGAGAAAATCCTAATCGAGATGGTTTTGTGCTTTCTCTATGTCAAGCTTGCAAGCTACATCCTCTTTTCCTTGTAACGTGAATTGATGTATTCATGGGCTATTAACGACTGTTGGATAGTGGCCTCGGGAGACCCCTCTGTTGCATCGTGAACCTGACCATGTTGAAATCGCCCCCCAAACACCATGGTAGTTGTTATCTCTTACGAATTGAGTCCATCTCTACTCGGAGCAAAGCACGCTGGACAAACTAGTTTGGCCCATACATTGTTGAAAACACCAAGTTGAACCCTATACCATGTCCTTTAAAACAACTAAAACTGAAAATTTTTGCTCTCCACCACTCAACCCACACCTTTGTGTCCCAAATCACCATAACACCTGTAGATCCCACAACATCAAGAGCCACCTAGTCCCTACTCCTAACATCCCAAACAGGATCAATGATCATATGGTCAATTGAAGCTTAGTCTTCTGTAAGGTAACTAGTTGAGCCTTGAAATACTTACAAAGATCTTTAATCTAGGATCTCTTTTGCCTGCACTGCAAAGCCCTCACATTCTAGAGAAGCTTCATTGTTTTATCACGCTTGCCCCTCAACCTTTTTTCTCACCTCTAGAGCTTGCCCTCGCTCCATAGTTAACTATACACCTGAGACCTACTAGTTCTTTTCTCCCCTTGGGAGACTTTTGCAATTGCCTCAGTGGAACAACTTGGGATTTACGCATTCCTCTTTCTTCTATAAATCGAAACAATGCGAGAAGTCCTTGCAATCTCCAAAAGAGACTCTTAACCATCTTGCCATCATGTCCGATAGCATCCTTTATCCACCGCATGCCCTAAGCCATTGACACGTGACCCTCTTCCTTGTTAGAGAAATACTATCCCAAATTGAGGTCCTTTTGCCAATACTTAAATCCTCTCATATGCCTGTTGCAACTTAAAGAGGTGGAATATCCAGCTCCTCTAACAGAGATCCACCACTGTTTTGCTGCTCGCATAACGCCAAGTCTTCACTCCTCCCCTCTAGAAGCTCGTTCTCTAGATACACCGTGCTCAAAGCCTACTCTGTCCCTTCCTTTTACCTCAAAGCCTGACCCACTTCACCACCTGAATTGGAGAATCTTTTCACAGAGGAAGTAAAGAATAGGGGCCAACCACTATCTGGATTGGACGGAGGAGAGGCGAGAGTCGCCGGTGCAAGGGACTGCTCTGGCCCTTCCCCAATCCTTGGTTTGCTACTCTTGATAGCTGCTAGATGAACATGGGACCAAAACCCGTCGAACTAATTGAATATGATGGTAGATCTCTCGCATGTGTGGTGACATAAGTCTTCAACCACACATGCGTCGCAAAAGGGAGACTTCACACACATGGAAGGGGGTATGAGTGCAAATCCTCTGGATTAGATGACCCCCAGAGCACGTGGTAATCCCTCTATAACTGACACTCCACTTACCCCTTTCACTCCAATCAATGTGTTGCATGTGGCCTGAGCCTCCATCTCCTTACTGATGTGACCCTAAGTCAGGTTACATGGCACTCTTTCCTCCACAGTCTCGCCACCTACCCCTTGTGCTCTAGTCATCTTCCCACATGTGGCCTGAGCCTTTGAAGCTATGTAAACCTGATGCATGTCGGGGCACGTGGTTGGTTCTTTGGCGAAGCCTCACAAGCCACACAATTGTTTGGATGCATGGTGAGCTCACTTCCATTGCCTCTTTACCAACTACCTATGAACCACTCTCGTTGTCCCATGTTGGCTGGTATTGCACCCCCGTTTTCTCTTCCCACACCAGACGCACGAACACTTTCTCATTCCAAATAACAATTGGAATCGCTCTGACACTAGCAAATCTTTCTTCTTCCTAAAACACTCTAGCAACCTACAGCTTTCCGCATCTTCCGTTGTATGATCTCTCTCTCTCTCTCTCTCTCTCTCTCTCTTGTCTTTTTCCTCCCCCCCTCCCCCCCCCCCCCCCCCCCCCCTCTCTTCTCTCTCTCTCTCTCTCTCTCTCTCTCTTCATTTTCCCTCTCCCTCTCTCATTCTTCTCTCGAAAAGAGGAATAGAGACGTGGCTGTTTCACAGCCACGTCTCACTCAATCTTAACAGCCACGTCTCACTCAATTTTTTAAATACTCCGGAGTGTAGGATGTTTCGTGCACTTGCACCTGTGGGGCCCACCTTGATGTATGTTTTGTATATCCACGCTGTCCATTAGTTTTTCCAACTCATTTTAGGGCATGGTCCTTGAAATGAAGGGAATGCAAGTCCAAGTGGACACACTGTAGGGATTGAATTTCCACCGTTAAAAGCTTTTTGGGCCACAACTTTGGATCAAGTTGTTATTTGTGTTTTTCCCTTCCATCCAGGTCTGTGTGACCTTATCAACGCATTGGATTGCAAATAAATATTATAGTGGGCCCTACAAACTTTTAATGGTGGGCGTTCAATGACCACTTTTTTCTTATGGTGTGGTCCACCTAAGATTTGTTTCTGCTTCATTTTTGGGACCGTGCCCAAAAAGGAGCTGGCAAAATAGATGAAAGGCATGGATATGAAACATATATGGGGTGGGCCCCATGGTCAGGGCTCACCCACATGCCAATTGTGGGGTGTTTTTGTGGGGCCACCATGATGTATGCGTTTTATACACGTGGTCTATCCATTTTGCCAAATCATTTTATGACATGAGCCCAAAAAGAGGTAGATCCAAATATCAGGTAGACATTACTCACCATGGTCCACCTAATCTTTAGATATGTTTGATTTTTGGTACCCACCTGAAATTTTTATCCTGTGATATGGTCCACCTGAAATTTCAATGGTCCATAACCACTGATTCCTGTGGTCCATAATCATTATTTTTAATGGTCCATAACCATTGTTTCCTGTAACATGGTCCACCTAAAATTTGTATCCTGTGACATGGTCCACCTGAAATTTCAATGGTCCATAATCACTGTTTCCTGTGGTCCATAACCACTGTTTTTAATGGTCCACAACCATTGTTTCCTATGACATGGTCCACTTAAAATTTGTATCCTGTGACATGGTCCAGCTAAAATTTTAATGGTCCATAACCACCCATAACCACTGTTTTTAATGGTCCATAACCATTGTTTCTTGTAAAATGGTCTACCTAAAATTTGTATCCTGTGACATGGTCCACCTGAAATTTTAATGGTCCATAACCACTGTTTTTAATGGTCCATAACCATTGTTTCCTGTGACATGGTCCAAACAAATGGTCCATAAACACTTTCTTGTGGGGCCCACCTCGATGTATGTACTACGTATCCAATTGTCCATTTGTTTGGATCACTTGAGATTTGGATGTACTTAATGTCTGGGAAAACATCATAAAATGATCTGTAAAGACAAATGAACCGAATGATCTGTATACTCAATTGAGTCAATTCAAACTTATTTAGAAATTTGCGACGGTTTTGGAACATCGCTATATTTTTTGCAGCTAAAAAAAATAATAGGATTGTTGTTTTATTTTTCAATCGATTGAACCTAATAGCCATCTTATCCAAATTAAAAAATAAATAAATTGATAATACATTTTTTTGATGATGCAAAACTGCAAATTGATAATACATTTTTTTTATTTATTGTTTGTAGCTTTTTAGCTTGTGCAGATTGTAGGGTGGCCATTATTGTATAATTGTATTTGTTGGGATGGATGACTGAAAATAAAGATGTTATTTTAAATGTTTACATTATTTACATTATTTCTAGTTTTCTAGACTTATATTGTTATATATTAGTAAGTACTGAATAGTGGTATTTCTTGGACATATTAGACTATTAGCAATATATGATATCAATTTATGACATATATCAACTATTTATATAAAGAAAAAATCAACACCAGAACTTACAGAAAGTTACCCCGTCAGGACAACATTCTTACCAAAGAATGGTCCGATACACCATTGAATACATGGTCAAAATACAAAAAAATGATAGATTCATGAATATCTCATTTTATCCTATTTTTCTAATATTTTTTCATATTTTTTTGCTTTAAAAAAAAAAATTCTAACCGATACGGTCCGATATAGTCTAATACGGGGCCGATTCCGATACGCGACGCCGTATTGTATCATTTTTCCACGGGGCCGATACGCCGACCGATACCGACATTCAAAACCATGATTGGCTCTGTAGTGGAAAAATTTCATGTCCTAGTAATGTCTTGAAAAAAAAAAAAAACATGGCACATTGTAAAAATTAAGGTATCAATGACTCTTGGGCTCCATATTGGCCTCACAGAAATCTTTGTTACCTTGTACTAATGAATGACTAGTGTGGCAACTAATGGATCCTGAATTCTGGATTAAAAACATCCCCATGGTATGTGGGATTTGGGGACTTCAGTTCAAATTTGCTTGGTTTGTTTCTGAACTTGTTACATGATACTTAGCTTCATTTATCACAAGTTGTTTGTTCAGTAACATAGGGCTTCTCATGTGAATTTGTTGGAATCATGTTCTTATGTGTTTATCACTCAATTTGTCTTTTAGACTGATTTCAACTGAGCAGAGATAGAATTTGGCCTTAGAAATTTCTTTGTTGAATTACTATGCTGGTTTGGAAGCGGAATTGAATTTTCAATGCCCACTGTATCATTTGGCAAAATGTTTATTTTGAACTCTAATACTTGTCATATGTTTTGATTTTAGGATCAAAACCTCCAATGTGTTATTTGGAAGTGAGGAACATGAAGTGTTCTGGTCATCAAAGTTCAGAACATGAAGTTCCCTGGTCATCTCTTTTGTACCAGTGGAGCACATGTTTGGTGATCCAGACAATTGATATGAAGGGTCCCATCATGGTTGGGGTATGCCTCAAAAACTTTCAGATCAGACAATTCTCACCATCCCTCTTGTTTTGGACCATTGTTCTGTTTACATCCAAATCTTTTGTTTGTAAGCTACTGATCCAAGGGTTAGAATTGTCTTCCTGTGGAGATTTTTTAGTCATCACCCATCCATTGTAGTTCCTTGGATCAGCAGTTGGGATCCCCAAACCATGGGCCATAAATGTACAAACTGGCTCATCATGGCACCATTCACATTCTGTCGCATCTCTCTGCAATTCCTCTTTGGAATCATCATCTGTTGTTGCTCAAACACTTTGTTTCTGTGAGCCAATCTGTTATGAAGAAACTCACTAATATGTGGCCCAGTTCTTGATGTGAAATTGGTCTGCTGTGCTTTGTCAAGCACTTTGTATAGATAGAGATCATTGATTTTCTCACTTATTTAGCTGGATAACTGATTTCAGGTCAAGTATCTTGGAGAGGATGGAGAGAATACACCTATTGCTGGGGCTGCATCTATATGCTCTCCCTGGGATCTTGTGGTGAGTTTGGTAAACTTATGATGAACCTATGCTCATATAACCTCCACCCTTTTCAAGTGGCAATGGTTTTTATTTGGATTTTCTTTTCATCTTCACTATATAGTTACAATTATTCCTGTTAATGACTGTAGATGTGAGCCGTATGATTTTATGGCCCACCTGAATGAATGAAATAAGGGGCCTTACAGTGTTATGGCCCACTTAATGTTTTGTCTTGTCCACGTGTCCCTTAGTCTATTAGGTACACTTAAGATAACCCGTCATATTCTAAATTAGTGAGGACATTTTTTGGGATATTTGCTTTTCTGACTTAAGATATAAGGGAGGAGAGGAGGGGCATGTAGCCCTACTTCGCCCTCTCTCTATTCCCTTTTTCCAATCTCTTTTTCTTTCTTTTCTATTTCTTTTTTTGCTTATACACAATTTTACATGGTATCAAAGTGGATTTCATTATGATTTACACAACTTTCTTCTCATCTATCTTTTCTATCTCATAAATTTTGCTGCCTCTTTTCCTTTTTGCTTTTCATATCTCCCTTCTGCTGAAGTTTCTCTAAGAAACCTAGGGTTTCTTCTTCTTCTTCTTCTTCTTCTTCTTCTTCTTCTTCTTATTTGTTTGTGTGTGTGTGTGTGTGTGTGTGTGCGCGCGCGCGCGCGTGTGTCACTCCTTTGTAATGGTTTGTGTGTGAGAGGGTGAATGCTGTGTTTGTGATCATCGCTCCTCTCATGTTCGATTGGAATATGTGGGCTGATTGTTTCATTAAGTGTGGTGTGTAAATCGTGTGGAGCATTCTGATATCTGGAAGAGTCATCCCTCATTCATGTAAGCATTGTGGTATTCTATTCAATCTCTTCTTCTAATGGAGATGAAGGGTGATCAAAGATGTGGGTTCTTAAATCCATATGATTTTCTAGGGGTTCAAATAACCTCTATAAAACTAAAGCAAATTATTTCCAGTGCTCTAAATCGATCCAAGTACTTATAACAGCCAAGGCAAATTAAAATATTTGACCATGAAGAAACTAGATGAAAGTGTTAGAATGTACAATCAATGGATTTATGAAAATACTCAGACCACGACATGGTTATGGAACAATATGGAAACATCTATTAGTGGGAATGTGATGTTTCTTGATACTGCAAAGGAGGTGCAGGATACATTTCGAGAGATGCATTTATTTGATAAAAAGATATTTTGTACATACTAGTTGTTCGAAGAGTTCTTTTGAATTCCAACTAGGAGACAAGTCCCTTTGTGAATATTATTTTAAACTCAAAGGAACGTGGGAGGAATTGAAAATATATTATCTACTTACTAGTGATATGAAGAAACAATGTCAGCAACATGAGTTCCGTTTGACTACATTTTTATCTAGCTTAAAACCAGAATACAACTGAAACGACTTCAAGATGACTAGAACGAGGAGTATGCATGAACCGACTAACCAAACTCACCGATGAGACAAATTTGGTTGAGTAATCGTCAAATTTATTAATCTTCCAACCAAGCGAAGATACATATGAGGATTATCAAGAGGTTCCCCATCATCTTCCCTGAGCTTCTTATTAACTTCCAATGGAGAATGAATAGGTTTGACACCAGGATTCTTAGTTGAAGTCAACAAATCAAGAGCATATTTCCGTCAAAACAGAATCATGCCCTTCTTGGACCGAGATACTTCAATTCCAAGAAAGTATTTTAATGTTCCCAAATCGTTGATATCAAATACCTTAGATATAATTTCAGCTCTGATATGTCGTTAACAGTCATCACTTGTAATAAGAATGTCATCCACGTACATGCTCATAATAATTGTCCCTTCGCATGCTGCTTGACAAATGCAAAATGATAAGAATAGATACGAGTGAAACTAATATGAATAAGGCCCCACTAAACTTTTTGAACCAGGTGCGAGGAGCCTGCTTCAACCTATATATCACCTTCTTCAGACTACATACCTTGCGCTCCTCTCCCTTTCGAGCAAACCCGGGAGGAGGAAGCATATAGATCTCGTCGATCAAATCACTATTCAAAAAAGCATTCTTAACATCTAACTGATGCAACAACCAATTCAAAATGGCAATAAGAGAAATAATTACCCGTACAGAGTTAATCTTAGCAACAGGAGCAAAGGCCTTAGAATAATCTTCACCAATGGTTTGTGTAAAACCTTTAGCTACAAAGCAAGCTTTATGGTGAGTTATAATTCCATTGGGATTGTACTTGAGAATATACACTCAATGACAACCTACAAAATTCTTTCCACCTAGTAACACAATCATCTTCCATGTATTATTCTTTTTCAAGAGTCACAATTTCTTCATCCATAGCTCGGCGCTATAGATGACAAATAAGAGCCTATTCTAAGATTTTTAACAATGGTTTAGGAAGAACACTCAACAACTGAAACAAAGGACTAATGCTAAGGGGACAAGGAATGATAGGAAACAAACCTCTGAATAGGATGAGAGGTACACATTGTCTTTTTTGCTTTTCTGACAATAAGAGGTAATTCTAAGGTAGGTTCTAAGCAATGTTTTAAATAGAAAATAGCGTGTAGCGTAGCGTTCACCCCTTTGAAGCGTGAGGCGTAAGCTACATAGCATGTAGCGTAAGCTGCACGTTACTTCTAGATTTTTAATTAAGGTTGTTCTTGGTTGCACTAATTCCATGATATTCACCAAATTAGACTGATTAATAATGAAATTTAACAAATTTTCATGATATTTGGTGCAACCAAACCTGACTTAAAGTAATAGAAAAGGGTAATCATTAAGTATAAAGGAGAAAGAAAGAGCAACAAAACTAATTTAATACTATTACTTATATCATTTTTACTAAAAGCATTAAATATTGAAAATAAAAAAAATGTAACAAATCATTAAAAATATTATTTGATTTTATTGTTGTAATGAAAAATAACTTGTAATGTGAGGCACGTAGCGTATAGCCTAGTTTATGTAGCTTGTAGTGTATGCAAATTATCATGTAGCGTGGGCTACGCGTGACTTAAGCTATTTTCATGAGCTATGTAGAATTAAGGCTAAGCTACGCTACGTAGCATAAGCTACACGCTACATAGCATAGCTATTTAAAACATTGGACTTTTAATTAAGGATCATCATAAATAGGTAGTTGAGTAGGCACACTACCAGTACCTATAGTCGAAGGAACATGCTTCGAAGTGTTTTGGGAAATAATGGGTTTATGAACATTTATTCGTTCATATACTTTCTAGTTTGACTTAATGGAATCAGTACCAATTGCTTCTTCTTTTTTTTAATAGCATTTTCAGGTGTATAAGTCACAGCCAATGTTTTAAATATCGACGATAACGACCGATATATCCCACGATATATTTTATATCCCACTTGTGCGATACGAAACGCACAGGTAGTGCCGATATATCCCACACGATCGATCCGGTGAGCATTTTCAATTTCTAATCCTTTTTTTTGTTGAAATTATATTAAATCAATTTCAAATAGTTACAAATCCATTGGTTCTTCATGTTTTGCATGAATAGTCATGGAGTTGGAGCTTAGATTTTGATATCCATTGGTTCGTCATGTTCTCCATGTTTTTTTTTTTTTTTTTCGAAATTTTCCTTCAACCAGCTGTCAATTAAGACTAATTTCAAAGTATTTAGGAGTATTTGATGAAATGATCATCACATACTCTGATTTCAAAATTTGATTGTAGGTGGTCTGATTTAGGGAAAATTAGAAAACATTCAAAATTTCCCCAATTTCTCCCAAATTGCTAGCAATGTTGCACTCACGTATGATGGTTGATTTACTGATTTGTTAAGTCTTTGTTAATTTTCAAAAAATAAAAATCAATTTTAATTAGAAATTATTAAAAAATAAATAAATAAATTTTCCTTCAACCAGCTATCAATTGAGACCAATTTTAAAGTATTTGGGAGTGTTTGATGAAATGATCATCACATACACTCTAAATGTTATGCATTCAATTTTATTATAGTTACATCAGTTCAGTCAGACGACGCATAACTTAGGACCCTATATAAAGAAAACCTATTAAGTGCACTTCTTTTTTAAGATGTTATGATTTAAAAGTGTGTATTAAGGTTTTTTTAACAAACACTGAAGTTTCATTAAAAAATTCAACCATTTTCCCAATGTTTCCCCATGTTTCTCAAAAAGTGTGATACATTACCTTTAAAAAAGTGCGATAAATTACACGATACAAACGATACATCCCATGCGATAACCGATACATATCTGTATCCCAAAGATGCGATACGTAATGCGATACCGATATTTCGAACACTCTCAAGAAGAGGAATAGGAAGAACCATAAAATGTGTCTCCTCCATTCTATCAGAAAAGCAGGGAGCATCTTCCACAAATTTAACATCTATAGAGACTGCTTTTTAGTGACAGGATCAAGACATTTATATAAGAGGATCAAGACATTTATACCTTTTTGTGAAGACTAAGATCCCAAGAAAATGCATTTGGCAGCTCTATTTGACAATTTCTTTATAAGAGGAATAATGTTTTAGACATAACGTACACACCCAAAGACATGTAGAGAAATGTCAGAGATTGGATAAAATTCTGAAAAATACCGAATGGGAGACTTTTTAGCAAGAACTTTAGTCAGAAGACGATTAATCAGATAGCAGGTCGTAAGAATGTCATATGAGAAAAAAGATTTAAGAACAAACGTTCCAACAAGAAGAGCCCGAGTGACTTCTAAAAGATGTTTATTCTTCCTTTCAGCCATGCCATTTTGTTGTGGGGTATATATGTATATGTGGTTTGAGTGAATACTATACTCCTGAAGGTAATATATCATAGTATGAGGACTTATTCTTTTTCGTTATCCGTACAAAGAGTACCAATAACATTAAATTGATTTTTAACCCTACTTTGAAACACTTTGAAAGTAGAGCTAATCTCATCTCTAGATTTTATCAAATAAATCCATATCATATGAGATGCATCATCAATAAACGAAATAAAGTATTTAAAACCATTAGATGCAATAGGAACCAGGTCTCAAACATCCGAATGAACTAAAGAAAAAAATTCTAATGGAACGTTTCTTCACAGGAGGATAGATATACTTATGGTGTTTGGCTAAAATATAAGCCTCGTACTTTTAAAATTTTAACATTAATAGATTCAATTGATGCTAGTAATAAAGATTGTAATGCTAAACTTGAAGGATGAACAAACCTACATTGCTAGGGATAAAGGTCTTCCTTTTGGATACTAAGAGTCTAAGACACTTGAAGCATTCAAACGAAAAAGGATATAAAGCATCCTTCTCATGTTCACCACCAAGCACCTTCTTTGTCTTCAGATCTTAGAAAATACAATGGTTAGAATAAACGGTCACACTACAATTCAAGTTCTTGGTGACCTTACTAACTAATAACAGATTAGATGTAATGTTGGGCACCAACAAGATAGATGATAGGGAAAAAGACAGAGGAAACAGATACAATACCCTTACCTCTACTAGGAGTTAAGAGTACCATCTGCCAGTCTTACATGTCCTAAACTAGAATTGAGAGTAAGTGAAGAAAAAAGAGCCAGATGTACCTATCATGTGATTGGTAGCCCCTGAATCAATGATCCAAGGGCTTGACGCAGAGGTAGTATGAAGAGCAGTGGATTTATTACATTCGGAGCCAAGGAAGTGGATGATGAGTACTTATTCTAAGTGGCATCTCTTAACAAAGAACCATACTCATCCTTTAAAAAAACAAACAAAATACCGTACTTGGATTTTGAGAGATTAACGATATTACCAGACAATGGAGCCACAGGTGAAGCCGAGTAAGGAATCATGTCTCCAATAGTAGTCTAAAAATCTCTACCATCTGAAGCTGCAGAGTTATTAGCTTGACCTGGAGGTCTACCATGAATAATCCAACAATAATTAACAGTATGTCCTTGTCTATCATAGTGGGTACACAATCGTTCTGTGTCATGACCATGACCAATACCACGGTCGCCATCACGTCCTCCTCTTCTCGTCCCTCTACCAAGACCAGCAATAGCATTGTCCAAGTTTCAAAAATTTGTTAGTAGAGCAGATTTTTCAACCACTGTCGATCCTATAACAGTGCGACGCTTCTCAACACGTAATTGCATAGACGCTATTAAGTGATGGTAAAGAGGGTGAACCAAGAACCTAGGCCGAACTAGTTTGGATTCTGTATTAAGCCTACCAATGACTCAAAATTCTTTTCTTCTCAATGATCTTTTTACATGCCTCTATATCTGTCGAACACACCAATTGAGGATCATCCAGAAATGATAATTCCTACTAGAGACCATGCATTTTGGCATAATAGTTAGACATTGTGATGCGGAACAAAAGCATTCAAGTGTACCAACGAAGAAAACGCCACCCACAAGTACCATCCTTGTGGTGAGGCGATGATTGAGGAGCATTGAAGACCCTACGCACGTGATTTGGCACATAGAAGACACGTGTGTAGGATGGAAGAAGACCCAACTGAAAGAATAGAAAAAGGCTTTTCTGAAGGTGGTCGGGCGCCCGGCCAAATTTGGCACCGGGCGCTCGAAATTCAGCAAATTTTCAGTTTTCTTTGCTGGACAGTTTCTGTCTTAGCCGGGGGCCCCGCCAAATTAGTCACGGGGCGCCCCACCAACGTACGAACTGTTTTTTTAGTTGTTTTTTTTAGAGATGTTTTAGGGGTATTTTGGTACTTTTATGTTTTCTTCTTGCTTATTTAAGTGGGTTAAGCCCTAATAACGTGATTAGTTGATTATTAATGAAAAGACAAACCTCTTTGGTGGCTTCTCTCTTCTCTCTCTCTCATGGTGCTTCTTCTCTCTCCTTGATCTTCTTCTTCTGATTTCTTCTGGTGCCCCTCCAAATTCTTCCAGGTATTTTATCTCCTATTGTTATCCTTCTAAACTTCTGTTTTGCTATTCCCCACGATCTAAATCTTGAGAATCGATCCAAACCCTAAACCCCCAAATTCTCAAATCCCTAATCCGAGAAACCTCCTGGTTCTTCGGACTAGTGATCATCATTGATCGATTGGGTAATGCCATGCAAGATCGGGAGGTTCCATCCCTCGTCGGATCCAACCTAGGCACTAATTGAATCCTATACTCCATGGTTGTGATGATGGCCCGTTCCATTGCATGTTTTCTTTCTGGTTTTCTTAGTTTATGATGATTAATGCTAGATTTCATTATTATTATTGCTTTTACTTCCGCTGGATAATTGTGATCATGAGCATGCATCATATTTAGGGCTGTCCTGCATCAAATTTGGTATCAGAGAATAGGCTTGCATGGTTTGTGTCTAGATCGAGTTATCAAATTTTGATTTTTAGGTTTGTTTTAGAAAAGATCCAGATTTAGAAAGTTTTCAATTTTAGAAACTTTCCAATTCTAGAAAGTTTCCTAATTTGGAAAATTTCCAGATTTGAATCGTTTTCTGTATTAATTAATTAGTGTCAGTTCATTGTAGTTTAAATTCATCGCATTCATATTGTGAGTCACCCAGTCCGTAGAGTCTCCCTGTAATGAATGGAGTATAGACGTTCTGGGCCGTTAAGTGTTGTCGTGTGGCCGTCGAGACCCAATGGAAAGCCGAACTCCGATGAGTTGGCCTACTTTAATGGTCACATGGACCCACAAACATTCCTTGATTGGCTTGAAGACTTGGACTATCTTTTTGATTGGTATGATATGTCGAATTATCGTCGAGTTAGATTTGCCAAGTGGAAACTGGAGGGCCAAGCCAAGTCATTTTGGACAGATTTGGAGCGACGACTTGATAAAGATGGGAGAGCCCCGATCTCACAATGGGACGAGATGAAAGAGCGTTTAAAAGAAAAATATCTTCCCATCTCTTATCGTCAAAAGCCCTTGGTTCAAAAGAGAGTTGCCTCACCTTCCCGTCCAAACACAGAACCAATACGGTCCCCTCCTTGTAAAGTGGTCCAACCCATCATTAAGGAAATCTCGGCTTATGAACAATTTGAGTGTTTAACACCAATTATTTTTCCTTGGAAGCGAGATAATACCTTGGTGAATGGCCAGTTGGAAGAATCCAATCAGGTTGTTTATGAAGTGGAAGAGTACGTGCCTAATATTAGTAGTGAGAAAATGGAAGAAATTGAGGCATCGCTCATCATCATTGAGGATGACGAAGTGTGTGCTAGTGATGAAAAGGTCGAAGAAATTGAGACCGCACCACTTCCAGATGTCATGTGTGACTTAAGTGATGTAGAGTCCCAATCTAAGTCTCTTACCATAATGCACACGAATGAATTTGAAAAGGAGACTAGTGAGGATATGATGGTAGACACCCACATGACTTGTGATATTCCACCAGATGATTTATGGGATAAATTTTCACCCATATGGGACATTCAACACACAATCGATCTTGTCCCTAGGTTGGTCTTGTCAAGCTTTCCTCCATACCAGGTGAACCCCGTAGAAAATACAGAAATGCAGCATCAATTTGATAAACTTCTTGGGGAAGAATTCAATAAGGAAAGTTTGAGTTGTAGTTTTGTTTTGTGTATCATGCCTGCTCTTTTCACTTCCAAGAACAATGGCATATGGCACACATGTGGGCATATCCTAACCGCCCACAAAGCTTCAATCAAGTGTCAAGCCATCATGCGACGTATTCACGTCATGGTGGATATGATGACCATAGTCCTTATCCCGTATCTTGGTGACATCTTGGGCATAATGGCTGATGCCCAGATCTGCTTAAGACTTGGTATTAATAGTGTATGTTCTCAAGTGTTGGGATACTTGAAAATCATCCTTGTTTATAATACTTATAATGAGAAATTATGTGTCACCCATGAGAAGTGTCCTTTTGTTTTAGTTTTCCAAGTTCTAGGTCATAGGATTGTTTATTTCCATAGGATTGTTTATTCCAAGTTCGTGGATTTTTCAGAGTGTCCTTTAGTGTCACCCATGTCTGTCATCCAAAGGTCTTCAGAGTCAGCTAATGCATTCGCACGCCATATTCATGATTTGCATACACATATTAGACAGCGGATAAATAAGAGTAATGATGATTCTAAAATCTCAGCTGATTCTCATCGTAAATTGCAAGAATTTCAGAAAGGAGACTATGTAATGGTGAGGATAAGGCCAGAGCAGTTCTCACAAGGTTCCGCTAAGAAATTACAAACGCGTAGTGCTGGACCATTCAAAATATTGCAGAAGGTTGGGTCTAGCGTATATCGAATCGACCTTCCATCTGAAATGGGCATTAACCTAACTCTTAATGTGGAAGATCTAGTCCGTTCCCATCATCCCATCGTTGATCCATCGTCCCTTTCATGGCCTTGTTCTGATTTTGCTATACAACCCCTTCCACCCCTTCCCCCACCCATTACCCATGAAGAAGAAATTGAGGAGATATTGGGTGAAGAGATCATTTTTATGAGAGGCGGAGGTTTCCAAAGATACTTGGTCAAATGGAATAACAAGCCACCGTCAGAATCTACATGGTTGATAGAAGTGGAGTTACAGAGCGTTAATCCAGATTTACTAGAGCGCCACAAGAGTTTTAACTCGCCGGAGTCGAGTTCTTCTCAGATGAGGAGTATGATGCGGAACAAAAGCATTCAAGTGTACCAACGAAGAAAACGCCACCCACAAGTACCATCCTTGTGGTGAGGCGATGATTGAGGAGCATTGAAGACCCTACGCACGTGATTTGGCACATAGAAGACACGTGTGTTGGATGGAAGAAGACCCGACTGAAAGAATAGAAAAAGGCTTTTCTGAAGGTGGTCGGGCGCCCGGCCAAATTTGGCACCGGGCGCCCGAAATCCAGCAAATTTTCAGTTTTCCTTGCTGGACAGTTTCTGTCTTAGCCGGGGGCCCCGCCAAATTAGTCACGGGGTGCCCCACCAACATACGAACTGTTTTTTTAGTTGTTTTTTTTTAGAGATGTTTTAGGGGTATTTTGGTACTTTTATGTTTTCTTCTTGCTTATTTAAGTGGGTTAAGCCCTAATAACGTGATTCGTTGATTATTAATGAAAAGACAAACCTCTTTGGTGGCTTCTCTCTTCTCTCTCTCTCTCTCCTAGTGCTTCTTCTCTCTCCTTGATCTTCTTCTTCTGATTTCTTCTGGTGCCCCTCCAAATTCTTCCAGGTATTTTATCTCCTATTGTTATCCTTCTAAACTTCTGTTTTGCTATTCCCCACGATCTAAACCTTGAGAATCGATCCAAACCCTAAACCCCCTAAATTCTCAAATCCCTAATCCGAGAAACCTCCTGGTTCTTCGGACTAGTGATCATCATTGATCGATTGGGTAACGCCATGCAAGATCGGGAGGTTCCATCCCTCGCCGGATCCAACCTAGGCACTAATTGAATCCTATACTCCATGGTTGTGATGATGGCTCGTTCCATTGCATGTTTTCTTTCTGGTTTTCTTAGTTTATGATGATTAATGCTAGATTTCATTATTATTATTGCTTTTACTTCCGCTGGATAATTGTGATCATGAGCATGCATCATATTTAGGGTTGTCCTGCATCACATTGATCCCCCCTCTCCCCATCTTATATTTTCAATTTCTTGATAAATATTGTAGATTCGACCCATGTTACTCTAATTTGCATATAGTTCATGGGCAGTCTGCTAGATGTCACGAGTAGTAGATAACCAAAAAAGGCCTTCACTATAACTTTGGTTCCATCTAATTCAGAAGCTAGGATATAACGAGCAAGTCATTTGATTTCCAGTCTCCATATGAAGGATCAGATAGTTGAGGTTCTATGATACTGCCATCCATATACTCCAACTTTTGTTTTCCACCAATAAACAAATCAATAGCTTTCGATCATTGAAGGTAATTGTTGGATTTCAGTTTGTGTTGTAATTTATAAACCAAGATTTTTAGAATGAACAATCAACCATTCCATCTTAGAGTTAACATGATCAACTACCTTAGAAGTCGACAAAGATGACATATATAATCTAAAAAAATAGTGAGAGAACCAAGGATGAGAAATAGGGCCTTACAACCGGACAAATAAATCGAAAAGAATCCCAACCAATGATAGCCAACAAACTCTTACTGTTGCAAATCAGATGTTGAAGACATGGAGAAAAAACGACTTAAAAAAGTTGTCAAACATGATTGTCCAATAATACCTCCAACCATTCAGAAAAAATAGCAAGGTGTTTCTTTCTCCGTTGCGAATGGGCGCAGGGTTCGTTTTTGGGAAGATGTTTGGTGTGGAAAGAGTCCTCTAGCTGATCAGTTCCCTTCCATTGTGAGGGTGGCCCGTGATAGGAGCATTTTGGTGGCGGACTGTTTTTCTATGATAGGGAATACAATAGTATGGGCTCCTCCTCGTCGTAGAAGCCTTTCGGAAAGTGGAGAGGGGGAATGGATGGAGCTTATGAAGACCTTATCGATAGTTAAGTTGGCGGATCATGAGGAAGACTCGATTATATGGGACAAAGGGGAGAAAGGTGTGTTCTCTATTAAGTCCTTTACTTCGGCAATAGTGGCTCCCCATCCTCCTCCTACTTCGCATTCGTACTTCCAATGGTCCTACGGAGCTCCTCCTCATGTTGCAACATTTGTGTGGCTGGTAGGAAGGAAAAGAATCCTCACCATAGACAATTTGCAGAGAAGGGCATTAATTCTTCCCAATGTCTATGTGTATACATGATGGAGAATCTATTGATCACATTTTCATCCATTGCCCTTTTATGGACAAGATTTGGAGCCATTTCCTTGGGGTGTTTAACATGTCCTGGGTAATGCTGAGAGGGGTAGAAGATTTGCTATGGGCTTGGCATGGAGTCAGAGTGGAAGGAAGTATGGAAATCATGTGGAGACTTATTATTATGGCTGTCTTATGGTCTATATGGGGTGCCAGGAATCAGAGGTGTTTCGAAAACAAAGCTTTTCCAGTTGAAGAAGTTATTTCGAGGCTTGAGGTTCTATTGGGAGACTGGATGGCTGTAGTTAGGCCAGCTTAGGCTGTGCTGTGGGTTTCTGGCCTTGGGCGAGTTTCTAATAAAATCATCACCTTTCGAAAAAAAAAATCAGAAAAAAATAGCATATCCCTTAGAAAATTCTTCAAAAAGGAATAAAATAAGAAGATCCAATGTCTTCAACCGGATAACAAAACAATTAGCAAGTTGAGCTGCATTCAAAGAGGTTTCAAATCCAATAACACATAATTCAAAACTCTAGAAAAAAATTCAGCTACAAGCTACCCGCTTCTCACAAATCACAACGAGTCAACGAAGAAAAGTCCTCACGACTCTTAACAAAAAAAAAAAAAAAAAAAAAATCAAGAATGAATAAGAAGAAAGGGAACCACCATAGATTCGAAAGGGATGGAAGGGATACACTAGTTGTTAAGAAAGATTAGAAAAAGAGGAAGAAAAGAGGAAAGAAAGAAAAGGCGATTAGGAGGGAAGGAAGGGAAACACCACTTGTTGAGAAAGGTTAGAAGAGTAAAGCTCATAGAGTTAAGAGGAAGAAGAAGGAAAGGAAAAAGAAGTAGAAGAAAGAATCCTATGAACACATAGGCTCTGATACCATGTTAGAGGAGAGAGAGAGAGAGAGAGAGAGAGAGAGAGAGAGGGTTGGGTTGCCCAACCCCACAAAAGAAGCTTATAGTGCTGGGATGTCCAACTCCACCTTATTTATAACAATAGGAGATGGGTACAATTACATATATGCCCTTATGAGGAGAAAAAAACTAAAAAAAGACAATAGACAAATAAAGAAAGTATAAAAATAAAGATGAAAAGGTAAAAAAAGGCTATGACTAAGGCCCATAACACACAACGGCCTAGGTGTATGTACTTGTGGCCCAGTCATAGGCCCGCACGCACATACGCTTATAAAATGCAAAGTGTACGAGTTAAGCAAGCATCATCGAGTCACTTTTCCACCACGTGTAGAAAAATCTAGTCTAGTTCCATTTACTTGGTTCATTAAGATGTTTGGAGACTTGTTTGAGCCTCTAGTTTGTCAGGGAATAAGTATTTTGTTACTTTTGTTGATGACTTCTCATGAATGACTTAGCTTTATTTAATGAAAGATGATTGCAATTTTTAAGATATTTCATATAGAAGTACAAAATCAATTTGATTTTAAAGCGTGTGTTTCATTTAGATAATCCTGAGTATATATCCAATTCTTTTAGCTCATATTTATCTGAAAATGGTATTTTGCATCAAACATCATATGCCTATACAACAAAACGGTGTCGCGGAAAGGAAAAATTGTCATTTGCTTGAGGTGACATGTGCCTCGTTGATTCATATGAATGTTTTAAAAAGTTTTTGGACTAATGTAGTTTTGACAGCATGCTATTTGATCAATCAAATGCCCTAAACTATCTTAATCGGTCAGTTGCCTCATGCAATTTTGTTTGCAAGTTTTCCATTGTTCTCGCTTTCCCCAAGGTTTTTAGGTGCGCATGTTTTATTGATCAATTGGAGTCCGGCCATGATAAATTGGATCCTAGAGCAATTAAATGTATTTTTCTTAGGTAAATGCAAAGGGTTTATAGGTGTTAGGGTTCTCGTCTTCGAAGACTATATTTTTATTTATGTTAGCTTCTTTAAGTCTACTCCATTCTTCTTAAATGAGGGTAGATCTCTTGACTTGGAAGCTTCACCATCAATACATGTGCCTATTGCAATTGAAGAAAACACTATCCAATCACCTCCTTCCACCGGTTCATCCATTGTTGCTGTTGTGCCTACTCTCAAAGTCTACCCACGACGAAAAGGGGAGATACTGATAGTGCTGCCAACCATGATGTGCCACCCACCATATCTTCTTATGAGCCTATTGAGTCAGATAAGGATTGTAAACTGAGAAAGGCAATTTATGGGTTGAAGCAGTCATTGCGTGCATGGTTTCACAAAATTTTAAGGCTATGTTGGCCTACAGTTTTGTTCAAAGTCATGTTCATCATTTTGTTTTCATACAAAGAGATACCTCTGGTCCGATTGTATTAGTTGTATATATAGATGATATTGTGGTTATAGGGAATGATAATAAAGGAATTGAGGTTCTTAAGAAGGATCTACAATATCATTTTTAATGAAAGATTTGGATCATCTTCAATATTTTTTTGGCTTAGAAGTTGCATGATAAAAAAATGTCACTAATCTATATTAAAGGATATAGGTTTTGGATTTGTTCACAGAAACATGCTTTCGTGGTAGTAAGCAAATTTATATATCACTGGATCCAAATCATAAACTAATTAGTTATTAAGGAGACGTGGTTGAAGATCCAGGAAGTTATAAAGGATTGGTTGGAAAACTTCTCAACCTAAGAATCACTAGGTTAGATATATCATATACTATAAGTGTGGTAAGTCAGTTTATGTGTTCTTCTAGGGTGCCTCACATGGATGTGGTTTTTTAGATTCTGCAAATCTTAAAAGAGCACTAGGTGAGGGAATTTTATATAAAAGGAATAATCATCTTCTAAGTTATAGGGTATTCTGATGCAAATTGGGACTCCCTAGCTAATAAGTGGTCTACTATTGGATACTACACATTGTGGGAGGAAATTTGATTACATGGAAGAGTAAGAAGCGGAGAGTTGTGGCCTGATAAAGCGCTGAAGCGGAATATAGGGTGATGGCTCATACCATTTGTGAGCTTGTGTGGATCAAGAAACTGCTGCTGGAAATGGGTTTTGCAGTGAGCCTACCAATGTAGTTATTTTGCCCATATCGTAAACAATCTAGTTTATCACGAGAGAACCAATCATATTAAAGTCTATCATTTATACGTGAGAAGGCTGCTAGTGGTGAAATTTCTATTCTATTTATTTAGTATCAGGAATAATTTGCTTATGTGTTCACCAAAGCTCTTGGCCGTAGTCACTTTGCATTTATTCCAATCTAGGCATTGGTAAAATCTATGCTCCAGCTTGAGGGGGAGCATGAATGACTGTCAATATAAGCCGTATGAATGAAATAATGAGCGGTACACTGGTATGGTCTACCCAGTCTTGTGTTTTGTCCATGTGTCCCTTAGTCTATTAGGCACACTTGAGATGTACATGTCATATTGTAAATTAGTGAGGGGTATTTTTGGGGATATTTGCTTTTTTGACTTAATATATAATGAAAGAGAGGAGGGTTGTGTAGCCCTAATTCACTCTCTCCATTATCTTTTTTCCCACCTCTTACTTTTTTGTCTTTCTTTCTACTTCTACATAATTCACCACTCAATTATGGCCTTGAATATTTTTACTTTTTCAAGGTTTCACTGTCACTCACCAGCGACTTCTTTATTTATGAATTCTGATGATTCTAATTTAGGACAATGGTAGTCTTCTATTCATTGAGAAAATGGTATTAATTGTTGAAAACTAATTCTCTGTAAATGTATTAGAAAACATAGCTGAATGAGCAGAAACTGATGTTAAATCATAATATTTGTATGTTCATTTCATGGATTTTCCTTCATGCAGTATGTGCTCAGGGTAGAGAAGTGTTGGCAACAATGTAAAAGACTAGGGAGAGTAACTATGAGCATTAATGCTTATGATACAATATATTTCGTGGATTTGCCCATATTGGTGCATGACATATATTTGACATGAGTTCGCAGATTCTACAACTTCTAATATCGGCCAATACAATTGATATTGCATGATGCTGAAACAATATATGGGGGTATTTATGAAATTACTGTGCATTGCGCAAAAATTCACAAAAGTTCCCACAAAACTTCATTTTCTTTGGGGAAATCTGTTTTCAAACTTGTATTGGATGATTTATGAATTATATTTTATGATCTCATTTTGGATAAGCTTGCATCACTTCTGTCAGAAAGCGCATAGTTTAGGATCCTGTACCCACACAACTTATTATGCATACTAGTTGTTTGTAATCTATTGAGTTCTAAGTGTGTAATCATGTCTCTTTAACAGTGTTTTAAATAGATACGCTATGTAGCGTGTAGCTTACGCTACGTAGCGTAGCTTAGCCTTAACGCTACGTAGCTCATGAAAATAGCTAGTCACGTGTAGCCTACACTACATGATAATTTGCATACGCTACACGCTACATGGACTACGATACACGCTACGTAGCTCACATTACAAGTTATTTTTTTGCAACGATTTGTTACATTTTTCTATTTTCAATAAAAATTAGTTAATATTTTCAATGCTTTGAGTAAAAATAATATAAGTAATAGTATTAAATCAATTTTGTTGCTCTTTCTTTACCTTTATACTTAATGATTACCTTTTCCTAATACTTTAGGTTGGGTTTGGTTGCAACAAATATCGTGAAATTTTGTTAGATTGCAACATTAATCAGTCTAATTTGGTGAATATCATGAAATTGGTGCAACCTTGATGAAAAATCTAGAAGTAGAGTGTAGCTTACGCTACACTCTATGTAGCTTACGCTTCACGCTTCAGACATGTGAACCATGGTGTCCCGTAGCGGTATTGGTGGGCGTAACGGTGCCCACCGTTTCCGATACGGATACGGGCCGTATCGGTCCAATTTTTTTTTTTTTTTGCCAAAAAATTCTAAAAAAATATGGATTAAATCCAGAAAATTCCAAACATCCCAAATATGCATTCATTTATAATTTTGAACATGTTTATGGTGGTGAAGCGGTCTACTCTTTGGTGAGAAAGCTGTATCGAGCTGTCTGATGAATTTATGAAGCTGATAACCTGGAATTAACTGCAAAACTTTTAAATTCAAATTTCTAACTGTCTATTATAAGTAACACATATTATCCAACCTTTAAACCAGAATTTTTTTTTGAAAAAAATGAATTTCCCTAATTTTTAAAATTATTCCGAAATTAATCTGAAATTGATGCAACTATTGTTTAAATTGATTCCATAATATATACAAATGTAACAAGACATTAATGTAAACACAACCTAATGCATTGACAAAGTAAAACAAGCAAGAGAGTTGAGAAATATTCTAGTTTTGACTGAATGAGTATCCTCCAATGCAGTTTTGACTATTGAACTTCAATGCAATGCAAGCTATCCTATATGACCTAGATTAATATGAGGATTCAATAAAATCTAGAAAATAACTAACTGGACTCAACAAACTATGACCCCTACAGCCCAACGGTTTTTTTTTTTTTTTAGGGAGGAGAAACGAGAAGAAAATCGAAAAAAAAAGTCATTTTTTTCTACAAAATGGGGACTCTTGTGTGTCTAACCAATATAGTAAAATAGGCCAATCTGCAAACACTGGTTTTTAGCAAAAGAATAGATTAGAAAAGAAATGGGAGAAGAAAAGTGTGAAAAAATAAAAAAACATCAGATTTATATATATAAAAAAAAAAAATCCGTTTTCCGACCATTACGGGCCAAAAATTTGGGGGTCCCCGTTTTGGAACCCGTATCGCGTAACGGCTTCGGCTGTTTCCGTTACGTATCAGCCGATACGGCCGATACGTAACCGTTTTGGCCTACCTTGATGTGAACGCTATGCTACATGTTATTCGCTATTTAAAACACTGCTCTTTAAACATCAGCGTTTTGAATAGTGCTGGTAAGATGACGATAGCATAGCTGCTGCGCTATGTAGCACAACCAAATAGCACAATTCTTGTGCTGCGTACGCTATTTGTAGCGTAGTGTACACTATGTGGCATGTAGCGTGAAGCAGATGTAGGCTACCTAGCAGTTAAAGCTCCAAAATTTTAAGATTTTGGCTCGACACATCTGTGTTAGTTGAACACCAACTGGAAGATGGTGGTGACTCATCCTCCTCACATATAGCACTAAAACACAACTATCCAGACCATTCAAATTGTGGGTCCTATTGTGGATAGAGTATATTTCTAGAATCACTCCTATCAGGCAACTGTGACTATCTTTACAAGTGTGACAAGTATACAGCTGAAGAGTCATGAGCATATTTAAATGGTGTAAAACAAATACAAAAGCCTAGTTTCTATAAAAAAGAAGCCTTCGATTGTAAAGTCTTCCCCTTCTAGCCCTAAACTCTCTACTGCAACTTCACCTATAGCCCCCAAAATCACATTTTCATTCTAGAAATCCACAAAACCATTGAATAGGAGATTTTGGCTGATCAATCAGCCCTATAAGAAGGCTCATTTGCTGTATTTTCAAGAGCATTGGAGCCTAAACGAAGGAACGGAAAAATCAAATTCCCCCCTTTTCAAGCTTTATAATGAGTTCTTTTTAACTTTGGATGAAGATTTTTGGCTTCTTTTGGGATTATTTCAAATTTTCTTTTCTTTTTAGGAGGCTGGTTCCTATGCACTGTTGTAGGATAGGACTGTTCTACAACATTTTTCTGTGGCGCCTACTGTGGTGTGTGTATGGCATGGCATGCAACCCATCCAACGATCATGTGGGGCGCCATGCTTAAATGGAGGTGATTGGGTGCCTGTGCATTGTTTTTCTGTGGTGCGGGCCATGTGGCCCACGTGATGGTTGGATAGGTTGATTCTCTTAGGTGGCTCAAAGTTTTTCATTTTTTTTGCAGTTTCATCCACTGCCCAGTCCGGCAGGATGGATCCAACCATTGTGTGGGCCAACCACACTATAGTGAAGGTTGTTTCGGTGGCTGTACATTGATTTTGGTGGTGTGGCCCAACCGATGATTGGATGGCGTATTTTTGGGGCATCCCATCATCACAGTGAAGGCTTTTTGCTGCTTGTTTTTGTATTATGTAGCTTATCCCAACGTATCCTGAAGTTTCATTGAAAAATTCTATCATTTTCTCAATGTTGCACTCAAAACATTGATACATTCTCTGATACATTCCATGCGAAACAGATATGTTTCTGTATCCCAAGGGTGCGATATGCGCATTGATACCAGTATTTAAATCACTGGATACAACATGGATGATGAGTAATCTGTTTGTCATGCCCTCCAGAATTACATATTTACCACAACTTAGAAATAATTTATTAAATTCATAACCTTGTGAAATCTTGAATACTAAGCAGGTGCAAATATTTCGTAGAGCCTTTGGTCTATTTAAAGAAATCTTCTATATCTTTTTGGTAAAGCATAAGATAAAGCCACCCTAGAATTCATATTTTATTCCCCATGTTGGTGGGTGGGGGAAAATATCTGTAATTGATGCCCCCCCCCAAAACACACACACACACACACACAAAGAAAAAGGAAAAAAAAAAAAAAAATCCTGTTGCAATTTTCATTCTGTCCAGAAAATTTTCAAAGCTGGTGTTCATTAGATTCATCAGTATTAAGCTTTTATGCCTTTTTTGCAGGTTTGTGACCGGTTCATAAACCGCAAGCTTGTCCAAAAGTTATACGGCAGAATTCTCACAATTGGTCTTCAAGGTTTTGCCAAATTGTATGTATTTCCTACCCCCCTTACCTGATCTTTTGGACATAAATATATGGTCAATTTGGAGGGTGTGATTTCAACTTGTATGACATTATGTCTTTTTCCACTTTTTTTTTTTTTTTAATCGGGTTTGACATTTCTATATATTCAACTCTACTTCTCAGCCTCATTTTAATAACAATATCTTTACTTTTTATTGCAGGCATGAGCCCATCTATTCTCGTCTTGCTGATTGGGAAGGCATCAAAAAGGTTTGCTTCCTATTAATAGATACCGTGAAACACATCAAATGCAGGGAAGACTTAGTAGTCACAGGAGAAACAGACTGCAAATTTTATACACGACATCTTATAAAATTGACAAATTTTGCATTTTGCTTCCCAAATTTAATTTAGGAAACTATAGTTTTATTCAGTAGGCATTGAAATTTGATGTGATATCCTTTTTCACATCTTCTGACCAATTCGATCCATCTTTGCATTCTTCTGGTGTTCTAACAGTCGCGTTCTGTTCGGGACTTTGATCAATATGCTACTTGCCTTGTTGGAAAGTTCGAGGTATCAATGTTTGGCCTTATTACTTGTTTGATTTTTCTTGGAGTAAGCTGAAAAAGGACTGTGCTTGCTCAGACTGTGGATACATACTACCGGCATTGTAGCAGTGCTAGTTTCGTGGCTAATGTATCAGTACCTCTCCTCTGTATCAGCGCTTTAGATGACCCACTCTGTACAAAGGAAGCCATTCCTTGGGATGAGTGCAGGTGCTGCCATTTTATCATGTTCAGTTTCCTGTTTTCGTTGTACTTTGTTTATTATGTAATGAACTTCGCTGTTTCCAAGCAAAAAAAAAAAAAGAAAAAAGAAAAAAGAAAATCTAGTGCAGAGTATCAGACCTGATAATTTTTTCTTGTATAGGGCAAACAAAAATGTCGTTTTGGCGACTACAACGCATGGAGGACATCTGGCATTCTTTGACGGGATAACAGCAGACAGATTATGGTAGATTTGTTGCTCCATTCATAGTAGTAGTTGCAATTGCTACTTTGTATTTATTCTTCAAACTGATGAAATTAAGCTGTGATGGTGTTCAAGAACCAATTAATTTGGGAGAGAAGGAAATTGCTCTAGAACAACATTGTTGGAGAGCTATCCAATAACAAGATATGGGTGGAGGAAGTTGGCAAATGGATCATAAGAAGGTGAGACATAATCTTTGGAATCCCTGGTGAGCATCTTTTTGAACCCAAGGTGCGGATTTAGCCTAGGAATTCCACAGAAGTCGACTTATTAATGCAAGGAGGAAGGTTTGCCGGAAGGTTCAATTAGAAGAATCATCTGATGGTTAGAAGCCAAGAGAGGGTTCAATCTCTTTCAACGGGTTAGATTCAAGGGTATTCTGCTGATCAAGTGATCTTCCAAAACTTCGGAAGCTCTGGGAGGATGAATGAGGAATTTTTATGTGATCTACCATGTGACAGCAGTCCATGGAATCTTGGAATTTGTGAGGATAAAGATGTGTTGGATCTAGTTTTTTCCACTTGTGGGTGGAAGATGTATTGGATCCCTTTTTCTTTTTTTTTTCAACCTGTGGATCGAAGATGGATTCCATTCAGTCGCAACAGAGGTTGAAAGGGTTGAATCTAGCTTATCCGATTACTTGGGCGCTAGATTTTTGGATTCCGATGATGTTCCTTTCTGGAAAGTCTTGTGGTCTGGCACGGTACTCAGTGGGAGCAAGAGATTACTGTTAGATGAAGATATTGCTCTACTGGTCAGCCCATGTTGATGTGGTGAATGCAAAGTCCTGTATTGGAGCATCTTTACTAGGGCCGACTGAGTCAATGGTGACATGTTAGCAATTGTTCCAAGTAATATGTTTTTGAATTGTGATTCTTATTTGAGAGACGAGCCATATGCATTTCCAGTGTAGCGGAGTACACCTGTCCTGCAGCTTGTCCTTTCGGAGGGCCTGGAAGAGAAAGTTGTTCATTAGTTTCCAAGGTAATAATGAGTGGGGGTAGGCAGCAGCAATTCTGACCCTTTAGCCTATGAGTCTGGCAGTGACACATTTCGATGGCTATATTTGTGCCAACCTCTTGTTTATACTTTTGCTCTATTGAGGGATTCCCCTATCTTTCTCCTGCACAATTATTGTAGTTCTTCAAAGAATTTGTCTAGCACAGGGGAAGCTGAGGTTGCTTGATCAACACATAAGATTCTATGGTACTGCGTTGAGGGGGTGGAAGAAAGGAATATCGATGAGAAAGGAAGAGACATGGACCTCACTCGATTCAAATCGATGCCAGCAATAGAATCAGCATTCAGCTCTAGTTGGTAGTAGAGTTAACGGAGTCATAAAACTGTGGTGGTGAGCAAATAGGAATCATGCTATCAGAGGATTCAAACATCGGCTAATCAGAATGTTCTTCCAGTCAATATAGCAATTTGTGTCTCCATCTATTCCATGGAAGAGGAATTCCAAAAAAATCTTAGAATGTTGGAGAAAACGTAGAAACATAGCATGGAAATAGTGGAGTCACTGGCTAGGAAACCAGTGCATGGACAGAGGGAGATTTGAAATTTGTCTTCCCTGCCAACTATGATAAGGCAAGTGACAAGCGGGCCAACTCCAGTGCAATGCGTGCGTAGGGAGCCAGGGGAGAGGCAGTAATGGTGTCCAATGAAGATTGTCTTGGAACGTGCAGGGCTTTTGATGCCCCTCAAAGGGGTTATATGATGAAGCAAGTGATCATGAGTTGAAAAGTGAATGTGTTTGCTCTTCAAGAGGCATAGGTCAGTTACTAATACAATTCTTTTATTTGGGGAATGGCAATTCCTACAGTTGGGTAGGTCTCAACTTTGAGGGGGCTTCAAAGAGGAGTGATAGTAATGTGGAATGCTGGCTGCTTCAGGAGGATAGTTGGAAGGACATTTTGTCCCTTTCTAAATCTCTATAGGACAGTTTCCATTGGGTGTTCACATTTGTTTATGGGCCAAATGATGATTTAAGGTGAGGAAGATTTTGGGAAGGGTTGGACTCCATCAGCCTTAAGTGGAGTATGCCTTGGCGTGTAGGTTGAGATTTCAATGTTATTAGGCATCATGGGAAAGAAGGGGCATAAATCCATATCCAATAGTCAGAAATGGGATGATCAGTCTACCTTACCAAATGGCCTACTTATAGCCCTAATTCTCTTATTTAGGCACTACCGAACAAAATTGACTACAAAAGTACCAAAGGCGACGGGTCCATGAGACCACCTTCTTAACAAAAGGCGAAAGGCCTCCTGTTGCTTTTTGAATAGCTGTGAAGGACCTATGCTATGGGAAGGAAAAAATGGGTTTGTTGGGAGATATTTGATCAGTTCTTAGTCTTTTATGAAGGGGAGAGTCACTCTAGGAATTTACCTGTCTTTTCTAGTCTGATCGGTCACAGATTCCAATGGGGTTGAGGTTAGTGCTTTGCGGCATGGGATTAGAGAAACCCCAGAATATGAGTATTCCCCTTTATATTATTGAAGGAGAGTCAACGAATACCATCCGATGGGCTAAGCTTGGAGGATGTCTAACCTTGTCACTTTCACTAGTGGGTGGAGGAGATTAAAGAGCTAAGGGGGACCATCAACTATAGACTCTAGCTCTTTTTATTTATTTATTTATTTTATTTTTTGGGTTAGTACACACATCCCACTATTAGTAAACACACCCACACTGTTAGACTTCAATGTTAGCCACCCCCACGTTGGGAATCGATACCAAGACTTCAATGCTGAAACAAAAGGTTATCTTCACTTGGCCTGCCACTATCCCAAAGGTGTGGGTGTCTATAGACTCGAGCTCACCCATTGACGTCTTCAACAAAACAAATTCACATATAGCATGAGTCGTTGCCCTATACTCTTACCTCTGCACTTGAATGGGCCACCATACTTTGCTTCTTCTGTTTAACATAGTTACCTCCTACAAAGATATAGTAGTTTGTAATAGATATATGTAATAGAAGCGTTAGGAAAGGTGTGGTTTGTAAGCTAGACGTAGGGAAGGTGTACGATCATGTTGATTGGGGCTTCTTAGATTATATGCTGGGTCGTTTGGGGTGTGGGTCGAGATGGCGTCTATGGATGCGGATGTGTGTTGCATCTCCAAAGTTCTCTATTCCGGTAAACAACTCTCCAAATGGCTTCTGCTCTTCGTCTAGGGGGTTGCAATAGGGGGATCTGTTATCTCCATATATTTTTGTAGTGGTAATGGAAGTGTCGGCAAGATGATAAAGAGAGGGGCAATGGTAGATCTCATGAAGGGCTTCGGTATAGATGATTTCGATCTTCAGACAACTCATTTGCAATTTGTGGATGTCAGATTGCTATTTTGTGAAGCTAATGAGGAAATGGTAGAAAATTTGCAGATGGTAGTGGTTTGCTTTGAAGTGGTGTGCGGTTTGAAGACAAATATCGGCAAAAGTGAGATATTGGGTGTTGGTATCTCAAGGCCCGAGTTGTCTTCTTTTGCGAGGTTATTTGGGTGCAGGGAAGGATCATTCCCAACCATGTATCTTAGGTTACCTTTGTGTATAGGTAAGCCTCCTAAGGGGCCGTTTGGATGAGAGTAAATGGAGGTAAATGGTATTTGGGGTGTGTTTAGATGGAAGTAAATGGAGATAAATGAAATGAAATAGGAGTAAATGTGCATGTAAATAAAATCCTCTCTAAATGGATGAAATGCCTCTTTGAGCTGCCTTTGAGAGTCGCACGTGTAAACAAAGGTGCCACTACGCACATGTCCGCCATACACGTGTCGTGCTAATGACACTCCCCAACAATCCAAATATTGGCTACATTACTAAACTCACACCAAAAGAATCATCCAAACCATCCAAGGGATCACCATCTAAATGGATGGTTAAAAAACATTCGTAAGTATTTTGTTTGTGATCCTTACGTTTGTGGTCTACCCGAGGCTCGAAATTTCCTCATTTTTTTTTGAAGTATATTTTTAAGTGGGCTTATTACAATCATTATATTAAATATCGCATATGTACGTTAAGTTAAGATATTAAAGCTGATTTGGGATATTACATATATTCCTGTGAATCTATTGAAAATTTCAAATGCATTCCAATTCCTCCCACTTACTCTTATACAAACAAAATATTTTGATTTCAAATGCATTTCATTTACTCCCATCCAAACACATCGGTGTAAAGCCATTTACTTCCAATTCATTTATCTCCAAATCCATTTCCCATTTATTTCCATTTACAAGCTCCCGAACGAGCCCTAAACGGGTTTGGGACAAAGTTATTGAAAGATTCGAAAATAAACTATCACAGTTGAGAAGTTGGTATATGTCACTCGGGGTAAGGATTACTATGATTAAGGCGACTATGTCCAATCTTCCGATCTACTTTGTCCCTCTTTTAATGCCCAAAGGCGGTATCGGATAGATTGGAAAAAATAAGGAGGGACTTCTTCTGTAAAGGAAGGGAAGAAAAGAAAATGTTTCATCTCGTGAAATGGGAAGATGTGTGCAAGCCAATGAGTCAAGGGGGAGTGGGGTTGAGAAGTTTGTAGGTGGTTAATAAAGCCTTACTAGGTAAATGGGTATGCAGATTTTGGGGGGGTTATGGAGGGAGGTAGTAGGGAAGAAGTATGCGTTAGGCGATGGGGGTTGGTGGACACGGTCTTCATCTCTCTATAGATCTTCTTATATATGGAAAGGGGTTAACTCAATAAAAAGCAAGGTATGGGAAGGGGTGGGCTACTCATTCAGGAATGGGCAAAAGATTAGGTTCTGGGACAACATATGGGTGAGGGAGTAGAAATTGGGAGTTACATTTCCTAGGTTAGCAAGTATATCAAGAGAAGAGGGGTTTTTAGTAGCTAGTTGTTTTTCCTTTCAAGGAGAGGAGGCTATTTGGGCCTTGCGTGTAGAAGGAACTTAGATGATGTCGAATTTGAGGAATTGGTGAATTTGTTAAATCTCTTATCCAAGGTAAAACTGGTTCTTTAGAGAAAGACTCAATGGTGTGGTTTAAAGAGAAGTCAAGAAAATTCTCAGTTAGGTCTCACTTCAAAATGCTTAGTGGAGGTCAACCGGTTAATGGGCCTTCTTCGACAGCTTCAGTGTGGTAGTACGGGGCTCCAGTGGAGGTGGGATTGTTAGCTTGGTTAGTGGGAGGCAACAAGGTGTTCACGGTGGACAATCTTCGTAAAAGGAAAATGATCATCCCGAAGTGCTTATATTTTGTGCCTTAAAGATGAGGAATTGGTGGATCATTTATTTATCCATTGTGAATTTGCTCGTCAAATATGGATAATTTTTTTTCATCTATTTCAAATATTATGGGTATCGCCAAAATCAATAGGGAGTTCTTCATGATGTGGCATGGGGGAGGATCAAGTAGAGTAGGTTTGAAAGTTTGGCATTTATGTCTTCTGGTGGGTATTTGGTCAATATGGTTAGAAAGGAACAATCAATGCTTTAGGAATTGTGAGAGGGTGGGTAGAGGTAGTTTTCGGTAAAGCAAAGTTGCTAGTGGTTGAATGGCTTCAAGTGTCGAAGGTGGATATCCATTTGCCTTATTTGTGGGTTGCATTGTAGTTCCTTGTTTTGAGGGTTTTTTTTTTTTTTTTTTTTTTTTTTTTTTTGTACATTTGTAATTATGGTTTCTGCCAGTTTCATATATATTGTTTTAAAAAAAAAATGAGTCAACAATATCTTCCTGAATCATCAATCAGTTCTCTCTGATCCACACTAAGCTTTTGATTTCGGTTCAGTTTTTTTGGTTTGGTTCCCAAAGACCTGTCTTGGTCAGTAAATCCATCACATATTTTCGTTTCAACAAATTTATGCCTACTTTAAATCTTGGTACCTCAATACCAAGAAGTATTGAAGATAGCCTAAGTCCTCTGTATGAAACTAGTGTTGTAAAATTTTCTTCAACTTGTTCATATCTATATTGTCACTGTCAGTGACAACAATATCACACATACATGGCCAACACAATGACACCTACTTCACTTGGTCTTACAAAGACAGAGTGGTCAGCCTGTCACGTTTCGTCCCATATTTAAACAACAATTTACTAAATTTGTCAAACAAAACTCTTGGAGATTGTTTTAGGCCATAAATTGACTTATCAAGAGCCCAAGACAATAGACTTTGTCTAACTCCCCTTAAGCAACAAAGTGAGGCAATTGCTTTAAATAAACTTCTTCAATAAGACCCCCATGAAGAAATGCATCCTTCACATCAAGCTGGTATGAGGGCTAATCTAAATTTGCGACAACAGAAACAATAACTCACACAGAGTTAAGCTTTGCCATAGGAGAAAATGTTCCTGAATAGTCGACTCTTAGGGACTGGTACTTTTACCAACCAATCAATTTTTTAACCGATCAATTGAACCATCGGGGTTATACTTCACTGTACATACATATCAACACCCAACTACACGTTTTTCTAATATGCAATTTAGCTATAGTCTAAGTCCAATTCTAATAAAGTGCAACCATCTTTTCTTCCATAGCTTGTTTTTATTTATCATGACTAAGAGCTTCCTAGAAAGAATGGGGAACAAACATAGATGGCAAGGAAAAAGCAAATTTTAAGAAAGAAGTAGATAAACCAATCGAATTTTTTATTTTTTTTTTGCCGGGGGGGGGGTGATTAGGACCTTTTAAAAATCATGCCTTAATTAAAACTAATTATTAGTTAAACTGAATTGAAGCATTAACACTTAGGCTTCCAAGCCAAGTAGGTCCAATCACAAAGACTACAAATGATATAGCAATGAAGCAACTAGTCTAATAGTGAAAATACATCTTCTGTGTGAATCTACCTATCATGTGCATAGCATACATTCCATTTAAGCGTTCATATAATTAATAATTAAGCTGACAATGCTGGAATAATAATGTGCTCAAATCAAACACAAACACAAACATGTATATTGGTTCGGTTTCCCTACCCCACTCTCGGTTACCGTACCCAACCCATAACTACATCGGATTTCACTAAACAAAGGTTTTAAATCAAGTTCACCTCTCAATCTTTCACCGGAGGTTTTACACACAGATTCACCTCTCAACCTGAACGGAGGTTTTGACTAGGTTCACCTCTCAACCTTGGTCCTACACAAGAACTCGCAGTTTTTCTCCCGCCGGAGGCTTGCCACTTGGAGACTTATGTGGTTTTCAATCGGTTAACCATCAACATTGCGTTCTTCTCCTACTGGAGGCTCCGTACTTGGAGACTTGGTCGAGTTTGGGTTACAAACTCTCACACTCAATCCTACCCAAGGAAAGAGTACGCATGGACTCTTACAAATGACACTTGTCGAATTGAGCCCCTTTTGTCATGCCTTCTTGGGTTGCTTCTTCTAGCTCTCCTGTGCTTGAATCAGCTCCCCTTTAGCTCCCCCGATCTTTTAATGCCGATGCTTTGCCAAGGATTCAGCTCCAAGGATCAATCGCCATGCCCAAGGTGATGGAAGGTAGGTTGAAATCTCTACAACTAATAGGAAGTTGATTGCCTAGAGGATTTCACCTAAAGGATCTCTAGGTAGTGTTTAGACTAAGGCTTTACCTATAGTCTTGGTGCCTAAACTTCTAGAGATCAAGAGGGAGCAAGTACATTTTCATTTGAGCTTTGAATGCTCTCAACATGTGACGAATCGCAAGGAAGATAACTTGATTGGGTTAGGATTAGAGCTCAATGGTGTTAGCTATGATTGTGGCTTCTAATGCATTAAAATCCCTCTCCAAAGCCCAAAAACCAAGCCCCCAATATATAGAGCAAAAGCTTTAACAGTTGAAAAACGGGTAGCAATGGCTAGCTGTCACTCAGTCGACACGAGTTGTCGGTTGGCCGAAATGGGTCGACAGCTTGCCGAATTTGGGCGTCGGCTGGTCGATCCCCCTGTTGTGTCTGTTGTTCAATTTAAGCCACAATCAGCTTGTTGGCCAGTCGACAAGGCCCGTTGATCGGTTGATTTTACCTGTCGACCAGTCGAATTAGGCTTAGGACAAATGTTCACTTGTTGTCCTGTTTTGGCCATCTTCGGCCTGTTGGCCGAACTAGTTGTCGGCCGACTGATCTTGAGGCTGACAACCTTATGAGTTTTGTTATTTGTTTGGGTGTATTTTTATAGCAGCTCATCCACCTCTTAGGCCTTACAAAGGGTGGTATTTTGGGACAACTAAGGCCATTCTATGATGACTAAAAGTTTATCTAATGGGTCTAAGTCATCTAGAGGTTTAGGTTGTTATAGTTTTAACAGGTTAGGGTCACCAAGGCATCTCTGATTTACCCGTTTCTTCTTCCTTGATACATGTTGTCCTCTTGTGCCCTCGGTCTTCATCTTCTTTGGGCTCAATTGACTCCTAGACACAAACACTAACGTGATTGACAAATAAGGTGCACTCATATGCCACAAATAAGTGCACTAATAGCAATGGAGGAAACAAATTGGAAAATAGGATGTTGAGTGCAAGAACATATACCTTTGTAAAGAACGAGAGCTAAATTGCATTCATTTGGCACTAAAGATGAAGATTCAGGAGGATGATAATCTTCTGACGGGTCAGGAGAATTGGTGGTTGGCACAATTGTATGAACTTCATTTCCATGCTTGGAACATCTGGAGTAGACTTGCAATTGTGGAGCTAAACATTGTACATGCATCTCATCTATTGAAGGTTCTATGTCAGGCACAATAGAAAGGGTAGCAGAAACCTCTCCAAAGTATAAGGACTTGCGACTTCAGAGAAATAAGGATTATGCGGTATGCCAATAACCGGAAATGTGCGGAGAAAGGGGGAAATATGGGGAAAATGGTACAATTTTTCATTGAAACTTCAGGCATGCCTAAATACACATATTTATATATTTTAGGAATAAAATAATTGCAAAAAGAATGCATTAGATAATAAGTTTTCATTTAATGGGGCCCAAAAACAAGGTGTTCCATAACAGTAACGGTGGCCGTAACGGCCACCGCTGTTACCGTTACGATACGGGCCGTAACGGCCGTTACAGACCCTGTATCTGCCGTTTCGACCCTTTTTTATTTTCTGAAAGAAATTTTTACAGGTCCATTATGACTGTTTTGACCCCGTAACGCGTAACGGTTATGACCATTTCCGTTACGTATCGGCCCTTACGGCCGATACGTAACCGTTTTGGGATACCTTGCCCAAAAAGCATGCGCTACTATAAGAAATTACTCCAATAATAACCAAAATGAGTTTATATAGTACAAATGTAGCTAGCATATAATAATTAAGACACGTAAAAGCAAATGAACTAAAAAAGCACACTTTTTTTACCATCATCCCCACATGGAGTGACAAAGTGGCTCGTAGTCATTATCTGGATCCTGTTACAGTTCGGCGTGGTATTGTCGCCAAACATGTTGGTAGTATGGTTCTCAGGTCATCCTCTACTCGTACCAATGGAGGAACTCTCTTATGTATTTTTTGCACTCGTCCTCTTCGAACTATACGAGTACACCCAGATGTGGGCCCACCTACATGTATGCATTTGGACAGCCACGCCGCCCATCTATTTTGCCAACTTATTTTAAGCCCTGGTCTTAAAAATGAAGCAGATACAAAATTTTAGGTTGACCACAACATAGGAAATAATGGTTATTGACCATTAAAAACCTTTTATTGGCCACAGAAGTTTTGGATCAAGATGATATTTTTGTTGTTTTTTTTTTTTTTTTTTCTTTCATTCGGGTTCATGTGACCTTATCAATTGGTTGGATGGTCAATAAACATTACGGTGGACCCTAGAAAGTTTTTAATGGTGAGCATTCAATGACCATTGTCTCTTGTTATGTGGTCCAGCTAAATTTTTTTTCGACTTCATTTTTTTTTGGAAATGGCCTAAAATAAGCTTGCAAAAGAAGATGAACAGCGTGCATATGCAACGCATGCATGCAAGGGTGGAGCCAGGATTTTCTTTAAGGGGGGGCGAGGTGCAAGCATGAAGCAATTGTCAATAAATTAGAAAAAAAAATGACCATTTCTTTTCATACCTTGATCAAAGGAGATATATAAACCAAAAAAAAAAAAAACAGAGAGAGAGAGAGAGAGAGAGAGAGAGAGAGAGAGAGAGAATGGTTGGAAATAAAACTTACCTGATTAGATAAATAGTTTTTGAGATCTTTGAAAATTTAAGATCAAATGAAATCTCTCATTTTTTCCTTCGTTTCTCAAGAGAAAAAAAAAACCCTAAGGTTTGGCCTTCTTAGAAAAACCTCTCTCGGCTGTAAAAGAGGGGAGCGGATTAGCTGTTATTTGGGTAATAGCTTTGTGGGTGTTACCCTATTCGTGTGGGGCCTATCTTGATTTTTTTTTATTTTTTTATTTTTATATTATATATATATATATATATATATATATATCCACACCATCCATCTGTTTTTTAACTTTTTTTCATATTGTTTTAGGATCCGATGCCAAACCTTAAGAAGATCCAAATCTTAGGTAGATCATACCATTAGAAACAGTGATGAATGAGCATTAAAAACTTTTCGTGGGCCATAAAATTTTTGGATCAAGACGATCTTTGTATTTTCCCTTCATCCAAATCTTCTTGACATTATCAGAAGGTTGGATTGCAAATAAACATTATGAAAACCTTAGGATGGGCTCTTTGGAATTTTTAATGGTGAGACACTCAATCACCACTGTTTCTTGTGGTATGGTGCACCTGATATTTGATCTGCATAAGTTTTGGCATCCCGTCCTATAATGGGCTGAAGAAACGGATGGACAGAGTGGATATACAAAACATCATCAAGGTGGGCCATACAGTGAGGGTAACACCTACTAAGATGTTACCCTGGTAACACCTAATCCGCTCGCATAAAAGATGGATTTGAATATCCAGAACGTAGATTTCCTGTGAAAGCCTTTCGCAGGAAGTTCCGGCGTAAGGAAGCTGGGTGGGCCCCACCGTGATGTTTATTAGAAATCCACCCGGTCTATACGTTTTACGAGCCCACTTTAAGTCACGGGAAAAAAATATGAGATGGATCCAAAACTAAAGTGGGCCACACGAGAGGAAACAGTGGGGAAAGAAATGCCTATGGTTGAAACCTTCCTGGGCTTTGCCTTGATGTTTTTATACCATCCAAACCGTTTGTAAGATCATTCCCATTGGAATGAACCGAAAAATGAAAAAACTTAACCTGATACAAAACATTTGTGGCCATACGAATGTTTCAACAATGGTCGTTCAATCCCCATTGTTTCCTCTCGTTTGGCCCACTTGAGTTTTAGATCTGTCTCATTTTTCGTCGCATGTCCTTAACTCACAAAATGGATGGATGGGGTGGATTTCTCATAAACATCACAGTCGGCCCCACCCCACTTCCCTTTACATGAACTTCTTGCGAAAGACTTAGTTGGAAATCCACGCCCAATATTCAAGGAGAAAATCGTCTCTCTTATGCCATTGGACACGTTCTGTAAGCCTTGCCATGATGTATGTATTTCATCCACGCCATTCATTCATTTTTCCAACTCATTTTAAGGCATGGTCCCAAAACTCATGCAGATCCAAAGCTCTAGTGGGCCACACCTCATAAAATGGGGATTTAATTCCTAATGTTAAATAAATAAAAGAAAAAGCTAAAAAAGGCAAAAAAATAAAAATAAAAAGTTCTGGGGGGACAATTGCCCCCCCTCGCCCCTACGTCGCTCCGCCCTTGCATGCATGGAGGTGGGCCTACAGCTAGGGTTCCACCTACATCGCGGATTGCCTACTGACGTTGCCACCAGCAAGGTGGCTATTGGACAGTGCTTTATGGACCCCTATGTGATGTATGTGTTTCATCAACGCCGTCCGTCTATTTTTCCAGATTATTTTAGAGCATGAGCCCAAAAATGAGACAAATCTAAATTTCAAATGGACCACACTACAACAAAACAATGGTGATTGGACGCACACGATTAAAGACTTCCTAGGGCCCATTGTAATGTTTATTTTCCATCCAACCTGTTGATTAGGTCACACAGATCTAAATGAAGGGAAACTACAAATATCAGCTACATTAAAAAATTGTGGCGCCAAAAAAGTTTTTAATGGTGGGCGTTCAATCACCACTGTTTCTCGTGATGTTGTCCACATGAGATTTGGATCTTACGTTATTTTTGAGCTCATAAACTAAAATGATATGGAAAAATAGATGGATGGCGCAGATAAAACACATACATCATGGTGGGGCGCACAAGGTGCAGTCTAGTAGGGACTAGCTACTGACGGCGTTAGTTGGCAATCTGCGTCCTCCGGGATCGCACCGAAGAGCGCGATTTGGTTGTGACCTAGAACCAGCAATGTGGGTGCGACCTTGATCGTAGGGCCTACCTTGATTCATGCATCATATATCCATGCCTCTATCTTCTTTGTGAGTTTATTTTAGGGCACGGTCCAAAAAATAAAGAAGATACAAATTTCAGGTGGACTTAAAAGCCTTTTGAGGGCCATAAAAGTTTTGGATCAAGATGATACTTATTTTTTTCCATTCATCCAGGTTCATTTGACCTTGTCAACAGGGTCATGTGGGGCCCACCATGATCTATATGCTTGATCCATGCCGTCTGTATATTTTGATAGATCATTTAGGGCATTAGCCCAAAATGGAGGCATATCGAACGCTCAAGTGGACCACACCACACCACATGAAGCAGTAGGGATTTAAAGCCGACCGTTGAAAACTTCTTGGGGGCCATAGAAGTATTGGTTGAAGCTGATATTTATGTTTTCCCTTTATATGAGAAACATCATCGATAAACCAGATGAAATGTTTAAATCCATTTGAATCCATTTGAAACAATGGGATTTGGACCCCATATATCTGAATGAACAAAAGAAAAGAAAAATCTACTAGACCATTTTTCCTTAGGAGGATAAAAGACACTTGTGGTGTTTGGCTAGAACACAAGCCTCACACTATAAGTTGTTTACATCACTAGGTTCAATTGATGCACGTAACAAAGACTAAGATTAGGCTTGAGGGATGATCAAACCGACAATGCTATATACAAAAGGTCTTCCATCTTGACACTAAGACACTCGCTAATATGATGTGAAGTATTTAAATGAAGAATGCATATTCGATCCTTCTCATGCCCACCACCAAACAACTTCTTTGTCCTCATACTTGAATGCTACAATGATCAGGATATCACACTACAATTCAGGTCTTTCGTAACCTTACTAACTGTTAACAAATTAGACGCAATATTAGGAACCAATTAGACAGAGGACAATAAGAATGATGGAGAAATAGAAACAATACTCTTTCCTCCAATAGGCATTGGGTACCATCTGCTAATTCACATGACCTAATTGTGGATTATGAGTAAATGAAGAAAAAGAACCAGATATACCTTGTGCACGACCAACACTGGTATTATCAAAGTTTCTGAATCCTATCAATAAAGTTGATTTCTCAAATATAGGTAATCCCATGGTTGTCCAACGCTTCTCATCACATAATAGTAAGGCATACACACTATTGAGTGGTAGTAAAGATAGTGATCTAAGAATTTAAGTGCAAACAGGTTCGAATTCAGTATTAAGATCTGCCAATAAGTCAAAGATCTATTATTTCTTCTCAATGCTGCTTTTATATGCCTTCGCATTTGTAGAATACATAAAGTGAAGATCATCCAAAAAAGATAATTCCTACCACGAACCACACATCTTAGCATAATATTCAAACACGTATCTCTTTTCCCATGTGAAATGACTAATCTCCTGATAAATATTATAAATGCGGGACATGTTGTTCTGACCATCATATAATTTACAGGCCATCAACCAAATCTCTTGTTTACTAACTTCTAGTCCCACACAGTTTAAGAGCCAGGACAACCAACAAATTGTTTGATTTCCAATCAGCATTTGAGGGATCAGTTCTAGGGGTTCTAATAAACTACTATCTATGTCCCAGCTTTTGTTTACCTCCAACAAATATCTCAACTGCTTTAGACCACTGTAGATAATTGCTAGACATCAGTTTATGTTTTGTAATTTGCAAGCCAAGTATCTCAGAATGAACAAGTAACCACTCCATTTTGGTGTTGTGGGATCTACAGTCTCAGATGTGGAATACGAAATCAATACTATAACCAGCAATAACAAGAACGTATGTGCTAAAAATATCCAACAAATGTCCAAACCCAGCCATAAAAAGAAGGGGATCTTGTGCTAAAAGGAAGGGTAAAAATAGGCTTAATGACTTCATTGTTGTCGTCAAATAGATTGCTGGAACTTAAGGCAGGAAGCACCTAGAAAATCTGCACTAATAGGAAATTCCAACAGACCCTCGCTGATGAAAAAAAAAAAAAATCTGAGACTGTAGATCCCACAAACCCTGTCTTCTTTTTTTTTTTGTTTTTTTTTTTTGTTTATAGAGAAAACTGGAAGAAACTTCGAAGAAAGATTGTCCAAACCTGAACTTTGAGCAAACCTTGTTTGCAGCAACCTGTTTTTTGGAGAAAACTAGCACGCACACACACACACACACACACACACACACACACAAAACACGCACTGGAAATCTGATCTAAAGAGAACAAATAGCAACTCAGCAATCAGTAACGCATCACGAAATCTGAAGCATCCGCAAGATCCCTCAAAGAATCAAATCACATTGCCAAATTGATCATTGACTTTCAAGCCAAACCTCCAAGAATCTATACCACAAAACTGTAGCGCGTCACTATAGCACAACATTGTAGCACGTGAAAGAAAATAAGAAAAAAAGAAGAGAAGTGGAAAGAGAAATAAAAAAGAGAGCTTTCCTTGCTCTAATACCATGTGAAAGAAAAAATTTGAGAGAGTAAAAAGAGTGCTTAGGGTTGGATGTCCAACCCTTATTTATAATAAGCAGTACAATTACTTATGTGCCCTTAAGACAAAAGTGAGACTAAAGAGAGAAGAAATAAACTACTAAAGCCTAAAAAACTTAGAACTAGAGGCCCATAGCTCACAGGCCCAGAAGGGCCACACACGCACACACCTACAACAATAAAAGCAAAAGTACAAAAATACCTCCTATGCTTAAGTTATTACATAAGCAAAGCCCATAGGCCTAAATTCTATTTTAACGCATATCTCAGCCCAATAATAATGAGAAACCACAGTTGAAGTCATCATGGTCTACCCATGTGATCATCAAGGTCTAACATGAAGATCACATCATTTTCAACCTCATCATCATGGATGTGCAAAATGAACTAGGCATTGAATATTTTATTATTGCACTTAACCTCATATCACTGGGTACTTGTATTATGAAATTTCCATGTTATTATTTTTTTGAAGATTACATCAGCCTCACATCATGGATGTGCAAACTGAACTAGGCATTGAATATTTTATCATTGCACTTACCTGATGTTGTTGGGTACTTGTGAGTGATATGCTCAAGCCAATATTTAAGAGATCATAAATTTACTCTCATACACAATGGATATTATCTTTCCATCTGCACTGCTAGTTTGCATATTTTGATTTTTTCAAGGTTATAAATTTCTTTTACCTTTTCTCGTGTGCATGTGCATGCACGCGTGTGTTTATAAATACATGAATACATGCACGTATTTATTTCATTCATATATTTGTAGACACGTATAAAGATGTATATAGGTGCATTATGTACCTCCTCACTTTCATGCATAGATACATGGAGATGAATGCATGCCATTCCAGTTTTTCAAACAGAGTCCTCGTATCTAACTCCCATATCAAGCACTAATATGAATTTGTGTTAGTAATGGCAAGATATTAGTTGAGGAGAAAAGGATGCTAGTCCTCGGGCTACCATGCGAAGGCAGTCTATACAGCTTCCATTGGCTGGTATGGTGGGACATGCCATTTATGTCATAGGTTCCCACTGAAAATGGATGGGTCCATTCAGTTTGAGCCCTTGGACTTCTCATCTGTGATCCATTACCTATCAACCTGGACCTCATAACTTGTCTTTCTATATGCAGTAAATATGGTTATTTTACTCTCTTCTTTGCAGGTGGGTGAGAGCTGTTGATGAATTCCTTAGTGTACTCCACTCTAGCCCATTCATGCACAGACAAAGAAAGGTGTTGCTTAGGACTCTGTTCTTCCTAAAAACGATAATAATGATTAATTATTAAAAAAATAAAATTAGTTTGATATTAATTGTTATTGTCATTGTTGTTTCTGTTTTTATTGTTATCAGTTGCTAATAATGTCGTCATCATCATCACTTAATCAAACTATATGTAGCTAGAAAATCCAGGAATACTCTAGGACTACAGGGAACATGGGCTAGAGCAAAAAAGTAAATAAAAAAAAAGGACTGCTTCTACGTGTGCGTATATATGGCAAATGTTTATGCACTACCTACATGCATAAATCATCAATGTTGTCATCTTAGCCTTTCTCAAGCAATTGAGGCTGGCTTTTAAATGGTAGATTGGCAAAATGTTAACAATTAGCTGCATGTGCAGTGGGAATGTGTGCAATTGGGTCTGTCTTTAAATAAATGATCCTACACAACTAATGTGACCATAAAATATGATGCATGTCACATGTATGATACTTCCTACTCATCTTTCCAACATCATCCAAGTCCTTCTGAAGATTATTTTTACTGATGGCTTTTGAGTCATATGAAAATATTACCTAATTGGTCACTGTAGAACCCACATGTCATCATTTCTTTGCGGTGAACCTTTTTATTTACGTGAAAGTATGGGTCTGTTGCTGACAGATCAAGCTGATATTGTCACTCATCATAATTATTCTATTTCTCCAAAAATCTTTTAGGGGGCGTTTGGATCTTAAGTTACTTAAGATAAGCTACTTATGCCTTAAGTAGCTTATCTTGGTTTCTACTTGTTAAGCTGAAGTGATTAATAACTTCAAGTAAAAAAAGTTACATATAATTGAAAATAAACCAAACTTGTCTCAAATAAGTTACTTATCTACTGCTGTAAGTAGAAAAAGTAACTTATTTGGTGGTATCCAAACGAGCCCTTAGTGAGTGCTTTGAGCGATTCTCTCTTCAATTTCTGTGGTTGATAATGCTACTGTGGGATAAAAATTCCATCCAGGGCTGCTGTATTTAATGATTGTCACTTCACAAAGGTTTGTACTCTTGGCCACCTTCTGGCTCTTTAGTAGCTTGATTTGCTCAACTTTATTGATTGTAAGATTGGTTAGAGCCCAATCCTTTGGAGGCTTGGTGATACTTTAGAGGAAATACATGACTTGAGGGATTTTTCCGTATTTTGTTCAATCATGATAAGAGTGATGGCAATGAGGTTGCAGGCTCTCTTGCTAAATATGGAGTTTCCGTAACTAGCTTTTTATTGGAACACGGTTTCCCATTCTGGAGTTTCTGTTTTGTCTATGTAACATGTATATAGATGTGCGTCAATGTCAAACAAAGGGACTATTAAAAGCTCTGTTTAAAAACTGTTAAAAACAAAATCAGCTGAGTTGACTTGATACAATCATATTTCATTGAGAGTCGATAAAAAAAAAAAACTTAGATTTAGTTAAGACTTGTTAAAGAGTTGGGGTGAGTCGACTTGACTCAGAAAACTCGAAAATACTTGCCAAACCCAACTCAACTCACGAAGATCTATCATATTTATATTTTTAAATTAATAAAAATTACCAAGTTTTGGCACTCCAAACTCAAGATCTCAACTGAGTTACTAGTCTCCATACAAATTAAAATAATAGCATATTATTTTATAATATCGTATTGTAAACATGGTTCTGAATGTCGGTATTGGTTGGCGTATCGGCTTGGCGGAAAAATGATACGATACGGTGTCATGCATCTGTATCAGCCCGTATCGGTCAGAATTTTCAAAAAAAAAAAAAAAAGGCGATATCAAAGAATCTGTCACTTCTGTGTTTTGACCATGTATTCAATGGTGTATCGGATCATTCTTTGATGAGAATGTTATCTGTCGATTTGACTTGTTGAAGGTCAAGTAAATGGGCCCTAATTGAACACAAATCAAGCATGATTTGGGGAACTAGGGCCCATTACATTGAAATACAACAAAAAGAATATGAAAATATAAAAAAGAAAGTGAAGGTTTACCCTTCTTTCTGATTTTTCCCACAATTGTCCACTTCACTTCAATTTGTCGAATCCCATTCAAATCATTTGTTTTGATATCAAAATAAGTCTAGATCCTACTTAAAATGAGTTTTTAAGCTTCTTCCATGGTTTAAATGAATGAAAAAAGAGGAGACATGAGTGAAATTTTGAAAAAGAAAAGAAAAAATCAAAATTCGGCTTTTATGGGTGTATTGGCCCCGTATTGATGCCGATACGCCTCGTATTGACTGATATGGGCCGGTACAAGCCAATATGGGCAACACAGTCTTTTCGTATTAGGCCAATATGACCCCATATCGCATATCGTCTCGTGCCGATATGGATACGATATGGCTGTAATGGATACGATATAGCCATATTGGCCGATATGATACCGATGTTTGTATCTCTGATTGTAATTATTTATATGTAAAAATATACAAGAAAGAATAGTCATATCAAAGAATCAAAATAGTAGAAAAGTATCCCAAAAAATACAGAATAAAAATAATTAAATATAACAAATCATCATCATCATCAAAGCCTTGTCCCAACTAATTAAATATCACAAATAAGTTTCTTAGATGAGATGTGTCAAAGGGTGTCGTGCTAATTTCAGAAGCGTTTGTCCACGTCACATGGATTGCGCATATTCTCTTTCTGATAGGTGCTAATAAAATTTTGTGTTACCTTTGAACAAAGTTACATAGATTGGATCAAATTTTTTTCCTTTTCTTTTTGTTTTTTGGTACCCAAGAAACAGTTGTTAATATTAAAATGCTTGGTTATTAAGACCCTACTATATTAGATAAGCAGAGGCATCTTCTAAATGAGACTACTATCTCTAGATGAGAAGAGGCATCTTCTAATTAATACTACCATCTCTAGGCAAGCAGAGTTGTTCCACAAATGACATTCCAACTTTATATATAGCTCTCCCTTCACTGCTTGACAATAGAAACAACTTTCTTCTTAACTTGAGGTGTACCTAATTTTATTATAGTTGACCAATAGGGTTTTTCAAAACCCAACACAGTTTGCTAAAGCCGAAGCCAACACTTTACAGACTGACTGATAATTCTAAGAACTTTTGTGAGTTTGGTTCCCTAGATATGGACTGACTACCCTTTTGTCCTCAATTTGTACAGGTGGGCCCGTAGTTTGATAATCAAGATTGTTGATCTTGTGGGCCAAACAATGGATGTATCTCCTGCCGAAAGTTTCCTTCAATTGGTGGCCATCGGTTCAAAAATAAAAATAAAAAGAACGAAAAAAAAAAACCTTCAATTGGTGTCATACAATAGATTGTTAAGAAAGAAATACAGTAGATTCTCACAGCTGCATAAAGGCCTAAGATTGCACGGCTAGGATCTTCCATTCTAGGAGATTTCAGGGCATGGTCCATCCATCGTCAGGCTTATCAGATCAACTGTCTTCATCTCTGAACCATGGGTCTGCACTTTTAAGAATTGACATACTAAGGGAACTATCATGGTGTGCGGTAACAGTTGTTACGTGGCTGTAAAGGCCGTTACGTAAAGGTAACGGTGGCAATCGTTACACATTACGGGGTTGTAACAATTGTAACGGCCGTTACCTGAATAAAATGACCCATATCAGCTGTTACTGCCCTCGTAACGGCCCGTTACGCACCCCATAAAGGCCATAATGGCCCTATAACGTTCCATTATGGGGCCGATGCAGGTTTTTCTGGGGTTTTTTTATTTCAATGAGAGAGAGAGAGAGAGAGAGAGAGAGAGAGAGAGAGAGAGAGAGAGAGAGAGAGAGAGACCGTAATGGTTGTTATACCCCATATTGTTACTGTTACGGAATACCTTGGGAACTATGCATATCCTAAGGGAACTTTCTAATAGATACTCTCACATTATTAAAAAAGAAATAATAGTAATAATAATCAGGAAGCAACAAATTGAGTTTGATTTTCCAACATATGCTGCTCACATTCATTACCTGCACTGCAGATGCAGACTTCTGGCATGTATTCCTCTCTGGAGTCATCGATCGATAAAAGCCCATATGTAAATGTGATGGAAGATGGAATGGTGATGGCATTGGGCAATGACCAGAGAAATGAGGAAGCCACAGCGGGCTTATCTGATGACCAGATAATTCAGGATCAGACAACAAAGGACACAATTGCAAAGACAGACCAAAGGGAAGACACAACAACACAAGTGGACGAAGTTACTGTGTCTGACAGTGCCCACTCTTCAAATCAAAATTCACATTTTGATCGTGAAGGTAAGGATCTTCATGATATTATTGCCCCTGTGAGAAAATGCTTGCATCAGCTCACTCGACAGAACGGGCGATTGATGTGGTTGCTTGCATACATTGCCATTGTAACAACCTGGCCATTGGTGGGCTCTGCCCTTCTCATCATCTTTAAGAGAAGGACTGAGAAATGTATTGCCGGCAGCATGGCTCCGAAAATAGAGAGCTCTGTGCAGGTATGCTATATTATCTGTGTTAAGAGTAACTATAGGGCCCTGATGCATCAAGGATACGCTGGTGTCTTGGTGCGTGATCTGTATAAGCAGGCCTCTTGTTTCTGAGCTATTGATCTGATGGGCCTACCATGTATGGAGGATTTTCCAAAAATCCTGTATATATAATGGTATTAACCCTGAGATCAGTGGCCTGCAAATAGACGGCAAACCGATCTGAGTCACTGAAAGCATCTGAAGATGCCCCGCCCTTGTGCATCTGAACCCTGTAATTCCTGCATGTAATATGTCATAGTGGGTGATGTAAATATGAAGATTATATAATAAGCATCAAAGGCATCATTTGGACGGTCATTAATTAGGCATTGGTAGTTGGGGTTAACTGTTGGATCATGTTACCTTTAAGGATTGGTTCCCATATTGAATCAAACAAACAAAGCTTCTAGTCTTATGATCTCTTGGTAAAAATGCTCATACAGATTTTGTTTCCATTTCAATTAGTGGTGGCAATACACCGCCCGATGCATTGGCCTTATCCAATTATTAAGTCGGCTGCCATTATAATGATTAAAAGACAATTGTTTAGGGTTACCTGTTGATGTATATGTGGTTTAAATATAATTATTAGATTTGAGGGGATAAAAAATGTTTGGGTGGAGAATATCTCCCAAATGTTTTTCTTAATTGGGGCTAGAGCTGGGCACAAACCAAGCCAGCTTGAAAGCTTGGCTCGGATTGGTTTGAAAAAGCTCGGCTTGGATTGGTTCCCATGGAAGTTCAAACCAAACTAAGCCTCGAGTCAAGCTCGTTTGAAAAAACAAACCAAGCTCAAACTAGGGCAGTATCGGCTCGGCTCGAAGCTTGATTTGATTCAACTCGTAGATTGTAAGCACACTGTTTCCTATGGTGTGATCCACTTGAGCTTTGGATATGATTCCATTTTGGGATCATGTCGTAAAATGATATGTAAAACAGATGGACAGCGTGGATAATACATATACATGATGACATGGATAATACATAATACATATACATGAATGCGCACTGTTTCCTTACACTTGTAAAATTATGCTAATATACTTTTGTTTGGAAAATGCTCTTACATGTCTATTTTGAAGTTGCACTCTTTTGTATGATGTTAAACATCATATAGTAAGATATGTTTGTACGTTTTTTTTCTATTTAAATAAACAAGTAAAAAAAGAGCCACTTGTTTGAACTTGGCTTGGCCTGTTTTGAAATTTTTGACCAAATCAATCCTGGCTCAAACCAGATTTTTCTGGAGCAAATCAAACTCGAGCTGCATGGGTCGGCCCGAAACCCAAATCAAGCCGATCCACAAACTGAGGTGGCACAAAAACAAGCCAAATAAAAGTAGGGCTAACTCGGTTCGGCCCGGATTGTTGCCCACCTCTAATTGGGGCTATTAAAAGCCTTCAATCATTTCATTATTTTCCTTATAGGGCCAAGGCCAAGGTCTTTTCAACCTGTTATGGCTAGGCTAGGGCTCAAAGGATTAGGGCTGGGCTAGTGCCAACCCTGACCTATTGCCACCCTTAGGGCCCGTTCGGATTGTAAGTTACTTATCTTGGTTTTTACTTATTAAGCAGATAAGTATGTTTGGTAAACAGCATACTAATTAGCCAATAAGTAAATAAGTATGTTTGGTAATAACACATTGATAAGTTAACCTTTCGAAAGAAAATTTCAAATCTACATATTATAGGTAACACATTGACATGAAAAGAAAAAAGCTATGCGTTGAGGCAGTTTTCCTAATAGAATGAGCTTTTCTAATCCCACGTGCGCGCAATAAAGCTCATGTACATGCCATGCATGTGCTAGCATAGCATGATTAGTTCGAGATACATTCCATCCATCAGAACGGGACCACTATATGGATGCCCTGGTACAAGAATCAGGTTGATCCACTGGTCAAGTGGGCCACAGTCTGCAAAACAAATGTACGGCTCTGGAAGACTTGGCTGAAGTTTTCTAACCCATTCACTTGTTTCCAATAGTCAGTCCACATGGTGAGTGGACTAGTACCATTTTTGGGAAAGATGTAGAAGATCAGATCAACCTGATTGGTGGATTGGATCTTGCACCAATTAATGTAGGGCCCATCTTGGACGATGTGGACTGTCCACTGTGTGAGCCTCACCTTTGATGTTACAGTCCATCATGTGGGGCCTCCTTTGATATGGACGGTATGAGAGAGCAGTAATTGAGTGAACCATGAGAGAGAACTTTGATATGTAGCGTGACCTGAGAGAGATAAGTAGAAAAGCCAAATTGGAGGGTGGTTAATTAACATTGAAGGGTGACTAACAGTGTGGGTGTGTACTAACCCCAACAAAAAAAAAGCACAGAAAAAGGGGAAGCAAAAGCGCGACATATATATATATATATATATATATATATATATATATATATATATATATATATATATATATATATATACTTATTAAGATAAGTAATTTTTAAGAGATAATTTACTTTTCAATTATACTTACCAAACAACTTAAGTGCCAAAAGTAACTTAAGGTCTTAAGTTCAGTCGAAAAGTAACTTATTTGGTAGTATCCAAACGGGCCCTTAATTTCAATGTGCAACATTTTGATGTCCATTGAATATTTTTAAGGAGTTTTTAATGCAGAGCCTGATTGGTGGGCCCACAAGAATATGTGAATTGCCGGCGTAGGGGATGCCATGGAATGGACTTCTCTATTCTTAATAAAACTCGTTATAATTTCTCATGGAAAGGAACAATCAAAAGACTACTACAAACAATGGCCAATAAGGAATAAAATAAAGCAACTAAAAGTACAAAGAGATAAGTCGTATGAAGGAAAAACTATCTGTAGTTCATGCTTTTCGTTTGACTTTGGCACTCCTAGACGGCCTTGATTTGCATATTTGATGGAGGAATGAGGGCCATTTGTTGATCCGGTCCATTTGGTTGATCTTGACAACTGATCAGCTAGGTTGGTGGGCCTCTTTTGGATAGGGTCAGTTCTACTCATTGTGGATGGCTTGGATGTGCTTATCATACCTGTGAGAAATCCTGGCCTTTGAGTTTAAATCATGTGACACCCATTTGTAGCATACGTTTTTTCAATGGAGGTTGATGATAATAACCTTCCTTGTTTCATCGTCTTTGATGGAAAAGGATCGTCTCTTGACTTTCAACGTGGATCACATGATTGGATTGTGCTATTGCCAGTTATCCTTGTCAGATTTCACAAATTGGATTGTTGGTATTTTCATTAAGCTCTAAGTTGTCATGATCACACATGAAATGGTAGATAAATCACTAAATCTAACCATTGATAGAATCATCTATGTTATTAATCTCTTTAGATGATTAGTTCCTCGACAAAGTTTTGTGGTTCAATCTACCTTCATTAAAAATTGCATCTACATGAGATCATGAACTCGGTGGATCCTCGTTGAAGATAGAACCCTTATCGAGATCCATGACATACTTATCAGGCTCCCTCTTAAGCCTCTTGTGAGATCATGGCCGGAGAGAAAAGTGAATCACCATTCACCTCCATAAGCTTGATTGGATTATCATTACTCATAGGATACAAAATTACCATCCGATCATCCTTTTTTAAGGTGTATGTTTCACTTGTCGATCGTGTATGGCGTGGCCACCACATTTTCATGGATGAGCCAATAGAAGAAAATAGTTGTCCAGTGCGATGACGTTGCACCATACATTATTCACGTACTTGTCTTTAAGATCGAATGTCGAATCCTCATCCATGGGGATAATAACCATTCATCCTTTACCTTTGATGGTTTGAGGAGGCATGATGAAAGGGACAAAAGAATAAAATGGGTGAAGAGATAAAGCTGGACATTGAATCGAACCGAGTCGAACTCTGTCCTAACTTGACTTGGCTTGGTCTGATGTTGACCTAGGCTCAAACTTGGCTTGGTTCAGTCAGGTTAGCTTGAACTTGGTTCGGTCCAGGATTTGACTGATTGAAACTGAGCTTGACTCGATCATACTTTCGAGTCAAGTTGAGTTTTTGTTGAGTCAAGTCGATCCTTGCTCAATTTTCTTTTTTAGCTTTTATGTTTTTTTTTTTTTTTGTTTCTTCTAAAAAATTCTTTAAAAAACTCAGCTTAAGCAATAAGGAACCTCAGACGATAAGGAACTCCCAGACACCTAAACCTTACTTGATTTAGGGTTTTTGTTTCCTGAATCATGAAATCCCTAAAAGAAATTTAAAACGTATCCCTAAATCATTAGAATGGGCAATAAGAAAGAGGAAGAGAGAGACAATACCTCTCTCTTTTTTTTTTTTTTTAATTTTAAAATCTTGGCCCATACCCGGCCCTACCCGTACCGCGACCCGGCCCGTAGCACCCGGAGTTGCTATCATGGTGTCTCGAACCTGAGACCTGGTGGTTGTCAAACTCAGACACAACCAGCGAGGTAATAGGCTATTGACAAGAGAAGAAAAACCTCTTGAGTCGAATCAAGTCGCATGCGCTCGGACAAAGACAGTTGGAGTCAGATTGTTGGGCAAGCCAAAGAGACTGGAGACGGGAGGGAGCTCAGGGAGGGATTTGGAGAAGGAAGGACTCGACCGTTGACCAGGCACAAGCAGGTAGGGGTAAGGTTTGGAGGAAAGGGTAGGGGTAAGGTAGAGGGTTTGGGACGAGTCAAGTGGAATAGAAATGAATTAGTTTTTTTTTTTTTTTTTATGTATTTATAAGTACACCGGACAAGTCGAACCGAGTTCAAGTTGAGTCAAGTTTGGTCCAGTTCGAACTCGACTCGGTATTTTTTCAAACCCTCTCTACCTAACTCGACTCGGACCGAAATCAACAATGAGTTGAGTCGAGTTGAGCCGAGTTAACCGAGTTGGCTCGGTTCGTATCAGCTGATCAAAGCTTCTTTGATACCAGCTGAAGCAAAGCCCAATTAGCCCGGTAACATATGTAGAAGAGATGGTTGGATATCCTCATCAAAGCTTACTTTGATACCAGCTGAAGCAAAGCCCAATTGGCAGGCCTGGTAACATATGCAGAAGATGCGAATCTCAGCTAATTGGATCCATCAGAAGAGGCACCGAGACGTTCTAAAAACATGGATCGGCCTAATGGTGGGACCTAGGGGATAAACAAGGGTCGAGATCTCCTTACCCTCACAAACCCTCTCTTATCAGAGAGAAAATGGTTTATCAGAACCCCAAGCTGCCCTCTATGATGAGAGGCTTTTTTCTTTATAATAAAACTTGGGACAATCTCTTATTGAAGGAACAAAAAAAAAAAAAAAAAAAAAGTTCTATGATAAACCAAAAATAAAAAAGAAAGAAAATAAAAGGAACTAAAAAGAAGTGATTAGTCATAAGAAGGAAAATGGTTTTGGGAGGAAATTTTGGGTGACATATGCAGTACATACACATTTCATGGGCGTTGGAAAAACTATTTTCCATCCCTTAGATGTGCATAGACAAAGTATGTGTTTTAGCGGATTGGTGACCATCCAATATTCGAACTGTCACACACTTCATGCTTTGCTTCTGGCTTAGGTCTCCCAAACAGCCTTGATTTGCATATTTGATAAAGGAGCCTGGGTTGTTTGTTGATCCCACCTTGATAATTCATTGGACGAGCTGGCCGGGCCTCTCTTGCATCCGGTCGGTTTTAACTGATTGTGGATGGCCCAGATGTCCTCTTCAGATTTTGAGTGTAGTACTTAAAGAAATAATATCTGGCAATGGGCTAGGCCTGGGCAGGCAAAATCAATATATTGAATTAGGCAGCTCAATAAGCCCACCCGGACAAGTTGAAAATCCAGGCCAGAGGCCAACCTATTGCCAGGCCAAGTAAGCCAGTACACCAGACGCATGTGGTGAGTGAGTACACGCCATGGCAATATTGTGAGAAGCTAAGATAGCTTTTCACGATTTGGAATAGAAAAACTCAGATTTTCCTATTCCAGATCTTAATTAGAGATATGATTTTATTTTATTCTCCCTGTAATTTATAAATATATTGCATTGAAAAGAGTTTCGTATTGAAAAGAAAATTTCTTTATTTATATTTTTGTATATTTTTATTTTTTATCAATTGATAAGCTACAGAAGAAATAAACACTTTAGAGATTGCTGGAAACACTTTATCAATGATAGCTGAAACCGCTAAATGATCAACAGTTCACTCTCTAAGTCAGTTTTTGATGAGTTGGTATTTTTCCATCAGTCATCAGTGTTAATCAAACCTCTTGAACAGTTCTGATCAGCTGCTTACATAAAGAGTAAAACTCATACTTATACTCCCACAACTTATACTGCCAGTACAAAATGAGGAAACACGACAATCTGGCTCTATATTCTCTGGATACAAAGGCAGTTAGATACGGTACATTTGTGGCGTACATTAATCTAAATTAAACCGACTAAATTGTAAAATCATAGCATAAAAATCAGGGTGATTGAAAAATCCTAACCTTTGAAAAATCCAAACAGCCTTGATTTGCATATTTCTAACCGTCCAATAAATGTCCAACAATATAAAATTTCAATAACCAAATAAGAGTGCATTTTGATTCATGATATATGTAAATTGACTGTCATAATTTTGTAGTTTAGTTATTTGTATGCAACACAAGTAATTTATGAGTAATTTCTAACCGGGTATGTATCATCCATAATATTCTGGTAGTTTATCAAAGTATTTTTATTTGAAATTTAAACTAAAACTTGCTCTCTCTTCAAATCTCATCTGATTGGGGAGTATGCGAAGAAGAGAAGAAGCAAATGCCCATTTACAAAAGCAGGGAATCATGGTTAGTCCCTCTTAATCATTGTAGGAGTCCATTATGCCCATGTCACAGCTATTGGAGTCGTTCATCATATCTTGCAAATCTCATCTGATTGGATCATATGCGAAGAAGACAAGAAGCAAACCTCCATCTACAAAAGCAGGGAATTATGGTCAATCTCTCTATCAATCATTGTACGAGCGTGCTCTGCCCATGTCACATCTGTTGGAACCATTCATCATTTGGATGCTACTCAAAATGGCTTGTGGAGTAGAATGTGAGCCATTGATAATCTCTTTTCAATGGTCCATATGCATCTATATAAATTGATGGTCAGGACCCATTTAGAATAAGTTGAGAATAGGACTATTTCCACATGTGGGCCCCAAGGACAATGGTGACCCTGATCTGTGAAGTAGGCAAAACTTACTCCTGCAGTGCTGGACTAATTTTTTCTTGAATTGACACCTACTCCCATACTGTTTGTTGGAGTGCATTTTTTTCTTGAATTGACATCAACTCCCATCCTGTTTGATAGATGCACTGTCCTTTTCATTCCATGAGTGATGCAATAATACAATTTTATATCACTGTATCAGCAAGAAGTAAAAACAAGGGTGGTTCAACGTCATGAAAATTACATGCCAAAAACGTCAGGCTGATTTAAGGATTAGATACACCCTTACTTTGAGTAGAACATTGGCTATCTATTAATTTTGATGGTATTACTCTCTGGCTCGACGATCAAGCTAATTTTTTTGCTAGGTGATCTTGATTATGTGGATTATCTTTTGAACAGCTCTGGTAAGATTATCTTTTGAATGGTTCTGGTACATTGGTGGCTGTAGACTGGTACATTGGTGGTTGCAGACGACCCACTGATGAACTAAGTAGGTCAAGCTGAAGCATGAACCGAAGGCAACCTGAACTGCAACCTTTAAGAACCAGCAGCCCAAAAACCCTGTCTAAGTGCCTGTTTACCCTCGATAGGCCACCAAACAACGCTCTGACCCAATACAAATTGACTCAGTACTTGAACAACAAAAAATGGCCAAAATAGCCCATTGCCTGCCACTACTTTCACTTGTGGACCAATCATAGGGCACCAAGGGGGCACTAGGGATTAAAAAAGAATGGGCAGTGTGTACACAAGTTAGCTAGGTAATGGAAATCCAATTTTTGGCTACCCTAACCAAAGTCAACTGAGTTTTTAAAATGTTGTGCACGGATACTTTAAGTTAGGTACATCAAGATTCAGGTCATTATGAGCACCAGCAAAAATTGACACTAGGTGCCGAGATCACTTTTTTCTCATAATATATGGTGAAATTACAAGTTGACCATCCCTCTGGCCAATTAACGGGTGCAACGTCTTCAACAACCAATCAATTAAGCCATTGCAAATGGTGTTTTTGCCCCTAAACTTACCAAAATTTATAGAAATTGCATTGGCTCACTTATATGGGCCCCACCTTCAATGTGGGTCGTCCTCATTCAGGGCTCACCTTAGATGTAGGCCATTCATCATTATGGGCCAACTTTCAATGTGGACCATCCATCATTTGGGGCCCACCCCGATGTGTGTCACCCATTATGTGGGGGCCCACTTCAATGTCCATTGCCCACCATGAGGAGCCCACCTTTGATATGGACCGTCCATCATATAGGCCCCATCTTTGAAGTGCGTTGTTCATTATACATGTCCGCTTTGGTTGTGGGCTATTTATCATTAGGAGCTGACCTTTAATGTGAACCATCCATTATCTAGACCCACATTAATATGTGGTCATCTATCAGGTAAGGCCTACCTTGAATGTGGATTGTCCATTGTGTGGCCCTAACTTTGATGGGGACAGTCCATCACGTGGGGTCTCCTTTGATAAGGACAGAGATAGAGAGAGAAGTAACAAGTCAAAAACTTAAAAAAAAAAAAAAAAAAAAAAAAAAAACACATATTGAGATAAGTAGCTTTTGACATTAAGTTACTTTTATGATGATGCATATTAAACTAAGTGTAAAAAGTAAGTGACTTAAAATAAGTTAAAAAGTAACTTATTTGGTGGTATCCAGACGGGCCCTAAAATGTTCAACCGTCCAAATATTTTAGTAGGTAAATTCATATGGTCCATGTAGCCCACTTAATTTTTGGTATATTACCTATCAAAAATAGGTCCATGGTTTACACATGGTCTCTATTGACACAACCAATGGATGGGGAACCTTAGAAAAAGATGGAGAACCATTGTTGTGGTCTATAGCAAAAAAAAATAGAAGTGTCCTACTTACTAAAAAAGAATTGTGTCCTCACTTGTAAACGAATGACATCTATTTGAAACTTGGGGTTAGGTCAGGTCCAGGTCGAGTCCATATGTGACGTAGGAAAATTAAACACTTGCCCTAAAAGCTCGAACTGATAAAGTGTGGCGAATCAATCCCTTTATCTCATAGCCCAAGCTCCTGCTTTACACAGGCCAGGCTCTCGGCCAAACTCTCCTTCGTGGGCGAGACCTCCCTCTCTGATACCGCTTTGACGCAAAACAACTAACCACTTGCTCTAAAAGCTCAAACTAATAGAGTGTGGTGAATCAATCACTTTATCTCATAACTCAGGCTCCTGCTACAAACAGGCCAAGCTCTCGGCCGAATCCTCCTTCGTGGGCCCCAATTCACATGCGCCTCGCTTCACACAAGCCACCCACCTCACACGGACCATCTACCTCACACAGATCGCCCACCTCAAGTGTGCCCCCGCTTCACACAAGCCGCCCCACTCGAGTCCATTGTGAAAATATCCTTACATTAATATGTCTCAAATAAGATCCATTTAAAAACTAGGTCCAAGTCCAGTTATGTTGGTTGATTTTGAGAGGACACGGACTCAACCCATTTAGTTGTTTTGGTCAAACATTTTTACTAAACGTGACCAAATGCATGATCTTATAATTGAATCAGTGGTGAAAATGAAACAGTTGCTTTGGAAAAAAAAAAAAACCTCCATTCCAAATTCAACAAACAAATGTCCACTACTAGAAGTTTAGCGTGGTTAGACCAATCTTTTTTTTTTTCACCTACGCTCCATCAACTGCAAGATGAAGGGTCCATTTGTATTTAGTTACATGCATTAGAAGTTAGTTGAGTTATTGAGAACCATAATTACTTCTTTCTTTTAAGGTTGTAAATAGGTAGAATGAGATATCGGTCTGCCCCTATCTGAACCCAACTATAGTGCGTATTTTGTAAACAGATTGGAGGATATTTGAATTTGTGTAAGGAAAATTATAATATGTTTGGTTATTCATCCCATCTTGAAGCACCTCACATGCGCTACATCTAACCTTCAATCATCCCACATGTGCCACACGTGTAAACGTACCCTTGTGTGCATAGATCACATGTACCATTATGCATCTTTTAGCACAGTAAATAAGACAAATGTGTCATTATACATCTTTAAGCACATCGCTTAAGCTAAATGTGTCATCGATCATCTTCAAGTGATGCACATGTGACATGGGGTCAGTATTAATCTACACATACCTTATATGTTCACATGTCTTATATGTTCACATGTCTCAACACTCTAAATGCATACAAGTGTCACATGTGCTTCTACATAGTTGTATAGGTAACCAAATAGTTAGATGCATACACGAATGCAAAGTTTTTTACAACATTATGAAAACCTATCCTTGAAGGTGGTACATAGTTAGATGTGTTAAGACTAACATATTGTATAAAACTTAGATGGTAACCAAACAGGCCCTTAGTTTTGTGTAAGATCCAATTGAATATCCCACCATGTTTGTATAGGTCTAGATTGTGGTTTGGAGATTTATAATAGACTTTGAATCTAAAATGATAGACAGGTAATATGATGTTCGAGGAAAATTCTTATTTGTGGCTGCTGTTAACATACTCATCCCATTGTATTTGAAAATTGGGGAATGTTGATATTATAACATCTAATCCACTGCTTTTCCGTTCGATACACCAATATGGATAGGGATGTAAAAAGTTAAGCTTATCTGCAAATGATGGCATGGTGAAGGCCGATTGTAGGTTGGTTCTTGCTTTAAAGAGATGCTTGTGAAGCTCATATTTTATTGAATTGAAGAACCATAACAGGTTGAATATAATTGAGAAGAGGTTGTTAATGAGGTGGAATATTTTATCTTTTTTATTTTTAAATATATATTATTTGGTAAGTTGGATTGATGATTTTCTTCTAGTAAATTAGAAAAATCTTATTATATTGGCATACTACATTGTGGAAATTATAACTCGTCTATCCTATTAACAATTGATAAAATATAAAAAAGAGATGTGAGATCTATAATGATTTAACAACCTCAATAGAAATACATCTTAAAAAATAAAGAAATATCCTAATCTACTCTAACACATTTAATTTGGTAAATATGTTGTACCTACAAGTAGCTCATGTTTGATATTTTTTTCTTTAGCCATTTGCTAATTCAGACAATTCACAATCTAGTGTGGGGCTCTATTATGAATGAAGTATACAATGAAAAATTACAACAAGGGGATCATCTTAATATGTTTTTTCTTGGCATCGTGAATTTGGATGAATTGTCACCAATTAAAAGGCTAAGATGGTTTAGTTAGTGTAATATTTGATATTCTTCATCAAAACTAACAAGATTGTTTTAATAATCATAAAAGTGTACCAGTATGAGTGGAAAACGTTAGTATGAGAGTTAACATGCTCCTACAATTTTAAAATTTTATAATTAGCAGTGGCAAAGATGCATATGAAAGGTCCAATTTATGCTCTATTGTGAATAGAGAGTATTTTGTTGTTTTAATTCAAATAATATTTCTTTTCTTTAATTTTGGACATTTATCATTATTTTTTTCGTATCATAGTTGCTTCAATTTTATATAAAGAAAATGACATGAATTCTTAATCAAGTTCTACTATTTGATACGATAGATTTTTAATTTCATCCAATATCCCAATATGTTTGAGTGAACCTAAAATAATCAATTGTGGCCAAGTCATTCACAAAAGATAAAATATGTAAGCTTTTCTAGCAATTGCCAAAGTCCATATAATTGTTTTCATAAAAGATCAATGGCTTATTCATTTCTTCTCCTCAAAAATCAAAGAGAACTAATAAAATTTAACCAGTTTATTGGATAGGAGATAGCATACTAATATAAAAATTTTTTTTTTTCAACTTGTAGTCTTGTTAATAAAATTTAAATTTGATGGTGTGTGTGTGTGTGTGTGTGTGTGTGTGTGTGTCTTTTTTTGTGTGTTTGCTATCATTAACAATATTAACAAACAAAGTATCTATACATTGAACAGTAGTTTCTCCAAGGAGAGAGAGAGAGAGAGAGAGAGAGAGAGAGAGAGAAATATTCTAAATGTTACTTAAGAACACTAGCTTTACTTGTATCTAAGTAAAAATTTTTACTTGTAAAAGAGTGAAATGCTCTTTATTGATCATTTATACTTTATTTTTTAATCTCCATAGCACATTAAATTTTTATAAGCAAAAATCACAGTAAAGATCTAACTTATTTACTACACACATATCATACTCTCTCTCCCATGCAAAACTGGCTTCTAATGAACATTGTAATGAAAACCTTGTAATAACCATTTACAAATCATGAAAAGAAAAATATTATTTAAAGTTGTGTCAATTAGAGATAATCTATGTTGATTGCTCTATCACATTTGCACTTAAAAGATAACTATCAAATTCTTCCTTTTGAATTTTGACCCTCCACTACCATTCATTTGATAACCATTAGTTTGACGATTATGATTGCTTGATCTGTATGATTGAGAGTCACAATTTGGATGGTCAAGATACTACACAACAATACCTCATGTGAGGAATGAGTATTTCTTCAATGGTGCAAAACTAACATAGGAGCATGGTTATAAGACTTGGACAAGTTGGATGTAACTCATTCGAGTCAACTCGAAAGTAGATGTACCTAATCAAGTTCAACCCTTAACTCAGCTAAATTGTACAAATTTACTCTGACTCTGGTGAGTTTCGAATTGACTGTTGACCAAAAAGGTTGGTCGAAGCGGTTGAATGTTAAAAACATCCAATTCCGAGTTAAACAAGTTGGATGCAACTCATTCAAATCAACTCGAAATTGGATATACCTAATTAGGTTCAGCCCTTAACTCGGCTAAGTTGTGCAAATTTACTCTGACTCAGGTGAGTTTCAAATTGATTATTGATCAAGAAGGTTGGTCGAAGCAGTTGAATGTTAAAAACATGCATCGAAGCTTACTTTAGAAAAGAAAAAACAATTCTCTTTGCATTGATGACCTATGAATATAAATAATATCCTCGAGTACATAAGCTATGTTGAGTACTTCGAAAGGTGAAAATAATTTTGGGGTGATTCTAAAATTAGGGGTGTGACTTTCAAATATGAAAAATGATTTTTCTTTCATTTTTTTTTCCAAAATTTTGAAATTTTTAATAATTTCTTTTTATGACTTGAAAATGCCCTTTTTATAAAATGTGTTGGATGATTAGTGGCAATAAAAGAGGGAATTGAGTTTTGCCACATCATAGATTTGAGCTATAAACACTACAAGGACTGTAAAGAAGCATTTGTGCATGCACACACACATACACGGTGTGAGTACTATGCTATAGTGATACTTTGGCACCTTTTATCACACTTTGTACTTACCATGTAGGGATCATTATGAAGAGCCTTAAACTTTTATCAATCATGAATTAGCCTTGCGCCTAACCAGGGTTTAATCCGTGCCATAGTATGTCAAAAAAAGAGGGTTTTGTTAATAGTTGACTCTACATTGACCATTGTATGAGGTGGCACCCATGTGGTAGTCATGTGTACCATTGGAAGACATGGAAGTTCCCTGGTGGCGGTTGAGGAGGGTGATGTAGAAGCTTGTTGACTTGTTTGATTGAAGTTGACTGTTGAAATTAAATTATAATGAAACCCCAAGTTTAAATAAAGAGACGCAAAAGTGTCTTTTATTGACGAACATATGCCTATTTAAGGCATCCTCTCAAGAACTCTCAACACCTATTTAAAAATTCTATGAATATTAGTTTCGAAAAAAAAAAAACATTACATATAAGAAAATCATTTATGATATTCTTATGATCTCTTTCAAACTTCTTTTTTTCTATCTTTCTGGATTATTTTTTAAAGCATTTTAAGTTCTACAATAGTACTAAATTTACTGTGCAGCAATAGTCTTAAGATTAGGCCTAGATTATCCTGGGGCCATTTACTATTTTAATAATAGTGTAATGTGACTTAAGCTATCCACTTTTCTCTCAATCTAAAGTTTTTTACAATATTAAGATAATAAAGTACTTTAAAATTAGGAATCAGTCAATGAAGTTAATTAGCTAAGAGTTTGTTCATCTAGATTGTTTTTATAAAAAAAAAACTTCAATTAACCACAAAAGAAAGCTCACTTTCTTCCAACAACAATGAACGTAGCACATGGATTAACTGAAGCACCATCTATATCAAGAGAATAATTTAGTAGTGGAGAATCAGTGACAAAAGAAGTGGGAAGAAAGTGACTACATTTGCAATCATATTCTCAACAAACACTCTCTTCAACGTCTATGTGTCTACTCCAATAATGAAGGAATTATGAGGGAAGTATTAATAAGTATAAATGAAGAGGTTAAAAATAAAAAGTACCTTATAAGTGAATTTTTAGGATGTAAGATGGTTGATGATAAACTCATCCTTGACCAAGTTCAGGAGAGATGGATTATTGTCAACCAATTGTTAGGCAATAAAAATGTTTTGGATGGAACCTTTCAAGTATCGATTATATATAATTATAAAAGCATCGTCATCTTGGACAAATCGTTATAAGATTCCTCAACACAGAAAATATGCTATATTGATGGAGTAGTTGTTATAATTTCTCTAGATTGAAGAGGACTAGACTTAAAGATATGAACTATGAGCTATAAAAAATGGTTATTAATTAAGAAACGTATAGTGGAATCAAACTTCAACTTAAATAAAGATTATAATTATTCTTCAAAGAAAAGGAAAATAATAATATGAAAATTAGCTCAAAATCAAAAGAAACAAAAGAATAAGGGGCAATGTTTTTGTATGGCAAACCATTCCATTTCAAACACTAGTATGATGGTTAAGAAAAAGGAAGCCAAAAATCAAGATCAAGCTCAACAGAAAGGCACAACTCAAGTAAACATGAAGAAGAAATCTCATTATGGTGATCCAAAGTGAACATTGTAAAAAATGAAAGCGATTGTTGGATTTATATTGGCATTACAATACATGTCAATTTCAATAAAAATATGATTAAGTCTTAACAAATGATTGGAGATATGCATGAGTTACTAATGGGGAATACATCTACTACTAAAGTTGTAGGGAAAATGAAATGTGAATCTTCACAAGTCATTGAAGAAGCTTCTTATTTTAACTGATATTTTGTCTGTTCCATAAATTCATAAGAACTTAATTTCAACTAGTTTACTTGTCAAATATGGTTTAAAACTAGTTTTCAAATTGGACAAGTTTACTTGGATAAATAATAACAGATTTGTTAACTTAGAGTCTTTCATATGAGGAATGTTAAAGTTTAGTATCAATAATATGATAAAGTTAGAATTTATTCTTTTTTCTGAATATAAAAATGTAGATAACATGATGTGTGCGTTAAGAAAAAAATCATTAGAAATCTTTTTTATAATACAAAAAATTAGGATCTATAAATATTTAAACTTGTTCATAGTGATATTTGTGAATTGAATGGTGTTCCTACCCATGGGAAAAAAAAAATGTATTTTATAACCTTTCCTAGATATTTCTCAAGATATGCATGTGTATTTATAATCAAAGATAAAGCTTTAAAAAAATTCAAATCCTATAATGGTGAAGTGAAAAATTAATTAAACTATAAAATTAAATTTTTAAGAAGTGATAGAGGAGGATTACACTTACACATTTAGTAAATTTTGTGAAATTTATAAAATTATTCATTAAACCATAGCTCCCTACTTCCCTTAACAACATAAGTAAAAATCGTTTAACTCCATCTTATAAAATGTTAGGTAAAATTTTAATTATGGAATGAAACTTTACTTATATCTTGTTATATTCTAAATAAGCTACCCTATAAAAAGTCTAACATCCTTATGAACTATGGAAAGATAGTGCACCTAATATTAAATACTTTAAAGTGTGAGAATGTTGAGCTTTGATTAGATTTTTCGATCCTAAAATCTTAAAAAATGAGATAAAATTGTATGTTATCTTTATAGGATATGTTTAAAATTGTATGGCTTACAAATTCTTAACATTAAAGAAAAATGAAATTATAGAGCAAAACACAAGTATAGAACCCAATGATTGAAATTTTTATAAAATGACGGTCATTTTTTTGAAAAAAACTATATACCCTAATTATTTAAGAATATAAAATATACTTATGAATATGAGAACAAAAACTTGAGCTAATGAGTGCAGAAACCCCACCTAAATCGGGGTGACCTTAACTGGATCAAGATCAAAGGCTCAAAACCTAGAATCTTAAAATCCTGAACTCTAGGATCCGAAAGCTTAAATTCTTTAAAAAATTAAACCCTAAGAACCCTAGAGCATAAATTTTCTAAGAAACTGAAACCCTAAACCTTAAGGAAACCACAGATCCCAAAACTCTCACCTTACAAATTCCAATTACCAAAAATCTATCAGAAGTTTTTCCAATCCGATCGAAGTTAGTTTAGGACTTTCTCTCATTGTTATTCAGTCTTCTCATGATATTGCACTAAAATAAATGATCTTTGGTTAAAGTGATTTATATATAATTGAAAAGGTCATCAAGTTATCTTTCCAATGAGCTTAAGATCACTTAGATCCAGCGAGTATCAAAAGAGATTCGATCAATATACTAAAGTTGTTATAGCTGACTCTGCAAGTAATTGGATGACACTATCAAAGAATTTATTACCACTTCTCAAGGATCAAATGACGTCCAAATAATATGATTTTATTTTTATTATAAAACTTATTAAATTATTTTTTTAACTAGCTCAAGTTTACTAAAAATAAACTTGTAATAAGAAAGATATGAGAATTTTATCAAGATTGCGCACCGAAGAATGCATCGACGAGAATAAAATTTCCACCATGCATTTATTAACACAAATAACTTCTATAATGTACAAACCATCTCAAAATATGTAAAACTATTATAAAAGAAACTAGCAGGAATTGATTCATGCTTGTTTTTCCTATTTAAACATACACTCTCATTAAAAAAGGGAGGCTACCAAATAGGTTTAAGAGAGGTCCGGGGAGAAATAAAGAATGAAAGGGAGGCTAGAGAAGTTTAAGAGAGAGTTAGAGACACTAAAGGAAGAGGGAGAGAGAGAGAGAGAGAGAGAGAGAGAGAGAGAGAAGTCAACTTAACTAGTAATTTGGTCACACATCTAAGCCATTCAAACGTAATCTCTAGTCAATCCAAGTCTCTTTTATGGTCCAAATTTAATGGAGTATGGAAAGGATTTGAGATATCTAACCATCTCTTCCACAAAGAGTGTCGGATCTCTCTTTTCCCCTTTCATCTTCATAGCGTGCCATCATACAACAACTATATTTCAAGCCACAAATCTCCTTTTTCATATGCTCCCTACTTATATTTTCTTTACTTTTATTGGCCTTCTCCATGTATGTTGTGTGTCTTGCTGATTGGTCAGAACGTTATATAATAGAAATCGATAAACTACGTCTTTTTAATTTCTTACATTAATGCCCCCTAATCATGACCAATGTTGAGCACCCCTTCTTTATGATCATGATCGCATTTATTTTGTCTTTTCTTTTGTCATTTAAGACTTTGGCTAACATTGAACATATCATTTTCCTAGCCATAGAAGTAGAGATCATATGTTATGTGAACATAAAAGGATACTTAATAATTTCATTTTTCACCGCTAAGGCCCTTAATTATAATATCTAATAATAGACCAACCACAAGAGTTAGTTAAGTTGATGAGTCTTCTAAAACTGAAAAAAATAAAGTGTGCCCCACTCGCTGGAGCGTTAGAAAAACTAGTGACTACTCTGTGGATTATGTGGCATAGCCATTACCAAAGGCCCGACTTGAAACATAATTTTTTTTTTCTACGGGTTTTGTAGTTCTAGATGTTTTATTACTTTTTTTCAATTTATTTTTAATAAAAAAATTATCAGTCTCGCTGTTTAGTTTCTTGTCATTTACTCTCTATTCTAAAAATTTATAAGTCCACATTTTACTTTCATGTCATTTACATTCATGTACTTTGCTTTCTATATATATATATATATATATTTTTTTTTTTTACCATGAACCACTACACCCATGCATTCATAACGCGAGCACCACCTTTTTATGTAGGAACCTATTCGAACCCATATGGGATTCCTCTCTAATCTTGCCATTAAGAAATCCTCCCAAAAGGTACCACCAAAGCACGTATACGAAGACTAATTTACCCTGTCCAGAAAAGATATATCGCTTAAGGAACCTGCTCGAAGCTGAAAAAGCCCTATATTGCATATTCCACTCTCACGCTCCTGGTGTATTAAAATAAAAAGTAAAATAATATAGAAAAAGACGCACAAAATGGCCCACAGAGAGAAAGTAAAAGGTTCCTCTATCATCATTAAGCTCAGGAACCATTTGTGGGTCTACTGCCCTCCTAAATCTACTACCACACTACAATATTATCTTCACCCGATCTCAACCAGCCATGTCCACTCAATGTGATCTACCTGCTCTTCTATCTCCCTCGAATTCACCAAGCATCTAGTGGAAGAACCCATAGCTTCATCCTTTATTTTCGATATAGTCCTCAACCTAAAAGGTTAGAGGAGCTCATGATCGTTTTTTTAGGGTGGGACCACCCCCTAATCGAAGGTGCACTGATATAACCACTAAGTGCCTTAGTCAATCAGTCCATCCAATCTTCAATGCTACCATTACCTTCTACCAACTAATTTCAATCAACTCCTCCTAACGAGAGGCCGATCCAATTATAATATCCTCCCATGATGAGGACACAATTCCCAACATATACTCCCCCTAATGGAAGATAACCTTAATTTTCGGCACATAAGATTCTGACAGATACCCCTAACAGGTGCCAATTTCAAGTCCCGACAGATACTCCCCCTAATGGGAGGCAATTTCAAATCTTGCATCCTCCCCTCAATGGGATTCAGCCTCAGTTACAACCATTTACATTCTAGTCAATTGCATTTTAGCGAATTACTTATCAACATTCAAGCCCAGCACTTTCAAATATTAGTCATTTCTACCATTTATATTTCAAGCAAACTTTCCTTAATGAGAAAAACTATTAAGTTCGATTTTCTCTCGATGTGGGTTATTGGGGCACCGATGAAATCAATCTTTATGAGAAAGACAAATCAAGTATCACAAAAGGGAGAAACCCCTCCAATTATGCCTATAAAAAATTAAATAACTATACGAACATTTCAATGAGCAACTTAGGGCCATTGAAACAAGCTACAAAAGCAGCATGGGGTGGATCTCCCATCCACCAAATTCAGAGATCTTTGTCCTTTCTAAATGCCAAAGTATCTCAGAACTTCGTTCTACCAAAATTAAAAAGGTATGATTGTATCGGGTATCCCACAACCCACTTTAACACATTCTGAGGAAAGCTTGACATTGTGACAGGTGGTAATAGAGCATTAATTATTTTATTTCATAAATTCTTAAAGAGTGATATGATAGATTGGTACATGTTACTCAATTACCATTGAATCAAGACTTAAAAATAACTTTTCAAGGCATTTGTAGACCCTTTTTTGGTACAATCTAAACGTGCTGCCTAGAACAAGGTACGCACTATCTCCCCTGCTCACCCTACACCCTACGTTCGTCCTATGTCTGACTTAGGCATTGGAGAGTCCATGGTCGGACACCGACACCTCCCCTATGCCTGTTCTACTCGTCTCTTGCAGGTTTGACAATCGTCATTAGCAAAATCTACTTTATTTTAAGGGGGACGAATGCACGAGATATCACCAGGCCGGTCTCAACCAACGCCATTTGCTGTCCAAATCTAAGCAAAAACATCTAGTCCACTCACAATAATTCTCAAAATATACTCATGCATGTAAGGAAGATTGATAACAGAATGTCTTAGTTAGTGAGAGAAAAAGTCACGTATAATGATGGTCTTAGCATATGATTAAGGGATGTTTGTGTTAGAACAACCTCAAGTTTCTACTTGAGTGGATGAGGTGCTTTTTATGATGATAGGATATGACTATAGAATACTTATGTCTTTTACATAGTAATAATTATTAATCAACATGTGACATGCTAGATAATTTCATAGCGGTTCAAGTGTGCCTATAAGGTACAAACTTACTCTTTCGTGGATCATAAGGTTAGTGATTGAACCAGAGTTGTCTAGTAGTCAAGTCTTTATCACAGTGTTAAAATGGCAATTGTAAAAGACAATTATGGGACTAGATATACACAATCATGTATGTTTGACGGTAGGGATGCTTATAAATAGACTGTATGGACTTTGAGATAATCAGTATAACTTCTTAATCTTCTTAGCTAAAAAGTATTAATTTAACATGTATGCTAGAGCAAGTGAGAGATTGTTGAAGTATATTCCAGGAAAAAGCAATATGAAGAGCTCTAATCCACTAGCCATGTGGATGAGATAGGATTTATCTTGGCCATTGATCATGATGACCATGGTACTATGTGGACATGCTATTATGCCTTACTATGAAGTGTCACTCTAAACTTATATACATATGTGATGCCTGTCGTTCTGCGCTCTCGAACGTTCTCCCTTCCCTTTCGAAAAAAAAGAGGGGTGCGTGTGCCCGAATCACCGTTTGTGCCACTGGCTTGCCTCGTTCTCGAGGGCTTTGTTCGGTTGTCGTGTTAAGCTGGATATGTTGGATGAGTTCGTATAAGACCAGAGTCGCCACTAGCCAGTTATTTTGAATCTACAATCGGCTAGACCCCATAGAAACGTTAGAGAAGAGAATCTGAAGATTCCTTCCTCTAAAATGACTCCTTTTGATCTGCGGCCAGAGATTCGAGGTAAGGGATCACGGTTACAGGGTGGGAAGATGTTAAGCACCCCACACACTGCCCATACTGAAGTACGGTCTCTACTTTATAGAATCGAACTAATACTTGAAAGTCTGATTTAATCCTCGTACATCCTAATGGATGACATGATGCATGAATGCAGGTCTGAACAGTAAGAGTTTCTGATGGGCAGGTTTCCATTAACAGGCAATCCCAGAGCGTACGCTCGAATTGACAGGTGCTTTATACGGGATGCATGTTGTGTGTTTGAATGATCAAGGTGCTTGTAGTGACTGATGCATGAATGCAGGTCTGAACAGTAAGAGTTTCTGATGGGCAGGTTTCCATTAACAGGCAAGCCCAGAGCATACGCTCGAACTGACAGGTGCTTTATGCAGGATGCATGTTGTGTATTTGAATAATCAAAATGCTTATAGTGAAGCAGGGGGGTTGGAAGAAAAGTAAATGTTGCACTTATGCTAAATGCGAATGAGATGATACTAGTAAAGGATAGCTAGATGGACGGAGGTGTCGCAAGGGTTTGCTTCGAGTAGCTAGATCAAGACTTGGGTGGCTTGGGAGACTTAGACCAGGGTCAGGCTGGGCTGGACCAGGGCTAGGCTCTTCTCACTCGGGCTCTCCTTGGTGGAAAAACGGGCTAAAGGGGTGAAGGTGGGCTTAGAGCTCTCGGACTGAAGAGAGGGGAGGTGTGTTTTTTGAATGTGAAGGGGAGAGGGGGTATTTATAGTAGTGGGCAGTGGCAGAGCCCATAAATATTTTTGGGCGGCCCCCTGTGGGTCTCCCGTATGGCCGTTTTTCTTCGGGTTCGGAGTGTACGACCTCCGAACCTGAAGCAGAAAACCCCTTGGTTTGGTAGTACGGACCTGCTCTAAGGCTGCGGTTTGGAACTCGGTGAGTTGACTGGGTTTAGAAGATGGGTTGACATGGTAAGTTGACTCAGTAGGTTGACTCAGCGGGTTTGACTTTTTTAGGATTTTTTGACTGGTTTTTCTTATGGGGGGTTTTTTGGGCTGATGTTTAGGGGTAAGTTGACTGGGTTCAGGCTTGAGCTGGGCTATGGATTTAAGGGCTTACAAGGGTGAGTTTGGCTGGGTTTGGACATGTGATTTGGGGGTATGGTCCTCCATTCATTCAGCCATCTCTACCAACATTGTAGCCGAAGGTGGGTGTCTAAAGATGCCCCTCTTTGGCAGAGGTTACGTGCAACCGAATGCCAAAGTGAGTGGACACCCCACTTTTGACCCAGTCATTCATGGATCGTAGTATGAAATCTTTGCTTGCCTTTGCATTTACGTTAGTTGATTGTCTGAAAATTTATCACTTGCACATACCGCGGGAGTTTGGAGAAAACGTTGCGATTGTCCTTGCATACGCTACAACCTGGGTACCCAATTGCAACCCTTCCATTCCTGATCGGTACTAACATCGAAAAGGTACGGTAGAGCCTCTGCGTCCATCATAGTCTTACGAGGTTCTGACCTTGAGATTGATTGTTTGATGTTTTTTCGGATCACTCCGGGAGTACTTGTTTCACTTGACTGTCAAAGTGGTTAGCTACCCTGCATCCATGTAGTCTTACGGGAGATCACTACATCGACTTGGATTCAATCAAGGTACTTCGGCATCCGTGCCTAAGTATGTGCGGGTGGACTTTTTCCACCCGATCTGCTGATTTTGATGCTTGGCTTGCAATTCATTCTTTCCTAGATTGTGGTTCGGAATCTTTGTTTTCCTTTGTATCTGAGTCAATTGATTGTTTGGAGATTGATAACTCGCACATACCGCGGGAGTTTGGAGAAAACGTTGCGATTGTCCCTGCATGTGCTGCAACCTGGGTACCCAATCGCAACCCTTCCATTCCTAATCAGTACTAACATCGGAAAGGTACGGTAGAGCCTCTACGTCCGTCATAGTCTTATGAGGTTACCGACCATGAGATTGATTGTTTGATGTTTTCCCGGATCACTCCAGGAGTACTTGTTTCACTTGACTGTCAAAGTGGTTAGCTGTCCTGCGCCCATGTAGTCTTACGGGAGTCCACTATGCCGACTTGGAATCAGCCAAGGTACTTCAGGCATCCCCGCCTAGGTATGTGTGGGTGAACTCTTTTCACCCAACCTGCTGATTTTGATACTTAGGTTACAATTCATCGTTTCCACCTATTCAAATGGTTTCTTTAACCGAGCCTTTTGACTTTCATCTTTTCGTATCTTGGCATGTGGTACAACCGCACTAACACTGGAGTTCAGTTCGACCGTACTTTGAGTGCATTGGATCCGATGGTCTCCAGGAAAACCACGAGACATCGGATCTTATTTTATTTTTGCGTCGGCTCCTTCCGAGAGATATGGAAGATCTTCCGGTGTTTTGGAAACCGAATGCTCTACTGGGAAAATAATTTTGGATTTTGAAAAGGTACCCACTCTGGGGAGTGATACTCTATGGGGTTTTTATTTGCAAATAGGAATACATAATATTTTTTATCTTTTTGAAAAGGGAATTTGGTTTGCACGTGCCTCCACCAGGGATACCTATGGGGTCTTTGGCTAACCTGGCTTTTATTTTGAAAGCAGGTAAACATGATGATTGATGCCATGCATGGATATGCATGGAGATGCATCTTTGATGATGGATGCATGGTTAGGCTCGTTCTCTTTCAGTTTGATGATTTTGCTTTTGCTGGGGATGCAGAGAACTTTGAGCTTATTGCTTGCGAGGTTATACTCCTCTGGGGATTTTTTTTCGATGCAGGATGTTTGATCAGCGGGTTGGTCAAGATCCCGACCCATGGTCGATCAGGTCCATCGTCCCAAGATGCTGTTTCTTTGCTAATAGAGATGGACGAAAGAGGTTATCAGACTTTAAGATGTTCTTCTGTGAATGGATGCGATCGAGACAGTGCTTGGCCACCAGTTTTGGTCAATATTCCAATTTGCGGGCAATCGGATCCGTCATCCCAAACTGTGAAGTGAACGGAGTTCGAGATAAGTACAGTGCTGGGGATAGTGACATTTTTTATGATTTTTGTAAATATTTGGTCTGAATCTTTCCTGAGTAGTCAGGATGGAGATCGGTTATTGAAAACAAAGGAGATATTTTTGTGATTTTGAAAATATTTGGTTTGGAAAGCGAAGGAAATATTTTGTGATTTTTGAAAGGTGATTTTGCAATGTTTTGGTATTTTCTGATTTTTCTGAAATACAGGGAAATGTATGGAATTTTCATCCATTTCCAGCTTTTACTGCTGGTAAGGCACCTGATCCATTTTATATCAGCGAGCAAGACGAGTCTCACACAGTTAAGTGCCGTAGTTTTACATCTTCGGATGAGGAGATTTTGAGAGTTTTTAGTCAACACACCCACAAAGTTGCCTGTTCCTCATGTGCAATGCACATAGACCACGTATCGTCCGACGGACTCCTTCAGCCACAAAATGAGCCACATCCTCACATTTTCCTTTGTCAATCCAGTTTGGGGCCTTATGCTGCTCACAATTCTGTGAGGGTGCGTTTCACCTTCCCAACTGCCTTAATCCCCTTCATGAGTTTTAGGAACAGGGAACATCCGTCAGATTCAACATCGACTTTCAAATCAACGTTGTCTATCACGGTGCGTTCAACACGAACAGGAGTGTGGGGCTCTGCCCGCCTCAGCCTCTTACCTGTTTAGAAGATTTCAGACACCCGTATAATCAAGTGTCGGCCATGTTTGGGACAGGTTAGGAAAAAATCCCCCGAGAAATTAATCCCAGTGTAGTTTTAGGTCTTCGGATCGTTGGAGATAAATTTGTGCAGTTAAAATTGATGGTGAAACTCTTTTTTTGTTTTGAAAAAGTTCCAGATTTTAACTCGAGTAGTTGCGATTAATACTGGTTTTTATGGAAAGCTCAAAATCTTTTTGGTATATATATATATATATATATATATATATATATATATATATATATATATATATATATATATATATATATATATATATATTTTAAATGATCTAGGTTATCGAACCTTGATCTGAGCGGTTAAGGCCGATGCCGGTTTTTGGTTGAAAGCAGGAAAAGGTTCCCCGAGAAATTAATCCCAGTGTAGTTTAAGGTCTTCGGATAAAAAATATGTACATGCTGAAAATACATTCTTTTTATGATTTTTCGAAATGTTCTAGACTGTTAAATCCCAATTTGAGCGATCAAGATTAACACTGGTTTTTATTGGAAATCTCTCAGAATTTTGGTCCCGACGTAGTTTAAGGTCTTCGGACCAAAACTTGGTACAAGCTGAGATCGGGAATACGTTTTTTTTTTTTATAGAAAATGTCCGGAGTCGTCGGATCTTGATTCGAACGACCAAGACCGACACCAATTTTTTACTGAAAGTCCCTCGGGGTCTTGATCCCGACGTAGTTTAAGGTCTTCAAACCAAAAAATATGTACAGAATAGGGTAACCCATTTTATTTTTTTATTTTTGAAATGATCCAGGTCATCAGATCTTGGCTTGAACAGCTGGGATCGATGCCGGTTTTTATTAAAAATCTCCCGGGGTTTTAGTCCCGACGTAGTTTAAGGTCTTCGGACCAAAACTTTACAAGCAAGGGCTGGAAATGCATAGATACAGTTTTTTTTTTTTTTAGAAAAATGTTCGGAGTCATCGGATCTTGATTCGAACGACCAAGACCGACGTCGATTTTTATTGAAAGTCCCTCGGGGTCTTGATCCCGACGTAGTTTAAGGTCTTCGGACCAAAGTTTTTATGGTTGGGCAAACTTACCTTGCTTTGTTTAGCTTTTGACAGGGCTAATTGTGATTTGAGTGGTCTGAATTGCTTGAATTGGTCCTGTGGGCCCTTTTCAGACTTCAGTTTTGCTTTAGAGCACCTTTTCTTGATGTTTTGTGAGGCTAAGAAGGCTTTTCATGGTGCGGATGATGACTTCAACGGCTCATATTGCTCTTTTCAGCCATGTGGGCCCACTTGATGATCAGATCTTGGATTCTGGCCCTCTTTCTTGATGATCAAGCCTTCGATCTTGCTATTTTATGACTCATGTGAACTCTTCCATGGTTTAGATCATGATGATCTAGTCTTTGAATGGCTCAGATTGCTTGTGGGCCCCTCTTGATCAATTTTCCTTTTCTTTGACTTGATCAAACCATACTGGCCATAGTATTTCATGATTGGACAGGTGGGGTATCTTTTAGATGATTCAGATCATCCTTAACCGAAATTTGGAGTTAATTAGGGCTTTGGGCGGCCCTTAGGGGGCCATCTTCTGACATGGATTGGCAGTCCCACCTACCAAAAGACGGATAGACCAATCCCGCAAAGAGAGAGAAGACCCGTCCGTACGGGCGGCCCACAGGGAGCCGCCCAAGCCTCGCCTCTTGTGCGGTCTGGGCTGTCTCGTGTTCGGACATTCTCAGCAGTTCACTGTCCCTATCTCCCTGATTCGGTGCAAACGAGGTTTCGATCCAACCATGAATCTTTCTTTTATCTTCACTTTCCTTCTCTTTTTGTTTTCTTCTCACTTTGTCCTTCCCCAAGCAATGGATGGTGGAGATATAGGAGCTGTGGGGGCTGTCCATGGTGGGTCCCCCACTTCAGATTTTCAAGTGAGCTTTGATGAAGGGGAGATGCCTTTAATGGATGGGGTAAATGAAGCTTTAAGAGGGAGCATTGATGGGGACTTAAGCTTGGTGGTTAGTTGAGCTTTTAATGACTCCATTAATGGTGGGATGGCTGAAATTTCAGATTTGAATAGGACATTGTATGATAGGATTTTAGATGGTATGGATGAGATGGGGGGATGGGACATAGGTGAGGCTATGCTTCCTTGGAGCGTGGGCCGCATGGATGATGTGATCGATGGTGATGATGTGGCCACGATGGACATAGATGGGCTGATCTCATGTTTGAATGGTATGGATGGTTCAGATGGTACCTTTGACGGCCTAGATGCTCTTGATGATGGCCGAGATGTGCGACACACTTGCTTGGGTGGACTTGATGTGATTATTGATGATGCTCCCCTCATGATGGACGGTGTGGATGTCCCGATGATCCCTTTGATTGGACAGGATGATGGTTGGATCCATAACTTCATGCTGGAGAGGACTGCAGGTCCAGATCTGACCGTGGATTCTTCGATCGGGGTTACTGGGACCTTTCTTGACGGTTCAGATGCATTTTTCAGTGGTCAGACTGATCAGGATGCCGCAATGTATGGTGTGATCTTTGCTGATAGCCTTTTTGATGGAGAGTGCCATCCTTCTTCTGATTGCCGACTCTTTACTCATTTGGTTCACGAGGCGGGCGAGTCTTCTCATGCGGCTGAGGTCATGACTGTTTCAGACAGCGATGCGACTATATCAGACATAGTCGCTACTGGATATAGGTCAGGGGCTACTAAGTCTGTAGAGGTTCCAGCTTTTCATTATCCTTCACCTGTTGATCTTTCGATTCTTGATGAGCTGTCATCGATCCCCAAGCCCTTTGTTCTGGAGGGGATTCCTGTGAGGACTTGTCAGTTGCTTCCTCGTCCTTCTTGCTCGCCACGGTTGCTTACTTGGCTTAATAGATTGTCAGTTTATAAGATTCGAGACTTGGAGTCCTATGGTTTCGGTGGTCTGATCCATATGGCTAGAGTTGACATTGACTGGAGGATGCTCGGGGCTGCACTGATTGACTGGGTCCCCTCGTTGAACTTATTTGCATTCAACGACATGGAGATGGGCCCTTCTTTGGAAGAGTCTTGTGCGTTTGACCGGTCTTCCTTGGGATTATACTCAGTATTTTTTATCGAAGACTGTCACGCCACAGAATTAGTTCGGGATCCCCTATCTTGTTTAACTTGCAGCTGCCGGCTAGGATGCTGCTGGTGTTCTCCTTGGACTTGCTGTATGATCTTTTCTTAGGTCCTCAGAGTGTGGCAGGGTCTTTACTTTCTCAGAATGCACTGATGTTCTGCTTGATAGCTGAGGTGCTATTCTCGGGATGACGCAGGTCTCAGACTCCTTTGCTTTTCGAGGTGATGAGCCGAGTTGTCCGTCGTTAGGGGATCATTTCTCTTGTCTTGGTTGAGCTGTTTAATGGGCTGACTGACTGTGCCCTGGGCCATACCCGTGTCTTTCGCGGTTGTTGTGCATTTCTCCAGGTATCTTTCTGCACTTTCCTTTTTCTTTTCTTGTCTTTTGGGAATTGCTTTGCTTTAGCTGAACTTCTTTTCCTTCTTGTGATCAGGTCTGGTTATGGGAGCGTCTTTCGCTGACTAATCCTGTACCATTTCCTGGCATTTATAGCTCCGACGTCATGCGACACCTCATGGAGTTTCTTCCGCATACAGCTAGGATGAGCAAGCCCTTGTATCGCAAGATGTTTTGCTGAGCTGCGTGACTGGAATGTTCGTTGGGAGTCATCTTGGCTTTCACTTCCTCCAGTGCTTTACGATGCGCACCGCCTTCCTCTGATGCTAGTAGCCTTTCGATCTTACTTTTATTATCACCCTATCCGGTTCCTGCGGTAATTCAGGTATGAGTAGGATATTCCTCTTTTTGCTTTCACGGGTATCGGGCGTCGAGCACTTCTGTCTAGATCATCTGACTTTAGGACTCGAGTTGATGGATCCTGGGCGAGTCACTTGACTGCTGATTTGCTTGGTTTTGAGCTGCGAACTTTTTCGATGGCTACCGCCCCATACCAGTACTGGGTTGCTGAGCAGTCTCTGTATCGACGCATCCCTTGCTTGTACCAGACTGCCGATGAGGATGAGCAGGATATTCTTGGGGATGCTGGCCCTTCATCTGGTTCATATGAGCCCTTTGAAGAGAGCCCATTCATCGATCCTGGTTTCCTCTTGGCCACTCATGGCCACTTACTGTCTGAGATCTCTGCACTTCGGTATCATTGTGAGATGATGTCGAGGAGATTGGTTGCCGATCAGAGGTTATCTGATGAGGAGACAGCGATCCGTATTCTTGAGCGCGATGAGGTGCATTACCTGCGTATGGAGGTGAGCAGGTTGAGAGCGAGTCTATTTCATTATGAGTCAGAGGACTTACCTGCTGTTGCCGAGGAGGAAGGTAGAGCTTGATTGCGTCGGCTGTCTATACATCCTTTTTGCATAGTACATGACTGGTGATGATGCATTTTTTTGTATTTTTTGAAAAAGATGAATGATATATGTAAAAGGAACATGATGCATTTAATGAAAAAAGAGAAAACTTTTGAAAATCTATTGTGTAATGAGTTGTCTTGTGAGTGTGTGTCTGGATTTTGTGCCGGGGCATAGAAATTAGAACTAAGACTCGGCCAATGTTTTGACTGATGTCTTGAGATTGACTTGTGAGATCCCTTGGGTTCCCTTTGGTTCCCTAGAAGGATTGTATATGTCACCAAATTTTGTGGGCCCCACTCTGATGTACGTGTTATATCCACACCGCCATCTATATTTTGAGATCATTTTAGGGCATGGCCCAAAAATGAGGTAGATCCAAAGCTCAATTGGACAACACCACAAAAATAGTGGGGAAAATGATGTTTATTTGCCATCCAATATGATCACGAGGTCACGTAGGCTTGGATGAAGAGAAAGCACAAATATCAGCTTGCTACAAAACTTTTGTGGCTCCCAAGAAGTTTTCAATGATAGTTGTTTGATCTCCATTTGTTTTTATGGTGTGTTCCACTTTAGCTTTACATCTGCCTTATTTTTTAGCCCAAGCCTTAAAATGATCTCGCAAAATGGATACATAATGTGGGTATAACACATACGTCAAAGTGGGACCACACATAACTTAGTAACTTAAAAACACTACCAAGTGAACTACACCACAAAAAGCAGCAGTGATTGAATTCCCACGGTTGAGAGCTTCCTTGGGTAAAGGGAAAACATAAGCATTGGGTTGATCCAAAACCTCTGTGCCCCCTAGAAGTTTTCAACAATAAGCTTTAAATCCCCACTACTTCTTATGGTGTGGTCCACTTGACTCTTCAATCCACCCCCATTTTGAGTTTATACCCTAAATTGACTTCTCAAAGTAGATGGACGGAATTGATAAAACATTTATATTAGGGTGAGCCCGACAAAAGCCCTGGCAGGACCGTCTATATCTAGCTAGGTCCGCAGGGTAGTACCCAATCCACGCTACAGCCTGCAATGGACGCGTGCAGAATGTCCTAAGTAGGGTTATGTGGTACCATCTGGATGCATGCATGTGCTCTATCCATGACCATCCATCTATTTTGAAATACTATTTAGAGCATGAATCCAAATATGAGGCAAATCTAGGGTTCAAGTGAAATACACTAAAAAATATAGGGGTGGAATGCCTACCGTTGAAAACCTCATGGGGTTCATAAAAGTTACGAATCAAGCTGATATTTATGTTTTCCCTCCATCTAGGTCTGTCTGATCTCATGGATGGGTAGGATGACAAACAAACATCACGGTGGACCCTAAGAAGGTTCCAACCGTAGGCTTCATTGTCACCACTTCTTCCTATGGTGTGGTCTACTCAAGATTTCAATTTACTTCCTTTGGAGGCTCATGCCCTAAAATGATATGTCAAAATGAAGGCCCCACAAAGCCCCTCTCAGGACCGTTGCTCTCTAGCTAGGTCCGGTTAGGATTAATACGCAATCCGCCTAGAAACGGGACCGGATTGCTGCGGAGTAAACTCTGTTGGGCCCACCTAGAATGTATGTGCTTTATCTATTCCATCCATATGTTTTTCCAGCTCATTTTAGGGGTTGAGCCCAAAATTTAAGCATATCCAAATCTCAAGTGGACCATGCCACGGGGGAAGAAGTGGGAATGATGATTTCCACCGTTGAAACCTTCCCAGGCCCCACAGTGATGTTTATTTGTCATCCAACCTGTTTGTAAGATCACATGGATATGGATGAAGGGAAAACACAAATATCAGTTTGATCCAAAACTTCTGTGTCCTCCGAGAATTTTTCAATGGTAGACATTCATTTCACACTTTTCCTGTGGTGTGGTGCACTTTAGATTTTGATATGCTTCATTTTTTGAGACCATACCTAAAGTTTTCTGTTAAGATGGATGGACGGAGTAGATAAAATACATAAATCATGGTGGGCCCCACAGAGTTTACTCCGCACGTTTAGCGTGCGGAGTTACTACGCAATCCGCTTCCCTAGAAACGTTTTTCCGCACGACGCGGATTGGAAATCGAATTGCGTCCTGAGTTACTCAGTATGCTTTTATGAGTAAACTCAGTTGGGCTCACGTTGATTGTATTTGGTTCATCCACACTGGCCATCCGTTTTTTCCGCTCATTTTAGTGGTTGAGACCCAAATTGAAGCATATCCAAAGCTCAAGTGAGCCATATCACACAAATCAGTGGGAATAATGATTTCCACCATTGAAACCTTACTCGAGCCCAGTGATGTTTATTTGTCATCCAACCTTTTTCATAAGATCACAAAGTCATGATTAAGGGTAATAAAGAATATCATCTTGATCCAAAACTTCCGTGACCTCTAAGAATTTTTCAATGGTAAAGGTTTAATTCACAATGTTTCATGTTGTGTGGTCCATTAAACTTTTTATATGCTTCGCTTTTGGGATCAAGCCCTAAAATTTTCTTTTAAAATTGATGGACGGAGTGGATAAAATAAATAAATCACGGTGGGTCCTACAGAGTTTACTCGTACGCTAAGTGTACTGAGTTACTCAGTACGCAATCCGCTTCCGGCGGATTGGATGCCCACACTGCATGTTAGGACGGCAGTGCTATGTGGGCCACACAATGATGTATGTGTTTTATCCACGCTGTCCATCCATTTTAGATATTAATGTTGGGACGTGATCATCTCCGGTAGACCACACCACAGGAAAACAGTTGTGATTGAACGCCCATCATTAAAACACTTGAGCCTTGGATCTGCCTGATTTTAAGATTGTTAGCCTAAAATGATCTTAAAAAATGATGGACCGTGCGGATAAAACACATACATTACAGTGGACCCCACAGAACCCTACTCGCTGCCATGCAAGTTGGTAGAAACGATGCTAACGCACTGGCAATGGGGTGTGTGAACTATCCTATTAAAAAAAAAATAATAAAAAAGCTAACGCACGGAAAGAATGCATTTTATGGGTGACCATGGCTGGATAGGGCCTGCGCTTACTCTTTCGCAGTTGTAAAAGCCATCGACTTCAATCTACATCATAAAAATCAGGTTGGTTGAAAAATCTTGATCTTTGATTGTGGACATTCCTTTCTTTGAAATAAGATGTTGGATATTTTCATTTCTAACCGTCCAATAAATGTCCAACAATCTATAAAGTATTTTTTTGGTTCATGGTACTTCAATGTCCATAATCTTGCCGTTTAGTTGGAATTATTTGTATGCAACATAAGCAATGTATGAGTAATTTCTAACTGCATGTGTATTATGTATAATACTCTGGCATTATGTTGAAGTATTTCTATTTTGAAATTTAAATAAAAATTACTCAGATCAGGTGTTATGCATGGCGGCTGAAAAGAGAAAAGAAGGCAAGAAGCAAATGCCCATCTATCAAAGCAAGGAATCATGGTAAGTCTCTCACTCTCAATCATTGTAGGAGCTCGTTATGCTCACATGTCGCAGCTATTGGTACCGTTCATGATCTAGGTGCTAGTACTCTCAATGGCTTATAGTCCCTAATCATGACGAAGGAATCATCCTGACCACTGATTTGTAGAGTGTGAGCCATTGATTATCTTTTTTCAATGATCCATATTCATCTATACGAATTGATGGTCGTGGCCCATTAAGAGTAAGTTGAGAATAGGACCATGTGGGCCTCACATAATCTGAGACGTAGGCAAAACGAACTCCTCACCTGATAGATGCACCCTTTCTTTTCATTCTATGAGTGATGCAATGATACAAATTTGTATCACTGTATTAGCAAGAACTAGAAAGAAAGGTTGGTTCTTTCACGAGGGTGGATGTGAAATTGTGTCCCCTTCTCTATTCTCTACCTTAATTATACCTTCTCATTTCAGGTTTTCTACCAGTGGGCCTCCACCTGATGTCAACATCGAAGTGCATGGAGTTATCTTTCGTTTAAATCGAGTAAGAGAAAAAACAAAACACTCCCAAAAACACACTTTGAGTGAACTTCTTCACCACCGAGTAACATGTGTAGGACATCTTAGCTGTACAAAAGATGGGCCACATCATGAAGACTATATGCCAAAAAAATTCAGTCTTATTTAATGATTTGATGGGACACACCCTGAAATCCCTGAGTAGCTGATAGGGCTGATTCTTTCAATGAGTGATCTTGATTATGTGGATCATGTTTTGAATGGCAATGATATATTAGTGGGGAAGAGTGCATGATAGGCTATATTATAAGACGAAGAAGTGCCTCTTAAGGTTGCAAATGGGCCAGATTAGGTTGGGAACCTGTCTCTTTTAAGTATTGGGTTAGAATTTTGGACCTAAACCCAACTCGACTTTCAGGTTGAAACGAGATCAATTCAGAAAAATAGCCGACCTATTTATTTAATGGTTTGGCTATGGGAAATGAGGACCCAAACCCAACCTATTTACCATATAACTTAGGTTCTCGTCGGGTATTTATAAAAACTACAGTTGTGCTTTGGCTGGTATAAAATAAATGACCAGTAGTCCACATCACCTTCTTGGTTGTCACTAATAGTAGATGGGTAATCGTTGTTTACGAAAACGGTGGGGAACCATTGCTACAATCTAGCCCAAAAAAAGATGATATGGTTAATCTACTACTTTTCTTAGGGTTGGTTTACCTCTAAGTTTGGGTTGACCTATATGATCAAAAATAAAATCCATTTAAATTTTGGGTTTGGGTTGGGTCAGGTAGATTTGACAGGGCACATATTCAATATATTTAGTTATTAGGGTCAAACTTTTATACCAAACCTGCCTATGGGTCTAAAAGTTGGACATAAACTCACCCCATGGATCTAAACTTTGGACCTAGACCCACTGAATGTGGGGTTGAATCCAAAGACCCAAATGGACTCATTTGCACCCCTAGTGCCTATATGTGATCATTTTCAGCTATTATGTATATCCTGTGCACTGTCCACAATCCTATCCAAGTCAAAATAATAATAATAATAATTAAAAATAAAAACTAGCATAGGAGGGCCCATAACCAATCCACTTATCATATGGGTCAGCTTAAGACAGGTCTGTCTAGAAATTACAATTATATTTTCACACAAATAATGTTTCAACCCATCCAATTAGTGGTGAGTATCAATTTTGATTGTACTTAATAAAATGTCGAGCGGTACAAACTCAGTAGGTAAAAGTCATATAGGTAGGATATAAAAATCATATAGGTAGGGTAGCCCACTTAATTTAATTTTTGGTATATTTCCTGTCAATAATAGGTCTATAATTTGCACATGGTCTTGATTGTCACCAACAGTGGATGGGTGTCACTAGCGGTGGATGATATATTCCCTATCAACAGTAGGTCAATGATCTACATATGGTCCCAAGTAATAATAATAATAATAGTTAAAAAAAAAATAGAATAATGGGACCTAAAACCGACCCATTTATCATATGGTCGTCAGTTTAAATCGGGTCTATCTAGAAATCTCAATTACGTTTTCACACAAATCATGTTTCAAACAATTCAACTGGTGGTGAGTATCAATTTTGATTCTACTAAATAAAACATCGAGCAATCCAAATTTAATAGGTAAAAGTCAAACATGTCTAATGGATCAAAATTTTAGACCTAAACCCACTCATTAGTCTAAATTATGAACTTAGACCCACTAATTATAGAATTATGTCCAATGACCTGATACCCAAACCATTTGCACCCCGGTGCATATGTGTGATAATTTTTGGTGATTATATATATCATGTGCACCTTTTATATTTCTACTTATCATGTGATCCTTAAGAAAGGATTCGTGAAAACGTAGTTTATCATTCTAAACCATTCATCTTGTGGGTCTTACAAAGGGTGGGGCAACGATCCTAAGTTGCATCAATTGGAAAATCCTAGTCATCCAATCACTGGACATTTTCCCATTCAACATGCACATTTTCTAGTATTCATTCTACCCTCTGATGGTAGGCCACAGTAGAATAATCTAGATCATGCCATTGTCTTATCTTATTTCCTTAGCACATTCACAATGACACTCACCAAATGAATGGCCTAGATCACCGTACCACCTATCTTTCTTTTGTATGATCTCATGATAACTAGCTTTCATATGTAATTAATATGTTATGAGAACCATAATGTAAGCTAATTTTTTTATTCTACTTCTTCATTTTACAGAAAAAATTAACTTCAAGATCAGCCAAACTGGCCAGGATACTTAAAGAAAATCAAAACCAACATGTAGAGCAGTCCTATGCCTTCAAAGATGTACCAGCAGATGTCAAAACCTTTGAACTTGCAGCGAAGTTTTGCTATGGGCACGAACCAGAGCTATCATCTGAGAATACCATCCCTCTCGCCTGTGTTGCTTCCTACCTTGAAATGACTGAAGATCATAGCTCTGATAATCTCTTCGAGAAGACCCTTTCCTTCTTCTACAATATAATTCTCTCCGATTGGAATGAATCAGTCAAAGCACTTCAAACTTGTGAAAATGTCCTCAGTTGTGCAGTCCACCTCGGTCTCATCAATGCGTGCTTGAATTTCATCGCTAGGAGGGCCTGTAGAGATCCCCACCTCCTCGGAAAACCTATTGATAACCCATTGGATGATGAAAATCATCCAAGGCCTAGTGCAAGAAGGAAACTCTTTGTTGTTGACTGGTTGTTTGAAGATTTGACTACTTTGACTCTCCCGATATATGAGTTGGCGATATTAGCAATGATCCAAAATAGGGTACCACCAAAGTACATTGGCGGGTCCCTTTTCCGCTATGCTAAAAAGCACATCGATGTCCCGATCGTAATAGCCACTGATAGGGTGAACATAAATGAGAAGATCTCACAAAGGGATGTAATTGAAGTGGTTGAGAGGCTATTGCCTGATAATAGAGGAGTATTACCTTGCAAATGCTTGTTTGAGATTCTTCGGTGGGCCATCGCAGTGCAATCACGCTACGATTGTCGGAGAGGATTAGAAGTAAGGATTGGAAAACAGCTTCATGAAGCCATTGTCGAAGATCTTCTGATACCATGTTATGGTTACTCGAGAGAAATTAGATATGATGTTGATTGTGTAATCAGGATCTTGAAGAACTTCTATGCAAATTATACCGATCAAGACCCATCTGGGCTAATTGCAGTATCAGAGCTCATCGACAAGTTCTTAGCAAAGATCGCAAGGGATGTGAATCTCAAGAAGGAGAAGTTCATGTCATTGGTGGAGATCTCGGCAGTGGCGTCGAACGAAACTGGCCGTTGCTCAGATGGACTATATCATGCCATTGATGCATTCTTTTGCATGCACGCACACCTAACCGAATATGAGAGAGAGGAGTTATGCCAAGCATTGGATTGCAATCGAATGACGCCGGAGGTATGCGAGCACGCTGCAAGGAACGAACGATTGCCACTGCGTGTGGTGGTGCAAGTGCTTTTTGTGGGGCAATTGAAGCTGCGGGATGCAATCATGGGACCGTTGTCGGATTCAAATGGTGGGTCCCACGAGGATGGGGAGGAGAAGAAGGTGGTGGGTGATGATGATGGGGTAAGGGTGAGGGAAGAGATGGAGAGGGTGGATTCTAAGGTGATGAAGTTGGAGAAGAACTGTTGTAGGATGAAGAGAGAGATCAAGAGTGAAAGATGTGGAGATAGAGATGTTGGATTTGGAGGAAGATTGAAGAAGGAGAGCTTGTGGAAAGACATGAAGAGAAAGTTTGGGTGCATGAATAGCTTGCATGAGTGTAGTAATACTAATGCAAGTAGCAGTAATGGCCATGCGAAGAAGGTGCACCGTAGGAATGGTGTGTGATAGGTTTGTGGTCAACTCTTCTTTATTGACTTCTCAAATCAATGATTTTTTTTTTTAAATAGTAACTTTCATTTCTATTTATTTGTTTAGAAATGATCCATTGCTCTCATAACCTTATAAGTACAGTTTTTTTTATAACATCGGGACACATAGAAGGTCCAATTGATTATTTTGGAGTTTGTTGGTTTTGAAATATATTGCATGTATATATTGTGAAAATTCAGTTCTTGAGCCATCCGATCCATTAATTAGTATATCTAATTTGTTACAGCAATCAATTTTTCAAGTCATACAAATTATGTTTAAAATTCTCTTATAAAAGTAGTTATTAAGAATAAAAAAATCAATATAATGGCCCCCTACTAATTTGATGGCTCATATTATTATTATTTTCTAGATAATATTCACCATCCACTTTATTAGCAATTGTGGGAGAATCATCTTATAAATATGATTTTACATGGTAGTCATTAAACAATGAAATGTGTCTTGTACCCAATGAGAAACCTAGATTGATCAATTGCACTGCTTAGATGTCTAAATGCAACTAGGAGCACTATAACATATGATACACTGATGACACTGGACTTATAAGTTACAGCGATCAGGTCACATAAGGACCGTTGGATTGGGTTGAAATTGCACTACTTGGATGATATTACTCATAATTTATTAGCCTTATTTTTCAAAACGATCTATTTTTTTAATGATGGATAGCATTGTTAAGTTTGTCTAATGAAATTAGATCTTTAGAACCATAAATAATTTATGATGGGACCCCAAAAATTAAATGACTCATATTGTTAATTAGGCCGATCATCAATAATCTTTACCATACATTCTTGTAGGTAAAATAATTATAATCATTGGATCGATATGATTTTCACGAGGTAGCCTATGTAATGAAATGTGTACTCAACCTAATTGATGAGCCAGACTGGTCGATTGCACTGGGAAATCGTTCTAAACCATCTAATAGGCTAACTTAAAAGAGCTCGAGTATTCTGGAACATTTCTGTTTAGGGAGGATGATGGATATGTATTGCTTTAGTGTTAAGAGGCTAACTTTTTTACAACGGATGTAAAACATTAAATATATGCACACACTTGCACACACGCACACACATATACATACATGCATGCATGCATATACACACATAGTGTGTGGACAAACACACACATATATTTATATATAAAATTGCTCGACCTTTGGCGGCCAATATAATTTGTGTATGGAATCCCCCAACTTGTCTAAAGGTAGCCCAACAAGAAAGCGGGACACCAAAAATAATGCCAATCTAACTATAGTGTGAGCTGCCACATGAATTTGGAAGTTTTTAGGTCATTGTCCATTATTTTCTATGGTGTGGCTCACTTATTTCTTATAAACTAAATTTTAGGACATGCAATCATCATGGTAGGACTCACTTGATGTTTATAGGTAGATTTTTCATTATTTTTTTGGTGTAGCTTACCTAATGATTTTATAGACCTAATTTTTTTTTACAATATAATCATCATGGAGAACTCATTCGATGTATCAGTTGGATATATACAACATGGTAGCCTACATAAAGAGTTCAATAGCATTTTTACATCAGTGAATTAAAGTTATGGGCTTGTTAATGACTTTTATGGCTCGTTAATGACCTTTACATGCACATAACTAAGAACAGAAGAAAAAATCTTTTTTTTCTACAAACATATGTAGAAGTTCCCAGCTTCTCTTAATAAGAACTTTTTTTTGAGAAAGTTTTTTTTTTAGAACCATTAATAAAATTTTAAGATACTAGTATAATATATTATTTATCTTTTTGCAACTCGTAAGTGGTTTAGTCATTTATTTAATAATCCATTGTGGGCATGCCTTAATCCAAAGTCAAGTTGATTTATTTCATATGGTAGGTCACACCTATACAAGAAACTTATGGTTAAAAAAGAATGATCAATGATTTATATTTAACGGTTAAATGTGCCTCATTTGATAATGTACCTAACTTTTAGATCTGATCAAAGTGACAATGTATCCCACCAAATAAATACTTGATATCTGGCATAAGTATGTCATGTTTGCAAGTTAAGAGAAAATCACCTATTTATGAGCATTTTGAATATACATAAAGTTATATATTATATACGCAATCTTAAATTGACAACATGCATATGTAAGTACCTTTTTGCATAAAATAAGGAAAATACGTACAACATATATCTAAAGAGTCTATGTATGGTGGAAGTTTATGTATTAACATTTTATCATGGGCACCACATAGAAATATATGTAATTACCTATTACATGCTATTATACACAAAATATTTTATGCATCATCATAAGACCTACTCTTTTAGAGCTAACCAAATCACCTGGCCATTAATTAACCATTCAAAAATAAATGTAAACCATTTATTTTATAAAATAATGTATGTGATTATTTTAAAATCGATTATTTAATAATTTACAAAATGAAGTTTGCCCGCCATGTTGATTTTATTTTTTAAAGTTAGTCATGCAATGCACCCACCCTGTTAGCTGGGCAGCACACCCACTTGGTTAGTCGGACGATGCACCCGCCTACCAGTGGAGTTAGTGTGTCTCCTTAACACTCGAACGACTTACTGTTGAAACGTCCGACCATCTTGATTAATCAATCTAATTCATCATATAAGGTTAAACTTGTAACGGTCTTAAACCATTTCTTGAGAATTTTAATTTTATAAGAACGCGATCCATCGTCTAACTCACTATGATTGACCTAAAAGCCCATATATTATGAATTAAAGTAATCGGCCAAGTCCCCACTAGGCTTTGGTCTTTTCAATATTGAAAATAAATCATAGCATATGTATAAAATATAAATTTATACCAAATAGTAAAATTCAACTTACTTTTAAAATTTAGTCAACGAGTACACATGCACACAAGCATTCGTTTGTAATGACAAATCTCACAATAAAAACTTACTGTATGCATAATAATGACATTATAAATAATGACCCATGGATTAAAATATTCTAACTTATCCGTCGACTATAACAATATTTTTTATCTATGAAGAACCTGATAAATTAGACTTTCCAATGTATTTCATATCAAACTTGTCATCCTTCATTCCCTAGGGATATAAGAACCTTGACAAGTCTCCTAATCATGATAAAAAAATAAATAAAACATTAAATAAACATATATAATTCATTGGATTAAAAGAGTATATATTTCAACATATACAATCAACATGATCATTGCCCATAAATAATCTATCCTTACTCAAATGGTCAAATGCACCATACATACTAAAGAGGTTTGTACAGTGCAAGTAATAATAAATGTTTTATATACATGCATCACATGTGCCAAAGGTTCTATATGTTTTAAGCACCCCACGCGTGCCTTATGTGCTATCATCTATTTTTATATGCTAAAAAATCTCTAATTTTCTCTCATGTGTCATATGTCCATTAGTGTGCACATTTGTATAATGCTATGTATATTGCCAACCATCTTAAGCACTACATGTTCCACCACTTTATGTCAAAGTGCTAGATAAACAAGGAACAAAACAGGTAAGTCCTACATTACATGACTTACATGATAAAATAATAGAATGATAAATGCAGTACACGAATTTGCATATGTGTGTGTGTGTGTGTGTGTGTGTGTGTGTGTGTGTGGAAAAGGTACTATGCGTTGTGTGGGACCCACTGTGATGTGTAATGGTCATTCACACCATCAGTTAGCTACACCATTCTGTGGTGGGCCATGTGCCTAAAACTCAGGCCAATCCATGCCTTGGGTGGGCCACACCATAAACAATAGTTAAGAGTGGATATCTACCCATTGAAACCCATATGATTGTTTATAGAATCTATGAGATGTGGTTAAGAAATCTAGCCCATCCATTGTATGTGTCCCATTTAAAAAAGAAGTCACATCACCTTTCAATCGTATCCAAAACTCACGTGGGCCCCAACAAGTGTTTTACATCTTGTAGGCATGATTTTACACTTTTTCAATTGCTATGACCCACTTGAGTTCCAAATACAATTGATTTTTGGTATATTTCATAACCAATAGAAGACCCACCAAATGCATAGTGTGAATGTTTATAAAAAATAACTTTGATTTTAGAGAAGCATATAATTAAAGATTAAAGGATTTCTATATAAACATATAATCTTTAACTATATGTTTCTCTAAAATTAAATTTATTTTTGTAGTAAGAGACCTGCCTTGAATCAGATCATTTTTTATGACCTAAATCATTTATATGATTGGTCTTATTGTAAATGTGAGATTATTAGAAATAAATAATGTTAGATTGAGATGTTTAACTCTTTTAATTTAAAGTTAAGGAGGTTATTTAGGGATAAGAATCAAATTACCGAAAGTTAGAATATTCTGATCTAAGAGCTTTTATATTATAGTTGTTATCATTTAAATATGGATATGACTTTAATCTAGTAAAATTTCCTATAAACTAAGTGTTGAAGAGAATTTTATTAAGGAGAGGGTACCATACTTGTAATTGGAGTAAAAAATAATAAACATCTACTCTATTGGGTGTCTTCTTCTCTTCATCATTCAACCCAAACTTCACTTGAATTTATTACCTAGGTGGGCCACAACATACGGTACGATGTAAAATGATTACTAAGATCTTTGAGTTAAAACAACATTGGCCACCTAAATTTTGGATTTGGTTGATTTTGAAGTATCTTTCGTTCTAATGAGTCAAATCTAATAAGCAGGTTGGATGGTATATAATTACAATGATAAGTCCTACTTAAAAAAAAATATTATTGGCATCTCTTTTTTATTTTTTTTATGTGATGTGGTTTACCTAAGTTATATTTTACTTCATAAATTTAAGCATAATTTGTGATTTTATGAATTTCTTCAAAGAATTGTCAACCATATTTGGGTGTGACATTGCGGGTGTAACTAATGAGTCATTAAGTATGATTTTGTGATTAGGCCGATAGTTATGAATTTATGGCTCCATTCTTTATTATGTGCACGTATTTATATGTTATTTTTACATATAAAATCATTATTTTAACCATTCATGCAATATTTATGACGCATACGCATATATGATTTTCAAATGTGTTAAATGGGGCCAAAGATGTGTGATATATACCATTGGTTTGATTCATCCTACCATGGTTGGACTATTGGCAAAAAATTCTCCTTGATAATGAACATTTATGACTGCATGTCGTGCATATATGGGTGTACTTAAGGTGTCCAACTTGTCTATCATAGCGGCCTACCATGAGAGTTGGATCCAATAAAATTCAAGTTGATCCAACCATCATGTGGGTAACTATATGAAATTAGAAATTTTAAAATGGTTGTCATTTGTTTTTAAAGTCAGGCCCACTTAAAGATTTATACTTGTTATTTTTTTAGCATTTGAGCATTCCATTATTATAGAAGAGATCAAATAATGCACATCTTGGATGGAATATTGTTTATATGATAGGCGCACAAGTGAAAATAAAATATATGATTCAAAGATAATTCTACAACTCTTGTGTGGTGGGCCCACCTTTAATTTCAACAAGTGTTGTGCGTGGGTCCACTAGTGTGCATGCATCATGCAACTTGTATATCAAGGTTGGCCTATCATGAAAGTTTGACATTAGGCCTACCCAACCATCATATGAAAGCCACTATGTAAATTTGGAGGGCTTTGGGTTATTATCCAAGTTAATTTTTCTATAATTGAATAAAAAATTAATATTCCATAGCTAAAATTGTGAAATATATACACATAAATGATATTAACTAGAAAACCACAAATTAGAAAAGGAATTGGCTATATACTTTGAGACATGTTGTACCAAAAATTTTGTGCACTCCTCTAGGCGATCGGTCTTGATAATGAACGGCTCCAATTGTTGCTCCCTCGTTCATACACATGCCGATACCCTTGGCTCGCTTTCTCCCAAATTCTTCCTCAATATTGTGCAATAGACGAGTAGTCCTATATATTTTAAACTTTGATGGAGATGGCTAAGTGCCTCTTTCTCATTTATAAGTTTTGATTTTTTTCTAATAATGAAAATCAAGTCCTACATAGACTTCCTTCCTTATACATGTTCGCTTGCCCTAATATAAAGTTTCACTTTTTTATAATTGGACTTTAAAATTTAGAGACCAAGTTTTTCAAACTCAAGGCCAAAGTGGTCATACACATATGCATATGTGTTCACATGTGTGTGGGTCATTATAAAGAAAATATACTAATATTCTCATACTTTATCAACATGATATTTTAAGAAAAAATTATTTTAATTAAAAAATATTCAATATTGAAAATAATTCTCATGGGTTCAATACCCAAAAAAACCTTTATAGGTGCAACTTCAATTTTTTAATGTCCTATAATTCTTTATGAAATAAAACTATTAATATAAATCATGGTGAGTATATAATTCATGGTGAGTATATATCAACATTGACATTTTTCTATTCATGTATTATGATAGTAACAATCTCATCTAATATAGTTATTAGGAATGATTATAAGCTAATCATGGTTAATTATACTTAATGCTCATTATAATGCCTTTATAAGAAGCTATTTATGTTATTTTATAACTAAAAAAACGATGTGCGCACATATGTTAAAAATAAGAACAAATATAATAATCCGTTAATAATATATCATAATATCTACAATAAAATTAAAAACATCTTATAAGGTTTATTTCTTATACATGCTTCCTACAAGACTTTGATACCAATCCTTTTATTAAGGGATCAACTGAAATTATGCTTATTTAACTCACACTTGAGGCATTAAGCGTGCAGAAGCTTAAAGGAGTTTATAACTATGGTTAAATTCTCGGAGGGGGAATTAGGACCTTTTCAAAACTATTTAAAAACTCTTACTTAAGTTAAACTATTTAATAATTAAACTAATTAAGTAAGAACACTTAGCTTCCAAGCATAAGTGGGTCCAATCACAAGGGTTAGAAAAGATGAAGCAATTAACCAACTAGCCTATGTGCAATATCTAGACTACAAATGGTATTACTAATTATACAACTAGTCTAGAAAGTAAAATTACACCCGTATGTGTGAATTAAACAACTAAGTGCTTAGCATTCATTCGTTCAAACATCCATATAATTCAGCATTGAAAGATAATGCATGAATGAAAATGTGCTCAAATAACAATCATAAACACAACGATGTATAATGGTTTAGTTTTCCTACTCCACTCCTGGTTGTCGTACTCATCCATTGACCACACTGGATTTTATTAAGGGAGTTTAAATCAGGTTCCTCCCAACCTAAGTGTTTCAAATTGGTTCTACCCTACCGAGGAGTTTAATAAAGTTCATCTCAACGTATGATGAAGATTTTATAGGATAACCTTCCAATTTAAATGTTTACGGGTTCCATCTAACCTAGGAGTTTATAAGTTCCTCCCAACTATTCGATCCTACACAAGAACCTAGTGTATACTCTCGCTGGAGGCTCCTTACGTGGAGACTTGTTCGAGTTTGATTTCAAACTCTCACACTCAATTCACAACAAGGAAAGAATGCAACTGGACTCTTATAATGACATTTACTTATTGGTAGGTTGCTTGATCTCCACTTTTTTGTACTTCAATCAGCTCCCCTTTTCTCTCCTGATGTTGTTGTTGATACTTTGTCAAGGCCTCAGCTCCAATGATCAATCACCTTGCATATAATCTTCATGAGATAACCAAGGTGATGGGAGGTGGTGAATCTTCTACAACTAGTTGTATGTTGAAAGCCTAGAAGGATTCACTTATATGGATTTCTAGAGAGGTTCAGACAAAGAATATGCTTATGGTGTAGGTATCTAAAATATTTAGAGATCAAGAGAGGGTAAGCCCATCTTCATTTGAGCTTTTGAATGCTCCAGCTTGTGATGAATCATAAGAAAGATGACTTAGGTATAAATAGGATTAGAGCTTAATGATGTAGGCAATGTAGGTGCCTTCTTATGCATTAAATTCTCTCTTTAGCCTAAAAATTACAGCCTATTTTTATATAAATAAAGCTCAAATGGTTGAAAAATGGGCACTAACGACTCTTTGACGATCGGTCGAAAAAGGCTTGCAACCGATCGCTAAGGGCCAGCGACCAGTTACAATTGACCACCGACTAGTCTACTTAGGGTCAACTCAGATGGAAGCTTGCTGAATTGATTTGTCCTTATGCGACTAGTCGCGGGGGGGGGGGGGGGGGGGGGGGGGGGGGGGGGGCGGCGTGTCTTGCGACTGATCACAAATGGCCTGCGACTAATCGCATTTATCAACGACCGATCTAATTTCAACGAGCAGCTTGCTGACCTATTTGGTCTTTAGCGATTGGTCGCATGGTGCTTACAACGGATCGCACAGTGCTGTCGATCGATCTCTGACTAGTCGCCAGACATGCACGTGGCTTCTACTGTTTGGTTTGTTTATTTATAGCAGCTTATGAACCTCTAAAGCCTCCTAATGGTTGGTCTTTTGGGACTCTTAAGGTCATTCTATGATGACTAAAAGTCTGCCTATTAGGTCAAGTCATCTAAATGTTTGGTTTTAATTTAGATTCAAGAGTTTTGGCTCACCAAGGCATCTTATTTATCTATTTCTTCTTTCTTGGTGTAGCAGGTCATCTTGAGTCTTCGGTCTTCATCTTCTTTGGGCTCAACCAACACGTAGATTTCAGGTCTCACGTAATTACAAATAAGGTGCACTAGTATGTCATATAAAAGTGCATTAACATTGACAATCACAACTAAAACCATCATTATTACACTTCCTCTGGTGTGGTCCACTCAAGAATCTGATATGCTTTCTTTCTATGCTCATGCACTAAAATGATCTGTCAAAATAAATGGACGACATGGCTAAAATACATACATCATGATGGGCCCCCTATAGGACTTTGATACCAATCCTTTTGTTAAGGGATAGACAATCACAACCATAAGCGTCATTATTACACTTCCTTTAGTGTGGCCCACTCAAGAATTTGATATGCTTCCTTCTATACTCATGCACTAAAATGATCTGTCAAAATGAATGAATGCTATTGCTAAAATACATACATCATGGTGAATGATATTGCTAAAATACATACATCATGGTGGGCTCTACAGAGCCCTCTTAGGACTGTCCATCTCTAGTAGGTTCTGATGGGGGTAAATGAGTAAAACATTATAACAAGCTAAACTCATCACCTTTCATGATTGATGCATCAGTAGATGAGTAATTTTACTTGTATCTCTCTAGAACTCTTTCAAGATAGTCTAATCATACATTAAAATATATTGTGTAATATCTTGATGATATATCATAAAAGCTACTTCACCTATATATTTTATTTTTCAGTTTTTAATGAAAGACAACTTAGTCTCATATAATAATTCTAAATCATTTCTTGCTAATAAAATATCATTCACATATACCATAAATATAAAATTACTCGTACTGACATTTAGTTATACGCACTAATTAACATTATTTTTTCTGAAAATTAAATAAGGTAGTGATATCATTGAACTTAAAATACTACGACTAAAAAGATTATTTAAGTCTATATATGTAGACACCCCACCTTCGGCTACACTGTTGGTAGAGATAGCTGGTTGAACGGAGGACCATACCCCCAAATCCCAAGTCCAAACTCAGCCAAACTCACCCTTGTAAGCCCCATTCCATAGCCCAGTTCAAGCCTGAACCCAGTCAACCCAGTCTTAAACACTACCCTGAAAAACCCCCCATAAAAAAGTCCAGTAAAAAAATCCCAAAAAAAAAGTCAAACTCACTGAATCAACTCGCTGAGTTAACCCGCTGAGTCAACCCGTCGAGTCAACCCGTCGAGTCAAAACACCGAGTCAACCCGTCGAGTCAACCCGTCGAGTCAAACCACCGAGTCGACCCGCTGAGTCAACTCACTGAGTCGACCAGCGAGTCCAACAGCAGCCCCGAGGGAACGGCCGTACTCGCTGGAAACCGAGGAGCGGCCGTACGGGCGGCCCATGGCAGGCCGCCCGGACAAAATTACGCAATCTGCCATTGTCCGCTGCTATAAATACCCCCCTCCCCTTCTCATTTCAACAGACCACTCGGCCAGAGAGAGCCCGTCCGTCTGAGTCACCCTCCTTCATCCTTTAGCCCATTCCTTCACCAAGGAGAGCCCGAGTGAGGAGAGTCTAGCCCTGGTCCAGCCCAGCCTGACCACTGGTCCAAGCCTCCCAAGCCACCCAAGTCTTGATCCAGCCACTCGAAGCCAACCCTTGCGACACCTCCGTCCATCCAGCTACTCTATTTCCAGCATCATCTCATTTGCATCTAGCATAAGTGCAACATTTACTTTTCTTCCAACCCCCCTGCTTCACTACAAGCACCTTGATTACTCAAGCACACATGCATATGTCTTTATATTAAGCACCTGTCAGTTCGAGCGTATGCTCTGGGCTTGCCCGTTGTTGGAACCTGCCCATCAGAAACTCTTACTGTTCAGACCTGCATTCATGCTTCACCATAAAACACCTTGATCATTCAAGCACACTGCATACGTCTTACATTAAGCACCTGTCAGTTCGAGCGTACGCTCTGGGCTTGCCCGTTGTTGGAACCTGCCCATCAGAAACTCTTACTGTTCAGACCCGCATTCATGCATCATGTCATCCATGAGAATATACGAGGATTAAATTAGACTTTCAAGTATTCGATCGATTCTGTGAAGTAGAGACCGTACTTCGGTACGGGCAGTGTGTGGGGTGCTTAACCTCTTCCCACCCTGTAACCGTGATCCCTTACCTTGAATCTCTGACCGCAGATCAACAGGAGTCATTTCAGAGGAAAGGATCTTCAGATCCCCTTCTCTAACGTTTCTACGGGGTCTAGCCGACTGTAGATTCGAAGTAATTGGCTAGTGGCGACTCTGGTCTTATATAAATTCACTTAAACACATCCAGCTCAATACGACAACCAAACGAAGCCCTCGAGAACGAGGCAAGCCAGTGGCACAAACGGCGATTTCGCACTCACGCATCCTCATCTCCTTCTTTTCCGAAAGGAAAGGGAAAGGGAGAACGACGTCGTGTGGGAGCGCGGAGAAATCGGCGAGGGTCCACAGAATGGCGACTCTGCTGGGGATTAGCTAGTCCCACTAGTCGTGATCCAACTTGAAAACAGAATCCTTCCCGTACTTGAAAGTCATTAATCCTCATACAATCTCATCTGCATAGCATTCTACCCAAACCCAAACACAAAAAAAAATAGAAAATTCCAAAACCAAAAAAAAAATAGAAAATCCCAAAACCCAAAAAGAGTAGAGTACAGTCCTCACCATTGCGCCTCCTCGGGCTCAACGTACGCGGAGACAACTTCCCTTCCGCAGCATAATCCGCACTCGGGCTCAGCAAGCCATGTCCGACCACGAAGAAGAAACTCATCACTTCCCTGCTCTCGAAATAGACCGAAGCGCAACCTCCAGCGCAACAGCCCGTTGACAATACGCCAATCATACAAGAATTGGCACAAGGAATGAGAGCAATGCAAGAAATGCTCTTGCAATTCATGCAAGCACAAACCACCGCAGCAGCCAACAATCAGGTTGGCCCAGTTCAGCAAGCTCAGCAGCCATGCCGGGTCCTCCCGGCCTCCAGTTCAAATCAAGCACAACCATCGGAGTCTGCCCAAGACTACCGACAGCAGCCATCTCAGCCCTTCGCTGTGGGGCATCCTTCTCAATATCTTCCTGCGACGACAAGGCCATCTCAGAGCACCTCCGTTGCAGGAACATCCAGTCAGCTTCCAGTCAATCTTGCAAACAACAATCTCAGTAGATCTCAGCACGTCCCCGCCGATGGGACACCTTTTCAATTTCAGCACATCCCCGCCGATGGGATTTCAATTCAATTTCCAGCAACAGGGACAGCACTGGCGAATGCCCACAATGGGGGTCAGTGTCAAGCCCACATCAATCAGCGGACAGTGGCGAATACCCAACAAGGGGGTCACTTCCCAGCATCTCAGCCTCCTGCAAACAGGAGCACTTTTCAATTCCAGCACATCCCCGCCGATGGGATTCCAGTTAATTTCCAGCAATCTTCAATTCAGCAAAATCCAGTTAATTTCCAGCAATCTTCAATTCAGCAAAATCCAGTTAATTTCCAGCAAGTTCCAGTTCAACCTTCAGTACAGTCTCCAGTTCAGTCACCATCATTTCAAGCTCAAGTTCATCAGAATCCAGTTCAATCATCAAACCAATTTCAGCAACCCGCGGTTGCTTTTCAGCAAGCCCATAGGGTCGAAGACATCGACCACTATGCCGAAGAAGAACGTGCCTTATTCCAGGAGGCACCAGTCGCTCGAACAGATCACTCAGGACTGGACGAGTTGCGGGAGCAGTTCCAGATCTTGCAAAATCAGCTTCAGCGACAGCAAGGAATCGACTTACCTTCGACCAAGTTCAGAGACTTGTGTCCTTTCCCAGATGCTCGGGTACCTCAAAACTTTGAGGTTCCAAAGTTCAAAAGATACGACGGCAGCGGTTGTCCCACAGCACATCTCAAGGCCTTCTGTGGAGAGCTGAGTGCAATCTCAGGAAACGAAGGGGCCCTCATTCGATTGTTCCAAAAATCTCTGAAGGGCGATGCCCTAGATTGGTACACTTCATTGGACTGCCACCGCATCAGAACATGGGAACAGCTCTCCCAGGCTTTCGTCGACAGATTCGCATATAATCTCAACATGGCACCCAGAAGAGCCGACCTCGCAGCACTCAGGCAAAGGAGTGATGAAACACTATCAGCTTATGTGGGACGTTGGCGAGCTATGGCAGCCAGAATGCGGACACCCATCGACGATGAAGAACAAATCTCCATGATTGTTCATTCAACATACCCAGGCATATCCGGGTATCTCATCTCGCATCCATATGCGAATTTCTCACAATTGATCCGTGCTGGAGAGCAAGTTGAAGCAGGAATCCGGGCCGGGACGATCTCCCCATGGCCTCATCAAGCCACTCCAGTCAAGAGGAACAGAGTGGAAGGAAGACCTATCGGGCACGGGAATGGAAACCGCAATGGTTCTCCTCCCCGCCCAACAGAGGTAAACAACATCAACACCGCTGCTCAAGGAAATCAACGTGCTCCCCCACAAGGACGTCAACAGTATCAGCAGAATCAAGTTCAGCATCAGCCTCAGCGATATCAGCCACAACCGAATCCTCAGCCACAGCCACCTCGACAACAGCAGCAGTTCAGGGGAAATGGCCAATACTCATACCAGAACAGGCAGAATTACAGGGAGTTCAGGAAGTTCACTCCACTCAGTCAACCACTTAGTCAAATCATGACTACGCTGGTACAAAAGCAGTTACTCACTCTGATGACACCTAGGCCTCCGCCTCATCCTCTGCCTCCAAATTACCGAGAAAATGAGTACTGTGCCTACCATCAAGGACGTGGCCACGCCACTGATCGATGCTATACTTTGAAAAATGCCATACAAGACCTGATTGATGACCGCAAGATCGTCATCTCGGTCCCTGGAACTTCTCCAGCAGCTTCCACCAACATCCTTCAGAATCCTCTGCCTCAGCATCCAACGGACCCCAGTTCGTCTCGTGGCCCTGCCGTCAATAGTATAGAAGAAGGGGACCATATCGATCGCTTCTTCTCCCCTATTCAGTCCATTCATGCCTACACCTATGAGCCAACAAATCCTCCTCCAGTCTTGCAAGGGGCAAGTCCCTTTCTTCCTTCAATCTCCGAGCCAGTAGTGCTTGAAGGAGCACCTCCATACGATATACCAGTTGTTCAAGGGGCACCTTACAACCATTCAAGATGGGAACCAGTCGTCCTGGAAGGAGCACAATCATACATTGAGCCCACATACGAACCTGTCATCTTGCAAGGGGCAACTCCAGAACAATCCAATCCGCAATGGAAGGATTACACTCATCAGCAGCAAGAGCCCGTTGTCTTGGAAGGATCTCTTCCAGTCAAGCCTGTCATATTGCAAGGGGCAAGTCCCGGAGGCATATCAATCACGCTACGGCAGCTCGGACGAACAGAGAAACCTCCTGCCATATCAAGAGGACCAGTATTCATTCCATGGGAGCCTCCTGCCCCAGGAACAGTCAAGCCAGGACCACGACCTTATGTGGTCTATGAAGACAAGCCTCGATACTACCCCTTCAGCACAGGCAACAATGTAGTCCTCAAGGCAAAAGCTCCATACGAGGAAGATCTGGTACCCACAACGGCACCGTTGCAAGAACCAGTGGTCCTAGAAGGCAAAAGGGAGGAAAACTACAAAGAGGTTCCATGGCACTATCCAGAATGTGCGGAAGTGGGGAACATGAATCCCAATGGGCGTTGCATCCGAAGAGATAATCAGAATAGAGGAGATACCAAAGGCGCTCTCTCAGGCCTCGGCAACAAAAATGAAGCCGCATACGATGTAGCAACTCAGCTCAAGTCAATCCCTGCACAAATCTCAGTATGGGAGCTACTCTGCACATCTCGCATACACCGAGAGATGTTTGCCAAGACCTTGAATGATGCTCATGTCTCCTCCGATACGGCACCAGAAATGATAGCTTTGATGATTGGACAACTCCTGGCTCCACGTGCCATCACCTTCACCGATAATGAGTTGCCACCAGAAGGACGCGATCATGGGCGATCCCTCAACATAGCCTTACGATACAAAGACCTCTGTGTTCCGATGGTCCTTATCGATAATGGCTCAAGCTTAAATGTCTGCCCACTCAAGACTGCAGAACGTCTGGGAATCAGTCCTTCTTCATTCCGACCCAGCACCATATGTGTCAGAGCATTCGACAACACCCGCCGATCAGTGGAAGGGGAAGTCGACATAGAGGTACAGATAGGCCCGGAAGTCTCTACCATCACATTCCAAATCCTGGATATATCAGCCTCTTTCAACATGCTGCTCGGACGGCCGTGGCTGCACAAGGTTGGAGCTGTGCCATCAACCTTACATCAACGGGTGAAATACATCTGTGGAAATCAAGTGATCTCTATCCACGCAGAGAAGGAGCTCATCATTCCTTCTAATACTGCTGCCACTGAACCAGACATCCCGGTCATCGATATCCAGCACTCTGAAGAAGACATCCCGTTTCACAGTTTCGAATTCGAGACTGTGAACTCTATCGCTAATCCAGAACCGATAAGGGTGGACCGTGTCTTTTCACCGGCAGAGCGTCTGAGCCTCAAATACCGAATGAAGAACCACTTCAAGTCCAGAAAGGTACCGCTGGTATATAACCAACGCAAGTGGGGACTCGGATACAGGTCAACCTGCATGGACAAAAGGAGGAAGAAATTTCGGTGCTCACCCATCCAATTCGTCAAGCCAGGAGAACCTTGCAAAGATCCAGGAGGGAATCAACCGACTGCACTACACAAAGGCCTCCCGATGAGCCTAGTTTGGGCCACGTGGCCCCCCATTCGATGGGATCAGATTCTCGAACCCTCTAAGCCTCCAGAAGAAGGAGGAAATGATGAAGACGAAGAAGGAAGACAAATACAGCAGCTTCAGGACCAGGTTACTCTGACACCTGCTCCCAACCAGGGGCACAACTTGCCCACTTCTCTCAACCAGGGGCACAACCTGCCCACTTCAATCAACCAGGGGCACAACCTGCCCACTTCAATCAGCCAGGGGCACAACCTGCCCACTTCAATCAGCAAGGGGCACGACTCGCCCATCTCATCACCAATTAGCAAGGGGCACGACTTGCCCATCTCTGCAAAGTCAACATCATCAATCATCAGCCAGGGGCAGAAGCAGCCCATCCATTGGACCAAGAAAGGGAAGTGGCCAGCCCTAGATTGGTCTGATGTCCAGGTTCCAAACTTGTGTCTAGCTGTGGAACCAGACGAACTGCAATGCGAGGTAAGTGATCCGGGAGGGACTGAGTACGACTCAGATCTCGAACCTGACCAGCAAGAAGTCATGGTCATTGGGCCAGATCGTGACTCTTCGCCCAAATCATCAACCCCCACCTCTTCAGGGGAGGAAGTGTGGGGTCCTGAATGGTCATCTGTTCCCCTCACTTTCGAATCAGCCAAAGAGCCATCTGAGGGCTCTGGCTTCAAAAAAAAAACGCCTGTTTAGGCAGCGACCGGAACTTTGGAACAAGTTGGGATCAATCATGGTCTGCAATGCCCGCTTGTTCAAAGTCCCGCGAATTTCGAAAAGCCAAAAAAATAAAAAACTTTCAAAAACCAAAAACATCTAGCATCTCAATTTCAGAAAAATCTCAAAAATCAAAAAATATTTCTTTCCCTGCATTCAATAGTGTGCCAAGTTCGTCTAAAGAGTCGCATGAGTTTGAAGTCGAATCATATGATTTCGACATCGAATTAGACTTTGAGCTCATGGGTCTGGACGAAGCTCGGGACGAGGAAGATGATGATCCAGCTCCCGAACTAGAGGATCTCCTCAAAAAGTTCGAATCTAAAGCCAATGTTGTAGCCGATGATTTCGAGATAGTAAACTTGGGGACGCCTGAGATCCCTAGGGAAGTACGCATTGGAAAATCGTTGCCACCTGAGATGAAACAGAAAATGATAGAGTTCCTAGCTCCAAGATTGTCCAACTTCGCGTTCTCATATGAAGACATGCCGGGGCTCGATGAAGAGCTCGTTGTACACCATCTGCCAACCAAGGCAGATATGAAGCCCGTGAAGCAAAAACTTCGAAGAATGAAGCCAGAATGGGCTCTGAAAGTCCGAGATGAAGTCATCAAGCAGTACAACGCGGGATTCTTGGTAGTCTCCAACTACCCTGAATGGCTCGCCAACATCGTGCCAGTACCAAAGAAGGACGGCAAGGTTCGAATGTGCATCGACTTCCGAGATCTCAACAAAGCCAGTCCAAAAGATGACTTCCCTTTGCCACATATCGACACTCTAGTCGACAACACTGCAGGATACAAGATCTTCTCATTCATGGACGGGTTCTCAGGTTACAATCAGATCAAGATGGCCGTCGAAGATCGCGAGAAGACATCGTTCATCACTCCCTGGGGAACCTTCTGTTACAGGGTAATGCCGTTCGGTCTGAAGAACGCAGGAGCAACATATCAGCGAGCAATGACAGCACTATTCCACGACATGATGAACAAAGAGCTCGAAGTATATGTGGACGACATGATCGTCAAATCTCGCACAATTGAAGGACACTTTGAAGATCTGAAGAAGTTATTCAACAGATTAGAAAAGTACAAGCTTCGCCTCAACCCTCAGAAATGTGTCTTCGGTGCAATGGGAGGTAAGCTCCTCGGCTTTATGGTGAGCGAGGATGGCATCAGGGTCGACGAGACCAAAACCAGAGCAATCATCGAGATGCCCCCTCCTAGAACAGAGAAAGAAATTCGTGGCTTCCTCGGCAGAATTCAATACATCAGTCGCTTCATCGCACAGCTCACACCTATCTGTGAGCCCATATTCAAGCTCCTTCGGAAGAACGTCCCAAAAGAATGGAATGACGATTGCCAAGTCGCCTTCAACCGCATCAAGAAATATCTCATGAATCCTCCAGTCCTAGTGCCTCCCACTCCTGGACGACCACTATTGTTATACATCTCGGTAGCAGCAGAAGCCATTGGCTGTGTCCTCGGCCAACACGACGAAACCGGGAAGAAAGAACAAGCAATATACTATTTGAGTCGAAAGTTCACCGACTACGAGACCAGGTATTCCCCGATCGAGAAGACTTGCCTCGCCCTAGTCTGGGCAACTCAGCGACTCCGTCAATACATGATTGCATTCCCTATTCTCCTTCTCGCTCACATGGATCCGCTCAAATACCTGTTCGAGAAACCGGCACTCACTGGAAGGATAGCTAAATGGCAGCTACTCTTGTCTGAGTTCGACATCACCTATGTCACTCAAAAGGCAATCAAGGGACAGGCCCTCGCCGATCATCTTGCGGCTCACTCTCTCCTGGACTATCAGCCGCTCAAGACATTCTTCCCTGATGAAGATCTCTTGCTCATTGAAGAGGAAGAAAAGAAGAAAAAAGATGAATGGACGTTATTCTTCGACGGCGCAGCAAATTCTAAAGGGAGTGGTATTGGAGCAATCCTCTACTCTCCAGATGATGTCCCTATTCCTATCTCGAGGCGCATCGCATTCGAGTGCACCAACAACATGGCAGAGTACGAAGCATGCATCGCTGGCTTAAGGGAAGCCATAATCTTGGGCGTCAAGAAGCTACGAGTATTTGGAGACTCACAGCTTATCATCAATCAGACCAATGGCGAATGGAAGACCAAAGACGAGAAGTTGATACCATATCATGTGTATCTTGACAATCTGATCGAAGAATTCAAGGAAATCACCTTCTCATACATGCCCAGAGCCAAGAACCAGTTTGCAGATGCTCTCGCCACGCTCGCATCAATGCTCGAGATCCCAAAAGGAGCTTCAGAATGGGAGCTCACAGTCGAAATTCAAGAAGAACCTGCTTTTTGCCTGCAAATAGAAGAAGCCGAAGCTGTCCCTGACAAACCCTGGTATGCCGACATCAAGCAATATCTCGAAACCCAGGAGTATCCAGAATCAGCAACAGCAACAGATCGCCGAACCATCCAACGTTTGGCCGGCCAGTTCACCATCAGTGGCGAAGTTCTCTACAAGCGATCCTATAATCACATCCTCCTCCGATGCGTCGATGAAACAGAAGCTGCAAAGATCATGAAAGAAATACACGAAGGAATCTGTGGCCCACACATGAATGGGCACATGATGGCAAAGAAGATTCTACGACTCGGCTACTACTGGCTCACCATGGAGACAGACTGTTGCAAGCACGTCAGAAAATGCTTCAAGTGTCAAGAGCATGCGAATCAAATCCATGCCCCATCATCAGAGTTATACAACCTGACCACCCCCTGGCCCTTCTCCATGTGGGGACTCGACATCATCGGCAAGATCAGTCCCAAAGCATCAAATGGTCACGAGTACATACTTGTGGCAGTCGACTACTTCACCAAGTGGGTAGAGGCAGCCTCATACACCACGATTGCAGCATCTCAGGTGATCAAATTCGTGAAGAACAACATCATATGCCGGTACGGAATCCCCAATGCTATCATCACAGATAATGGAACCCCGTTCGTCAACAAGAAGATGGATGACTTCCTCAGCAAGTTCAAGATCCAACGTCATCGATCAAGCCCCTACCGTCCCCAGATGAATGGTGGGGTAGAAGCCGCAAACAAGACAATCGTCAGGATACTCGAGAAGATGGTCGTGACCTATCGAGATTGGTCAGATATGCTCCCATATGCACTTTGGGCCTATCGAACGTCTGTACGGTCTGCTACGGGCGTTACTCCTTTCGAGCTTACTTATGGAATGGAAGCAGTTCTACCAGTCGAAGTGGAAATACCATCACTTCGGGTGTTATTAGAAAGCGGAATTGAAGAAGGAGAATGGCAACGGGCCAGATTCGATCAGTTGCAGCTAGCAGATGAAAAGCGCATGCGTGCACTAAGTCATTCACAATGTTATCAGAAAAGGATCGCTCGGGCTTACAACAAGAGAGTCCGGAAAAGAAGTTTCAAGGTAGGCGACATGGTCATGAAGAAGATTCTACCGTCGCACCTTCCAGATCCCAGAGGAAAGTTCAAACCCTCGTGGGACGGGCCGCTGATCGTCAGAGAAGTACTTCCCGGAGGCGCCCTCAGACTCACCAGCATGAGAGGGGTGGATCTTCCTGAGCCAACCAACGCCGACAACGTGAAAATCTTTCACGGGTAAGTCATTCTGACCTTATCAAGAGTTACTTTAATAGAGCTGAAGTCAAGAGGTCGAAGCTAAGACCTCTGAGAAATCATTCCCGTCCACCAACAAGTGTTTCAAATAAGGGGACTCCAAAAGAGAAAAATACAAAAAAAAAGAGGGGGGATTCAAAAAGAGACAAAAAAAAAGAGAGAGAAAAAGAATGCAAAAGAAAAAGAAAAAGAAAAGAAAAGAAGAAAAGAGAAAGAAAAGGGAAGCCAAAGCAAGGCACCCAAGAAAAAAATCAACCCAAGAAGAAACACAGTCATCCATCCATCCATCTCAGAGGGGTCTTTAGCAAAGACCGACAGCTCTATTATCGTAACTCAGGATAAGGGCTGAAAGACTGCCATCGGCCGGCAACGACGGATTCCCGACCTCTAGCCGCCGCAGTTATCCAGAGATCCAGAAAGAAAAAAAAAAAGGAAAAAAGAAAATGTGTGCCTAAACAAAGAGGGCGGAGTGAAAACCCGAAAGGGCGCTCCGAGTAAAAACAGTGGGCATACAGCGGACTTGGTGAAAACCTGAAAGGGCGCCAAGGGTAAAAACAGCACAGCTGCCAAGGGGCAGGCAAGACCAAATACCCGGGACGTGGTGAAAACCTGAAAGGGCGCCACGGGCAAAAATGACGGAAAAAAGCCGGCTGTGGTGAAAACTCGAAAGAGCACTATAGGCAAAAATGGCTCAAAATGAAAAAAAAAAAAAAAAAAAAGAAAAGAAAAAATAAAAGTGCAGGTACCAAGAAAGCAGACAGTCCAGATCGGTTCAAGCAGTGAAAGTGCAAGAGCAAGAAGAAGCGCAGTCAGGAGCGAAGAACTCTACAGACTCTGACAATCTCAGGAAGCAAGAGTTTCCGTTGCCTACATCTCTAGGGAACCAAAGGATCAAGCAAGTCAAATCTCGAGATATCGGTCAAATCATTGACCGAGCCCCAGTTCTGATTCCTATATCCCGACACAAAATCCAGACACACTCACAAGACAACTCATGGCACAGTAGATTTTCAAACAGTTTTTTCTCTTTTCAATTAAATGCATTATATTTCTCTTACACATATCATCTTTTTCAAAAATACAAAAAAATGCATCATCATCAATCATATATGCAAAAATCAGTGTGCAGGTGGCCAACACAATCAATCTCTACCCTCCTCCTCGGCCACATCAGGTGAGTCCTCTGACTCATAAAAAGATAGTCTCGCTCTCAACCTGCTCACCTCCATACGCAGGTAATGCGCCTCATCGCGCTCAAGGGTACGGATCGCTGTCTCCTCATCAGACAATCTCTGATCGGCAGCCAATCTCCTCGACATCATCTCGCAATGATACCGAAGTGCAGAGATCTCAGACAGCAGATGGCCATGAGTGGCCAAAAGGAAGCCAGGATCGACAAAAGGGCGCTCCTCAAAAGGTTCATATGAACCAGATGAAGAGCCAGCATCTCCAAGAATATCCTGCTCATCCTCATCAGCAGTCTGGTGCCAACAAGGGATACGTCGATACAAAGACTGCTCCGCAACCCAGTACTGATATGGGGCGGTCGCCATCGGAAAAGTCCGCAGCTCAAATCCCAACAAATCAGCTGTCAAATAACTCGCCCAAGAACAATCAATCCGGGTCCTGAAGTCAGAGGATCTAGGTGGAAGTGCCCGACGCCCGATACCCGTAAAAGCGAAAAGAGGAACATCCTGCTCATACCCAAACTGCCGCAGGAACCGAATGGGATGGTAAGAGAAGAAAGATCGAAAGCCTACCAACATCAGAGGAAGGCGGTGTGCATCGCAAAGCACTGGAGGAAGTGAAAGCCAAGATGACTCCCAACGAACATTCCAGTCACGAAGTTCAGCGAACATCCTGCGATACAGGGGCTCGCTCATCCTAGCCGTATGCGGAAGGAACTCCAGGATATAACGCATGATGTCAGAGCTAGGGATGCCAGGAAGAGGTACAGAAACAGTCAGAGAAAGGCGCTCCCATAGCCAGACCTGATCACAGAAAACGAAAGAAGTTCAGCTAAAGCAAAGCAATCCCCAACAAAGCAAGAAAAAAAAAGGTGTAGAAAGAATACTTGCAGGAAGGCACAGCAGCCGCGAAGAACACGAGTACGACCAAGGGCGCAGTCAGTCAGCCCATCAAATAGCTCGGCCAAAATGAGAGAAATGATCCCCTGCCGACGGACAGCTCGGCTCATCACCTCGAAAAGCAAAGGAGTCTGGGACCTGCGCCATCCCGAGAACAGCACCTCAGCAATCAAGCAAAACATCAGTGCGTTCCGAGCAAAGGTAGAACCAGCCGTACTCTGGGGACCCGAAAAAAGATCATACAGCAGGTCCAAAGAGAACACTACAGCATCCTGGCCACTAGCTGCAGGCCGAACAAGATAGGGGATCCCAAACCAGTTCTGCGGTGTAGCAGTCTTCGGCGATGTCTTCGGCGAGAAGTACTGAGCATAATCCCAGGGTAAGCCTGTCAAGCGTGCAAGCTCCTCCAAAGAAGGCCCCATCTCCATATCGTTGAACGCAAACAAGTTCAACGAAGGGACCCAGTCAATCAAGGCAGCTCCGAGCATCCTCCAGTTAATGTCAACTCTAGCCATATGAATCAGACTGCCAAAGCCATAAGACTCCAAATCTCGAATCTCATAAGCTGACAAGCTATCAAGCCAAGCAAGCAGTCGTGGCGAGCAGGAAGAATGAGGAAGCAGCTGACAAGACCCCACCGGTATCCCCTCCAGCACAAAAGGCCCAGAAATCGAGGACAACTCGTCAAGGATCGGAAGGTCAACAGGCGAAGGAGAAGGAAAAGCTGGAACCTCTGCCGACTCGACAACCCCTGATCGGCCCTCAGTGGCGGCTATGTCTGATATAGTCGCATCGCCATCTGAAACTGTCATAATCTCAGCTGCATGAGAAGACTCGCCCACCTCATGAACAGAATGCGCAAAGGGCCAATGACCAAAGGAAGGACAATGCTCCCAACCAAAAGGACTATCAGTGAAGATCACACCGCACATCGTGGCATCCTGACCAATCTGACCGTCAAAGAATACATCTGAACCATCCAAAAGGGTCTCGGTTACCCCGATCGAAGAATCAGCTGCCAGATCCGGACCTGCGGCCCTCTCCAGTAGGAGATCATGAATCCAATCATCATCCCGGCCGATCAAAGGGATCATCGAGGCATCCACACCGTCCATCATCAAGGGGACATCATCAATGATCACATCAAGTCCACCCAAACAAGTGTGCCGCACATCCTGGCCCTCATCTAGAGCATCCAAACCATCAAAGGTACCATCTGAGCCATCCATACCATCCAGACATGAGATCAGCCCATCTATGTCCCTCATAGTCCCATCATCACCGTCCATCACATCATCCATGGGACCCACACTCAAGGGATGCATAGCCTCACCTATGTCCCATCCCATCATCTCATCCATACCATCCATTTCTCCCATAATCAATGTCCCATTCAAACCTGGAAATCCAGCCATCCCACCATTAATGGAGCTATTCAAAGCTTCATCAACCACCATCCCTAGCCCCTCATCAATGCTTCCATTCAATGCCCCATCTCCCCCATCCATTAAAGACATCTCCCCATTATCAAAGCTCAATTGAAAATCTGAAGTGTGGGACCCACCTTGGACAGCCCCCAAATCTCCACCATCCATTGCCCAAGAAAGGATAAACCAAGATGAAGACAAGATGATGAGGAAAGAAGAGACAAGAAGAATATTCATGGCTGGAATCAAACTCGCCCGTGCAAAGCAGATGGAGACAGGGACAGTGGACAACAGAGGATGTCCGAACCAGGGCCAGCCTAGGCCGCTCAAGAGGCGAGCCTTGGGCGGCCTGCCCTGGGCCGCCCGTACGGACGCAGATCCCCTCTCTCCGCGGGATTGGCTCCGGGGCTTTTGGTAGGTGAGGCTGACAGTCCACGTCAGCAGATGGCGCTCCCTGGGCCGCCCAAGGCTCCGGTCCACTCCAGATTTTGACTGAGGCTGATCAAGATCATATAAAAGGTGCCCCACCGGTCCAATCACGGAGCAATGCGGCCAGAACATGGCTGATCAAGTCAAAAAGAAGGAAAGTTGATCAAGTGGGGGCCACAAGCAATCCAAGCCGTTCAAAGACCAGATCATCATGATCTAAACCATTGAAGGACCTACATGAGCCACCAAACAGCAAGATCAAAGGACTGATCATCAAAAGAAGGGCCAGAATCCAAGATCTAACCATCAAGTGGGCCCACAAAGCCAAATCAAGCGATCAGAAGGGTTCAAGCCATCATCCACACCATGAGAAGCCTTCTTAGTCTCACAAATCATCAAAAGAGGTGCCCCAAAGTAAAGCTAAGGTCTCAAGTGGGCCCACAGGGCCGAATCTATCAATCTGAACCATTCAAGGGCTAAATCATCAGGATCCAAACCATTGGAAGGGTTACACAAGTCAGAAAGCAGCAAGATCAAAGGCATGATCATCAAGAGAGAAGGCCAGAATCCAAGATCCGATCATCAAATGGCCTGCAGGGCCAAATCAAGCAATTCAGACCACTCAAATCACAGTCAGCCCCGTCAAAAGCAAAAAAAAAAAGCAAGGTAAGTATGCCCAACCCCAAAAACTGGGTCCGAAGACCTTAAACTACGTCGGGATCAACATCCCGAGGGATTTTTAATAAAAATGGGTATCGATCTCGACCATCAAAATCAGAATCGATGACCCGAAATATTTTTCAAAAAAGAAAACAAAAAAATGCCTCTCCTCTTTTAAAGTTTTGGGTCCGAAGACCTTAAGCTACGTCGGGATTAACGTCCCGAGAGATTTTTAATAAAAACCAACATCGATCCCAGCCTTTCAGGCCAAGATCTGATGATCTGGATCATTTCAAAAAAACAAAAAATGTGTTTGCCCCCCCCCCCCCCCCTTTTACTAAGTCTGGGTCCGAAGACCTTAAACTACGTCGGGATCGACATCCCGAGAGATTTTCAATAAAAGCCGGCGTCGGTCTTGTTTGCTCAAGATCAATGACTCCGGACATTTTCAAAAATCATAAAAATATATTACCAGCCCCGCTTTTAAAGTTTTGGTCCGAAGACCTTAAACTACGTCGGGATCGACATCCCGAGAGATTTTCAATAAAAACCGGCATCAGTCTGGATTGTCCATCCGCTGACACCGGACATTTTTTCAAATATATATATATATATATATATATATATATATATATATATATATATATATATATATATATATATGTTTGCCCCTCTTTTGTACAGTTTCATGGTCCGAAGACCTTAAACTACACTGGGATTAATTTCTCGGGGGACCTTTCTCGCTTTCAACTAAAAACCGGCATCGGCCTCGACCGTTGGGATCATGGTTCGATAACCCGGATCATCTCAAAAATACCAAAAATATTTTAAAGCTTTCCATAAAAACCAGTGTCAATCTCGATTACTCGAGTTGAAGTCTGGAACTTTTTCAAAATAGAAAAAAATATATACAATATAAAACAAAAAAAATTTCATCACCAGTTTTGATCCACCAATTTATCCCCAGTGGTCCGAAGACCTAAAACTACACTGGGATTAACTTCTCGGGGGCTTTCTTTCCTAACCTGTTCCAGACATGGCTGACACTTGATCGTACGGGTGTCTGGAATCTTTTAAACAGGTAAAGGCTGAGGCGGGCAGAACTCCGCAATCCTGTTCGTGTTGAACGCACCGTGATAGACAACCTTGAGTTGGAAGTCGCTGTTGAAGCTGACGGATGTTCCCTGTTCCTAGAACTCATGAAGGGAATTAAGGCTGTTGGGAGGTGAAGCTCACCCTCACGGAATTGTGAGCAACGTAAGACCCCAAACTGGATTGACTAAGGGAAATGTGAGGATGTGGCTCATCTTGTGGCTGAAGGAGTCCGTCGGACGATACGTGGTCTATGTGCATTGCACATGAGGAACAAGCAACTTTGTGGGCGTGTTGACTGAAAACCCTCAAAATTCCCTCATCCGAAGATGTAAAACTACGGCACTTAACTATGTGAGACTCGTCTTGCTCGCTGACGTAAAATGGATCGGGTGCCTTACCAGCAGTGGAAGCTGGAAGTGGATGGAAATTCCATATCTTTTCCCTGCATTTCAGAAAAATCACAAAATACAAAAACATTGCAAAATCATCTCTTCAAAAATCACAAAAAATATTTCCATCAAATATCTGCAAAAATCACAAAAATATTTCCCTTGCTTTCAATCAAAATATTTCAAAAATCACAAAAATATTTCCTGTGTTTTCAATAACCAATCTCTATCCTGATCGCTCAGGTAAAGATTCGGACCACATATCTACAAAAAAATCACAAAAATTAGCATCCCCAGCACTACAATTCAGGAGTCTTGAACTCCGCTCACTTCACAGTATGGGATGACGGATCCAATCGCCCGCAAATTGGAATCTTGACCGAAACGGGCAACCAAACACCATCTCAATCACATGTATGCCCAGAATAACATCTTGAAGTCGGATGATATCCTCGTACATTCTCATTAGCAAAGAAACAGCATCTTGGGACGATGGACCTGATCGACCACGGGTCGGGATCTTGACCAATCCGCTGTCCAAATCTCCGTATCAAAAAGAAAAATCCCCAAGGGAAGAACAACCCTACAAGCAATAAGCTCAAAGTTCTCTACACCCATAGCAAAAGCAAAATCATCAAACTGAAAGAGAATGAGCCAAAGCCATGCATTCATCATGCATCTCCATGCATCAGCATCCATCGCATCAATCATCATGTTTACCTGCTTTCAAAATAAAAGTCGGTTAGCTAAAGACCCCACAGGCATCCCTAGTGGAGGCACATGCGAACCAGATTTTCATTTCAAAAAGATAAAAAATATTTCTATTTGCAAATAAAAACCCCACGGAGTATCACTCCCCAGAGTGGGTATCTTTTCAAAAACCCAAAAATATTTTCTCAGTAGAGCGTTCTGCCTCCAACACACCAGGAGATCTTCCATATCTCTGGGTAGGAGCCAACGCAAAAATCAAATAAGATCCAATGTCTCGCGGTTTCCCCGGAGATCATCGGATCCAATGCACTCAAAGTACGGTCGAACCGAACTCCAGTGTCAGTGCGGTCGTACCACATGCCAAGATACAAAAAAGATGAAAGCCAAAAGACTCGGTCACAGAAACCTTTTGAACAGGTGGAAACGATGAATTGTAACCCAAGTATCCAAATCAGCAGATTGGGTGGAAAGAGTTCACCCGCACATACTTAGGCGTGGATGCCTGAAGTACCTTGACTGAGTCCAAGTCGGCGTAGTAGAATCCCGTAAGACTATCGGACGCAGGGCGTCTAACCACTTTGACAGTCAAGCGAAACAAGTACTCCTGGAGTGATCTGGGAAAACATCAAACATCACACAATCAGTCTCAGGGTCAGCATCCTCGTAAGACTAACGGACGCAGAGGCTCTGTTGTACCTTTCCGATGTTAGTACCGATCGGGAATGGAAGGGTTGCGATTGGGTACCCAGGTTGCAGCAAACTGCAGGGACAATCGCAACGTTTTCTCCGAACTCTCACGGTATGTGCGAGTTATCAACTTCCAGACAATCAACTGACTCAGATACAAAGGACAACAAAGATTCCAGACCACAATCAAGGAAAGAATGAATTGCAAACTAAGCACCGAAACCAGCAGATCGGGTGGAAAAGCCCACCCGCACATACCTAGGCGTGGATGCCTGAAGTACCTTGACTGAGTCCAAGTCGGCGTAGTAGAATCCCGTAAGACTATCGGACGCAGGGCGTCTAACCACTTTGACAGTCAAGCGAAACAAGTACTCCTGGAGTGATCTGGGAAAACATCAAACATACAATCAATCACAGGGTCAGTAACCTCGTAAGACTGTCGACGCAGAGGCTCTGCTGTACCTTTCCGATGTTAGTACCGGTCGGGAATGGAAGGGTTGCGATTGGGTACCCAGGTTGCAGCAAACTGCAGGGACAATCGCAACGTTTTCTCCAAACTCTCGCGGTATGTGCAAGTGAGCGATCTCCAAACGATCAACTGGCACAGATGCAAAAGCAAGCAAAGATTTCAGACCATGATCTATGAATGACCGGGTCAGAAGTGGGGTGTCCACTCGCTTTGGCATTCGGTTGCACGCAACCTCTGCCAAAGAGGGGCATCTGTAGACACCCCACCTTCGGCTACACTGTTGGTAGAGATAGCTGGTTGAACGGAGGACCATACCCCCAAATCCCAAGTCCAAACTCAGCCAAACTCACCCTTGTAAGCCCCATTCCATAGCCCAGTTCAAGCCTGAACCCAGTCATCCCAGTCTTAAACACCACCCTGAAAAACCCCCCATAAAAAAGTCCAGTAAAAAAATCCCAAAAAAAAGTCAAACTCACTGAATCAACTCGCTGAGTTAACCCACTGAGTCAACCCGTCGAGTCAACCCGTCGAGTCAAAACACCGAGTCAACCCGTCGAGTCAACCCGTCGAGTCAAACCACCGAGTCGACCCGCTGAGTCAACTCACTGAGTCGACCAGCGAGTCCAACAGCAGCCCCGAGGGAACGGCCGTACTCGCTGGAAACCGAGGAGCGGCCGTACGGGCGGCCCATGGCAGGCCGCCCGGACAAAATTACGCAATCTGCCATTGTCCGCTGCTATAAATACCCCCCTCCCCTTCTCATTTCAACAGACCACTCGGCCAGAGAGAGCCCGTCCGTCTGAGTCACCCTCCTTCATCCTTTAGCCCATTCCTTCACCAAGGAGAGCCCGAGTGAGGAGAGTCTAGCCCTGGTCCAGCCCAGCCTGACCACTGGTCCGAGCCTCCCAAGCCACCCAAGTCTTGATCCAGCCATTCGAAGCTAACCCTTGCGACACCTCCGTCCATCCAGCTACTCTATTCCAGCATCATCTCATTTGCATCTAGCATAAGTGCAACATTTACTTTCCTTCCAACCCCCCTGCTTCACTACGAGCACCTTGATTACTCAAGCACACATGCATATGTCTTTATATTAAGCACCTGTCAGTTCGAGCGTATGCTCTGGGCTTGCCTGTTGTTGGAACCTGCCCATCAGAAACTCTTACTGTTCAGACCTGCATTCACGCTTCACCATAAAACACCTTGATCATTCAAGCACACTGCATACGTCTTACATTAAGCACCTGTCAGTTCGAGCGTACGCTCTGGGCTTGCCTGTTGTTGGAACCTGCCCATCAGAAACTCTTACTGTTCAGACCCGCATTCGTGCATCATGTCATTCATGAGAATATACGAGGATTAAATTAGACTTTCAAGTATTCGATCGATTCTGTGAAGTAGAGACCGTACTTCGGTACGGGCAGTGTGTGGGGTGCTTAACCTCTTCCCACCCTGTAACCGTGATCCCTTACCTTGAATCTCTGACCGCAGATCAACAGGAGTCATTTCAGAGGAAAGGATCTTCAGATCCCCTTCTCTAACGTTTCTACGGGGTCTAGCCGACTGTAGATTCGAAGTAATTGGCTAGTGGCGACTCTGGTCTTATATAAATTCACTTAAACACATCCAGCTCAATACGACAACCAAACGAAGCCCTCGAGAACGAGGCAAGCCAGTGGCACAAACGGCGATTTCGCACTCACGCATCCTCATCTCCTTCTTTTCCGAAAGGAAAGGGGAAGGGAGAAGAACGTCGTGTGGGAGCGCGGGAAAATCGGTGAGGGTCCACAATATATAAATTGTTTAAGTTTGGACACTAAATTTTCTCAATCATCTAAAGAGAAACCTTCGAGATGTTTCATGTAAAATTCTTCTTCTACATTCTCATTTAAAGGCATCATTTTTATAACTATCATATATAGTTTTAGGTTAAAATGAGACACAATGCCATAATTATTGTAAGTTAATCATTTTCAGATATATAAATAAAAGACATTTAATTTATTAATAAAAGAGATAACAAATTCACACAATGTACATCATGTAAGTTAACTTTATACTTGACCCCAAAGAATTAGATTTGACCACCTTGTCCGCTTTCATACATTAATTCTCATATCTATGGAATGTGATTAGGATACTTTTTATATTTGTGAAGTCTTTGAGTGTAACTCAAACCACATTCATGAGATTAAATATGCTTGAGTCATGAATGACTTCACAAACATTTATTATGCATAATAAAGGAATAATTTACCAAAACCATTAGATGATCAAGTATCTTACTACACATTATGAACCGTTGGATGTGTTCAATACAATATCATTAAGCTATACATCAAGTTTAACTCAATCTAATCTTAAATAAATAAGATTTGTTCAAAATAATTTCAATAGTATAGATTTGATCATAGACAGGTTAAGACCCCAAAGATTATATCTATTCAATTCAGTCTCTTCGTCACATCAATTAATGCCTCAATATGAAATTTGGGATCAAATATATCTCTAGCAAGTAAGTTATTTATTGTTTGATGAAGTTTCGATGCTTTTGTATATATTTATATTATAGATTAATTGGATATTCATACATCATAGTGTCCAGTGTTAGATTATCCATATATCAACCATATAATATGATAAAGCATGTAATAATATGATTAACGAAAAATTCAATTTTAGCAGTCGAGATCGCATGATCATGTAGCCACACCCAACTAGGTAAGACCATACACTGCCCCAAGTGATTGGACATGTGGTGTTACCTCCCACCATCCATGAGCGGGCCCGACATATCCTACATGGGTAGATGTCCAATCAACTTCCAACACAAGGTGGATCATCATATTACATCAAATGATAGGTGATCATGATATAAAAAAAAAAAAAAAAAAAAAAGAGGGACAAAAAATGAGACATGAAAATTTAATTAGTAATTTTTAAAATTTTTATACTTAAAATTTATATATATTGACAACTTTCGATTTAATGGGATTTGAGAATTTCTAAAATTGGAAAGTTATATGGGTTTAGAAAATAAGTATATATTATGAAGGGAGAAAAGGAAAAGAAAAGAAAAAAACGGAGAGAGTGTAACGTCACACCGTCCCTCTCTCATACCACTGCACGCCCCTTGTGCACATTATCCCTAGGTAGCCATATGGTTGGTCAAGTCATGGGCCTCATATGGTCCACATCCTCAATCCTAGCTATAGCTGGACAACAAGCCGAGTTGAATCAAGCTAGGCTTGGCTTGTGTGCAGCTTGGTCCCAGGAAACCCCAGCTTGTGTGTGGCTTGGTCTTGGAATCAATCTAGACTTTATGGTTGACTTGACTTAATCTAGCTATCAAGCTGAGTTAACGCTGTATTCGAGTTTGAGCTTCAGTCGAGTTAAGAGTCAAGTCAAGTTAATCACTAATTAATCAACACTAATTAGCTTCATTCATGCTTCCACTGATAAGGAGTTGAACAAAGGTGGGTGGTGCTGATGAGGAGGAGGAGGTGATGAGTTTGAGATGGGACCGCCGCCATGGCAGGAAGAATTAAAAAAGACGAAAATCGATTCGAAGCGGGAGTCGTATTCTTCATCGGTGCCGTTGGATGATTGCATGCTCCCACTATTACCAGAACTCCTGGCCAGAGAGAGAGAGAGAGAGAGAGAGAGAGAGAGAGAGAGAGAGAGAGACCTGGTCCTGGAGTCGCCAGACGGCAAATAGATGGGAAGTGCGGCGGCTGGTAGGGTGCAGGCGTGAGGAGTGCGGTCGGGAGGTGAAAGTTAAAACAAAAAAAAAGAGAAATGAAAGTGAAATAGGGTTAGGGTTGCTTTTTAACATTTTATATTATATATATTTTTTATATTATAAATATATAATATATATTATATAGTTAATATAATATATTTATTATTATCAAGCCAAGCCGAATCAAGTTGAGCCTAACAGAAGCTAAGCTGAACTTTGAGTTAAGTCAAGTTGAGCTTTGTTGGGCTTGAGTGCGGCTTGAAACTCCAATCATGCTGGAATTTTATCTTGGCTTGACTTGAAAAGGGGCTTCAAGTCAAGCCAAATCAAGCCCAAACGAGCCGAATCAAGCCGAGCTATCAAGTTGGCTTAGCTTGTATCCAGCTCTAATCCTAACAGTCCATCGTTATGCTTTCCTCCCCATTTTTTCACCGATATGCATCTCTATACAATATTCCCACTAGACATCCTCCAACTCATCTAATGTTTAATAATAAAGAACTTAGATATACAACGTTAAATCAATATCTTGGTTAATTCAAGCCTTATATGACGCTGGACAATTTGTAATATAATAAAAATATAAAATTTCACAACTTTACAACTCGAAATAGTGAAAAATGACCATCACTTATAAACCATACATAAAGTGAATTTTATATAATCATCAAATCAAAGTCATCTACTAAATCATCACCTACAAATCATTGCATACACATAAGCCATGCATATCCGCTAAATCATCACCCATAAATCATTGTATACATAAAAGATATGAACATCCAAATTATCATACTTTTATTTTTCACAGTTGGCAATATAGTAAAATTGAAACTGACAAATATCTCAATCTATAAGCCCATTCGTGCTAAAATTTTAAATATGTATCCATCATTATAAGTAGGATAATTTATATAGTCATCATTTCGAATGGGTGTACCATTGTTATAATAGAAAAAGTAGAAATATATAATAATCCAGTGATAAGGTTCCTCTAATACTACTCTGACGAATTTTGTATAAATGCATTGAAAATTAAAAGTTTTTAAAAAATTCAACTTTAATTATTATAGGATCCATTTTTAAATCAGCTCATATTTCTCAATAAATAAAAATTTACTTTTTATTATACTTGAACTAGAAACTGTTGATCAATATCATGTTGGTGTTTGAACATAGGAGTCTCTCCTCGATTTATCTCAAGTGAGGAGAGTAGAGAACCATGGTCAGAATTTTGATTAGGGCCAGTGATGAGGACACAAGACCATTTCAAGTGTACCAACGAAGAAAGCACCACCCACAAGTACCATCCTTGCGAATAGGTGACTATTGAGGAGCTGAAGACCCTCCACACGTGATTAGACACATAAAAGACCCCATCCAGGGAGGGCACATGTGAAGGAAGAATGAAGAAACGGACTGAAGAGCTGAAGACTTCGGGCGCCCATCGAGCACCCGACCATTGCCTGCGGGCGCCCGAGTTTAGCCTTTCGAGCACCCGAAACTCTCTGGACGTTTTTGGACGTCTTCGGGCGCCCGACCGAGCGTCCGAACTTTCGCGCACTTTTGTTTATTTACGCGTTTTTGCTTAGTTTTAGGGGTACTTTGGACTTTTTACGTGCTTTATTTGTTTATTTAAGTGGGCTAGGCCCTAAACATGAAAATTAACTTTGATATTGATTAATGAAAGCCTCTTTGAGCTTCTTCCTGCCTTCTCTCTCTCTCTCTCATGGTGATTCTTCTCTTCTCCCTGATCTTCTTCTTCTGATTTCTTCTTGTGCCCCTCCAGATTCTTCCAGGTAATCATTTTCCTCTTTCTATATTCTATTTTGCCAAGCCTTCTTCGATCAAAACTTTGGGAATCAAAATAAACCCTAAATCCCCAAATTCCCAAGTCACTAATCTGAGAAACTTCCTGATTCTTCGGACTAGTGATTTTCATTGATTGATTGAGTAAAGCCATGCAAGGTCAGGAGGTTCCATCCCTCGCCGGATCCAACCTATGCACTAATTGAATCCCATACTCCATGGTTGTGATGATGGCCAGTCCCATTGCTTGTTTCCTTATGATTTCTTTAGTTTATGATGATTGATGCTAGATTTCACTATTATTATTGCTTTTACTTCCGCTGGATAATCGTGTTCATGAGCATGCATCATATTTAGGGCTGTCCTGCATCAAATTTGGTATCAAAGAATAGGCTTGCATGGCTTTGTCTAGATCGAGTTATCAAAAAAAAATTAGGGTTTTGATTTTTAGGTTTGTTTTAGGAAAGTTCCAGATTTAGAAAGTTTTCAATTTTAGAAACTTTCCAACTTTAGAAAGTTTCCTAATTTGGAAAATTTTCAGATTTGAATCGTTTTCTGTTTTAGTTTAATTGCGTCAGTTCATATTAGTTTTGCATTCATCGCATTCATCTTGTGAGTCAAAAGACCTAGTGTCTAGTTGGGTAGAGTTTTGGTTCAAATCTTATTTGTATGCCCACAAGAAGAGGTAGAGGTTTCGGACTTCAACCTATCATGAGTAACGAGCAATTATGTGAGCAACTTGCTCAATTGATACAAAAGATAACCGCCCTAGAGGCAAGTCACAAGCGTGATTTTTCCCGCCTTGAGAACCAGATCACCACTACCAGGACCAAAGTCGAGCAACTAGAGGCGTCCCAAAAGGAAAATCCCGCTGTTGGGGATGATGCGCACTCCCAAGTGGGAGGAATCATAGAGGAACGCACTGCCACACGTGGAGGTAGTGAAGATGGAGATCGTGGTAACGGTCGTTGTGTTGTGCGAGAGGCACGAACCACATATGATCATCAAGACCACTATGATCCAGATGAGCGTGCGATGAAGAGTGTTAGAGTCGAGGCCTCGAGTTTTGATGGGCGCTTGGACCCCAAGGCATTCCTTGACTGGGTTGCTGACATGGACCACTACTTTGAGTGGTATGGCATGTCAGAAAACCGTCAAATGCGGTTTGCTAAGATAAAGCTTGTGGGTCAAGCCAAGCTCTTTTGGACCAACACCGAGCGTAGGATAGAAAGAGTTGGTAAATCCCCTATCACACATTGGTATGAGATGAAAGAGAAGTTGAGGGAGAAGTACCTTCCTCTCTCATACCGTCAGAAGCTCCTTGACCAATGGCAATCCTTACGCCAAGGGTCAATGTCTGCCGCTGACTACATCGCTAAATTTGAAGAATATGTGATGCGATATGATATCCAAGAAGACCCTCTAGTAACGCTCTCGCGTTTCAAAACGAGCCTTCGTACGAATCTTTAGAACAAGCTTATGACTCGGCCCTTGACGGGCTTGGATGAAGCATATCAAGTCGTGCAAGAGTTAGAGTAATATCTAAATACTCCTGTCATCCGTCATTTCGAGTCCCGAGACTCCAGTGCTAGATCTAGTTCCCAGGGGACTAGACCTAATGTTGGTAGTCAACCTAGGGCACAGGCGACCATTCCGCCTAGGCCTAGGGAGGACAAGGGCAAAGGGGTTCTTGGTGCCGGTCCTAGCAATATGAGCCAAGTGAGGTGTTATGAGTGTGGCAATCTGGGCCACATGGCTAATCAGTGTCCTACGAAGAGCCGTAGGAAAGCCTTAGTTATAGGCGAGTCCCACGAGGGTGGAGATGATCAAGGTGATTATGAAGTTGAAGAGTATCACCCTGAAGGAGGACTTACTGATGATGAAGAGTTAGATGGAGAAGCAACGCTTGCAGTAGTCAGGCGTGTGCTACCTCAGTCTAGGAGTAGTGCTGACTGGCGTCGAAGTACTATCTTCTACACTATTGCCAAGTGTGGTGAAAAGAATTGCAAGGTGATAGTGGACAGTGGAAGTTGTTAGAATGTGATTTCCACTAACACCTTAGAGCGCTTGAAACTGAAACCCACACCTCATCCAGACCCATATAAAGTTTCTTGGGTTGACAAGACATCCCTACCTGTCACCCATCAATGTCTAGTCCCCATCGAGTTTGGGTCATACAAAGAGTCCCTATGGTGTGATATTTTACCTATGGATGTGGGACATGTTATCCTAGGTAGAACGTGGCTATTGGATAATGATGTCACGATCTTTGGCCGTTCCAATGCGTGTACCTTCATGCATAACGGTAAAAAGATCAAACTTAACCCTATGCCACCTGAGAGCACACTAGGGAAGAAAAAGGATGAGAAGGCAAGTGAGCCTAAAGGAGTGGGGAAATCCAAACCTAAGTCTCTACATATAATCAATACAAGAGAGTTTGAAAAAGAGACTAAGGAGGATTCTGTGGAGTATGCCCTTGTGGCTAGAGAGATTACACCTAAGGTTCCATTAGAATTGCCCCGTGAGGTGACTTCGGTCCTGAAGGAATACAGTGATGTATTTCCTACAGACTTACCGAATGAGTTGCCACCCATGAGGGACATACAGCATGCCATTGATCTTGTCCCAGGCTCTACTCTACCGAACCTTCCTCACTACAGGATGAACCCTGCAAAACATGCAAAATTGAAGAGGCAAGTTGATGAGTTTCTGCAAAAAGGTTTCATCCAAGAGAGTATGAGCCCGTGGGCCGTGCCTGCATTGTTGACTCCAAAGAAAGACGGCACGTGGCGCATGTGTGTGGATAGCCGTGCCATAAACAAAATTACTGTCAAGTACAGGTTCCCCATACCTAGACTTGATAACATGCTTGACTGATGTCCAGGTCCACTATATTCTCTAAGATATACCTCAAGAGTGGATATCACCAAATTCGTACACGAATGGAAAACTGCATTTAAAACAAAAGATGGGTTGTATGAGTGGTTGGTCATGCCCTTCAGTTTGACTAATGCACCCAGTACGTTCATGCGGGTGATGACACAAGCTTTGAGGCCGTTCATGGAAAAGTTCCTAGTGATGTACTTTGACGACATTCTTATTTACAGTACCACTAAGGAATCACACCTTGAACATTTAAAGAAGGTTTGTAGCATCCTTAGGAAGGAAAAGTTGTACGTTAATCTTAAGAAATGCGCATTCATGTCTAGCTAAGTTGTGTTCTTAGGATTTATAGTGTCATCTGAAGGGATGCGTGCAGACCCTGAAAAGGTCAGGGCCATAGTTGAGTGGCCAGAACCGAGGAACATTCATGAAGTACGAAGCTTTCACGGCCTAGCGACTTTTTATCGTTCTATGCGGTAGTGCAATCCCTGAGACATTGGCGTTACTATCTCCTACTGCAAGAATTCGTCTTGTTTTCTGACCATGAGGCTTTGAGATATTTGCATTCTCAGAAGAAACTCAACCCAAGGCATGCCAAGTGGGTAGTGTTTCTTCAGGAGTATTCGTTTGTTTTGAAACACAAAGCCGGGGTTGAAAACAAACCAGCAGATGCCCTTAGTAGAAGAGTGGCGTTGCTCAACTCCTTGAGTGTAGAGGTAGTCGGGTTTGAGCAACTGAAAGATGAATACCCCACATGTCCTGATTTTGGGGTACTTACGCGTCGCTCTCTAGTGACCAATGTATGATGGGTGAATATGCTCTTAAAGATGGCTTCCTTTTCAAGGGAGACAGACTTTGTATTCCCCGTATGTCCCTTCGTGAATTCCTCATCTGAGAGCTTCATTCAGGAGGAATAGCTGGCCATTTTAGTCATGACAAGACCATTGCCCTTGTGGAAGATCGTTTCTATTGGCCAAGTCTCAAGCGAGACGTAGCCAAAGTTTTAGGACAGTGTCGTACATGTCAACTGGCAAAGCAGAGAAAAAAAAATACCGGGCTATATACGCCATTGCCAGTACCACATGCTCCGTGGCAGGACATTAGTATGGACTTCGTGCTTAGGCTTCCCAAGACAATCAAAAAGCATGATTCCATTTTTGTTGTGGTGGACCGTTTTTCTAAAATGGCGCATTTCCTCTCATGTTCGAAAACGTCGGATGCGTCTCATGTCGCTCGTATCTTTTTTGATGGTGTGGTGCGTCTCCATGGGTTACCTAAAACCATAGTGTCTGATCATGATGTTCGATTTACTAGCTATTTTTGGAAGACACTGTGGCACATTATGGGACCTCGTTTGCAATTCTCTACTGCTTACCACCCACAAACAGACGGTCAAACTGAAGTGGTAAACTGTAGTCTTGAAAATCTTCTACGTTGTCTAGTGGGTGAACATGTTAAGACTTGGGACCTAATTTTACCAACTGCTGAATTTGCTTATAATAGGTCAGTAAATCGATCTACAGGGATGAGTCCATTTGAAGTTGTCAGTGGGTATAAACCTAGAATGCCAATAGATCTTTTACCCATGCCTGTCACCCAAAGGTCTTCTGAATCAGTCGATGCATTTGCACAACATATCCATGAATTGCATACGCATATTAGACAGCGGATAAGTAAGAGTAATGATAATTATAAAATTTCAGCTGATTCTCATCGTAGACTGCAAGATTTTCAAGAAGGAGACTATGTAATGGTGAAGGTAAGGCCAGAGCGGTTCTCACAGGGTTCCGCTAAGAAATTACAAGCACGTAGTGCTGGACCATTCAAGATAGTGCAGAAAATTGGGTCCAATGCGTATCGGATTGACCTTCCATCTGAAATGGGCATTAACCCGACTTTTAATGTAGAAGATCTAGTCCGTTCCCTTGACCCTACCATTGACCCATCATTTCATTCATGGCCCTATTCTGATTTTGCTTCACAATCCCTTCCACCCCTCCCTCCACCTATTATTCATAAAGAAGAAATTGAAGAGATCTTGGATGATGAGATAGTTTCTATGCGAGATGGAGGTTTCCAGAGGTATCTTGTCAAATGGAGAAATAAACCACCTTTTGAATCTACGTGGTTGACTGAAGCTGAAGTGCAGCGTGTGGATCCAGACTTACTAGAGCGCCACAAGAGTTTTAACTCGTCGGAATCGAGTTTTTCTCACCCGTGGGGAGTTGATGAGGACACATGACCATTTCAAATGTACCAACGAAGAAAGCGCCACCCACAAGTACCATCCTTGTGTATAGGCGACTATTGAGGAGCTGAAGACCCTCCACATGTGATTGACACATAAAAGACCCCATCCAGGGAGGGCACGTGTGAAGGAAGAATGAAGAAACGGACTGAAGAGCTGAAGACTTCGGGCGCCCGACCACTGTCTTCGGGCACCCAATCGGGCGCCCGACCATTGCCGATCGGGCGCCCGAGTTTAGCCTTTCGAGCACCCGAAACTCTCTGGATGTTTTTGGACGTCTTCGGGCGCTTGATCGGGCGCCCGACCGAGCGCCCGAACTTTCGCGCACTTTTGTTTATTTACGCATTTTTGCTTAGTTTTAGGGGTACTTTGGACTTTTTACGTGATTTATTTGTTTATTTAAGTGGGCTAGGCCCTAAACACGAAAATTAACTTTGATATTGATTAATGAAAGCCTCTTTGAGCTTCTTCCTGCCTTCTCTCTCTCTCTCTCATGGTGATTCTTCTCTTCTCCCTGATCTTCTTCTTCTGATTTCTTCTTGTGCCCCTCAGATTCTTCCAGGTAATCATTTTCCTCTTTCTATATTCTATTTTGCCAAGCCTTCTTCGATCAAAACTTTGGGAATCAAAATAAATCCTAAATCCCCAAATTCCCAAATCACTAATCCAAGAAACTTCCTGATTCTTCGGACTAGTGATTTTCATTGATTGATTGGGTAAAGCCTTGCAAGGTCGGGAGATTCCATCCCTCGCCGGATCCAACCTATGCACTAATTGAATCCCATACTCCATGGTTGTGATGATGGCCCGTCCCATTGCTTGTTTCCATATGATTTCTTTAGTTTATGATGATTGATGCTAGATTTCACTATTATTATTGCTTTTACTTCCGCTGGATAATCGTGTTCATGAGCATGCATCATATTTAGGGCTGTCTTGCATCAGCCAGACTTAACTAGAGTTGTCCATATGATAGTCTCTATATTCTCAGGGCATGTGGACGTGTGGGTGTGACACACCACACCTCATCTCTCTCTCTCTCTCTCTCTCTCTCTCTCTCTCTCTCTCTATATATATATATATATATATATATATATATATATATATATATATATATATATATTTATCCATGTAATCTAGTGAAAATGTCCAAAAAAAACTTAGACGTTCAGGCTCTTTAGATGCTCATGTGCCCTATCCAGGGGTGAAAATGTGTACTTTTTTATATAAGGTAACTTGTATGGTTTGATGTATGACTTGGAATCATCACTAGCTAGCTAAAGGAATTTCAAATCTATGGTCAGCTGGACATCGTAGGTCCACAATGGGTAGAAAAATTAAAGACTCCTTAACTTGAATGACTCCCACGCTTGGTGTGCAACTGTTGATTCTAAGCAAGTGCATTAGTGATGAAGAAGGAAGGAGTTAGGCACCATTTTCCACCCGTACCATAGTATGGTCTCTACTTGGTGAGATTTCAAAATTTTTATTTGGAAAATGTTTAAGTTCTAGAAAATACAATTATAGCCAACAACATTTTTTATATTATGGAGATGATGTGCTCAACATCAGGCACAATCAAGAAAATACAGATAAAAGAAATTAAAAAATAAATTAACTTTCAATTTCTAATGTGTTAGGATTCAATCATTCAAAAAGATAGAGCATACGTTACATAGTAGTAGAAAATGAAAGTATAGAATAATAAAAATAGAGTGTCTAATAATGAGATATAATAATAATACCAAAATTGTGGGGGAATTGCATGGGGTGATTAACCGTTTGAAAAATGAATTGTTTAGATGACATGAGGGTTGGGTAAAAAGAACTCTCTTTTTTCTTCTTTCTATTTTTCTTCCTATCCGTTTCACAAGCCCCATCATGCATGGATGTCCAATGTAATTCCATAAAAAATGGGTCATCACATCATCATATACAATGAATAGTCATAATCGCACATAGGACACAAGGGCCAATTAATTTTTTAAATATAAAAATTCTAATTTATAGCTATTTTAGTGTACAAAGATTTTGAGAAAATTTTCAAATTAGTAAATTATTTAGCATGAAGTAAACAATGAGAGAGAGAGAGAGAGAGAGAGAGAGAGAGAGAGCGGGGGGGGGGGGGGGGGGGGGGGGGGGGGGGGGGAGTGATGGTAAAGGAAACTAAAAGGCAGATAAATGGAAGAGAGGGGGAGGGTCACCACCCCTCTCTCCCACTTTCTATGTCCACATGGACGCAACCCCTTAGGAGGGGCATTCTCTCCCATTTGATTTCCTTTTCCTTCACTCCTCTCTTTAGGAGGGAGGGCACCCCTCTCTCCCACTTGCTACGTCCACATGGACGCAACCCCTTAGTAGGGGCATCACTTGCTAGCACATGCATGAGCCTCACATAGCCTACCTCCTCTTCGATCTACAAACACTATTGTGATCCTCTTTCCAAGCACACTTTGCATGCTTACATCGATATTTGTCCGTAGGTCTTTTTCAATGCTTGAGATTTCATAACTACACATGAATTATTATATCATGATCTTGGCTAATCCGAGTAGTTTAAGACACTATGTATGAAGAGATCTACCAAAAGAAATAAATTTTTTAAAGACACAACTCGAAATTAAACTTCTTTAAAACTGGCGCACCTCTCATATACAACATAAAAGATAGAATTTGAAATCTATAATAAATTCAAGTTATCCATCACACATAAACAAATCGACATTAAAAAACATACCAAACACATCCACATTAAGATTTATAAGTTAAATTAGCTCCCATGTGTCTAAATGATCATGCTTTTGGAAAGATGTCACCGTTCATCTCTCCTACTTGTTACAACTTTATGTACGCAGCCCCTTGGGAGGGGCATCACTTGCGGAAATAAGCATAACCCTCATGTGGCCCACCTCCTCTTCAATCTGCGAACACTGTTGTGGTCTTTTCTCCGAGCTTAATCTGATAAACGCCATGCTTACATGTTTCCATCGATCTTCGCAAAGACTTGAGATTTTATGGTTATATATATTACATATATTACATTATGATCCTACCTAATTAGGGTCATCTATGATACTAGATATGATTAGATCTACGACAAGAAACAAAAATTTCAAATATACAACTTGAGAACTACTTTAAAATGGTCCACCTCATGGACAACATAAAAGATGAAATTTTAGATCAATAAATTTAAGCCTCCGTCACACATAAATCCACAAATTAAAATAAAAGAACATTCCATATAAACACATCCACATTATATCTATAGATTAAATCAAGCCTACGTGTCTATATGATGATGCTTTTAATTTCCACTATCGACAATATGATAATCTAAAATTGATAGATATATCAATCTATGTATCCACTTGGGTCGAAATTTTAAACCCTATCTTCTCACATCATGTTTAACAATTTAATCGGTCGACTAAATTTATGGGTACACAAGATATATCATCCTTAAATAAACATGCCTAATTTGACGACGGGGCTACTCTAACACTATTCTGTTGGTTTTAGAGTTTGAAATGTAGCAGAATTTTTTTATTATAAAAAAATAATTAGATTAATCCTTTACGATCCCCTAACTAGATTAATCATGATTAATCCAAACTATCAACTAATCGATACTGCTCTCTTATAGCTAATTATTATGTTTCTTTACATTTGTGTGACATGTGTTGGAAAGAAAGGAATTTGTAATTTTTTTCTAAAAAAGAAGTTGGTAGGAAAATTCTTCCAAATCTTATTGTTGATGATATTAGGAGGAATATTATCTTTTTTAGAGTTATTAGTAAGGATTTGACTAATACTATTGCTGCCCATTAAATATTCCTCCTAATATCCAATGCACCATTCACTTTTATGATATAGTTATTACTAATTCATCTCATCAATCTAGAAACTGTTTTTTTCCCCTAAGCCTTCATTTCAATCTTCTGAGTTGGCGTCCTGTATTTTTCCATATATTCCTTAAAACTAGCTAGAGTATTATTTTGGAGGTTGGAGGTAAGACATTTCTAATACTTTCCTCTATTCATCTTGGATTGAAAAAATTATTTGAAGTTAACAATTCAAGTGTTCAAGTTGAGATGCGTAATTGTGAGATGCAGAATATTATTACAACTCTTTCTAAGTCTTCTTGGAGATTTCACCTTGAAGCTCAAGCTATCGAAAAATTGCTCACCAGGGCTCAGGTTTTTGTCTCCCTGTCATTAGCTCGTCAAGAAGGAAAGTTATTGTCAAACTTGCACATATCCCCTATATCGGGCCTAATGCATAAGTACTTCATTTAGCTAATTTCTTCATTTTCATGTAGGACCCCACCTATTGTTTCTTCCTTGGCCCTAGTGTGGACCTTTCCTTTCCCCTAACCGAAGGTGTGAGTGTTTGTTATCATTGGCCTAGAGTGTAGGCTTTTTTTTTCCTTTTTTTTTTTTTTTTTTTTTTTTTCTCTTTATGTTCTTTTTTCACTTTTTTTTTTTTAAATTTTAAAAGTTTATGCCTCTTTATTTCTTTGTGATTCTTAGGCTTTTGCCTTCATTAGTAATAAAAGAGTTTTCTTGCTTACTATGTAGTTTTTTTTTTCTAATCATACTTGAAGCAGATTTGTTGATCAAGTGCCACAATCGATCTTCTAAGGAAGGGATTCTCCCATACCTATCTTAGATGAAGAAGGGTGAGAACCTCTGTTAAAATCTTAGTAGGGGTCAAATCTGACCCTTAAGCCATCCATGAAGTAGATTCCATATAGTAGGTGTGTAGGTGTGGTTCAGAGAGGACATGAATGTGCTTCACTTCTCTCTCTCTCTCTCTCTCTCTCTCTCTCTCTCTCACACACACACACACACACACACACACACACACACACTTTTTTTTATAGTTAGAACGTTCACCATGAAGGGAGATGTGGACGTCTAAGACTCTCTCTCCCTTCTTTCTAAGATAACATCTTAAAAACTAGAGTTTGGGTTAGGAGGAGGTTCTTACATGGCATTCCATAACTCTATAAATATTTGTGTACCCCATTATGATGTCTGTAGTCCTGCCCAATCTATCCACCCCAAGTGTTTAGATCATTTTACAACCAGTGGTCACCATCTCGAGGAAAATTACATGCCACCCAGGGTATGAATAATGTCAAATCTTAACCATTAGATGTCCATTAAGCATGATTTAGAATAAATCAATTGTTAAAAATAAAAGCTAACGATTGAAATCAATCAAAAACCTCAAAGGTGAAGGTTACCTTATAAACACTTGATGGACCATTCAAACCTTGATCAACTACCTATTTGTGTTCTAGGAAGATCAAATGGATCCTATATGGGATCATGTGTGCTTTGAGGGCTTCATTCACTTTCAGTAGTAGAAGCCTCATAAAAAGGGCTAAAGTATAATAAATCAAAGTTTCTCAATTCACACATCCTCATATCATGAAAATCTTAACACATCGAGCTAGTGCAACCACAAGTCTATTTAAGTCTGGGTATGATTGATCTCCCAACCTTGATACTTGGAAGTGATCCATGCATATGTAAGTGGCCAAATGAGTGATGCAAGGAATTGTCCATGACATGCTTACACACTCATAGGCAGTAGAGAATGAGGCAAGCTGACACCAAGCCAGGCTCGGTGGACATATTGTCTATACTAACACCAAATCAGCCCTCCTTACATGAGATAACCATTCGATTACATCATAAGTATGCTCAGGAACCTACATGATCATAACCAAGGCAATGAGATCCAAAGGCAATGAGATCCATAGATTAAAACTCTCGCTTGTCTACCAAACCGTTGTATCGAATCTCGATTGCCCAAAAATATCAGATGCCATACCTCTTAAACCCACTTAACTCAAAAAGATAAATACATCGTCCTTTTGAGATCTAATGAAAAAGAAATTCATCATGGTGAGCTTGGTCAATGTGGAATCAGCATCTGAACTTCTTATGCGATCCCTCCCGGGCCCTAAGATTGGTGCAACTTGCAGACTAGGTCACACTTTAATCTACGAAAGTATGCTTCCATTAGACAGTGGATGCGGCTCATACACCAACGTATAACCTTTATTTTAATCTCAAAAGATTGACGTGCGTTTCACAACTCCTTTTTTCTCCTCTTCCTCTTTCCTTCCTCTACTCTGATAGGTGTGCGCATTGCGCACTAACCGGGATGCGTGAATCTCGGGTCCACACATGCAATGTAGGAATTGTACCATATGAAAGCACGGTGGATCATAATAACCCATGGTCCATTATACACGTGGCATATATCAAGACGTCCAATTAGTGGCCCACATATGGATGGAGAATAGAAGATAACCGTACTTACCACCTATTGAATTTTAACCGTTGATATTTTTCGAGAACTTATTTGATGTCTACAGATCGAATGGATAGAATCATCCAAGGATAATAATTTGATCTATACACCATCCTTGGTGGGTTCCAATATTTAGACGGTCTGGATCGAGTTCCTATACTTTTCATTTACAGTGAATGTATGCGAGAGTATGATCTATTGTAATCTGGCGGAGTACAGTGAGTAGTTCCTCTTGAGACTGCTTCTTGGCCAGCCAGTTTCTTGCAATAAAGAAGTCAAGTCAAACCAAAAGACAGATAGATGGGTCTGAACCGTCTGGGGAAGGTGGGCTGGAATACATACAGATTATAATATATACGTTGGGACTGTATCCGTTGGATCTGCTGCCTTTTCATGATCCAAGCTATTGATCTTACGAAATAAATATCTGAAGGTGGTTTCCTCAAAAATCATCGAGATTGGGAGATTTTAGACTTCTGAATCAATGGCCCATTAAGCAACGGTCAATTTGACGGTCCATGTTCATCAGTAAATATTATATGATAAAATTGACTATATATTTCAAATGGAAATTTAATTTATTAATTTTCTTCTGAATACATTAAGATCAATCTTTTAAACGGTTAAGATCACATAAAAGGTCTCAATCAAACGGATATGGTCACGACGTATCGTGATCGAATACGTTTGGAATGTATTCTAGCCAATATCGTGGATGAGAATATATGAAACCTACTCGCGTTGTTAGGATCAGTATACTACTCGCGATCACACGTATCAGTTTAACAATCTAGATGAAGATCTGATCCGTTGGTTAGGATTTATTGGAATCATTATACTTTGTAACAATAACTGAGGTGATTTTCATGGGGTGGGCCAAACTTGTGCGTTGAATGTTGACCGTTGGATATTCTCCAAACCGTCCATTTCTCTTTTATGCTTGGGGCCAGCTAATAAGAGGAACGGATAATTTATGAGACAAGACATAAATGGTGGACCATCTAATGAAACCTCCTGTATATGATACACGTATGCCACTTGTTGCACGTGCGACGAGTAGAGTTATATCGTACTCGCGCGAGTGGTATTAGCTGGATCTGCTTGCTGATTTGTGTGGGGGGAAAACTTCTGTGGGGCCCACCGTGGTGTATGTGTTTTATCCACGCCGTCCATCCGTTTCTCGAGATCATTTTAGTCCCCGAGTCCAACATTGAAGCATATCTGAAGCTCAAGTGGACCCCACTACGGGAAAGAGAGGATATTCAACGCTTACCACTGAAATTTTTTTGGGGGCCGTAGAAGTTTTAGATGAAGTTGATATTTGTTTTTTACCTTTCATCCAGGTCTTTGTGACCATATGAACAGGTTAGATGAGAAACAAACATCACCGCAGGCCCTTGGAAGGTTTCAACGGTGGACGTCATTATTCCCAAATTTTACTGTGGTGTGGTCCACTTGAGATTTATATATGTTTCAATTTCAAATTAATTGTATAAAATTATCTTTAAAAACGTATGGACGGAGTGGATGAAACATATACATCAATGTGGGCCCCACAGAGTCCTGCCAGCACGGAGGTCGGCAATGGCAGGGTCACCACACAATCCGCGTCCTTATTGAAGAGCCGCCTTCTTTCCCTTTCTCTCTTTTTCTCTCTCTTTCTCTCTCCCTCTCTTTACATTTTTTTTCTTTTCTATTTTTTTTTCTCAAAGAAGGAAAGAAAGGCAAATTGCCCCTTTATCTCTGTAAGTCTTCTTCTTCCCTTCTCTGCTTTTTGACATTTTGATGGTGAATGCTGGAGAAGGAAAATTTGTGAAGATAACCCATGTCAGAAATGTAGAGATGTTTTTAGATTACATTTGATCTTTTGGCTTCTGGGTATTAAGTGAATGAAGCTGTTGGGTTGATTTTTCTGTTAAAATTGGGATTTTGGAATGAAAGATTGGATCTTGCGGGTTGTTTTAGAAAGGGAGATGAGTTTTTTAGGGGTGATTTTGGAGTGAAATTTCAGATTTGGGGGTTGTTTTTGGAGGGAAAGTTGGGACTTTAGGGGTGTTTTTGGAGTGAAAGGTGGGATTTTGGGGCTATTCTTTGCAAATGAAAGTAGGATATCAGCGTGATTCTTTGGAGAAAAGTAGGATTTTAGGGAGATCTTAGAGTGGAAGATTAGAATTTTTTTTCTTTTCTTTTTTGAAATTTTTGTGAGAAAGATTGCATCTTGGGGTTGGTTATTTTGGGTTGGAAGATAGTAACTTGGGGTGTTTAGAGTGAAAGATGGGATTTTGGGGTTGATTTAGCAGAGGGTTTTGAGTAAAAAAGATTCTGGGATTTCATATATATATTTTTTCTCCTTCGATTAGCATTAGAAATGGATCTCAAACAGAAGCAATCATCTGAAACTTCAAGAAAATCCTCTTCAGCGAATCACCTGTCGAAAAATTTCATGACTGATCAACAGTTCACACGTTTCGATCCACAGCAAAAATGGGATGCGTCCCTCGATCTAGGCTATGGTCTTAACACTGAACAACCGTTTAATGAATTCCACCCACCTTCGGAACCGCCACCCACTCGTTCGTTTAATGGCAGCAGTGAGATCAAACAGTCAGAAGAGTTGGATCCGGTGGAATGTCTACTTAGCAATACTCCTAATGACTGGGACATGCGGGCCATCTTAAACAACCTTTCTTTCCTTGAACAAAAGATCCACCAACTAAAGGATACAGTCAATTCGTTCATTAGCCAAGATGCTCGGTTTTCAGGGCAATCGAATGAACAGGCGGCTCAGCAGCAGCTTCTGAATGCTGATCTTACTTCTATCATTATTCAGCTGATCTCAACTGCAGGTACTCTTCTTCCATCTTCGAAGAAGATGCCCTTAGCAATGAATCCTCTTGTTGGGCCGTTCGGCAGTGTCTTCGAATCTCCCACTAGCTTAGGCATGAATGTCAGTTTGCAGCCAAATGAAAGCATGGCAATGGGAGGAAACAGCGATTTGGGTTATGATGATCAGATCAAAGGGATGCACGGGGGCAGGCGGAATTGTGTTGATCAATCAGAACCGTCCATTTTCACAGTCGAAGGGTCTGAACATCTTGGCATTGAAGAAAACGATATGAAGGACTATGAGGATGCTGCTGATGGGGAGAACCTCCCCCCAGGTTCATATGAAGTATTGCAGCTCGAAAAGGAGGAAATCCTAGCACCGCATACCCACTTCTGTTCGATCTGCGGGAAGGGGTTTAAGCGGGATGCGAACCTACGGATGCACATGCGAGGTCATGGCGATGAGTACAAGACCCCAGCTGCCCTCGCGAAGCCTACGAAAGAATTGAATGCGGAGCCCATGCTTATAAAGCGGTATTCGTGTCCCTACGTGGGTTGCAAACGCAACAAGGAGCACAAGAAATTTCAGCCATTAAAGACGATCCTTTGCGTGAAAAATCATTACAAGAGGACCCATTGTGACAAGAGCTATACGTGTAGCAGATGCAACTGCAAGAAGTTCTCCGTTATTGCGGATTTGAAAACTCACGAGAAGCACTGCGGGCGTGATAAATGGCTGTGTTCCTGTGGCACAACCTTCTCCAGAAAAGACAAGCTGTTTGGACATGTCGCCCTATTCCAAGGCCATACCCCAGTCCTTCCCATGGACGAAATCAAAGGGTCGGGAGCATCTGATCATGGACAAAACGATGAAGCAACGGCTAGGATTGGAAGCAAGGGATTCAACTTCAGCTCAAGTGCCTCTGGCAGTATCCCTGCTCTAAACATGAAAGTTGATGATGATCATGCTTACTTCTCGGCAATGAACTTTGAGGCGTGCAACTTTGGCGGAATCAACGACTTCACTCGAAGAGAATTCTAAGTTGGTGAGGGTTCTTTCTCTTTCCTCCCTCCTGCGTCATGTAATTTTGTGCAGAAAAATGGTAAGAACTCGAGCTCTGACGTGCTGTAATTTCTTATATTGGTATCAATGGATCTTATTTAGTTCATGCTCTTGTTCAATGTGCTTGTGTTCTGGGCCATAGACTTGATTTTTTCTTATTCAGTAATCGTAATTCAATCTTATTTTAGTTCCTGATCTTGTTCGGCATGACATGGGTAATGTGTTGTTAGTTCACAACCCTCCACATGTATGCAAATGCTTACATGTGTGTGATTTATTGATTTCTTAGATGCATCAATGCTTCAATAATACTCCAGCTGTATTCGTTGCCTATTTGGGATCATAAGCAAACAGGCTACAAATGGTAAGTGGGGTATAATGCTGATCTATCTACGATTGTCCCTCGAAGTGAAAAGAAAACTCTTGAAAAAGGGCGTGTTCAGAAGCAATTTCAAATTGGATTACAATTATCTTTGCTTTGATTAATTGCTTCACCGGCCTAACCGTCGGATCCAATACCTTCTCATTCAAGCATACCCTTCCATAATAGAGCTTACAGGCTATAAGGTTTTGGGTCCTTACTCATGCCTCAGTGGTAGACTCACAAGAGTTTCAACTCAAGGTCATGGGTTCAAGTATCCATTGTGGTGAAATCCCACTGTGGTGTGAGTGTGTGTGGGGTATGCGTGTGTACAAAAAAAAAAAAAAAAAAAAAAAAAAAAAAGGCTATAAGGTTTTGGCCTTATTAACCTAATTACTAGCCCAACCTTTTGTAATAATTCCATAAACACCTAGCGAAGATATGACAAACAAATAAAGTAGCCCTATGTTCGGATGTGACAATTCCATACTATAATCAAAAGGTAAAACTGAATGGCTGATGCTGGAGATGCCTGTGGAAACTTTCATTGTAAGATAAAGCGAGGAATAGAATACGAACAGGACTTGCAAGAATGCACTCGTGGGCCACAGTTCCAACATGGCACACCTGTTCGAGATCCAAGCTGCTCAACCATTGAGTTGCATTGTGTGTAGATGCCCTGGCACAAAAATTATGCGAGTACATTCTTCTGTCGGGCTACAGATGTACCTTGAGTTTAGGCTGTTGGTCGATCTTTTTTAGAATTTTTCATTTGCGAATTGCCCACCCGATTAGTATATCAGCCATTTTTGTTTTGGGTCAGGTTGTCTACATGGTGGGGCACGCCTAATTTGTAACCCTGGATCTTTGACATGCTTGCCTGTGTTTATATGTGCGTTAGTGCTGTCAGCAGGGGCTCATGTAGGAATGGTGAAATCAGAGATGCAGGAGACTTCAGCTAATTCCAGATTGATAGGCCTCTCTGGTACACAAAACGAGCCACTTCAAATGGGTTCATTGCCCCGGCCTAGAATACGATTACTCCCGCATGGGCTATGTGAGCCCCGAGTAGTTTACTGGGCAAATTGATAAGTTGGGACTTATCGACCATCAAGTGAAACTGGTGGTTTCTTAGTCATGACCAACTAAAGAGAAAGTTTCATTAATGAGTGTTTGTATGGAGCCTCAGGGAATATAATAAAAAATATGGAGGTATTAATGATGTTGATATTGAGCTGCCATCCAAGCATGGATACCTTCGATTAAGAGAAGATTTTTGGTGTATAAAATTAAGTTTGAAATTCCTTTATTAAGGTATGGATTTAAGATTCTGCAACCCCAAATCGATAATTATGAAGAAACAAAAGCATTTGATAGAGAGCACTTCCACAAATAATGCAACACAAAACTCCCGAGGTTTCCTGTTGAAAAATTTCACTGCGTTTATGAGCTCTTACAAGTAAAGATATGAGAAACAAGTGAAATAAATAGTTCATTCACTCTGTCTACTCCCTTTGGGTGATTTGTGGCTTGTACTGCCAACTCTACTCACAACTATGAAACTGGAACTTCAAAGTAGTTTTGTCATTTTTGTAGACCTGTTGATTGTAAAATCCACTTGGGTGGGACCTGTCCGTGCATCCCAAGCCCGGTTAAAGGAGGGTTGACCTCAAGTTAGCAACCAATCACATATCTTTTGCAAAGTAATCATGAGAATTCCTATTTTGGATCTTGACCGGCAAAATGGGATTGGTAAAGCTGACATTGAATAGCTAGGACAAGACTACGACTATAATGATGAGACGACAAAATTGAAAAAGATGATAGATTTCTTCATCTCAAAGAGAAGCGGAAACTTATCCAATGAAGTTGGGTGTTTTCATTGAAATTTAGGATTTTTTTTAAACCTTCGAATCAGTGTGATCTTTTCGTGCTCATTGATAGATCCATTCAATATGATCAAGATCTCTCTCTTGGAAAAATAGTTAGTGACAGATCTAACGTCCAATTATGGATGTCTGAATAATGGTGCCCCAATGTTAAAAAGAAAAGAAAAAAGAAAAAAGAAAGAGCAGATAGACTAGCAGTATTTGTACTCGATTCAAAATGCATAAACAATAAGACTAGGGGTATGGCACATGGAGAGAAGGAGAGATATCGGGAGAAGATAGAATTGGTGGCAAAAAGGCTTTTATTTTCTCTTTGCGGGTAAAATCTAAGCCGCATTGTTGCTTTTGTGGGAGAAATCCCGACCCTATGTTGATGAGCAACCACATTCTCAACTTCCCAAAATGCCCCTAACTTTAAATAAGCATCTTTCCATGTCCCTTTAAAACCTGAAAGGGTAGAAATGTCCACAACTAGTCACCGGCTGGCATCCCATCCTACTGCTTCATTGCTGGCATGAGTTTTAGGTCCACTGCCACATCTGATGGATGATTTGACTGAGAAGATGTCACATAGACATAACAATGGAACCCACATAGCCTTTTGTTGAACAATCAGTCTCCCGAATTCCACCCGTCACATATCGCCTTATATATAGTTGAGATTTGCAAATCTAGTTTTGCTGCGTGATGCTGAAAAATGAAAAATTAGGTTCTCTGCTACTCATTTTTAATCCAAAAAAGCATGGAAGGACATCGTGTAAGTGTAAAACTAATCTCCGCGACGCATGTACATGGCATCCAGGAACAAGATCTTAATGTGGATATCCGATATTGCTGTGTTGATGTTGAGAAAAAAAACGGGGGGGCTCTAAAAGGGTGAGGGGAAGGCTCAAAAGGATGTGGTTGAAGGTAGTAAGAAGACTTGATGACCTGTGGTATTTAAATAAAGTTATAGCCCTTGATAGAGTGGGATGGCATAAAAGGATTCATGTGGTCCACCCCAATTATTTGAGATAAGGCTATGATGACGTTGGAAAAAAAAAATATATAAGTACACTACTTATTTCAGAAAGGCGCACACAGAATAGGATAATAGTTCAAAAACGAATCTCCACTAGACATGGAAATAGTTTTGAGCAGAGTCATGAATGGAAGTTTTGGTCAGAAAGGGCCACTACCAAACCATGTTTTGCATGTGTACCAGTTAAATGAGCTGTCCTTCTCAGTAGTTAGTATGACTCATTTTATGAAAAGAGGAAGCCATAGATGATGATTTTTTGAAGACTTGATGACCTGTGGTCTGACTGTAAGTTGCACCCTTGATAGAGTGGAATGGCAGAATAGGATGATGAAAAAACAGAAGCCATGTTAGATGAGTGACACAGAATCGATTCTAAGTGTCATTTCTTATATATATTTCCTTGTCATCTAGTTCTACTATCTTTCTGATTTTGTCAACAGCTTCTTCACTACAGATATGTGAAATTCTCTATCTTTTAAAGACTAGAAGAGAGTTTTGGGAGAACCTTAGTTTCAACCCAACCAGGAATGGGAATGTAGTTATAAAACCCACCTCCCAAATTGTAGAGGAAGCAAGTCATAGTTGTAGAATTTTGGAAACTGCTGAAACTGCCTTGCTGATAATTCCGTAGAGTAAATTTTTTTTATGACACGGGGTATCCCCACAGCTCCCTTACAGGTGGGACTAATTCCTACGAGTGCACACAAACTCCGCAATCCACATGCCCCGAGTAAGTGCACGGGAGGGGAATCGATCTTGTGCCTGTGGGGAGCAAGCCCACGGCACGACCCATTTGCCCAACGCCTAGGCGGGCATTTTATGTCTACCTTCATTGCCCGTCTTTGGGAGAAGTCAAAGACATGTATTAGAAATGACCAATATCTGAGACAAACATTGAATCTGTATCAAATGACAAAAATACCTGTCTGGGTCACAAGGATTTTAAATAAGAGAACACGCAACTTACTCCAGACAGCACTGTTGTAGTGCCTAACATTGACCCATTCAACAAGGTTGCCCTGCCACTTGGTGACAAATCTCATTCTCACAATTTCTCAGCTTTGAAATTTCTCAAGAAATTTTCAAATTTTGAGTTTTTTTTTTTTAATTGTTCTCAGGAAAATCTCACCAAATTAATAAATGAATGTTGAATTTAAAATCTCACCTAAGGTTTGATATTTAAAATTTTTCCCATACTTTGAAGATCTCATGAAAATATTACAATAATATCATTTAGCATATTTTCACAATGTTTGTGATATTTTCAAAATCTCAACAATATTTGCCATACTGCTCTTCCATAAAAGTTGGATGCCTAAGAAATGGGGCTAATGCAATCACCACCATAGAAAACGATGGCCACCACCAAAATCTCCAAATTCTCGTGGTGGTTTGGAGACCCATCAAGGATGATTTGGGTGACATGAAAAGACATGTGGGTCCCACATACATATTGCCTATGAGATAGGGGTAAAATGGTCATTTTCTCAAAGATAACTTTGTTAATAAAATGTAGTTTCTGTCTTTCGGAATATGCAACGAATCTCTGAAAGGGATGTATGTATAAAAATGAAAAACAAAGAGGAGATGTCCAATTTCCCTAGATGACTTGGGTTCTTGTGTCTGGAACATGCAATTAATCTTTGCAATAGAGAGAATGTATCTATAAAAGTCAAACGTTGCAACTTTATGTGGCCCACCACATTGGTATATGTAAAATCCATTCCATCCATCATTTGATCTACTCTATGTAGGCCCTGGGGGCAAAGTTCATCCAGATCAACAACTCAGGTGGGCTGCTCCACAGGGAACAATGGGATGGAATGCTAACCATAGTTTGTGTGTGGGGACATCATGGTGTGTGATTTCTTTCATCAAAACCGTTAATCGAGTGCCATTCACTAGGATGAAGAGCAGATACAAAAATCATCCTGATCCATAACTCAGGTGGGCCACACCACATGAACTTGGAAGTTCTAGGAGAAATTTTACCTTATTCCCATTTGTGTCCCACCTGAGCTTTCTATTGAACTAACATAATGCTTCTCACCTGATGGACGGAGTGTATTCTACATATACAAGATGGTGGGCGCCACATAAGTTGGGTGATTTACATGCTGAGTAAAAAGTGAGGGAAGATGTATACATGACATGTCACTAGATGCAGTCAACCTTTTCTTACTATTGGAATAATTGGAATGGCCATTGATTCTCCTGGCCGTTTGATCTCTTAAATGGGTCCATGTGGAGGTGATCAGAGACTAATATGTTGAAGATGAGGGGCATTTCCTTCTGATGAAGCTTACTGCATCTGCCACTTGGTGATGGAGGAATAATCCCGGAGGCCCGATGCACGGCTAAGTGGACGATATTGTTATGAATAGCTAAAGTTATTATATTCTATAATATTGAATGGATAAAATCTGAACCGTAGGTTTAAGTTATCTTTTTTTTTTTTTTTTTTTGTTAGTACACATACCCTACTGTTAGTACACCCACCTCCACCGTTAGTCACAACTGCGAGGTTATCTACTTATCTTCACTCAATCTACCACTTGAGCTACGGATCCGGGTGTCTATGACTAGTTATCTTGTGTACAAATATTAATTGACAACTGTCAATTTAATTCGAAGTGCATGTGTAAACTACGATGAATGGACTTGTATGATCTTTGCACTAGGTAATCTAGCCAACATGTGTATGGATATCACATACATGAGAGAAGCAATTAGTACTAGTTGGATTATAAACACTACGTTCAAATTAGTTGGCTTTAAGACCTTACATTTTTCCACGCATGAATTATTCATGCATTTTCACTTTCGACGAGTAGGGCTGATGGTTCGATAATATAAATCACTGTTCTGTCCAAGGCCACCTTAGATAAGCTATGCTTTGAAATTCTCCACACTCAACTTAAAAAAGTTGTAATAAGGTTTGCTAGGATCTCACTTTTTATAATATTTTGGGGCAAACTTCAGTGTTGGAACTCAACAGACCAAAAGGTCTGGATTACGTTGCTGTAGGCCCCGCTTGTTAGAATTGAAAGCCCATGTGTACCATGCGAAGATGTGGACCGAGTATGTGCAATTCTCCAGTACATTACTAATGATCACATTAGAGTACTAAAATCCTTCTTGGTGCAGAACAGATTTTTTTACTATTTTTTACTTTTTAAAAAGGGGCTTTTTTTAAAATAATTTTAAAAGAAGAAGATTTGTGATAATGCTGATGATGAGTACAATGACGATAGACTAGACGCATTAATCCACGCCCAAAAATTTTGATTTGAGAAGAAAGGCTGAAATTCTGATTCGAGAACAATGATTTGAGAAGAACAAGAAGGTGGTGGTAATAATAATGATAACTACGAGTAGAGTGGCGCTTAGAAAAATGTCTACAAATCAAGCATTAAATAGACCCAAGCATCTATATTTGAGAAGAAGAATGAGATGGGTCATCTATGCATGAGCAAACCCTACACCAAACAACTGCCCGAGGAGAATCTCAGTGATACCACCCGGCAATGTATCCATTGCAAATTTCAAATAGAAGGAAAAGAAAATCGATCGTCTGTCTACTCTACTATTTAAAGCAAAGAGGCCTTAGTGGATTATACATCACATCGGCCCGATCGAAGGATCCTCATCAACCAGAGTAGTTTTGCCTAATAACTAGCATGGTTTTGGATTTACAATTGCAAAGATGTAGGCTCTGCCCACACCCTCAGCGGAACACGCTTGTTGGCCTCCAAGTATAGGGGCACTAACTTAAACCGTATGGGAAGATGGCTCATACAACCAACACCAACACAAGTCTGATCCTTCATGAGATGGTCCAGCCTTCGAGCCAGGGAACACAGTTTTCTCTGTCCAATGATAAGGACAAATGACAGAAAGGGTCTTCACAAGACTCAAAAAGAGTTTGCTCTAGAAATGCAATTTTTAGCTTAATTAAATATAACAATGGAAAAAAAGAGTATCTTTAGATGTAACCAGTGTTCACAGTATCGGTATCGCGTTACGTTTCGCACCCTTGGGATAAAGATACATATCTCGTATCGGTGGGAAATATTGGTTGTATCGCGGAATGTATCGCACTTTTTGGGAAACATGGGGAAACATTGGGAAATTGATTGGATTTTTCAATCAAACTTCAGGGATTATTAAAATGGACCTCAATACACACATTTAAATCATAATATGTAAAAAAAAAAAGAGTCCACATAATGGAGTTCCGTTGTAAAAGGATCCTAAACTATGCGCTATCTGACTGAACTGATGCAACTATTATTTAAATTGATTCCATAAGATATATAAATGTAAGAAAACATTAATGAAAACACAACCAATTCATTGACAAAGTAAAATAAGCAAGAGAGTTGAGAAATATACCTATAGATGCAACTGGCTGCTGCCTAGACCCACATGGAGTTGCACGATGGCTCGTAATCATCGTCTCCATCTCGACGGGGTTGGGAATAGAACTGCTGCTCCACAAAATGACAGTATTGTGCTCAAGTCATAGTAGAATGGTACTAGCTAAGATACTCCCTGACATAACGCTGGTACTCATCCTCTCTAAACTGAACCAATACGCCCATCCGTGGGTACTGTGTAATCATAATAGTCTGTGACTGATATAGAGTTGGGATGGGCATAGATGGTGCTCCAGAGTATCCATATTGCTCGCCATATGTGCATTGTGGCCCATGAACCTGCCCATATGCAGAAGTGAACTCCTGACCGTAGTAAAAAAATGATGTGCCGTAGCTACTGGAGTCGCTCACCACCAGGTCTGTATCCATATTGTGGCATGGAACTCGAGCTCCCCTCCCCTGTCTATGATCCATATCCATACTATGGCATGAAACTCGAGCTCCTCTCCCTTGAACGTGATGTAGATCTAGAGTCACGATATGCTCGATCCCTAGTGCCACGTAGGCACCCATGACCGTAGGTGTCTCTCATCGAAATAGTCAATAGTCGCTCCTCTATATCTGTCAGTGGCTGGGTTTTTCGTTTCTCATACAACTTCTTTCTAGTGTATGCTTTGTTGATTAAAAGCCACGGACATGGTTCATTTGGCCGAGAACCGTGGTCGGTGTCTTGTGTGGCATGATCAAACTCTCTCTCCCTTGTGAATGGGATAAGTAGCCTCTGAGACTAACTCCCAGTATGAGACTCGCTCTCGCCGCCACCATCCCCGTCGTCGTCGTCATCATCATCATCTCCACCACCACCATCATCACCATCACTCGTCGTATTTGATAATGTCTCACCACCACATGACCCACGTGATAAAGACTGTCGCAGGCTCCCCTCCAGATCCCTCGTCAAAGGGTCGAATAACTCAAGTGGAGATCTCTGCTCTTGTACATGGGCATAAACATCAATACCCTACTCTACTGCCTCCACCTCTACATGTGACTCTGTTCTCCCATCAGATGTATCCAAGTCATCGGACGTAACCCACAGGTAAAGTAGATCATCATCGTTCGCATCCACATAAGTATGCTATCCGATAGTCATCAGATCCAATGGATCTTCCTCTGCCTTTCTTCTTCCTTCAGTACAGAGCACCCTCTCTCGTAGGTTCATGTTATAATGGCAGTAGACCAGCTTTTGGAGCCTATCGTACCATATCCAATTCCGCTTGTTTGTGTGGATCAGTGAGAATGTACTCCAATTTCTCTCACAGGGTGAGGAGGACACCATCTGTGCCAACACACGAACAATCAGGCGCTGCAAGACCTCGCAATCACAACCATACATGGCACACCATTCACCTGCAAAAATTGTTTCTCATTACTATAATATCCTCCAAAATAGTATGAAAATTATAATTTGCTTCGAAGAGATTGTATGAATTTGCATCATGGATGTCCTCGACCTGATCATTGCTTCATTCCCAAACATCCCCACAGCATCATGAAATCTAACGATTTGATGAATGAATGAAGCAATAATGATAAGTCTAGAGTGTTTTAAGATATAAGATAAAGCTAGTATTACGATAAATGCAAACATATTTACCTCAGAACCGAATATGGCTTTCTCATCACAGTTGGGGAATAATTTTGCATACACCTCGTGCACCGCCCACTTCAATAAGTTGTCTTGGTAGAGCTTGCGGGTGTAGTGGTACTTTGGATTAAAAAAGTAGGCTGAATGGCAACAACATATACATATTTACAAATACCATCAATATAATAGTTATACATGTTATGCAAAGAGGTATATAAATTTGTGTAAGTGAATGATTCAAGTACGTACCAGCCTTATGAAGTGGATGTGATAGAGTTTTTTCCCAACGATCGTCGATTATTTTATACACCCATCGATATGACTTAGGATTTCTAACCTGGATGGCATCTTTCATCATTTGTATGGATGTATAAAATGATCCCATTGATGAAGTCACCTAATTGTCGATCATCATCAACACGCTATATATAGGCTCGATAATGACCAACACACCGCGCACGCGTTCCCAAAATGAATGACTTAACACAAGCTCCTCATACCTCCGACTAATTTTCTTGAGACGCTTTTTCTAATCATCATACTCCTTAGAGGAGAAGAGCTCCCGTAGCCCCTTCTTGTGTTTGAAAATGCTCTTCAAGGCGATGCAATTTGTGGTAAACCGTGTCACCTCAGGCCGCACTATATCCCCACCACACTTTTTTCGCATCTCAGCCAACAACCATGTGTGGTTGTAAATATGACCTGTGATGCGTCTGTAATAGTCGTCTTTACAACCGACCTATCTTCAATCGCTTCTAACATTAGATCTATGCAATGGGTTGCACAAGATGTCTAGTACAAATTATACTTTTCTTCGAAATCCTTCCATGCCTTTACAAAAGCACTCCCATTGTCTGTCACAAATTACACAATATTCTTTCTCCCAACATCGTCCATCACTCTGTACATTAATTTGTACATGTAGTTTGCATCTTTAATTTTGTCACTTGCATCTATAGATTTAAGAAAAATTTTCCTTCCCTTGCAGTACACCATAAAATTTATGATCGACATCTTCGTCGGTCCAATCCACCTGTCACACATGACGATGCAGCCATACATCTCCCATGATGACTTGTACGAATCCACATAGGCCTTCATCTCATTATGCTCTTCATTAAAATACCTCCCCATTATCTCACGGGGTGAGGGAGGCACCACACCCTCACCCCATCGTTTCACTTCAGATATCATATTTTTGAAGTGCAACCTCCCTGCTGCATTCGCAGGAACCTGATCGTATATGAAAAATCTCGCAATGAACTTTTCAACTTTCTTTCTCACATCCCCCACTAAACATGTCTTTCAACTTCTTTTGTATCCCCCCAGCCCCCTTATACATCCTCAGCACTGAAAGAGGATCCGGAATCCGTATACTACCCCCAGCCCCACTTCCCCCAACCCCGGACCTACTCCCCCCATGCGCATGAGTAAACCCCTCAAATCTAGGCCTGCTCGCCTCCACCCTCCTCATTTAATCATCATCTAAATGTTCTCGGATCGATTCCTCAACAGCACGTCTATAATCTGGATCCTGGTCCTCATCTAGATCCACCACATTTTCTTCAACAAATGGTGACCGCCCTAGTTCCTCCCTAATCTCCCTCTCTCTTATAGTTCTTTGATCTTTTATCTTCACATTCCTTTTAAGGCCTCCTTAATCTCCTCTCTTACATCTTTTGGACATTTGGGGCAATCTTTAACATTTCTGTACCTGCTTGCTAGATGCTCTTTCAAGCTGGTTACCCCACCACTCTGTGACACATGGCCACAAAAACTACATATGCCCCCATATCGGTTATTGGGGACAACACGGCCATATTTCCATCCAATATCTGGTTGTCTCCTTCATCTGCGTTCTCCTCCACCTCCTTTCGACATATTTTACCTACAAACATGAAATTAGCAAAAAACAACCACGCTTAGGAATGGATTTACAATAATCGAAAAAAAATTAAAATTATTATTAAATATATTTTAATTAACTATTAATTAAAAAATAAATAATTATTGTTGTTTTTGGGGAAAAATGATGCGAATCGATAAATCATCCCCCTTACGCCCATACAATGTTGATTCGGATCCATCATTACTCTCAATTTGGGAGGAATTGAAAATTTTCGAAGTTTCTCCAATTTCCCCCAAATCAGACCACATAAACTCGAATCACGAAATTGGAGTGTATGTGATGTATTATTATTTACATAATAATTTTTATTTTGACTTACAAGTGAATTCACAACTATTTCAAAAGAAATTTTCGAAAAAAGTTCCTAATTAAATATTTTTTAATTAATTATTAATTAAAAAATTAATTAAATATTTTTTATTTTGGGGGAAAATGTTTCCAATCAATAGATCAACACTCCTACATCCTTAAAATGCTGTTTTTAATCCAACATTGCAAGTAATTTGGGAGGAATTGAGAAATTTCGAAATTCCCCTAATTTCCCCCAAATCAGGCCACATACACTTAAATTATGAAATTAGAGTGTATGTGATGTATAATTACTTACATAATAATTATTATTCTAACTTACAAGTGAATTTACAACTGTTATAAGAAAAATCCGAAAAAGTCATAATTAAGTATTTTTTTAATTAATTAGTAATTAAAAAATTAATTAAATATTTTCGATTTTGGGGAAAAATGCTGCCAATAAATAGATCAGCCCTCCTACATCCTTAAAATACTGTTTTTATTCCAACATTGCAAGTAATTTGAGAGGATTTGGAAAATTTCAATTTTTTTCCAAATTGGCCCCCATATCTCAAATCTCTAAATTAAATATTGAAATACTTGATTTTTCGTGCAAAACATGAAGAATCAAGTAGTTCAACTCATTTGAAATAAGTTGTAGTCGAATTAAACGGAAAGAAAATGAGATTGGAAGAAAAAATCCTCACTGAGTTCAATAGTGGGCCACCTTTGGATTTGTTTCGAAAGCAGTTATTTCCTTTGAGATTCTTGCAATGGAAGCTCCGTAATCTTTCCAAAATCAAGTTAGGTAGGAAAAAATTGAGAAAAAATAGGTCTGCCCAAGTTTTTTCTCCAAAAAACCCAACTTTAGAAATGTTCCAGCGTTTCTGATCGATACCTGGATGATATCGTCCAGGTATCGACGATATTTGGAGCCGCCTTTATAAAAAAAACACGATATTTTGATGATATATCATGCGATATTATCGATATCGTACGATATATCGTGCAATACAAAGGAATTGGACATTTTCGACGTTATTACTAGGCCAATATTTATCGGGGCCTACCGATATCGGCCGATATTATCGATACTGCAATCACTGGATGTAACTACTATATTTTGAGTAGTCTCTTTATTTTACTACTTTATGGTGAATCTAAGTGACTGAGGTTGGCCTATTTCTGAAAATGACAAAAATGCCCCCAAGAAGTGATAACCATAGAGAATGATCTTAACCATTCAAAGCATATGGAGAGTCATTTCAACTGTTCCAAGATGGTGGACAATGATCAGGATTGTTCAATGTTAAGTGGTTAGTAATTTAGACCATTCAAAAGTTGGTGGACAGTTGTCTTAACTTACATGTAGATAGTGAACTGAGTTGTTCTAAATTAGTATACAAGAATCTAGACTATTCAAGAGTAGGTGGACAAATGCCAACTGTTGACGTCGGATTCTGGTAACAGGTGCCTCCCATGCTTTCGCCCTTCTCGAAGTGAGCTTCCCTCCAAACCTGAAAGCCAAACAAAGGAAATTAAGGGTGGCCGGCGCTCGGCCATTGGCTCTCCGAAGCTTAAGTCAGAGGTGACTTGATAGTAAAATTAAGTATAAAACATGGGCTTAGAGCTTGTGTACCTTTATCATCTGTAGGGTTATCTATTTATACAGATCCGAGTGATCTAAGTCTGTTACACAAGCCGTTAAGATAACTATTGATTTCAGGGGATACGATGATTATCCTGTTAATCCTTAGATAAGGAGATGACCTAACCACTCTAGACGTCTAGCTGATTACGTCTCTTGATGGAGATCCCTCATGGTTCGGAGCTAAAAATATAAACAAGCCAAAACCAGCCTATATGGGCTGCTGGTACTGTAAGATGAAGAACATTCCCAACAAACAAACAACTAATAGGCAGAGCTGCTCGGGCTCGGAGATGGCCTCGATTAACGACCAAGAGCAGAGTTGCTCGCACTCGTAGATGGCCTTGCTTAACGACCAAGAGCAGAGCTGCTCGCATAATGAATATGTATAGGTGGTCATAGGTTTGAGGCGATATATGGGATATGTGCGGGGAAGCTCACTAGTCAGATGTTCTAGTCACGAATTTACAGAGAGGCGCTTGCTGGTCGCATGTCGCTTATACTTCTTCAACGACCAACTTTATTCTACAACAGTTGCCCCCCAAATCCTTAGCGTTGAGGAACTACGCAAATGATTTGTCTGTATATGTAACCGCCTATTGGAGGAGAAGCCATACATGACTAAACCTGCATTTATGAGCGCCAGCTTTCCGCAGCTTTTCGACTAAGAGAAGTGAAGCGACGCTCGCCATGTGTCTCGAGATTTAATGTTCATGCCCGTTCGACTGTCGTGACAAACGAAGGGTCACCACGTGTCACCCAAATCTGAACGAGATGATTGCCTATAAATATCGATGTCTGCGGAGGTTGCTTCATTTCGAAGTTCTGCTGGAGATGTTCAAAAATCATTCCTCCTTTCTTCACCTGTATCCGGCATGACCTCTCTGCAGAGGTATTTCTTCTTCTTCTTCTTTCTTTTTTTATACCTTTGTACTATGGCGGGGAACTCTGATGAGGAAGTCGTTCTTTGTGAGATAACACTCCCGATTCGTTTAAATTGAATAACTCCAGAGTGCCAGCGGGAAGGTATTTTGCCTCTGGTTATCCATCGATAATGACGGAGGAATAGCTTTCAAGCTTGCGAGAAAGATACCAAATTCCTGATTCCATCATTCTCGGACTGCCCGAAAGAAGAGAAACCGTCGATTCTCCACCGCCAGGTTGTGTTGCCATATACGAATATTTTTTCGGCTTGGTGTGCAGTCTCCCCCTTCACCCTTTTATTCGGAACGTTCTCTGAATTTACAAAATTGCCCCCGGACAACTTATTGTGAATGGTTGGAGGGTCGTGTTGAGTGTTTATATCCTCTGGAACAAGCGGGGAATGGAGACCTGACTGCTGATGAGTTTCTGAGGATGTACAAACTGAAAAAAGCCCCATCCAGTGAGGGCTGGTACTATCTCTGCTTCTGGCACCGGGATAACTTCATTATGGAGAATCTCACTTTAAATTAGCCCGGATAGAGGAGGAAATGGTTTTACGCCTCCGGTAATTGAGAGTCTGATGTGAGACCCAACCCCAGAGGGCACAACGTCAGCCACTTCTTTTGCGAAGGATGGGTTAATTTTTACTCCTCCATTCAAAGATAAGCAGAATTCGGTCTCTGTTACTGACTAACCTAATCTTACTTTTATCTTGAAGGCGTTCCTGTTGGGAAGAGGCCCAGCTTGCGAGGGGGACTTAACGAAAAAATCGTAAAGGTCTACAAGTTTTCGAAGGATGTTCGGAACGTCAACGTCACCCTCTCGCTTCCTTGCCTTTCTGCCGCTAGTCTTATTCCCCAGGAGAAAACAATGGTGAATGTAGGAGACAAGAGAGGAGCGTTGGGAGTGCTGCCACATCTGAAGGGCGCTGCTTCAAAGAGGCAGAAGAAAACAACGGGTGATCCCTCCAGCCCACCTATGCGAGCAAATGAACCTGCTCGCGGCTCGCAGCCGCATAATTGTCCCCAAGCAAAAGTGGCGGCGACCCCTCCGGCTGGTCCTCACGACCAGCCGGTAATTGATATAATAAATAACTCGCTGAAAGGTATGAGGCGGGGCCGAGTCACCCTTCGGGTGAGGGGGGTCGTGAGCCCACCGCAACTCGCGAGTTGGCTCCTGCTCTGGAGTCAGCTCACGCTCAGGAACCCTCTGCTGCTCACAAGGTGAGTGCTTCTGAAATGGTTGTAGCCCAACCTTCGGGAACTAGAGTCTACACCATTCCGGCTCACTTACATCTGATATGCAAGTTTATTTTTGAAAACATTACCCCCAGCTCCTTCGGGCTCTCCCGGAGCCCAGTCCAGAGAATTTCTCCACAGACATCGGAGTGAGGCTAATCCAGGTAAGCGCGTTGTCATTTTCGTTGATATTTTTTTCAAAGGATTTATACCTTAAATGACAATTTCCTTGCTCTGAAGCAGGGTTTGGATCTCACTCTGCGGACAAGGCGCGACATCATTGCTGCTCGCCGCATCATTGATGAAGGAGAGAAGAAGAGACTGGCGATGGAAGGCGAGATCCTAGGGAGGGATCGTTTAATAAAGTCCCACGAAGCGCTGATCGCCAAAATAAATGAGGAGAAGAAGATCCTCATTAGCAAGATCCAAGCACTGACTGATCGATACCAATCATTGGATTTCAATTTTGCGAAACTTTCGGAGATGCATGCAAAGAGTGAGAAGGAGAAGGAGATCTTCCATCAAGACAAGATCTCTTTCGAGGAGGAGCTTAAGGAATATAAAGCACGCCTCGAGAATGCCGAAAAGGCCCTCGCCCAACTGAAGGATGACTCCATTCACGGGGATGAGGAGATGATGGCTTATGTTAAGATGGTATCCGAAGAAGGCCCTCGTGCTCTTCTGGAGTTCCGGACTTCACAACTCTATGAAGACGAATGATATGAAGCGTACGTCGTTGGTTGCAATTTCACGGTCAAAGTTATGCAACAGATTTCTCCATCGTTCAACATTGAGGAATTTGATAGAGTTGCCTTCGAGGTCGCCGCTAGAGAGAGAGAGCCACAAGCCAAGAATGAAGTCATGAAGGCTACGGAAGATGCTCGAGCCCCTGAGGTGGGACCCGAGGTAGAAACCGAGAAGCTCCTCCAGATGAAGAATAAATGATTCCGAGTTGCTCCCCTTCTTTTTCTTTTCTTTTTTTTGAAACAGATGTATCTTTTCCTCCTCTTTTTTGTAAGTCAAACGATCGTTAAATGAAAAGATGTTCTGTTATCTCTTCTTTGATGCGTAAGAATTCGTAACTGTTCAGATGCTTCGCTTAACTCATGAAAATGAATTAGGCTCAATTAGGGAGGTTTTGGTGACCACGTCCGCTTAGAGATAGGTTGACCTATCAATTGAGGCTTTGGCTCTGCCGAGGGCTGAAGATTTGGTTAAGAGAATGTTCATATTCTCTTCAGGGTATTCGGGTTCAGCAAGTGGAGTAGCGACCAAGTTTATGGATCTCACAGTTGATCATTTGGAGAGAAAAAATTTATCTTTATTCGAATATGGTCTGGAATTTACATCGGTTTATGGGAAATATCGGAGTAAATGCTCTACGTGCCAAGGGCGATGTAGAGGTCTTCTTCGCATGTCTTCAAGATAGTAAGTTCCTGGTCGAATGATCTTGATAACCCGATATGGGCCTTCCCAGTTAGGATCAAGCAACCGAGTGGTCATTCCGGTATGATGCCTAAGCACCAAATTGCCAAGCTGAAAAGCTCTAACTTTAACCTTCGAATTGTGATAGTGAGCTATTCGTTGTTAACAAACTGCTGCTCGAAGGCGAGCTATATCTCTTTTTTCTTCTAGAAGATCAAGGTGAAGTTTTGAACCTTCCTCATTGCGAGCTGCTTCGTAGTTTTCCACTCGATGAGTTGGTATCTCGACTTCTACTAGGACGACTACTTCAATGCCGAACACTAATGAGAATGGTGTTTCTCCTGTTGAATTATGAGTCGTCGTCCTATAAGCCCATAGAACTTCCGATAGGAGTTCTGGCCATATACCCTTACACTCATCGAGCTTAGTCTTCAAATGTTGTTTGATAATTTTGTTGACCGCTTCTACCTAACCATTAGCTTGAGAATGATACAGGGAAGTCTGAATATTACGTATTTTACATTTTTCGCAAAACTCGGAGAATGCAGCGTTATCGAACTACCTTCCGTTGTTGAAAATTATGGTATGAGGAAGTCTATAACGGCATATAATGTTTCTCCATATGAATGTAGTAGTTTGCTTTTCGGTGATGGTGGTCAAAGGCTCCACTTCCACCCATTTGGTGAAGTAATAAACAGCTACAATTGCAAACCTGTTCTGACCTTTTCCGGTGGGAAGTAATCCGACTATATCGACTCCCCATTGAGTAAAAGGCTAGGGGCCATCCATCGGCGTCATTTGTTCGGACGGTAAATGAGGGACTAGAGAGTAAAGCTGACATTTATTACATTTCTTGAAAAATTCAATGGCTTCGGCTTTCATAGTGGGCCAATAGTACCCTTGTCTCATTGCTTTGTATGCTAGAGACCATCCTTTCGGATGATTACCACATGCCCCCTGGTGTATTTCATCTAGAACACAGTGTGATTCTTCTGGATGGAGATACCTTAAATATGGTAAAGTGAAACTCTTACGCAACAATATATCGTTTTGCAAAATATACCTGGCGGCACGGTAGCGAATCTATCGCGCAGATTTCTTATCATCTGGGAGCTGTCCGCTTTTAAGGTAAAGGATGATAGGATCCATCCAGCACGGAGATAATTGTAACGTGGCGACTAGCTTCGGAGTAGTTTGATCGATACTCAGAGTAGAAAGGTCTTTGATAGGAACTGCTTGCGTTAGATCAGACTCTAGAGCGAAGCTAATTTGGCGAGAGAATCTGCGAGCTTGTTCTCCTCCCGAGTAATATGAATTATCTCATATTTGCTTTGCTTAACGAGCAAGATAAGTATTCATGATTTGTATAGAGCCATTTGCTCTTCTTTTGCTTCGAATTCATTGAGTACTTGATTGATGACCAGCTGGGAGTCGCTATGAATGAGCAGATTTACTATCGCGAGTATATTAGCTATTTCGAGGCCAACGATTAAAGCTTCATATTCCACTTCATTATTAGAGGCATGAAAGTCGAACGTAATGCATATTGGAATTGTGACCCGTTGGGAGCTATCAGGATCAAACCGGCTCTGCTTCCAGAGGAGCATGATGATCCATTTACGTATAACGACCAGGTTGGCTGCTCATTGGTCGTTGGATCATTACTGGAGATAGGAGCAGTGGGGGTCAAATATGTGAATTCGGCAATGAAATTGGCCACGGCTTGGGCTTTTACGGCGGTTCGTGATCAAAAGGTGATATCGTGCTCTCCAAGCTCAATCGCTCATTTAGTTAATTGTCCAGATACTTCAGGCCTTTGGAGGACTTGCTTTAAAGGGTGATTCATGGGAACCATTATAGGATGGGTTTGAAAATAAGGCCGTAGTTTTCGAGCCGCAGTTACTAAAGTTAGAGCAAGTTTTTCCATGTCAGAGTATCAAGTTTCAGCATCTACCATTGCTCGGCTAGTATAATAAATGGGCCTCTGTATCCCGGAGTCTTCTCTTATTAAAGCAGCGCTAACGGCCATGGAAGATACAGATAAATAAAGGAAAAGCTGCTCATGCGGAATAAGCTTGGATAAAATAGGAGGTGTGTTCAGATACTGTTTCAGTTGTTAAAATGCCTCCTCACATTGCTGAGTCCACACCTAGTTGGTTTTTGCAGTTGTACGCAAGAGCTTGAAAAAAGGAAGGCACTTATCAGAGGCACGTGATAACCTGTTTAACGATGCGATTCGATTAGCTAACCGTTGAACTTCTTTAAGAGTAGATGGAGATTACATCTCAACCAAGGCCCTGATCTTTTCAAGGTTTGCTTCAATCCCTCGCTGACTGACCATGAACCCAAGGAATTTTCCAGCAGAAACTCCAAAAGCGCATTTTTCTAGGTTTAACTTCATCTGATATTTTTTCATCAGATCGAAAGCTTCTTGAAGATCTGCGAGGTGATCATTTACCACGATGTTTTTTACTAGCATGTCATCGACGTAAACTTCTATGTTCCTATCGATTTGCACGGCAAACATTTTATTGACCATGGCTCTAATAGGTGGCTCCCGCATTCTTCAGACCGAAAGGCATCATCTTATAACAATATAGACTTCGATCAATAATAAAGGCAGTATTTTGACAATCAGGTAGATGCATCATGATCTGTTTATAACCAGAATAAGCATCCATAAAGCTAAGCAGGGCATGTCTCGCAGTTGAATCGAACAGTTGGTCGATGCGGGGAGTGGGGAAACTATCCTTAGGACGTGCCTTGTTCAGATCGGAGTAATCCACACACATCCTCCACTTGCCATTTGCTTTGCGCACGAGAACGACTTTTGCGACCCACTTTAGGTAGTCGACCTCTTCGACAAAATTGACAGCTAATAATTTTTCGACCTCGGCTTTAATCACCATCTGCCTTTCAGTTGTGAACGCTCGTCAACGCTGATGGATAGGTTTTTACTTCGGGTCTACATTCAGGCGGTGAACTGCAACGTTGGGGTCGATGCCCAACATATCTTTATGAGACCAGGTGAATACATCTTAATATTCGGCCAAGAAGTTGGTTAGATGAATTCGAAAGGTGGAATTCAAAGACGATCCGATATAGACATTTTTAGAAGGATCGTCGTTAGATAACTGAATTTTGATCGTGTCTTCTCCGGGAGCTCCTGCCTGGTACGCATTTTCCCTTGGGTCCAAGTTTATTGCTAGTAGGAGAATTTGTTGTATCTCCTGAAATCATCATTATGGGAGCTGCCTGGATACCTTTTTGATCTTGTGCTGCAATTTCATAACACGCTCGAGCCTCCTTTTGATTTCCTCGAACCACTCCACTCCGCTCGGAGTGGGGAACTTGATGCACAAGTAGAGAGGGTGTAGATCTGCTTCTATCTTGGTGAGAGAGGGTCGGCCCAAGATGGCATTGTATGCCAATTTTCTATCGACTACAAGAAAATTGATGAAAACAGTGACTTTGGTTGGAGCTTCTCCGAATGTGACGGAAAGGCTGATACTTCCCTCTGGCGTTACTACTTCACCCCCAAAACTGACAAGGGGGGTGGACACAGGTTTGAGCAAGTTTCTGGTGAGAGCCATCTTGTTGAAAGCTTCAAGATAAAGGATATCTGCAGAACTGCCTGTATCTAACATAATGCGATGAGTTAAATAATTCGATACCTTTAATGCCACGACAATGGAATCCTCATGAGGGAAATGAAGTCCTTCAGCATTTGCTTGAGAAAAAGAAATTTGCTGATGACTTAAGTTTGACAGGCTGGATGACTTCTCCACCCAATAAACATGTTGAGGCTTCTGACTCGCCTTCCGAGTATATTCCAAGTATATGCTTTCCTTGAGGCTCGTGAGTCTCCTCCACAAGCTGGGCCACCTACAATAGTTCGAATTTCGCCTGCTGGTTCAACATCTTCCTGTGAAAGACGACGTTGCGGCGACTTCTTTTTCTGGTTTTGATGGTCACGACGCACTGATGTATCAGTATGTTTGGGCGAACGATCTTGTCATGCGACATAATCTCGAAGATGCCCCTTTTGAATGAGGGCTTCGATCTGGTCTTTGAGAGATATACAATCTTGGGTGCTATGCCCGTGATCTTTGTGGAAGTAGCAGAACTTCCTTTTGTCTCTTTTTTTTTATCCGACTTAATCCTTGGGGGCCATTTAATATACGACTTGTGTTTGATTTTCATTCAGTACCTTTTCAGGAGATCGATTGAGAGGTGTATAATTGCGATATTTTTCAGGATAAGACTTCCTTGGAGAATGATCACATCGGTCACGTCGGTATTTCCTATATGCTCGAGAGACATCTTCAGCTTTTCGCTTTTTTCCTTTAACACCATGGTGAGCTAGGGCTACTTCTTCAACATTGATGTATTTTTTAGCCTTGGCTTGGAATTCGATCACCGTTTTAGGAGAGCTTTTATCCAAGGCGAATTGAAATCTTTCACTTGTAATGCCTGCTATAAGGATAGTAAGCCCCTTATCTTCAGTATAATCTTCGGTTTGAACTGCCTCCACCGTGAATCGAATGGTAAATTCTTTGATCGTCTTTCCATGTTGCTGCTTCAAATCTGATAGGTAAGATGCAGGTTTTTTTTAGATGGATGCTTCTCATAAACTGAGAAAGAAAGAGATCTAATAACTAAGAGAAGGACTCGATGGATCAGGGCTTTAAACCACGAAACCAAGTACGTGTTGTGTCTTTTAGGGTTAAAGAGAAGGCCCTGCACATAATTTCGGAGCTATATCTTTTCAGCTTCATAAGAGATCTATACGTCTCCAGATGCTCAAGGGGATCGACGATACCAGTAAAAGGGGCAATACTGGGCGTTTGATATTTTTTAGGCAGAGAAGCCTCCATCACTTCACAAGTAAAAGAAGGTTTTGACCGTCAGATTGTCGCCAGAGTGGATGTTGGGAGATTAGATTGATATCGTTATTCGATATCATCGAAACGATCCGCGAGTTTTCTGAAATCCCCTTCCTAAGGAAGAGTATAACTGGATGTTTCGTCATCGAGTTGTTCTTCAGGCTGATGTTGTCGGGAAGCGCTGGAGCGGATGGATTGTGGGCGCTGATGTGGTTTGAAGGAGGGTTGACCTAAGCTTGTGGTTAATCTAGAGAGTGTCTAGAAGCTGCAAGTGCAATTTGTAGTGGCGGTCCTTATAGAGGTTGCTGCGATTTGGAAAAATGCTGATTAAATCGATTGGATAGGGTTTGAAGTCTAGCTTTAAGGGTGATGAGTGTATCCTCGACGAAGGGCATTACCCCATCGTAGTCGCCGGATATTTCTTGGAATGGATTTTGCACGGGTTGGCTAGACTCTGCCAAAGGAATCCCTGTCGAAGTAGCCTGATGAAGGTTGGGAGTTTACTCAGGGATGTCTGGTGAAGGTAACGTCTGCCTCGAAGTAGAGGGATGAGTCGTCTTTTTAGGAGGCATAGTGGGAGGTTACAATCGATGATGAGAACGAATTGAATACTCGTTCGCATAGACGACGCCAATTTGTTGACGTCAGATTTTGGTAACAGGTCCCTCCCAAGCTTACGCCCTTCTCGAAGTGAGCTCCCCTCCAAACCTGAAAGTCAAACATAGGAAACTAAGGGTGGCCGACGCTCAGCCGTTGGCCCTCCGAAGCTTAAGTCAAAAATAACTTGATAGTAAGATGAAGTGTGAAATGTGGGCTTAGAGATTATATACCTTTATCATCTGTGGGGGCCATTTATTTATACAGATTCGGGTGATCCAGTCTGTTACGCAAGCCGTTAAGATCACTGCTGATTTCAAGGGATAAGGTGCTTATCTTGTTAGTCCGTAGATAAGGGGATGGCCTAACCACTCTAGATGTCTAGCTGATTACGTCTCTTGATGGAAATCCCCCATGATTCGGAGCTACGAATAGAAACAAGCTAAAGCCGACCTATATGGGCTGCTGGTACTATAAGACGAAGAACATCCCCAGCAAACAAACAACCAATAGGTAGAGCTGCTCGGGCTCGGAGATGGCCTCATTTAACGACCAAGAGCAGAGCTGCTCGCACTCCTAGATGACCTTGTTTAACGACCAAGAATAGATTTGCTCACATAACAAATATGTATAAGCGGTCGTAGGTTCGAAGCGATATACGGGATATGAGAGGGGAAGCTCACTAGTAAGATGTTTTGATCGCGACTTTACAGAGAGGCGCTCGCTGGTCGCATGTCGCTTCTACTTCTTCGACGACCAACTTTATTCTACAACATCAACTGTTCCAAAATGGTGTGACTTGGTAATGCGGGCGGGGCGTGTTGTGGGATTGAGCATTGTCTCTACGGATCTACAGGAACTCCTCAACTTGTCTTCGTCGAATTTACGACGGTATACTCGAATCCATGAGCCTATCTTCGAATCTATGAAGAACAAACAAAGTATAAACTCAATTTCATTAAGAAAATTATCAAAAGCTAAATTACAAAAATGAATTTAATCAACTTAAATAAAAATAAACTAATCCTAAATCCTAACTTGCGTAAATAGAAAAGACTCCTAAGTAAAAGAGAATTAAAAAAATATGAGCAAATTGTATAATGCCTGTTGGGCATCATCTTCCTTCCACTGGTACGAGCAATCCACACATCTGATTGCAACAAAACTTTGTGGTTTTGCTAACATTGATGTACTCTTCAAGATGGTCAGCTCAGATTCTTCATATCAATAGTGATGGGCCACCTGGACCATCTCTACTAAGTTAAGTCGGCGGAATTTAGAACTTTCTGGATAGTTCGTACTATTTTGGACGCCACAATCAATCCGTAGCTCGGATCGACATGAAACTTATTAGGTTTTCTCGGTGTCGAGTAGCTCTACAAAATGGACGGAATAAATTATCACAAATGATCAAGATGGGCCCCACGAATTGGGCTGAAATCCAAAAACGGGAATAACAATTTCCTGTTTTGGTTAAAACTCCAAAATCGAAAATTCTTTAGTTTCCTTTTTTCTTCCGGTCCATCTCCCGCAAGAAGGTGCGTAATCCATGCCCTCGATCATGGGGTTCTTCCCCTACGTCACTTGGATATGAGGAAAAGTAGTAAAATAAAGAGACCCCTCAAAATGTTAGTGATAATATTTGAAGAATTTTTTTTTTTTCGGGTAGTTATGTCCAATTATACATAAAAGGGTGACGTTTCATAAAAATCCCAATCTTAACCATCTATTATATATAAATGTGTACATAATAATTAAAAAAAGAAAAAAAGAAAAAACCACCCCTAGTCATCCCAGGACTTACCTGGTCAACTTGACCGGTGAATGATAGAGTCCGAGCAATTTTATTTTTTTTACACACATTCACACCCACAGACCACATGGGCACTCGAACCCAGTGTTGAAACCAGCAGGTCCGTCTGTGGCTAAGTCCTGGTTTGTGAAGTATGCCCTAAACGGAAAAAGAAAATGAGATGAACATAAAAGAAGAAAAACATCAGAGACATGTGGTGATTGGGACTGTTGATCTGCATAGATGGGCACTAGGCCAAAAATTGCAGTGATTGGACAACTTCGACCCTCCACTTGCCATGAGTTTTGTCGGTTGAATGTAGATGGTTGCTCATTTTTTGCTTCCATTTTTGGCTACCAGTCTAAATCCCTTGACATGGCTTATCAACATAGTGGCCCACCAGATCAACATCAACAGTCCCAATCCATACCTCCTAGCTTTCCCACTCAAACAAGCACAGCTTCTTTTCCTGGAAATATCAAAATCATTGGGCACAAGAAGCTATGGGTGAACTATAAAAAGGGCCAGGGAGTATTTGAGGGTTCAACCAGCAAATAATAAGGCCCGTCTATATGGTGGCCCACCATATCATCCTTTGATCACAGTTAAATCTGCTCTCCACTTGAAACTCTATTTCAAATTAAGGATAAATTATGGAGAGGGTGTGTTCTCTTGCACAAAAATATCATGAAATTTCATGATTAGTCAGTCTAATTTGGTGTGAAATATCAATACTTCATGATATTTGGTGCAACCAAACGCACCCTAAACCTTGAAAATGAGATACATCATTTCTCATTTCCTTTTATCAATGGTAAGTCCCAATTTGAAGTGTATCAGTAACACAAGCAAAGCATCACCCGGCTCCATGTTTGGTGCCAATGATCAGAGCATCGCATTTTGCTCCCGTCACTTATGTGCCCGCCATGTGATGATCCGGATTTCGCGTCTGGAAGGTCCAACCATAAGTGGACCACACAGAAAAACTGCACCAATCAGAAATCCTCACCATGCATACAAAGGTTGGATCATGGGATGACCTTCTGTACGAAAATCAAGTGGTGGGGGCATTTGAAGGTGCCAGGCAGCAGCAAGTAATACGATGTATGTGACCCATGTTTGGTGCCTCACAACAAACAACAGCCCACCCACGTGCAGTTACTGAAAGCGGGTCCACATGCTCCTCTCATCTGTTACTTATTATCTAATAAACCCCACATCAATCTGGTATGCAGCAGTCGTGAAACATTCAGTCACTGAATCACCATGATTGCAGGCCCACCAGAAACATTTTGAAGATGATGAAACAAATAGTTTCATTGAATTGAGTTGATTAGTCCATGCGGAATGTAACGCTACTTCAAGAAATTCAGTCACTGAATCAACTTGAGGTTCTCAAAAGAAAAATGTAGCAGTTGAATTACAGTAGCAGAAAGACAATGTAATGTTCATTTGACTTGATTCATCTGCCCATAATGAGAATTATGGAGCAGTATAAGCTTCAAACCCTTTGCACCCTCAGCCACCCTCGCCGTCTTCCTCACAGCAGGTGGGCAATGACGGTAGTTCTCCTTCAGACCAGAATCATCCAAGCAAGATGACCAAGTCAGTCCGATCGGAGTGCTCTCCACCCACATAAACCTCTTTGAGCATGGATTCACAAGACTCTCACGGAACTCTGTTGCTGTCTCGCAAATCAATCCCTGAAACAAAAACAAAAACAAGCCTCGCTTCTAGTTTTACTCATATTCCTCTCAAATGGAAACAATTCAGGGAAAGGAAACTGATATCATTCGATCAACCACTTTGTCCAGACCAACAAAAGTCTATGTTGTGGCCCACCTTTTGGTGAACCAACAATCATATAGCAGGCACAACATTGTGTATGCCCAAAAATTCTATGTTAGGGCCACCTTTTGGTGAAACAACATTCATATAGCAGGCGTAACATTGTGTATGCCCAAAAATTCTCCACCATCAGATGATCCCAACAAAACTCTATCTTGGGGCCCACCTTCTGGTGAACAAACATTCATATAGCAGGCATGAGTCAACATTGTTTATGCCCAAAAACTCTTCCCCCATCGGATGATCCAAACAGTTAGGTAAATTTCTCCAACCATGGGATGTAATTATACATTTGCAAACCAGCATCAGATTCGTTAGGTTCATCCAATAGGGGAAGATATTGGGGCATGCCCATTACATGATGGGAACCAAAGCAGATGAACGGGTTGATTGCTGAAAGTGGGAGTGTGTGGGTGGAACAAAAAGGGTGTTCTGTGGTCAGGCATCATATACTACATCTCAATGGAATAGAAGTCAAAAGAAAGCCACTGGAACAGTAATACCTCTGCCATGGCTTTGATCTTCAGAGCAATTTCATTTGTAAGAAGGACGAGCTGCCCGTCATCTTTAATTCTCTTGAAGAGGAGAGCACATTCAAGGATATGGTCTTCTGCCGTTGGTGAGACAATTTCCATCAAACTTCCACAGGTAGAAAATGGCACTGAATTAGTGGTACTGCCAGGAAACTCATTACTTCCCTCGCTTAATCGGGATCGAGGAGAAGCAGGTGGGGTTGGTGCTATCGGCACGCTCTCCACCGAGCTCTGAACGTGAATCCACCAGCTTGTTTTCACCATGCACTCTTTGATCCATTGCAATATTGAAGAAGCCTCGTTGGCCTTTCTAAACCGGCTTCCACGTCGCTTCAGACAGTCGAGCTCCCTTATGACTGTGAAGGAGAAAGGAGTAAACGATGAACCATCTAGATTTAAGAATTGAAAGATGGTCTATTTGAATTGTTTAGGCAGCATTTGGATGCACCATTGAGCTGAATTGCAATAGCTAGTTCAATATAGAGGAAATGACTAAATTGTAATCACTTTTCATATTATTCATAATGAAGTAGTAACCCTTTTCCAATTCCAACTCGTAAGTAAGATAATTGCAATCTTGGAGCCTAATACCATATGAATGCTGAGGTAATTGCGGTTAGGCTGTTTCCACTTTATTTTACTATAGCTATTCAGTTAAGTAGTGCATCCAAACACCGCCTTGCTGTTGATTTCCTTCTTCCTTTTTCTCTTTTCTTTCCTTTCTTCTAAAATATTCACATTAATTTAAAAGGTAGATCCAGTTACCCATCCTTGGAATGATGAGGTGGGTCCCCTTGAGACCTTCTAATAGCTTTAGAGACCTTCTTGATTCTTCATTAAGCAGACAACTTGTGTCCACCACCATGTTCCATTTCTTTTTCCCTTCTCCCAATTTATGAGCAGCTTGATCCACAGACTGGCTCTGTCACAGAATTGAATATATTTCAGTATAGAGATGCCATATCTTTAGAATTTAGGACTTATGGGGTCCCTACATGTGGAGTCCACAATTTGGTGGTCAAGACTGTTAATCTAATGTGCCCCACCATTAATGGGAAGCCCCAAAAAATCACCAGCAATGAAAGATCCCAACCTTTCAATGAGGGCGACTATAATCTTTTTCTTAACCATCTATATTAGTAAGCAACCGATTGAATAGTTAGGATCCTCCAATCTGGGATATTTTAGGACCTTTCCACTTGAACCAATGGGGCCATCAGATTAATGGGTCTATGACCAAAACCACAGGCCCAACCTGTAGAAAATAATATCATGATGTTATGTACACATGTACATGTATACACTAACACATGATAAGCTATACATTTGCTCAGGACCCTGTAACTCCTTAAAATTTTTGCTAAATAGAACTTGAAATGAAGAATCAGACGATGCAATCCACTTACAGCGGAAGAAGTGCTACTGTTTCCATTAGTTTGGCTATGGCCGATAGAATTGCTATTTCTCAAAGTAGCATTGAAAATGGAAACCGACTTGCTTTTGTCAATAGAGCTTTCTAGTAGAGACTGAAATGGCACCCTTTCGGCATTTTTCTTCATCATATCCAGTTTAAACCTCGGTCGGCTTTTGGAAGTGGGCTTCTTCAATTTCGAATCTTTGGAGAGGTTCGGTGTTAGATTCTCTTTGTCTGAAGGAAACACGTCTTCCTCCACATCCAAGCCGGCAACAATGCTCTTTGAAGACGATTTCTGCAATTCCATCTGCTTTATTTCCAGACATCCTTTCTTTGATTTCAGACCAACAGACGTTACCGGAGTCAGATTCTCCTTATCTGACTGAAAGGATTCTTCTAAAAGATCCTTACAAAGCGGTTCTTCTCCCTTCAAAGACGATTTCTGCAATTCCATCTGCTTTATTTCAAGACATCCTTTCTTTGATTTCAGACCAACAGAAGTTACCGGAGTCAGATTCTCCTTATCTGACTGAAAGGATTCATCTAGAAGATCCTTCCAAAGCGGTTCTTCTCCCTTCAAAGATGATTTCTGCAATTCCATCTGCTTTATTTCAAGACATCCTTTCTTTGATTTCAGACCAACAGAAGTTACCGGAGTCAGATTCTCCTTATCTGACTGAAAGGATTCTTCTAGAAGATCCTTGCAAAGCGGTTCTTCTCCCTTCAAAGACGATTTCTGCAATTCCATCTGCTTCATTTCATGACTTCCGTTCTTTGATTTCAGACTAACAGATATTACCGGAGTCAGATTCTCCTTATCGGATTGAAAGAATTCTTCTAGAAGATCCTTGCAAAGCAGTTCTTCTCCCTTCGAAGACAATTTCTGCAATTCCATCTGCGGCATTTCAAGACTACCCTTGTTTGATTTCAGACCAGCAGAAGTTATCAGAGTCAGATTCTCCTTATCTGACTGAAATGATTGTTCTTCAAAGAGAGCCTTGCAAAGCAGCTCTTCTCTCTCGCATTGTTCAAAATTTGCATTCTCCTTTTGGTTTTCCATTTCAATCACAGCATCAGAACCTTCATCTACCTTTTCTGGACTACCCTTCTTTGATTTCAGACCAGTGGAAGTCATTGGAGTCAGATTCTCCTTATCCAACTGAAATGATTCTTCGAAAAGAAGCTTGCAAAACGGTTCTTCTTTCTTGCATTGTTCAAAATCTGTATTCTCCTGTTGGTTTTCCAATTCGATCACAGCATCAGAACCTTCAACCGTCTCTTCTCCAGTCTGTCCAGTTTGGATGCAAAGGAAGCTAACAGGTCTGCATCTTCTCGATTGATGGCTCGATGCCATTTTCCACTGTTCGAATCTTCTTATCGGCGGGCTTTCATTTTTTCTAGTGTCAGACAGCAATACTTCTGTGGTGAAACAAACTTCCTGGCTATGGTCTTGTCTCTCCGATTGAGCATCAGCTTCAAAACAAACTTCAGCAGGCATTGAGGAGTCCACAGATTCTGCGGCGAGGGACACTGCCCAATGTTTCTGTTCTGATCTCCTTTCTGGGCTCTTGTTTTCTACTTTGAAGAGACTTTGGGCGGCAAAAGAATCCTCTTTGAGGTTCAGGTTTTCTCTTTTCATGGGCATTTTGGCATCCGAGGAAACTTCATCAGGTGATGAAGAATTCATGGATTCAGGCACGGGAGGTGCTGATGGAATCTGCATTCTCCATGAATCATTCTGTTTCTTCACGGGCGACATGAGAATCCCATCCTGTAGGAAACGATCAGGTCTGTTATGACAGAGCATTTGAGTAGTAGGATTCTATCGATTCAAGAAGATTCGAGAGGAGCCCTGCAAAGATGATTTGTGTGACAGTACTGAAATATGGTATGGTCCTCATGGCACATGTGTGAGATCCAGGCCATTCATTGGGTGTAGCCTGCCAATCCTGGCCCAGTAGGCAGGTTGGTCCAACACATTGGATCAGGCGGGCCTCAGACATGTACATTAAATGTCGACAGCTGGTCGTTTTTTATCACAACCGCCCATCATACACATGCAACCCACCAGGTGAGTGGACTGACTCGAATTTCAGACCAGTGCATATTTGTGGTGGGCCCCACCTGATGAATTGCCCAGCTCTTGCACATATGTATGATGTCTTCGCATGTACCTCGAAGTGCCTCTTCTATCACCTTCCTGCCACAAATCTAAACCCTAGATCGCCGCCTAAAGATTCTAAATCTAAAGCCTACAGATGCTGGTCATTTTCAGGCCAGGGCATATTTGTGGTGGGCCCCACCTGATGAATTGCCCAGCTCTTGCACATATGTGTGATGTCTTCGCATGTACCTCGAAGTGCCTCTTCTATCACCTTCATGCCACAAATCTATACCCTAGAAAACTGTCGAAATATTCTAAATCTAAACCCTACAAATGTTGGTCATTTTCACATGCCGTCCTGCCTGGAGGGTGGATAGGCCTAATTTCAGGCCAGCAAATGTTTTTGGTGGGCCCAACCTGATGAATTTCCCAGATCTTGCACAAACGTATGCCGCCACATGAAACTTTGAATGCCTCTTCAATCCCTTTGTCTGAAACTCCATGAATCTAAACGGTAGATGCTAATCTAAACCCTAAACCCTAATCTCCTCTATATCTCATTCAAGAAATGAAAAGAAATGGAAAGGAAGAAAGAAGCAAAGGTCTCACCTGACATTTCTCTTCCTTTTCTTCAGGAACGGCCTCTGGCGATATGAACGGTTTCTCGATCTCGAAGGCATGACTGAACGGGACCCACAGCAACTTGTAAATCCTGGTCGATGCACCCAACCTCAACGTATCGCCCTCTGACATTTCCACCCCAACTTGGGGTTCGATCTTCCGCCCTGAAACCCAAGTCCCATGAACTGCAACAAGAAAAGAAGCGACAAAATCAGAACCCAAGAAAGCAATCGAAATGCGAAAAAAAAAACCAATTTCTTCTGGAAAATACCTGATGATAAATCGATCACAGAAAGCTGTTGCGACGAGGGCTGAGACTTGATCTGGAGATGGAATCGGCTGATGCTCGGGTGATCCAACACGATATGGCAATCTGGGTGTCGCCCGACGAGCAGTATCTCGTCTTCTTGATTGGGGTTTTCGCCATTTTCGCTGTCATCGTTTGAGGATTGAGATTCGGGGAGTGGTGGGGGGTTGTTGAGGATGATGTTCTTGAGAATGATACCCTTCTTCAGGACTGTGAAGACGGGGATTTTCGCCTCTTCTTCCTTTGATTTCTCCTTCTTCTCTGCCATATCAAGGGAATTCTCTTCTTGTGTATGCTTGGATTTTGCTATTTTGCTGTGTTGAGAGAGAGAGAGTGGAGGAGAGAATACGATGTGTGAGAGAGAAAAAGAGGTTCTTGAAATGAAATGAAATGAGGCCCAGACTATAATGATGGTTCACCACCATTTTCAAAAGGGTGGTGACTCATCCTCCACACGGATCACTCGTGTACAGGCATCCAAACCATCCATACGGGACATATTTAAAAAATAGCTTAGATTAAATAATTGTAATCATCCAACTGATGGTTATCAAATAGATGGGTAAAGTTATAACAACGAGTGCTGCAGATTACAAGACCAAAATCAGATGGTTACTATCATCTTTTCATTATAAATTTTAAGCTATGCATACTCACGATCGGTTCAACGATTTGGACCATTAGATTGTCATACAACTATGCCATGTGCTTGGTGGAAAAGTCACCACCATTTTTGAAAGGGTGGTTAACTATCAACCTAATCAACTATGAAATCAACTCAATTGCTGGGATTTGAATTTGAATATAAAAAGGATAGCCGTTGCACATTTCCAACGGCTAATTTTTTATTGAAAAAAAAAAAAAAAAAAAAAACTAAGAATCCGTACGTGCTAATACTAGCAGTTCATCTGATGCGGCCCATCTATCTGACTGACCAAAATTGAGGCTAGTCTTGTCATCAAGTGGCCACACTTGTATGGCCCACCCTACTAGCCGAGAGGCCGTGATGAAAGGACCAGATCTTCACAGGAGGGTAGTATTTTACTAGCATGACAAGGCTACAGATTATAGGGTATGGCCCGCGCGGAGGCGGATTGCCCACTGAATATGGGCTTATAGCATAGTGAGCAAAATCTGTCTGGCCCACCGTAGATGTATGTGTCTTATCCACTCCGTCCATCTGTTTTTAAAGCTCATTTTAGGGCATGAGTCCAAAATTGAAGCATATCTAAACCTGAAGTGGACCACACCACAGGAAACAGTGGGGTTAATGACATGCACCGTTGAAACCTTCCTATGGATTACAGTGATGTTTATTTGTCATCCAACCCGTTCATAAGTTCATAAAGACATGGATGAAGGGGAAAACATAAATATCAGCTTGATCCATTACTTCTGAGGCCCCAAGAAGTTTTCAACGGTATGTATTCAATTCACACTGTTTCGTGTGGTGTGGTCCACTTGAGCGTTGGATATGCTTCAATTTTGGGTATTATGTTATAAAACGAGCTGGAAAAAATGGATGGACGGCATGGATAAAACGCATACATCTCTGTGGGCCTACAGAGTTAACTACAGCGTACTGAGTTTCTCATTTAATCCGGTTTCCAGTCCGCAAAAGGGAGCGCATTAGATGTGACCCCGGATTGTGCGACACTTACCTTGTGCCCACATGCCCAGTATAATATGGCTGCGAATTAGATGTTCCCGGTGTAACGGCTTAGTGGGTGTTACCCCTACCGTGGGGCCCACATTGATGATTTTCTGTATATCCACGCCGTCCATTCGTTTTTATGGACAATTTTAGGACGATATACCAAAGTTTATACATATCCAAATCTCAGGTGGACCACACCACATGAAACAGAGTTGAGTGAGTGGCTCACCATTAAAAATTCCAAAAGGCACGTTTTCTTAATGTTTATTTGCAATCCAACCTCTTGCAATCCAACCACATTTTGGATCTATTCCGAAATCAGGTGGACAGCATGGATATACAAACAAAATCTATATATATATATATATATATATATATATATATATATATATATATATATAGATATATATATATATATATATACATCAAGGTAGGCCCCACACGGTAGAGGTAACACCCACTAAGATGTTACCAGGATAACTGCTAAGTCACTCCCATATAATATATTGTATATTACGTAAGTTGATTATAATAAAGTACTATCTAATTTTCCATATACAGGTTAACTATCGTTAGTGAGCTTATTATAGTCAATGAGCTATATATGGAAAAGAATATTCCCTTATGGGGAAGGTGTGAACTCTTTTTTTTAACCATTTAGGTGGAAAATTGATAGCTATGAAAGTGTTTAAATGAAATATTAGTGTTCTCCTTAGATTTTTCCATCACCCGTGTTAAGTGATTGCTGGTGTGCAAGAATCGATTATGCTGCTCGATTCAAACTGAACAACAATGATCCCAAGCACTAAGATAAGCAGATATGCCGTGATTAGTCATATATAACTATGATTTGTGAAGATTGATCGCCTATTCAACCACTCGCATAGTTGTTTTAAAAGATCAGGTGATATTTGGATGATTGAGTTCATCCTCCAACGATGGGTTACTCATTTGCCTTCCGTACGAAAGAACTTTCAATACAAAATTAATTAAAACAAAACAAAAAGGAACACTTATAGTCGGCTGTGCGAAACGTGCTGTATATCTCCTCTCCATGTACGACACTCCATTAAAATGAGTCCAGCGTTTGAGCGTAGACTTCAAGTACAACTAGAATTACTAGCTATTGAATAACGGTTACGGATCTACTGCTATGAACAGTAAATTCACAACTAATGCTACGAAATGCAAAAAGCAAAATTATGCTAATGAAAATAAAACCGATTATGTCGATTACACTAAGGAATGTAAATAACAAGATGCTAAGGAGCATGATAATTGAGAGATAGTTTGATTTAGTTTGGTTGGTGCTGGACCCTTTGCAATGTTGCTTTCATACAGTATTTATAATCTTAATCGATCGCACGACTGAGAGTTTTTAGCACTTTACCCGGCACGACCGATGTTTCAGACCCTTCTATCTTACCAACTATTTTCATAACCGTTTTCCTGACTCGGCCATGATCATCCTTTTTTGCTTTTCTCTTTCCACTCTCGTGTCACATTCACCTTGCGCCACGTGTGACACTACGAACTACCTTGCACTCTCGCTCGTTTCTTTGTACAATATTCATATAACTCCACGTGCCATCTTCTAATTCCCTTTCTTTCAATCGGCTAGAAATAGGGTGCAACATTGCCCCCCACATCGACGTACCTTTTGGAAGAAAATGTGAGGACGAGGTTTAAAAGATGCATTAAATGTAGCCATCCTCTTATTCCACGCGTCGCATTTCTACTAGCTACGCGTGGTCAATTAGGGTTTTCGGCGTTGAAAATGCTCTTTGTAATAATGCTCCATGCCGATGCGTGTCCATTTCTTACAACGAATTAGGTATTATGATTACATCCTCATTAATGCTCGCACGAGCGACCGATTTTAAAATGAAAATGAAAATTTTCATTTCTCTCTTCCACTGCCTCTCTCTTTCTTGAATCCTTTCTTTCTTCTCCAATGGCTTCTTCTTCTTCCAAGTTTAAGCAAGATCTCCTCGTGGACATCATGGACCGCTTTCCAGACGACTGTACCAACGAGATTCTTTTCAGTACTATCATAGAAAATGAGACTATCTATTACCTCAGACCTTCTTTCCTTCCCAGTGTTACCCTAGACCGGTTATCTAATTTGGATCCCTATTTCCCGATCTGTCTTGGTGAAGAGATTTTGGTCACAGAGATGATGATCTCCTCTCCAGAAACCGCCTTGAAACCACCTCGCGCCTAGAACCAACCTCTCGATCAATGGGATGAATGGTTCAAACGCATCTCAGAGCATCATGAAGCCTCATTGAAGGAGATGGAAATCTATGAGTGCCTCAAGTTATCTACAATGAACTATCTAGAGAACCTTAATCTCCTTACTGCTGCTTTGACATTTTGGAGAAGATCTACCAACGCATTTTTCTTCAAATGCGGTCCCATGAGTCCCACCATACTAGATACTTGTGCTTTTACCCAACTACTTCTCTTCAACGAACCTATTTTTCCAAACTTTGCTGCGAACGATCCAAAAGTGCTCGATTACTAAGGTAGCAAAGCTTACACCCCGTTTCTCATGATGTTCATAAAAAATCATGGTCCAGATGATCATACAGAACTTACAGCCTTTTTCCTACTTTGGATCTTCCGTCATCTACTTTACGTGAATGCACTCTGCATCGTCTAAGAGTTCATTCCTCTGGCTAAAGCACTCGCCTGGGGCGACATCTAGCTCTAGCCCCTTTTGTTCTTTTCCATGTATATCGAGCCATGTTCGATTTGACCACGAAGGGCATTTATAATTGTGGCAGCCTTCTCTGGCTAGTTCAGATGTGAAGAGTGGATTATTTTAAATCCACTCTCATCATTGGTCCCCCTGATCTGACGATTGAATATACTTCCTACAGTCATCATAACATGAATTATCCGACAAACAAGCTCTTTTTCCCTATCTACATGAATAGTTTTTTCTTCACCCTTTCTTTCGATAGGGATTTGCGTTCCTTCATACCTTTCTATCAGAAAGAGTTCGGCCCAACTTGGCTGATGGGCGACACACATAGTACTTTAGTCTTTCTAGAAACGCATGAAGCTTGGGAGAGTTTCCTAATTGTCAAAGATCTCCCTCACGGCGAAGTTATCGACATTGGTGTGAATGCTAAAGCTGGGGTCGAGCAATACTGTTCTAATCTACTTGCCCACCAGTTTGGTTTTATGCAAGGTATTCCCTACCCTTCTACCCAGAAAATCCTCAATCAACCTCCCTTCTCTCACATCGTGGTGCACGATGTTGCGAACTACATCGGCATCAATGACTTTTTTTTATAATATGAAGCTTTCTCTTGAGTTCAATGAATTTTTTAATCGACTGGGTATTCTCGAACCATTTTGTGAATGGTGGGTCGGTCACAACCATTGCCTATATGCATGTTCTACTGGGGCCATCACTAGAGCAATCTACCATATGATCGAGCCACTAAAGACTAAGTCAAAGAAACAGAAGAAAGTGGATGAGGTTGTCGTCGTTCAGGTCACTACTAGGACCCGTAAGACATTGGCTACTCCATCAGTCACCGTGGTCAACCCTCCCATAACATCTAAAAAGAAAATAACCTGAGCCTAAGAAGCATCGGTCATCCCTTCAGTTCCAGCGGCGATTGATCCTTTGTTGAAGCCAAGAAGAAGGAAGATCAAGATTCAAGAGGCCTCGGCCGCACCTTTAGTCCCAGTGGCCCAACCTAAGAAAAGGAGACTCAGGACACCAAAGATCACCTCATTAGATTCAGATACTCCTCCAACTGTGGTTGCCTCACCACCCAAAGTACCTGCATACTCATCCGCAGTGTCGTTCCTTCTCCACCCATTAGCCTTATTGTTTCAGTTCCTCAGCCAACATCTTCATCTATTCCAACATCAATTTCTCCATCGATTTCCCCTTAGATGGATTCGAACTCGTTGCCTTTTTCTCCTCAAAGGATTAGTGATCTCGGCCCAACCTTTAGTCCCCCTCCGAAGCCACCAATTTCACCAGTGACCTGCGTTGCAATAGCCGATCTAGTAGCTCTATTGTCTCCACTAGCTCCCGTTGTAGTACGGAGGCTAGTTCTCTCAAAGAAAATAGGTAACTTTCTAGTCGTTAGCATAAAGGCTTGGGAAACATATTTCAATACGAAATATTACCCGTGGCTTACCATTAAGGACCATTCCTGGGAAATAGAACAAAGGTTCAAAGAGCACAAAGAGGCTTATGAAGGTCGATGTCAAGACAATTGGTGGGCTTAGTTAAAAAATGATCTGATCGTCATTTATGATAAAAGCCTTAACAAACCTTTCCAGGCGAACCCACCATCATTTTCAATCGCTCCTCGGCCCTTTGCCAATATCATAAAAAATCCTCAGTCTATCGACAGTTGGTTCACTACCATGGTCGTTCGCTCTGACTTAGGTGGTCCCCTTTTCCTTTTCTGACTTTGCTACTTGTTAGAACTAAAAAAATGCTCGGACGCAGTTTTCTGGTGTTTTATTGTTCTGGGGTTCTGAATAATAGAGACATTCATAGACAATCACAAGCATTCACAAAAGGTACACAAGAAGAGATATTGCAAGGCGAATTTTATTCCAAAGATCCTGAGATCTTTTACATTCCGAGCTGTGATCTGGCACGAGCCCTTAATTACATCGAATGATCGATGACCCTTGATTAAAAGGCAGAAGACTAGTCAGTAGGGACTACGGTCTCAGAGTTCATGGTCGTAAAGACCTGTATTTGTGTGGTCGTAGAGACTTGTGTTTGTATGGTCACGGAGACCTGTATTTGTATGGTCGTAGAGACCTATATTTATTGTATTTTGTTATGGACTGATCCATCTTTGTACGAGTCAGATGTCTATGTCCCATGTTTTGACCGGAGACCCGGGCTGAGACTATCAGGGCTTTTAACCGAGGGGTGCGACTCTGGGCCTGCGCCCGTCATTTATGACGGGTGACCGCGGGAAGATCGATCTGCAATTGTATGTACCTGAGCAGCTCAACCAGCGGATGCCGTTTGGATGGGTAGGGCATCGACTGTTCTTGAAGTGTCAGTCTTTAACAAATTCTGTGTGATAGTTCAGAACTCTCTCTATATAGTTTATCATGTTAACCATAGTCCCATTTGCATAGTCCGGACCTGAATTCGGGTCATATTATGATAGTACATGTAATGATGATACATCGGTATGATTCTAGGCACTGGCGGCCTCTTTTCGAGAAGTTACTTCGTTCATCTCATTGGATTGGATCAGAGTTCGAAGGCTTGCATTCTGCTCATTGGGTGGCCCAGATGAGCTATTTGACTGCTCATTGCGTCCGGAACACTCGAAATACCTCAAAATAGGCCCAAACGGGGCCCGAAAACATCATAAAATGACGATTTAAAGGTGCTGAAATGAACGTTCAAAGTGCGGATTTTTGTGATCCACTTGGCCTGATTTTACTGATGCGTTGGGGCCAGCACGTCCAAAAATGATTGTTAAAGTGTTTGATTTTTCTGATACGCTGGGGTATTTTTGTAATGCGCTGGGGCCAGTGCGTCCAAAATGACTTGTTTTAAGATATGTATTTTTCTGATCCGCTGGCCTATTTTTGTGATGCGCTGGGGCCAATGCGTCCTTAAAATGATTAATTTTGGAATATTAATTTATTTGATCCGCTGAGGGTATTTTTCTGACGCGTTGGGGCCAGTGCGTCCGAAAATAACTTTGTTTTGAAAATGATTGATTTCCGTAATGCGCTACTATACTTGCGCGATTTGAAGTTATTTCATCAGCCGGACCTGTTGTGGTCGGAGATAGGATTTCCGGTGAAGGATTCCGGCGATCGGAAGAGGGTTCCGGTGATCGAAAATAGGTTTCTGGTGAGGGATTCCAGCGATCTTAACAACCCAAAACTCTCTCCTTCTCTGGATCCGTCCAAATGAGTCAGAAAAGGGGATATTTATACCCGAATTCAACCAATAGGAGTCCGCCATGTGTAGCGCGTCGAGAAAATGGGTTGGCGCGTCGAGAAAATCACTCGGCGCGTCTTAAAATGCCTTAGTTTAAATGCTGATTTTCAGGGCGCACTGGCTGGAAATTCCTGATTTATTGGACGCGCTGAGGGTCAGTGTCCTGAAATTCCTAAATTATTGGATGCGCTGGACGAATTTCTTGATCCGCTGAGGGCAGTGCGTCCTGAAATTCACTTTGTAAAACTGTCTGAATTTCTTGATGCGTCGAGGGTCAGTGCGTCCTGAAATTCATTTTGTAAAACTGTCTGAATTTCTTGACGCACTGGGTGGTGAATTTCTTGATGCGCTGAGGGTCAATGTGTCCTGAAATTCACTTCTAAAATTACTGAATTTCACGATGTGCTGGCGATGAATTTTCTGATGCGCCGACGTACTTATTTGTGATTATCTTGCAAAAATGATGGTTTGTGGGGCCTGCTTTACGATGGATGCCGATGCACTGGCTCTATTTCTTCATGACTGAAGTAACCCTCCCAAATTTGGAGGGTTCTGATCATAATGAAAGGTGGGGCCCACCACTGGCTCGATTTTTCATTTTTGGTTAAGTCTGATGTGTGTTGTGATTTTGTTGAATTTTTCTGATGCACCGCCCCTAAATTCAGTGATGGGGCAAATTGTGCACTTGTAACCCTTGTTTTCAGGATCCTGACTTTTGGGACCCCAACAGATGCCCCTCCGATGGGTTGGGATGGACATGATCGTCCATTGCAGCACATCGGAATTTTCGGGTCCCGCTATAAATAGGGAAGTCGGTCATTTTCGTCATTTCACTTCACATTTTCGGCACTTCCGAGCTCTCGCTAGCGCATTGAGCAAATCGCCAAGCGCGTCGATTAAATATCTCCAGCGCGTCATAATATTATCGCGCACGTCGTAAAAATCAAGGTTGAGCATTTTCCTTATGCGCTACCCATAGCGTGTCCAAAAATGAATTTAGGAGATCTTGAACGCGCCAGTCCTTGCGCGCATATTTACTGGACGCGCTACCATCAGCAGCGTTGTGTAATTTCAAAGTTTGGCAAAATCCCCTATTTTATCCACGCGTTGATGCCAAGCGCGTCTTGTTTTTTAACTTGGTAGAATTCACGCATTTTTTCGAAGCGCTGGGGCTAGCGCGTACTCACGTGTCTGCCGGAGACTTGGGTTTGTGGGTTTTCTGATTTATACGATGCGCTACTCCCTGCGCGTACAGTTCATCGATTTATATGACGTGCTAGTCCCTGCGCGTCCAGTTCATCGGACTTGTGAAAATTGTCCTATTTAAGAGACGCGCTGGGGCTAGCACGCACGTGAATTTTAGACTTGTGGATTGTCCCATTTTGGAGGCGCTAAGTCCAGTGCTCCCTGATGTCCAGGGTTATGATTTTGTCCATTTTTGGACACTTTTATTAATCATGTTCAGAACGGATCAACATGCTCATACTCTGGTTCAACTGCCATGGCCCATGATATTTGGGCCGTCATTTCAAGTGGATGGGGTCCAACTTTCTCTCTAAACTTTTGTGAATGGATGTTGTTGAATCCCGTATACCCGAAACCCTTAGGTCAAGTTGAACTGATTTTGATGCTTCTATTTAACTTGAGTTATTTAGGGTTTATGTACACCTGAATGCTTCCTTTCCTGGTACCTGCACTTTACCGATATTTTGACGTGTTTGTGCAGATCTTCATGGTTAGGTGGTGCTTCCAATGCTGGCCCTTCGAAGGCTGGTCCTTCAGGCTCCAAGGCCACTACGCGTAAACGCAAGAGGACTTCGCCTCAAAAAGTGACGCGACCATCTGATCAGAACCCGCGGTGGTTCCATCCTCCAAAGAAGTTTAACTTCTACGAGCGCATTTTGTCGTTGTCCAAGGAAATTCAAAAGAAGATTCTTTATGACAAGGTTCTACCACCCCCTCCTGATGAGGGCACCCAGGAAGAGTGGGATGCGTGGTACGCTCCCCTGCAAGGCTTCCGGACCGACGAAGTGGTTGGGTCTGAGGAGAGTGAGGCTAGCCCGGTTGCACCCTGTGCAGTCTGTCAAGCGCGGCTGCCCGAAGACAGCTGGCAAGAGCGCCAAACAAGTATATATGGAGAATCAAGCTAGATCAAAGTCGAACAGAATGAGGGTTGTCTGGTCGTCCGTTAAGTTAGCAGTTTCATCACTCATGATTCGTAATCCGTATACGAAGCAATACATTCGGTTCCCAAAGAGCTTTTAGCGATATCGCTCTCTCCCGAGCATCGAACCTTCGGACGTATGCCGGGCCAATTCTTTTTACAGCGTCGATTTGTGGACATCTATTCCGGAGACACTACTCAACTGCACAGTATCTAAGAACGGTACACTGCAGTATGTCCTTGGGGAGAAGGACATGATATTCCTGGAACCCAGCCACGATCCCCATCAACCATTCCCGTCCCATTATTACGAGACACTGCGTCAGAGATTCCGCCCCTTATCAGATGCAGAGATTTGGCCAACCAGTGGGTTCAGAACTCGAGGACATTTGAGTCCTCATCCCGGTTACGAAGCATGGGCCAACAGAATTAACGAGCAACATGAGGATACCCTGAAGCAGGTGGGTCTTCTAAGGGCCATTCAGGCAACATCAAGTTACTTCTACCGGGAGCCGTGTGTCTACAAGGGATTTTTGAACCATTGGAGTTCTGTCACAAACTCCTTCCACTTACCCTACGGAGAGACGAGTATCTCCCTTTGGGACCTGTACCGGATAGCAGGTCTCCCTATACGCGGGCGAATTTATGATGAATGGACCCCTAGCGATGGCGAGCTGTCCAAGAAGAAGAAGGGCGCGGATGAAGGTTTCTACTCCGAAGCCTGCTATGAATTGTTTGCGGAGCTGCCGCAGTTCCTGGGCTCCAAGGATAAAGTAACGTTTGAAGATTGGTTGATTTACTTCAGCCATAGTTTAAAGTGAGTTTCTCGACGTGAGTTGTACTTCTATATTCCATTCCATCTTCTTCTTTTTACTGATGATTCCCTTTCTCTTTCAGCTTGAACTACACCCCATATGACGAAGGCCGCAGAGACAAATTGGTCCTAGAAGCCAAGATGAAGACAAAATTTCTGCAGCCAAACAAATTATCTCCTACATGTGAGCTAGCCGGGTTCTTGGCGTATTGGCTATGCTGTGTAGCTTTACCGAGTTCTAAACAAGGGGATAGCATAAGAGTTTCTTGCTTTGCTGTGACGGGGAGCTTGGCTAACGGGCATCGCTACACACTAGCTCCGGCAGTCTTATGCTCGATCTACCGAGCCTTCGGTGGTGTTATTAGCAACAAGGGCTCCGCTTCTTTTGGAATAAACTCATCGTTCTGCGGGTGACACTACTTTTCAAGGCTGGCTCGGGGTGTACTTCCCATGGGTCTATGGTATGGAACTCAAAGACTTCATCTGAAGAGGATCGGTTCCGCTGCATGCCTTTTAGAAGCGAAAGATGAACAGCGAAAACTTGGCGACTATCGAGACAAAGATAGCTCGTCACGACGATGTTGACTTCTTCCTTTTCTCTGGGACCAATAGTGAGGATCCAGAATTGCTCGATGATGATGAGAGCCTCGGCTCCTACCAGCGTTCGTTTTTTATATCGATCCACCCGAGTTCATTGCCTTTGAGGGAGGGGGCTGAGTTCTGGAGAGAACCGTACTATCCGAACAGATTTGCTCGCCAATTTGGTTATGACCAAGGGGTGCTAGAGACTTGAGAGACTTGAACCGGTGACACGAGAGCAGCGAGCCTATGGCACGGGACCGATTCACTGGAAGTGGTTCTGGCGTCAACTCTTGCTGATCAGGTCAGGTTGTTCCTTCATCGTCCCGGGTATAGAGTATACTCCCAGTGCCACGTATGGATGGATGAGGTGGTGGGATCACCAATACTCCTTGATCAGAAACAACCGACACGTGGCCAATCCTGTCTTCGTTTCTCCTTCTATCATCGATCCTGCCCCTGCTGACGGCCTGGGCTATATATCAGAGCCACTACATCAACTGGCCACTCCTAGTGTGAAGAAATTTCTGACTTCTCTGAACGTGGTTATTGATCACGAAAAACCTGAGCATACACTAGAAGGATGGGTGGCTTATGGGCAGAGGATCACACTGCGAGAAGATCAAAGTCCTCCACTTGTGGGTCCTATGACAGAGGGGCAGAGAGAGGGTTATGATATTGATGATGATGATGAAGGTGGCGATGATGAAGGTGATGATGGGGGTGACGATGTTGGTGGTGATGGTGACAACGACGAAGATGGTGGTGGCAATGATGGAGGAGGTGGCAGGCGGTGTTGAGGGCGGTGATGGCGGTGACAATATCGAGGGTGATGGAGGAGGTGATGGTGAGGGCGATATTGCAGCAGGGACCCCAGTCGACTGGCTGTCGGGGAGGTTATGATCAGAGCCTGGCTAGTCGGACGAGTCTATCCAGACGCTCCATTCCAGGAGATAGTGATTCTGAGCCGTCTCCTGAGCGTTCTGGGCCTCGAGTGAAGACTGCCCCTCGTGTCCCCATTGTCGACGATGGAAAGAAGACAAAAGATATGTGGAAGCTGTACAAGGCTGAAAAGGCACGGAGTCGACTCTCCAAAGCTACCGGCAGCGTTCCGATCGTCGACGTGAGTGGACCAAGGGAGGAAGGGGAGATGAGCTCTCAAGCAGGTCTGAGTGGAAATCGCCCCATAGGGGAGGGTGGAGACAACGAGCCGATAAATGACAGATCTACTCTCGAAGCAGACACAGATCCCACCCCAATGGACCTTGACAGTGGGCTACAAGTTGAAGATCCTCCTCTTGCCGACCCTGTCAGCACTGTAGCCGTAACCAACCCTAGCCCTACTCATGAGGCAGGACCTGCTACTGTCACGGAAGAGGCAGCACCTCCTGCTCAAGAAACCGTGCCCTCCGATGTTGTTGCCGAATCAATACAGGGGACTACCGCCCCTGAGATCGTCACGCCTTCTTCTCTTGAATTGCCCGAACTAGCCACGGAGATCACAACTGAATGTGTCTCAGCATCATCAGTGCCCGTTGCTTCCACCAGTGCTCCGGTCGATGAAGTTCCTTTTGATATACTACTTGCCTTATCACCTTGCTGGCTTCTTTTCTTTCTTTTGTATGCTAATGTTTATCATTTCTTTCGTCAGTCACTGCTCCTGCCTACATCTCGGTTCCTGCAGCCTTGTCTGAGACGTTCCTTTCATCTCTCTGTGGCTTGTCAAGGACTAAGGCGAATCTCCTGAAGAGCCTTTTATCTGACATCGCTGACTCTCTAAAGAATGGGGATGAGTGGTCTATCTTGGACAAGGCACTGCAGGCATTAGAGCTTAACGCCATGTGGCTCGGGATTGACATCTTTTCGATAGTCAGCCACGTGTCCCAATTCAAGGACGGGATGGCTCAAGTGAACGAGGCGAGGCACCTCAAGGTTGACCCTTCCGTCGAGAAAAAACACGGTCACTTGCGGTCTCTTCTTCCGAAACTTGAGTTACATGAGGCGGACACGGCTGCAGTAAAGAAGGATTGGCAGGCTGTTGATGCGGAATTCCAAGAGGCTACTGAACGTCTCGCGGAGATTGAGAATGAGATGGCCCGATTACGAGCCGAACATTCTGTCGTCCATCTCAAACTCTCGAAGTTCGGCGGTCAGAAGACACGTCTGCAGTCCTCCATCGACTAGCACGAAGCGAAATGTACAGCTGTAAGGGCACAGGTCACCGAGCTGAAGCAGTCTCTCCAAGCTACTCTAGACCCTGCCCGAGTTTTGGCCGAGGCTGAGGCAAAACAGAAGGCGATTGAAGAATCTGCAGTTAACCTATTAGAACAATGTTTGAGAACTCTAGACGGTTAAGCTGTAATGACTTTTATTTATATTTTAGAACATGTTGTAATGAATGTTGTAACAATATGTATACTATTATAGTTCTAAATTTATGTTGTGTCTTTAACCTATATGCCCTTTCATTTGAGTTTGAATGCAAATAGATTGTGTCATTTGGAAAGGAACGTCCCCCTGTTAGGACTCAAACCTACACTCATGTGAACGAAGGTGTAACCGAGTCTTGGTTTGGGGTTTATCCCGATTATTGATGGTCTCGAAAAGGATAGGGTGCCATATTTGACGTGTTCTGAGTCTTATCAACTTTCCTGATACCTGTGCAAGCACAAAGTAGATGATTAGTATTTTGATTCAATCATTGTATGGTGTCATCTCTTTCGGTGTCTACTTTATTACACTTTCCCTCTACTGGGGTGTTTACAACTCGCAACAATAAGCCTATGTTAAGTATAATATCTTTTAAAAAATCAGCCATTCACCAATGAACTGACTACCCTGTCCTTTGCAATCTATTACCCAATAAGCTCAGTTTGAATATACTTCATCGATGATGCAGATAGGATCCCATTTCGAGTCAAATTTACTTTTCGGTCCTTGGGTCGGTTCCAAATGCTTCATCATTAGCACGAGATCACCCTTCTTGAATGATCTGCCCCTGACACGCTTATCGTACGCAGCTGAAATTTTCTTTTGATACATTTCAAGCCTTTGTTGGGCCAGCGAGTCTCTTTTCATCTAAATCATCGAGTTCGGCCATTCTGATCTTGGCATTGTACTCGGTTGTCAAGGAGTGCCGGAGTGCGACCTGTAGTGATTCAACTTGGATTTCCATCGGGATCACGGCTTCCATACCATACACCAGTGAGTAGGGTGTAGCTCGGGTGGCTGTGCGATGCGTAGTTCGATATGCCCATAATGCTTCGGGTAATCGTCTGTCCCAATCTTTCTTATTCTCTGCTAATGTCTTTTTCAAAATTTTCACGATAGTCTTGTTGAATGCTTCGGTCAGTCCATTCGCAGGAGGATAATAGGGCGATGAATAGCAATGCTTGATCTTGAACTTTGCACACAGCTTATCAATAGTAGCATTCTTGAAAGGTGTTCCATTGTCCGTGGTAATTCTCTCAGGGATACCATGTCGGTACAATATGGTGTGACGGATGAAACCTTCGACGTGTCTGGCTTTCACATTTCTCAGGGCGACCACTTCAGCCCATTTGGAGAAGTAATCAGTTTCCGCAAGGATGTACTGATGCCCCTGGGAGGATGGTGGGCTAATCGGCCCGATCACGTCCATGCCCCAGGCTGCAAAAGGCCAGGACATTACTGACTGGTGCAATTCCTCTGGTGGTGAACGTATGATATCTGCTTGGATTTGACACTAGTGACACTTCTTGACATATTCTATCGCATCCTTCGTCATTATGGGCCAGTAGTAACCCATGTGTCGTACACGGTGATGTAGATTCTTGCCTCCCTGGTGGGCACCACATTCTCCTCCGTGAGCTTCTTTCAATGTATCGTGTGCTTCGTCTCGGCTTAGACATCGCAATAGTATTCCTTCGTATGACCGTTTGTATAGTACATCATTCTGGAGTATAAATAAATTGGCACGTCTTCTGACTTATGTGCGCATTTTGGGATCCTCCGGCAAAAATTCAGTACTTCAGATAATCGATGAATGATTTCCTCCAATCATCTTCTTCAGTAATCTCAAAGCAACAAATGGGATTGGCACTCAATTCTCCACTGCGCAACGCGGTTGTCGGCAGAATTCTTCTTTCTTCAATTGTTACCTGAAGCGGGCTGCCCCCAGGGTTAGCCAAAGCAGCGGCTAAACTAGCAAGTGCATCTGCTCGTACATTCTCTTGTCTCGGTATATGTGAGATACTGTTATTTCGAAACTGATCTAACATGGACTGCGCTTGGTGACAATAGGGCGATAACTCGGGTTTGCGGACTTCGTATTCTGTTGTTAGTTGTCCGATGACAAGCCTAGAGTCTCCATAGATACGTATTTCCTTGATCTGCATTTTCAGGGCCAACTGTAACCCGATGATAAGAGCCTGGTACTCTGCTTCGTTGTTGGTGCATGCCGGGACTATCGTGAATGAATAGGGTAACAAGTCCCCTTGCGGACTGATGAATATAACTCCTGCTCCTGACCCTATCGCTCTGGCTGCACCATCGAAATACATCTCCCAATGGCATGCTTCATTAATCGCCATAACCTGGTCGTCTGGGAGGTCATATTCTATTTCTTCACCACTTGGTACTGGATGTGCGGCAAGGAAGTCTACAATTGCTTGTCCTTTGATAGCCCGAGCTGGCATGTATGTCACGTCGAATTCTGACAAGAGAAGGGCCCACTTGGCCAACCGCCCAAACAACATGGGTCTGTTCATGAGAAACTTGAGGGGATCCGCTTTGGATATCAATGTTATTTGGTGAGAGAGATAGTAATGTTTGAGTTTCTTGACGGTAAAGATCAATGCCAGACAAATCTTTTCAATCGCTGAGTAGTTATACTCAGCTCCCACTAGCGTGCGGCTCAAGTAATAGAGTGCGCTTTCCTTTCCTTCTTCGTTCTTCTGGGCTAAGAGGGCTCCTAGTAAATTTTCGCCAACTGCGATATAGAGAATTAGTGGCTCCCCTTTGATCGGTGTGGTAAGGACTGGAGATTTTTCAAGCAGATCTTTCAGAGAGTCGAACGCTTTCTAACAAGCATCATCGCACTCAAACTGGACCCCTTTCTTGTTGAGGCGTGAAAATGGCTGACAACGGCCGGATAAGTTTGAGATGAATCTTCTCAAGTAAGCGACCCGGCCTTGGAAGCTTTTCAGTTCTTTGAGGTTCTTCGGAGGTGGCATCTCTCTAATCGCCTTAATCTTCGTCGGGTCAATTTCTATGCTTGGTGCCTGATAACAAACTCCAAGAACTTGCCAGAGGAAACCTCGAAAGCGCATTTCAATGGGTTCATACGGAGACTTTTCTTTCTCAGTCTTTGAAACACTTGCCGCAAATGCTCTCTATGCTGTTCATGCTCGGCCGACCTCACTACCAGATCGTCTACGTAGCATTCGACGTGCTTATGCATCATGTCCTGGAAGATTACTTGCATCGCGCGTTGATATGTTACCCCTGCGTTCTTCAACCCGAACGGCATTACGCGGTAACAGTATATGCCTAATGTCGTACGGAAGGCCGTCAATTCTTCATCCTCTTGGGCCATACGAATTTGATTATACCCCGAGTAACCATCCATGAAGGACATCACTGCGTATCTTGTCGTGCTGTCGATCAGTAGTTCTGGGATAGGTAGTGGGAAATCATCTTTAGGGCATGCTTCATTGAGGTTCCGAAAGTCTACGTAGATTCGGATTTGACCACTCTTTTTCTTGACTGGCACAATATTTGAAATCCATCGTGGGTATTTGACTTCTCAGATGAACCCAGCTTGGATTAACTTCTCAACCTCTACTTCGATCTTGGGCACTATGTCTAGATGGAATCGTCGTTGAGGTTGTTTGACCGCTTTCTTCCCTTTCATGATGCCCAGCTTGTGCATCGCAATTGTTGGACTGAGCCCTGGCATTTCTGAGTATGTCCAAGCGAATACATCTTTGTTTTCTTTTAACAGCTGAATATATTTCCCCCTCTCTTCTTCTGGGACATTCTTACTCAGATACGTATTTCTAGGGTCTTCTAGGGTTCCCAAATTTATTTCTTCTAGCTCATCTATCGTGGGCTGTCCCCCGTCTTCTATTTGTGCGGGTGCGGCACTGGGTTGAATGATGTCGACTACTTCTTGTGGCTGCACCTCTTCTGTGGGACTGATTGTCACCATGTTGACATGTCTAATCTTCATCTTTGCCCCTAACCCTTCTCTTCCTTGGTAAGCTTCGGTGTTTTCTTCGAACGGTGCTAACATTCTCCCATTCGAGGCTGATTCTGAGTAATAGAAGCCCATATTCTTCATGATGTTGCTGGCTGGCTTCACTGTATCTTTCCTCTTCTATTGGTTGAGGTAAACAGAATGATTTCTCGGCCTCGTCCTTGGACTGCACAGGTTCATTGGGTACTGAATAAAATTTGATTTCTTTCTTCGCATTGGCACTTGGTGGTACCACGAACTGGCTAGGAGCTTTTGGGAAAGGTTTAACTCTTCCTATTTTCGGTACTAGGCATGTTGAAGCTAGATTTGAGCACACTCATGTGCTGATTCGATATCATCTCTAGGACGGATTGCCCTGGTTGTCGCAAGTGCTTCGAGATTATATAGAATTTCTTGGTAGTCTCTTGAGGTTCTTCGGCTGATTGACTTGCGGTTTCTTTCTAAGTGATGAATTGAGGTTTGCTTCTCTGTTCAAACTTGTTGACTCTAGGTTTTGCCCCTTACCCTTTCTGCATTACATCGGGCTTCTTCTTGACCTCTCTTTCGTCGACCAGGTCATAGTACCAGGCATCGGCCAAGAATGATTCTGCAATTCTATACGGCTTTGGGTCTGCTGCCACTCTTTACTGAACTCCCTCTCTGTTGTACTTGAAGCACTGATGATAGGTTGAGGGAATAACGCGGTTCTGATGGAGCCATGGCCTCCCTAACAGGAGATTATACGTTGTTACTGCGTCGATTACTTAGCATGTTACTTTCGTCTTTAGTTCTTCCATTTCGAGCATCACGGTGATCGACGCCAGAGTGCGCTGGCTATCTTGATTAAACCCTTGAATAACCATGGTGCTAGGACGCAGGGCTGACAGTCTGTAACCCAACCTCTGTAGTGTATTCAACGACATGATGTTTATTGTGGAGCCATCGTCAAGCATGCATCGCTTAATTTCCATGTCTCTAATCGTTCCTGTGACCATCAACAGGCGATTGTGGTTGTCGCTTCAATCATACGGTCTTCTTCAGAGAATGTGATTACAGAGGGGTGATCTATCTGCATTACTTGCTGAATTGGTGCATTTCCTTCCCAGAATTTATCGGGATCGTTCATTTCTGCTTCAATTTTTTTCATCATCACTTCTCTGACTTCACTGTCTAGCAGCGCGTTGATCAACATCTCCCTATATACCTTTAAGAGACATAAGGCATCGTATATGCTCAAGCGGGCCGAGACCTTTCATAGGTGTGATATGACATCATATGCTACTGGTGATGTCCCTTGCCTCGGCTCCGGCCGACTAGGCGTGGCTTCAACAACTTTCTCTTTCAACTTCTGCCCTGAGGCCTCATTGATGGTATGTCCAGGTTTCCATCTTCTTGCATCGGGTCGACTGGTTCTGGCCGAACGCATTCCGGCATTTGCTTTCTGGATCGGAGGATGACGGCATTGACTTCTTCTTCACATGCCCCTGATGTCTCTCTTACTGACAGGCTGTTCTGTGAATGATACCATTGTGCAATGTACCTAAGCCTTGATGAATTGGCTCTTCTCCCGGCTACTCTTCTTTCTCGTCCCTTTCTTCTTGCAACTGAGGAGTCTCCGCCTATTTTCGAGCCTCTTCCTGCTACTGACCAAAGTCCAGGGTTCTTCCGGTTCAGGGAACGGGGTGTGCAAACGGATGCTTTCTTCTGAGGGGAAAGCTGAAATTGCCCCAGATGTTTCTTTCCTTGGTGCTTCTGGTGATTTCATACTGATCACCCCTTGGTTGATCAACCCTTGTATTCTTCCTTTTAGACTAAAACAGTCTTCTGTCTTATGGCTTAGACATCGATGGTATTTACAATATCGGGGATCATTCACCCTCCCAACTTCGTGTGGCCAAATCGGTTCTGGTAAGCGGATTACATTTTTTTCCACTAGTTGCTCCATGATGGGAATCAGATCGGACATGTCGAATGTATACGGGCCATTGGCTCTTTCTCTTTCAGCTATTGTTATTCTTCGAGAAATATAAGGCCTCTTGCCTCTGTCTTGGGTAGGCGTTACTTTCATGTCAGTGTTCGATTCCACGACAGGTCGCTTTCGATCTCTTACGTCTTTGCCCTTGGTTACATTGTGCGTCTCTACAATTCTTCCTCATTCTCTTCTCTGCCTTTTGGGCCTGAAGTTCACCCGTGTTGCGGCTTCTTCTACCAGGTGTGCTTTGGTGGCCAGTTCTCGGAAAGAGTGAAAACTATTCCCCGATAACCCGTACAATATCATTGGGTCCAAGGCTCGCATACACATCTTTATCTATTCTTTTTCACTGGGTAACTCTTGGCATTGAGCAGCTATCGTTCCCCATCGGTCCATGAACCTCTCCATAGGTTCGCCCTGTCTCTGCCTGATCAAGGCCAGATCTGTTACTGATGTTTCTCTTTCTGTAGAGAAGAATTTCGAGATAAAACTGTCTCGCATCTGCTCCCATGATCTTACTGATCCGGCCGGTAGCGACATGTACCATTGAAAAGCTTTCCCTATCAGCGTTGACCTAAATAGCCGCATACAGTACGATGGGATGGCCAACCAATTCCCCAATGCTGTGAGGAAGTGAGTAATATGCTCCTCTGGTGATCCTCTACCAGTCAAATTTTTCAAAGTCCGGACATCTGAAGTTGACTGGGAACTGGTATTTCTTCTATCTCCAGTGGATACGGGACCTGATATTTATACCCAGTTCCTCTTTCCTTCTCTTTCTCTTGTCGCATGAGACTTGTGATCGTTTGCGACAGTTCCTCTTTTGACATTTACGCAGTCGGGACTGGTATTCGCTCCGCTGGAACTCTCCTAGCCTAAGTTAGCTGTTCGACGTCAGTTGGCCCTTCCGCTACCCCTTGAGATCTTCGGCTAATTAGCGTGTTGGTGGTACATGACTTCTGGTAGCGTTCTGAGCTATCAAAGTGGTCAACGCTTCCTGAATGATCCTCATTCATTCATTCGTCTCCTGATTAGCCTGAACTAATCTGTCGATCTGATCTTGGACTGTAGGCAATTCTTCCGCTTCATACGGTCCCTCTTCTGCCTCTGCTACTTGAACCATTGCGACTAGTATCGGTCGTGCTTTCTGAACCTGCCCCTGTCTTGGGTCGAGAACTGTCACGGGATTGGAGCTCTTCACAAGTGTGGTCCCGGTCGACTTACGTGTGACACAGGTGGTCCTGGACAATGGCGAAAACTGTTCGACCGTCATCACAAGCACTGAGGACCTGGTTGATGCGACCTGACTGCTGATAGGGATTTTCTGCCCCTGTTTCGGCTGCCATTGTCTCCTGATTATAGAGCAGGGTCTTGCAATGTTCGCCTTCTTACATGCCGCTAAGATGCCTGCTTTCTTCTGATCTTTCTTCTGTCGGCGTGTTTCAACCAATTGCCATCCTGAGTTGGAAGCAGTTGTCGTTGTTGGGATGAATCGGGGGAAGCTGAAGCCTCCAGTGGCAAGGAAGGTGCATAAACTGTTCATTGAGCATGCCATTTCTTTTGTCTGTCCTAGTATCTTGCTAATTCTGTTATGTCACAAAAATCATTAGAACAGTTCACAAGTGCGGTCGGGAGTATGAGCCCATCGATCGCAGTGCATAAACCGACAAAAATAAGTAAGAAGGAGACAAATACATGTAGTTGTGAAAGTTTGTGGGTTTGAAAACCTTTTAAATGTCTATTGCCTTAGAGATGAAGGGAAGAACGTTCCCGTTGAGAGTCGCCAGTTTGACGCCCGAAGGGCACCGAAACATTACGCCTCACGGTAGCCTTCCTATGCGCAGATTTGTGTTTGTGAGTAATTGATCTTAGAGTGTTTCTATATTTAGATATAACCAGAGATTCTGGTATAGTTCGATCCCCAGCAGAGTTACCAGTTTGTTAGAACTAGAAAATGCTCGGACGAAGTTTTTCGGTGTTTTGTTGTTCTGGGGTTCTGAATAATAGAGACATTCATAGACAATCACAAGCATTCACAAAAGGTACACAAGAAGAGATATCGCAAGGCAAATTTTATTCCAGAGATCCTGAGATCTTTTACATTCCAGGCTGTGATCTGGCACGAGCCCTTAATTACATCGAATGATCGATGACCCTTGATTAAAAGGCAGAAGACTAGTCAGCAGGGACTACGGTCTCAGAGTTCATGGTCGTAAAAATCTGTATTTATGTGGTCGTAGAGACTTGTGTTTATATGGTCACGGAGACCTGTATTTGTATGGTCGCGGAGACCTGTATTTGTTGTGTTTTGTTATGGACTGATCCATCTTTGTACGAGTCAGATGGCTATGTCCCATGTTTTGACCGGAGACTCGGGCTGAGACTGTCAGGGCTTTTAACCGAGGGGTGCGACTTTGGGCCTGCGCCCATCATTTGTGACGAGTGACCGCGAGAAGACCGATCAGCAGTTGTATGTACCTAAGCATTCAACCAGCGGATGCCGTTTGGATGGGTAGGGCATCGACTGTTCTTGAAGCGTCAGTCTTTAACAAATTCTGTGTAATAGTTTAGAACTCTCTCTGTATGGTTTATCGTGTTAACCATAGTCTCATTTGCTTACTCCGAACCTGAATCCGGGTCATATTATGATAGTACATGTAATGATGATACATCAGGTATGATTCTGGGCACTGGCGGCCTCTTTTCGAGAAGTTACTTCGTTCATCTCGTTGGATTGGATCGGAGTCCGAAGGCTTGCATTCTGCTCATTGGGTGGCCCGGATGAGTTATTTGACTGCTCCATTGCGTCCGGAACGCTCGAAATACCCAAAAGAGGCCCAAACGGGGCCCGAAAACATCATAAAATGAAGATTTAAAGGTGCTGAAATGAACGTTCAAAGTGCTGATTTTTGTGATCCGATGGCCTGATTTTACTGATCCGCTGGGGCCAGCACGTCCAAAAATGATTGTTAAAGTGTTTGATTTTTCTGATACGCTGGGGTATTTTTGTAATGCTCTGGGGCCAGTGCGTCCAAAATGACTTGTTTTAATATATGTATTTTTCTGATCCGCTGACCTATTTTTACAATGCGCTGGGGCCAATGCGTCTTTAAAATGATTAGTTTTGGAATATTGATTTATTTGATCCGCTGAGGGTATTTTTCTGACGCGCTGGGGCCAGTGCGTCCGAAAATAACTTTGTTTTGAAAATGATTGATTTTCGTAATGCGCTACTATACTTGCGCGATTTGAAGTTATTTCATCGCCGTACCTGTTGTGGTCGGAGATGGGATTTCCGGTGAAGGCTTTCGGCGATCGGAAAAGGGTTCCAGTGATCGGAAATGGGTTTCCGGCGAAGGATTCCAGCGATCTCAAAAACCCAAAACCCTCTCCTTCTCTGGATCCGTCCAAATGAGCCGGAAAAAGGGGGTATTTATACCCGAAGTCAACCAATAGGAGTCCGCCACGTGTAGCGCGTCGAGAAAATCACTCGGCGTGTCTTAAAATGCCTAGTTTAAATGCTGATTTTTAGAGCGCATGGCTGAAAATTCCTAATTTATTGGACACGCTAAGGTTCAGTGTGTCCTGAAATTCCTGAATTATTGGATGCGCTGGACGAATTTCTTGATCCGCTGAGGGCAGTGCGTCGTGAAATTCACTTTGTAAAACTGTCTGAATTTCTTAATGTGCTAGACGAATTTCTTGATGCGCCGAGGGTCAGTGCATCCTGAAATTCATTTTATAAAACTGTCTGAATTTCTTGACGCACTGGGTGGTGAATTTCTTGATGCGCTGAGGGTCAATGCGTCCTGAAATTCACTTCTAAAATTACTGAATTTCACGATGCACTGGCGATGAATTTTCTGATGCGCCGACGTACTTATTTATGATTATCTTACAAAAATGATGGTTTGTGAGGCCCGCTTTGCAATGGATGCCGATGCACTAGCTCTATTTCTTCATGACTGAAGTAACCCTCCCAAATTTGGAGGGTTCTGATCATGATGAATGGTGGGGCCCACCACTGGCTCGATTTTCCATTTTTGGTTAAGTCTGATGTGTGTTGTGATTTTGTTGAATTTTTCTGATGCACCGCCCCTAAATCCAGTGATGGGGCAAATAGTGCACTTGTAACCCTTGTTTTCAGGATCCTGACTTTTGGGACCCCAACACTACTGCCTTTACAAACTTCTCTACTTTTATTTTCTAAACTAATTTGCTTGCAGTTCTCCATGAAGCTTCGACCAGAGGTGAATCAATGAGTCATCCATTTGCCCCTCAACCAATAAAATAACCAACCATGGCTATGGTGACGTCACAAAAAACCTTAAGCCAACTGAGAGGGCAAGTGGGGAATGAACAAGTGATACATCCTTCATCATTCGCTTACAGTCAGCAAACAAGCCCACGGACGTGCTACAGGAAGAACTAGATGATGATGCACCAGGCGATCATCCCTCTGAAGTATAGCCTAAAGAGCCAGACCTATCATGCTAGGAAGAAAGACTTGAAGAAATCAGGGAGAGCCCGACCCACTCTATCGAGCACCTTACATCTTAGGAGCTTGACAAGATAGTGGTCGATTTCACGGCTCATGCTCGATCATCTGAGCAGTCTCATCCCTTGATGATTGACTTAAGTCAGACAGACAAAGGTGAAACTCATGAAAGGGTAGCTAGTCCATCTACTACTATTATCTTACACTCCCCTCCTGCCACTCTACCACAAGTTTTCCCAACATCCGACCAATCCTCGGCTCGATCAATAACCCCACAGACTTCCTCCCCTGCTCCCGATTGGCAAAGATGCTTAACATTTCTTGATGAAGGTGAAGCCTCAAGCCATCTTGACCTTGCATCAGACCTGGTCGAGGTAACTAAAGAGCTCGATATTGCTCTTGTTGCTCATGCTCACAGGACGAGCATCAACTGATTCTTCTCTTGAGAATGTCATCAATTTCCTTGAGAGAGCGATTGACTATAAAGCTGATGTACCCAAATCTCCTGCTTTTTCGAATAAACTTCCACAAATTCATAACGACATTGGAGTGATGATATGTTCGTACACATTAGTGTGCATCGGTCGAATTTGAATTTGATTTAAAATCCTGGTTGTGAGATGTGCTAGAGATTGACTGGAAATCCTGTTGTAGGATTAATTTGAAATTGATTTGAACCCTCGACTACGAGGTTGATTGGATATTGACTAGAGGTCTTGGCTGTGAGACCGTGCTAGAATTGACTCTCGGTTGCGGGAGGGTATTGAAAGAAATGCCCAAAGTTGGAGGATTGTGCTTACTGGGGTTCGAAGTCTTGTGCAGACTCTGATGGTTGTGCTTGAACTGAGCTGGATGCTAGAAGAGGCGTCGGTTGCTGTTGTGGTTAATCGAGGCCTGGTAGGTTACTGGCGATGGCAGTCTGAGCTTGCATGAACTGGAAAAATATTTTCTGCATGACCTTTAACCCTTTTGCTAATTCTTGAACACAGGCAACTAGTAAGACTTCAATGGTTTTTGTCTGTAGAGGTTGAGCATATCTATGGGGGGAAGGTGGTGAATCTCTTCCTCATGATTGAACATGGCTACTTGTGATCTGGTACTAATAATGCTGCGAAAAGGAGGTTCGGTTTGCGAACAATGAACTCTTAAAGGCACAATGGTTCTAACCTTTCGGTAGGGCTATTCAAAAAACTGACCAAACCAATAAAACCGATCGAACCGGTCGGTTTTAGTCAATTTTCCATTCTATTTCGGGTCGGTTCGGTTTTCTATATTAAAAATCGAGAATGTCGGTTCGATTGTCGGTTTATAAAAATTATAAATAGTTTTCAACCGAACCGAACTCACTATATATATTTGAATTATACTTATATATATATATATATATATATATATATATATATATATATATATATATATATATATATATATATATATATATATATTACCCCTATTGTATGGCTCACCTTAATAATATCTTATATATTCACAACGTCCATTCATTTTCTAAGCCCATTTTAAGACATGTTTCAAAAAATTAATCAAATACAAATCTCAAGTGGACCACACCACATGAAACAGTGTTGATTGAGCGCTCGTCATTAAAATGTCCTAGGACCCACTTGAAGAAGATCTGTAATGTGTATTTGCCATCCGACCCGTTAATAAGGTTAAACAAACTTGGATGAAGGGAAAAGTCAAATTTCACTTTCAGCTTGATCCAAAACTTTTGTAGCCTATAATTATAAAATGTTTTAATGGTCATTCACCAATTTTTACATTGTTGTGGTCCGCCAGAGATTTGAATCTTCTTAATTTTTTAAACGTTGTCATGAAATCGATAAAATCGACAAAACCGAACCGACAAGAATTTATCCGGATCGGTTCAGTTAATGAGGCTTCATCGGTTTGGTTCGGTTATTAAATATTCAAAACTGACTGAGTCGGTTCGGTTGGGTATCGCCCCTCAAAATCTAACCAACTGAACCATGCACAACCCGATCTTTTGAGATTTTGGGGTTTTCTTTTTTCTTTTTTTCTTTTTTTTTTTTTCAAGATGATGTGAATGCAAAATGTTGATGGTACAATGCTCATGAACCATTAATTCTCAAAATTGATGAAACCCTATTTTTCAAGTCGGGTCTAGCTGGTGCGACTAACACATCCCCAATACAGTCGTCATTCTGTGGAAAGCGCCCTCGCTATGCTTTTCCATGCGACTTTGCCTCTCTTGAGGGCTTTTCATTGCGTATGGAATTTAATGGGGTATTGGTATGTTTGAAATGATATTATATAAGACTGGAGTCACCATGAGCTAATTATTACAAATCTACGGTCAGCTAGATCCCGTAGAAACACTTAAGAAATGGGACCTGAAGATTCTCAATCCTAATATGACTCCTTGATCTGCATCCATAGATTCAAGGTAATGACCACAATTACAAAGTGGGAAGGTGTTATGTACCCACTCTGCCCATACAAATGCTCGGTTTCTACTTTACAGTATTTCACAAACTTCTACTTCAAAAGATTTCAAACTTCGAGGATTAGTTCTAGTTCTTGCACTAATGACATGCGATGTTATGCGGTGTTATGATCAGTGTTAATTAGCATGAATTTCTAGTGAGCAAGCTCCAACTTAAGTGGCAAGCCTCAGAGCATACGTTCGTATTAACAGAGTGTCGGTGTAATGCGTAAATGCAATGCAGTGCTAGGTGTGAGTCAACACAAATTTCTGGTGGGTAGACTCCAACCTAAGTGGCAAGCCTCAGAACATATGTTCGTACTGATGGAGTATCGAGGTGATGTGACAATGCAAGGTATATCGGTCAAGGTTTCTGATGGCCAGATCTGAGTAAATCGGCAAGCTACAGAACATACTCGATTTCTTTGAAACTTTGATTTGGGTTTTGATATGGGCTTGGTTCAGGCTCGATTTCTTGGTTTGGGCTTAACTAGGTTAGTTGGTTGGGTAGTTGACTTAAGTAGGCTGACTAGCTGAGTTGACTCAGTGGGTTGCCTCGATGAGTTGAACTCGCTGAGTCTGGCTCAGGGTTTTAGGTTCTCGGGACTTTAGGGTTAGTGCTTGATTGGCTGGGTTGATTGGGTTGATTGGGTTGAGTTTAGAGTTTTACCTACAGTTAGGGTTTGAATATAAGGCTTAGATCTAGGATTTAGATTTGGTTTAGACCAGAGTTGTGATGCAACAGACACCAGTGAGGGCTTAAAAAGTTTTGGCATCCATTTTAATTTATGCATGGGATAGTTTAAAGATTGCATGTTGCCATGGGACCCTACCCGAAGGACTTAAAACTGACCATCATCAATAAATCGAGACGATTTCAGATGGCTTCCGAAATAAGCGGAGTCCCATGCTTTGGGAAGAAGATGGTGAAGGAAGATGAACATCACGGCGGTAGCCATAACCATACCTTTTTTCTTGGATTTCGCCGAGTACGAGGGATTGTCTTTGATTGACTGACCTCTTGAGTCCTCGAAAGCTCTACAGACCCTTCGACCGACTCTCCAACCCCAAGCCAACATGCAGAGTGTCATATAGAGATGAGGATGGAGAAGATAACCCATGTAAATGGGAAACAGAGGGGGATCAAATGAACGACTTATCAAGTTCTCATTCGCTGATCTTGGTAGTTCGCTCTGATCGGTCAGTGCACCGACATGGGTCGATGAGAGCGTGTGAGTGAAATGGAGACGAATATCTGGTTTACAACGGAAGTGCTCAAGGATAGTCACAGATGCTCCGTGAGGCACCATAACATTTTCAAGCTTAATTGCCAAATCCGAAAAAATCCACCAGTTTTGACCGTAAACACGCCACTCCCTTGCAGCGATTTGGAGGTGAAAAACAATTCATTTTGTTGCCAAAACCAAACAGTGGTTTGGCGTGGTTATGCATTTTCAGCAATACCAACACATGAAAACAAAGGGATCCAAAAATGCCCCCAGAGAATACATTAGCATGAAACCAACCAAACCTCCTAGAGAGATGTGTTTACAAAGTCATTTTGGAATGCATACATGGAGCTGGAGGAATTATAAAATATCATAAATCCATCTTCCCGTAGCTTGGTATGGTTATGTACTAATCAAGTCCATTCATATATTAGGCCCTGGCATGGATGGCATTTGTATTAAAAAAAAAAAAAAAATTTGTCCAACTGATGGGTAGGTTTATCTAATAGAAAACTGATGACAGTATTGTCTTTTTTCTTTTTCTTTTTTCCCTCTCGATTTCACATACGTTCACACCCACACACCACATGAGTACTCGAACCAATGGCCCTGATGTTTAAACACCTTGTGCCAACCATCGAATCATGAGTAGGGACATAAATAAGATTGTCTGATAAGCTTTATTTTTTTTAAAAAATAAGTAATCCTTACTGAGTGTGGATCATCTGTGTTGAAGGCACAAGGAAATTATGTGCCCTCACTTCTCATTGGTCCATATCATCGCAGATGACACCAGCTCACCAAACACACTGATTTTCTCTCATGAATATATTGTGTACTGCATAACACAACTTTGAATGTATGAACCTTCTCTTGCCCCACCGTAATTTATGTGTTAGTTCCACACTATCCATCAAATTTTCCAGATGATCTGGAGTATGAGCCCAAAATTTGGTACATCCAAACTCAAGTGTACCACACACCAGAAAGTAGTGGGGATGGAAAACTACAGTTGAAACCTTCCAAGGGTCCATCGTGAGGTTTATTTGTCATCTAACCTCTTCATAAAGTCACACAGACCTGCACGAAGGAAAAACACAAATATCATATTAATTGGAGCCTTCCACATGAAAAAAATGGATGGATGGTGTGGATCTAACTACAGTATAATGGGGCCCATGGAACTTCCACATGTTAACTCTTTTGGTTTTCTTCTCACTTGAATGTGCTGCACCACTTAACAAGCAACTAAATTTCTTGAAATATGAAATTTTTGTAGGCCACACCATGATGTATTTCTTAGATCCACACTATCCGTTCATTTTTTTCATATCATTTTAGGATAAGAGCCCGAAAACAAGGAAGATCTAAAGCTCAAGTGAACCACACCATAGGAAACAATAGGAATTGGACACCTACTGTAGAAAACTTCTTGGGGCCACAAAAGGCTCTGATCAAGATGATATTTGTGCTTTCCCTTCATCCAAGTTTGCGTGACCTTACAAACAAGTTAGATGAAAAGTAAATCTCACAGTTAGTAATAAGAAGGTTCCAATGATTGTTCGTTCAATCCCCACTGCTTTCTGTGGTGTGATCCACTTGAACTTTGGATGTGCTTTATTTTCAGGCACACACTCTGGAGTGATATGGAAAAATTGATAAACAGTGTAGTTCTAGCACATGAAATCACGGTGGGGCCATAAAAGCTCCACATGTTGAAAGTTGTGTCGTAACATGCAATCTATTCCAAGAGAGAAAATGGGTGTATTTTGTGAGGTGGTGTCATCGAAAATTATGCGGACCAATGATAAGCACATCATAGGAATTCCCTGTGCATTTAACACATAAGATCCACACCCATCCTTGTCACGGCTAATTGAAAAAAGAGCGTGAACAACCATCCTAGGCTAGACCTTTTTCTTGTCATATACTCCTTGTTCAAATCATAAAAGTCCCAGCCAAACCTATGCATCCTCTCCAAATTTCGGCACATGCAATGGATGTCTCTTTATCTTGGGCATTTCCCCGCACAAGGACTATGTCCCTTTTTTATTATTCATTTTAACATTACATATTTACACCTGCGAAGCCGACCTACGCTCTGCCGGAGAAATGCTTCAGGGACTCGATCGTGCAAGGATCCCATGGGAATGCCATGTTCACAGAGAAAACTTAGATACTCTGGCATCATGTGATGATGATATGCAGGCACTCATAAAATGCAACCGTTTGGTACGAATAATTCGAACTGAAGTGCCACAATTTACGTCTTAGTTTAGATATAGCATGAGGTAAAGATAGGTTTATTTGATTATGGGACGATTGGATTGGTGGGCATTTATTGGACGGTTTGAAGTGATTAGGCACGGCTTATGGATCCTATGTGGGTGGATATCCCTACCTGTGGGGCAAATAAACATTCCAGTGGCATCCAAAGGGTTTTTTTGCATGGTGGATATTCAATAACCACTGTTTTTTGCAGTGTGGTTCACGTGAGATTTGGATCTATTTCATTTTTTGAGGCATATCTTAAAATTAGCTGGAAAAATGGATGAATGGCATGGATGTAAGGAAAATACATCATGGTGGCCCCAAGTCCAGGATCCAACCAAAAAAAGAGAGCCCAAAGGCAATCCAGGCCCCTCATTAGGTAGTACACCCACATGCAAAGAAAGATACGGACCCATAAAAAATAATAATAAATAAATAAATAAGGAAAAAGGAAGTAAACTCGTGGTGGACCCAAGAGTACAAATGAAATGCACCGTTGGAAGAAAATGACCATCGGGTCCACAATCAGTTGTCTCCACATCCCAACCATTAATGGTCAATCACCACTGTTTCCTACAGTATGATCCCCATGTGATTTGGATCTACTCCATTCATGGGCTCATGCCCTCTGGAAAAACGGATGGATGGTATGGATATTGAATATATACATCAAGGTGAGCCACACAGTAGGGGTCGCACCGTCTTGGTAGGCTGGCGCCACACCTAATCCACTCCCGTCGTGTATTCCTTGTCCGTATCGTGAAAGTCCGAGCCATGCCACGTGTCCTCTCCAATTTTTTAGAGCGGATTAGGTGAGACCCCGGCCTCACCCAAGACGGTGCGGCCTTTACCGTGGGTTACCATGGGGCCCACCTAGATGTATTTATTATGTATCCACGCTGTCCATCCATTTTTCCATATCATTTTAGGGGATTATACCGAAAACGAAGCATTTTCAATTATCAGGTGGACAATAACACAGGAAACAGTGGTGATTGATTATTAATGGGCCACAGAAGTTTTGGATGAAACTTATATTTGTTTTTTCCCTTAATCCAGGCTCATGTGACCTTATCAACAGATTGGATGGTAAATAAACACTACGAAAACATGAAGGTACGTCCTAAGAAGTTTTTAATGGTAGGATGGTCAATCACTACTGTTTCTTATGGTATGGTCCACCTGATAATTGTATCTTCTTCATTTTTTGGATAATAACATAAGATGATCTGGAAAAACGGATGGACGGAGTGGATACATAATGCATACATCAAGGTGGGCCCCATGGTGACCTCACAGTAAGGGCCGCACCGTCTTAGGTGAGGCTGGGGTCTCACCTAATCCGCTCTCCCAACTTTTGGCACACGCAATGCACAATGCACGTCCTTTTCACGTGGGCATTTCCACGCACGAGGACTATGAGCTTTTTTTACCCTTTTTTTTTTAAATTACATATCCACACGTGCAAATCTGACGTGGCACTCCTCCTGAGGAATGCTTCAGGGATGGATTGGCGCAAGGATCGCGTGTGAATGCCATTATTGTTAAGGCAGAGATTTAGAGCTGGATACGAACCAAGTCAAATTCAAAGATAGGCTCGGATTGGTTTGAAAAAGCTTGGCTTGCTATAAATTAAGACTTAGAGCCAAGCTAATTTAAATAAACAAACCAAACTCAAATCAGGGTAATATAGGCTTGGCTTGGCTTAACTCGGCTCAAAACTCAGCTTGAATCAGCTAGTAGATTGTATGCACACTGGCTCTTGGGGTGTGATCTACTTGAGCTTTAGATATGATTCAATTTTGAGATCATGTCCCCGAACAATATGTAAAATTGAATGGACAGCTTGTATAATACATATACATGACAATGTATGGATAATACATAATACATATACATGAACACACTGTTTCCTATAGCTTGGTCTACTTGAGCTGCTACCTGTTTGAACTCAGCATGGCCCAATTTGAAACATTTTTATTAAAACAATCTCGGCCCAAGCCAAATTCTTTTAGAGCAAATAAAATTTGGGCTACATGGATTGGCCAGAAACTAAAATCAGCTTGATCAAAAAAATGGGGGTGACACAAAAACAAGCCGGACTCAAACTAGAGCTAACTGGGCCGGCACAAATCGTTGCCCACCTCAACAAAGATTGAATATTTCAGGGTATCCTCTTGGCCTTTAAAACAAAAGAGTGGGGAATATTGATTAGGCAACTTAAGGCAACTAAAGATAATAGAATTAAACACCCAAACACACCAAATGTAAGAAAGGATGGGGTGGCACATAAAATGCAAGCGACTGGTAAAAATAATTCAAACTGAAGTGCCACAATTCATGTGTCTACACAGCTTCGTGATGTTACGTCAGGACTTTCTAGCTGTTGGATAGGAGTATCTTCCAATAAGCTAAGCTGTTCATTTTATGGGCCATGCTCCGTTGATGAAAGTCAAAAAAAAAAAAAAAAAAACCTCCAAAAGCATTTTAACATTTGATTATTCAAAGGTTGAGGAGGCCGTTCAAACTAAAGGAAACACATTACATCACAAAAAGCTTTAAATACTTCAATTTTAAGGGATTTTCTTTCCTGAAAACCCTTCATACCAAGTGAAGCCATCATATGAACGGTTTAGATCATTAAAAGATTACCCAAAACTCAAAGGCTAAGCTTAGGGTATACATATAATCAATCCGTGGAGATGTATTGCCAAAAATGCGTATGCACCTGTCCAAAGCCAATCCAGGCCGCTCATTAGGTAGCACACCCGTATACAAAGAGATGGACCCCATTCAAAAAGGCAAAACCGGGAAAACTCGTAGTGGGCCCAACAGTACAAATGAAATGCACAGGTGGAAGCAAATGACCAATGGGGTCCACAATCAGCTATCACCACATCCCACCCGATGAGTTTTTTTTTTTTTTTTTTTTTTTTAATTATCCAGGGACGGGAAACGGTGGGACCCACCTGAACAACGGCCGCTGGGGGCGGATTGCCGGTGACCCCGGGCACAGAGATATCTCACAGCCCGAGGCTGTGTGGGGTCCACAGAGATGTCCGTGATAAATCCATTACGTCCATCTGTTTTTAAAGACAAAAAATAGGATGGAAATCTGAAATTCAGGGAGATTCAAAACTCAGGAGGGCCACTCCAACAAAAGAGCGGAAACACCAACGTCCACCATTGAAACCTTCCTGGAGACGGCTATGATGTTTATATGCCAGTCCAAACCGTTTATAGAATTATTAACACTCAGATAAACGGTAAGAAAAAATATCATCCTGTGAAAAACTTTTCTCGCCGCTAAGTGTTCAATACACACGTTTTCGTGTGGTATGGCCCACCTGAGTTTTGGATCTGCATTATTTTTAGAATCTATAGTGGTCTTAAAAAACAGATGGACAGAGTGGATTTGTCACGGAGATCTCTATGATTCCCACACAGCCGTTGAGCTTGAACAGTTATGGCCGCGAGTACGATTTCTTCCTCTACACTCGCGACTACCCACCGCTTTTCTCAATTCAGACGCTACACGCACGAGTTTCGAATCCATCGACGCCTGCGATGCGAAAAACCAACTTTTCTGTTTGTCTCAGGCGTTCTCTTCGAGGCTCTCTTCACGCATATACATACATACAGGCCCACCTACCAAATCTCTATCTGTGTTCCTCTTATTCCCGAAATTTCACTCCCTCATTCTTGCAGCCCGTTGCACGGACGGCTTTGATCTGGTGGGCTCCAAGAGCCAACGGTTCCAATTATCCACGTGTTTCTAGTAAGTGTAAATGCTATCTCATGCTTGATCTATTATCCTCTACACCCGTTCGTTTAAGTGGGACCCATGGCTCAGTGGTCCAGGGCCCACCGTGGATTGATCATGCCAGGATGAAAGAGTTCCAGCTCTAGTTGCTAATCTCGTGCCTGTTTCAGTTGAGTGTGGTCCATTGCTGAGTTTCTCTTCTCAACCGTCCAAAAGTTAACAGGTCAGAATTGCCATTTTGAGGAGGTTTTTGGAGTGGTCCATCCACTGTGAGGCTCAAAACTCATGGAACTACGGACCCCATTTGTGCAAAGTACTGCTGACCGGGACATAGATATTATTATTGTGAAAAACTTTAATACTCTGTCACAGCATGATGGATAATACACAGGCACTTAGAAATTGCATGCATGCAATACAAGAAATTAAAATTAAACTGTCAAAACTGTGGTCCCAATTTAGATGCATTATGAGGGGGGGAAACAAGTCTGGCTTTTGTTCATCTGACCATTGGATTGGTGGAAATTTGTTAGACGGTTAAAAATTATAGGAAGAAGTTCTAACGATTTAAGGGTTAGGAGTGCATACTTACGCTAAACGAGATTGTACACCCGTGTGTCTCTCTCTTGTAGAATAAGCGATCGAAATCCACAAAGCTATCCAGTATAACAACGCGATCTTCTTTAATTGCTCAAGGTATAACTTTAAGAACACAAGCTAAAGAAAAGAAAATCTCTAATGAATAGTATTAGGGTATTCAATACTCCTCCAAAATAAAAATAAAACACTATTTATATGTTCTCAAACCCTAAACCACGTAGCTTATGTGTCCTAATTGCAAAAGGAAAGAAATCAAAGTAAAACAGAGGAAACAGATCAAAATAGCAATTCTCACATGAAAACCTGTGCGTCTGCCGACCAGTCAGCTGTGGGCCACAACCGGTCGGATGTGGCCAAAAACAGTCTAGAGAGTTCAGACTGCTAGCTAGGGAAATTCAATTCGGTAGGGCGACCGATCGGGGTCGGTCATCACTCCTCACGATCGATCGGATGGGGTGCAAAATAGTCCAAAGAGTTGGACTGCCTACACGTGGAAATTCGACTGGTCTGCAAATCGGTCGGGACCGATCTGGGCACCGGGCGACTGGTCGGACGACTAATCGTCTAGGGCTGTTGTTGAACTATCTTCTCACACTTTAGCTCATTCTTTATGGTCTTCCTTCGATCTTTCTTCAGGTTCATCTTCAGAAAGTAGAGGTCAGCTACACCCTCTACATCAATCTCCCCTCCCTAAAAATAACTCAACATCGAGTTCGCATTGTCTTCCGGCTCATGATGCCTGTACAAGTTGGCAATGTTGAACATACGGGAGATTTCAAATTCCTCTGGAAGATCAACAACATAGGCGTTGTCATTGATCTTTTTAAGGATCGACACCGGCCCGATCTTCTTTTGCTTAAGCTTGTTGTAAGTGCCAGTAGGGAAATGCTCCTTGCGTAGGTGGACCATGACTTGATCTCCCAACTCAAAGACCTTAGTGCAGCAATGTTTATCCGCATCTTCCTTGTACTTATTATTTGATTCCACAAGTGCCTTCTGAACTTTAGTGTGAACTTCTGCAATTCCTTCCGCCATGTTCTCAGTGGCTACGTTTCTTCCCGGAACCTTGGGCAATGGAACCAAGTCGAGCGTGTGATGAGGAGTTCACCCATAGATAATCTAGAAGGTGACTTCCTAATACATCGATTCACCATATTGTTGAAAGAGAATTCAGCTTTAGCTAGGGCTAAATCTCACTACTTCGACTTGTCTCCTGAGATGCAGCGTATTATGTTTTCCAAAGTTCTATTCATGACTTTGATTTGTCTCTCCGTCTGTGGTTGATATGCACTACTAAACTGAAGTTGCATGTCGAATCAACTCCATAAAGTTCGTCAAAAGTGGCTGACAAACTTTGTATCACGGTCGGATGTTATAGTCTTTGGAATACCATGGAGTCTCACAACCTCCCTGAAAAACAAATTCGCCACGCTTGTTACATCGCATGTCTTTCGGCATGGTATAAAATGTGTCATCTTAGAAAACATCTACAACCACGAAGACGGAATCCATTCCTCGCTGCGTCCGTGGGAGACCCAAAACAAAATCCATTGAGATGTCTTCCCAAAGGCCTCCTGGCACTGGTAAAGGAGTGTATAGCCCGGTGTTTTGAGAATGACCCTTCAAAGTTTGGCACATGTGACATCGCTGTACCATTCTTCGAACGTCTCTCCAAGATGAGGCCAATAATAGCGTTCTTCCACAAGGGTTTTCGTCTTGTCTCTGCCAAATGTCATGCTAGTCCTCCACTATGGAGTTCAAGTATCAACTCCTCCCGTAGGGAGCACTACGGAATGCATAGCCAATTCCCATAAAATAGGAACCATCTTGGATGTGAAATCACTCTGATGGCCTTCTGTACTTCTCAACCTTGTCTCCTTGAAATCTTCATCTTCAGCATATAGCTCCTTAAAGTGCTCAAAACCAATGATCTCGGTGTCAATGTGACAAGGAGGTCCGCTCGACGGTTGAGGGCGTCTGCAACCTATTTTTCTGTCTGGACTTATGTTTCAACGAAAATGTGAATTCCTGCAAAAAGAAAATCTACTGAGCATGCACACGACTAATGTTAGTCTGATTATTGAGAAACTTAAGAGCTTGGTGGTTTGTATACAAGACAAACTCCCTCTGAATAAGATAGTGCCACCAATGTCGCAGTACTTGCACCACTACGTAAAGCTTGATCTCATAGGTAGACTACTTCCTTACGTCGCTTAAGTTTTCACTGTTAAAGGCAACGGGTTTGCCCTCTTAGGATAACACAGCGCCAATCCCCACATATGATGCATCACAATCTACCTCAAAGACTTTCTTGAAATTAGGTGGCATGAGAACTAGAGCAGATGATAACTTATACTTGATCTTGGCAAAGTTTCGGTCAACCTTGTTGGTCCAACAGAATGGGTCGTTCTTCATGCAGTCTGTGATAGGTGCTACAATCGTGCTGAAATTCTTGACGAAGCATCAATAAAAGGTGGCTAAACCATGAAAGCTGCAGACTTCATGGATATTGGTTGGGGTAGGCCACTCACGTATGACCCTCACCTTGTTTTCACTAACTCGAATACCCGTGGATGATACAATAAAACCTAAGAAAAGCAAATGGTCCGTCAGGAAATCGCATTTCTTCATATTCAAATACAACTTGTTGTCACAGAGCACTTGAAGTACTTCTCTAATATGTTTCACATGGGCTGATTCATCTTGGCTATAGATGAGGGTGTCATCGAAGTACACTATGACAAAATGACCGATAAAGGGCTTCAATACTTGATTCATGAGTCATAGGTGCTTGGTGCATTCGATAATGCAAATGGCATAACCAGCCACTCATATAGACCCTCTTTAGTCTTGAAAGTCTTCTTCCATTCGTCCCCAGGGCGGATACGAATCTAATGATACTCATTTTGCAAATCTAGCTTGGAAAACACTTTCGACCTCTTGAGCATATCCAGCACGCCGTCTAGTCAGGGAATTGAAAACCGATACTTAATAGTAATCTTGTTTATCACTCGACTGTCCACATATATTCGCCAACTCTCATCCTTCTTGGGAGTCAAAAGAGCTGGGATGGCATAGGGACTCATGCTCTCCCTCAACATTCCCTTTTTCAGCAATTCTTCCACTTGGCCTTAGATGATTTCACTTTCCTTGGGGCTCAACCGATAGTGTGGTCGGTTGGGTAAGCTCGCCCCTAGAATGAAATCAATATGATGTTGGATGTCCCTCATTGGGGACAATCCTTAGGGAAGTTCTTTGGGCTACGTTTCTTGAAATTCATCGGACGAAGGCTCGAGGGTATAACATGCTCCCCGGAGCTTTTCCCTTTGACGACCATGGCGTTTATCTTCCTTAGCTTCTTCTTCAAAATCCCTTATAGCAAGGAGAGGGTTTCCCTCCAATAAGGGAGTCTTGAGGCCACTCTTCGATGCCATAGGAGAGAATTCGTTCTCACATCCTTCACAAACACGTATGTGTCATCAGCGCCCACGATGGGTCATGTCTCACTCCAACTGTCATGGCCATCTGAGTAATAGGTGACATACCTCCATATCAATTACATCACACAACACCTCATCCGTATAGCTCCTACCAACAGAAAAAGGAACAAAACACTGTTAAGTTACCTTAGTGTTGCTAATCTTCTTGATCCACCTAATAGAATATGGCACTGGGTGCTTTGTGGTTGGTAACTGAAGCTTGTCTACCATCATCTTGGACACAATATTCTCGCTGCTTCTACTATCGATGATAACATCGCAGACTTTCTCATTCACAGTGCATCGGGTGCGAAAGATATTATGACATTAAGGATGGGCTTCAACTCTAGGTGTGTAACACAAATGAAGAACAATCAAGGACTCTCTATAGTCCTATTCCATCCATTCAGTGTCTTCTTCCCCTTCTTCACCGGCTTGCTTGTAATCTCCCTCTTTGGGTTCCCCCTCGACTGGTTCTTCTACAACTTCTCCCTCTCGTTTGTAGTCAAATTTACGGTCGGGCGCTGAGGGCATGCCTTAGATAAGTGGTCAGGCTATCCACAACGCCAACATGATTCGGCCGTGGTCGAGCATATGGATTAGCTGCCAGACTAGGGGCGGCAGTCGTAGGTACATTGCGTTGGGGTCTAGAGGGACCACTCCTCGACTCTTGGTTTGTGGCCATTGGCGGCTAGGTACACCTACCAACGGGCTCCTTACCCTTGGCTGACGGTGCTTCTATTGTGGGGACTGAAGTAGACATGTGGGGAGTTGTGAACGGGCATGCAGAACTTGAGTTAGCGTCGTCTCCGCGTGATTGGCAAATTGTATGGCATCTTCAATAGTCCATATCGGAAGCATTTGTACGCGGTCCTGGATGTTAATTCTCAACCCACCAATAAATCTAGCAGCTTTTTGTGCATCTGTTTCGAACAGGTCGTTGCGGGTGGCTAAACGATTGAATTCGGCCTTATATTCATCGACGATCCAATTGCCCTGACGAAAATTTTGGTACTGCTGGAACAAAACTTATTCCTAATCGTGGGGTAGGAATCGCGTGCGAAGGAGTTTTCTCATCCTAGGCCGCGATCGAATGAGTAGTTTATTTTGGCAGGTCCGAAAAACATGCAATTGCTCCCACCACGCGGAGGCACCCGATTTCAACTTGTACACGACAAGTTTTACCTTCTTCCCTTCTTCTCTTCTAAAACATCCATATAGTCAAAGAAATTCTCGACTTTGGCTAACCAGTCCAGGAATTCCTCAATTTGTAACAACCCACTGAAAACTGGGAGTTCAGCCTTACCTCTGTAGTCGTGCTCATTGTGGTCCCCATGATCATTACTGCTTGCGGGTCGGTGTGTGAGGGCCCTTATACCTTCTTCCTCACTGTCATCTGAATCTTTAGTATCGGCCCGATGATTGCCCGCTGGAAGGGCCTGGCGGAAGATCGGGTTGTTCCACACTGAAACTGCTCGTGGTCTTGCTTCCACTTGAGCTTGCCATGGAGCCAGCGACGCCGCGATAAGTTCGAGAGACGCTTACAGCCCTTGCATAGACGTATCAAACGAACGTTGGAGAGCATCCATCTTCTCCGCTAGATAGAGAATCCCCTGATCACCGTCGGTGGAATTGTTGACTTGTCCATGCTAGAAGCCATCACTTAAGGCCGTTCCTCGCTCTGATACCAACTTAGCGCAGACGTCAGCGAAATGAGATCGGACACTGTCTCTCTCGTAAAATAAGGAATCTGAATCCATGGACCTATCGAGCACAACTTGATCTTCCTTGATTTCTCAAGGGACAACTCGAAGAACACTGAACCTAAGAGAAGAAAATCTCTGAGAAATTTTATTAGGGTATTCAATAATCCTCCAAAAAGAAAATAAAATACTATTTATATGTTCTTAAACCCTAAACCACGTAGCCTAGGCTGTCCTAATTGCAAAAGGAAAGAAATCAAAGAAAAACGAAGAAAACAGTTCAAAATAGCAGTTCTTGCACAGAAACCTACGTGTCTGCCGACCGGTCGGCCGTGGGCCACGATCGGTCAGATGTGGCCAAAAACAGTCCAGAGAGTTTAGATTGCTGGCTAGGGAAATTCGATCAGCCAACTAACCGGTTGGATGGGATGCAAAACAGTCCAGAGAGTTGGACTGCTTGCACGTGGAAATTCAGCCAGTCTGCAGACTGGTCGGGACCGATCTAGGCAGTGGGCGACCTGTCAGACGACCAATCATCTGGGGATGTTGCTGCATTATCTTCTCACGCTTTAGCTTATTCTGTGGTCTTCCTTCGATCTTTCTTCTGGTCCATCTTCAGCAAGTAGAGGTCTGCTACACCCTCCACATCTGTATTGCTCGACCAATCTGATTTTGGCTCAGTCCAGTGGGTTTCACGATCTGATTAATTTGAATTGCTGCATGGCTCATGTACCTCAATTTGGTCCCATGCCCTAAAATGAGATGGAAAAATAGATGGATGACACGTATAAAATACATACATCCCGGTGGGCTCCACAAGGTCTTCAGTCTGAGATGGTGCACCAACTCTTTTATGTTCCCAACCGAAGGACATGCATGGAGAAAACTTTTATGATCCTCACCAGAGGAGATGCAGGGTTTATTCGGGCTTTCCATATGGGGGAGTGGGCCAGTGTTCAGTGCAAGGGCTTTCCATTTGTATAGGTGGGCCAATGTGTAGTGGTAGAGACTTGAACCAATATTGGTCTGTTGGGCTCAGTATTGAACGGACCATTACTTGAAATTTTCTTAAATTGGAAAAATCGAAGCCACTAATTTTAGACTTTTTCCAATTAAATGTGCTATAACCTTCTTCGAATCATGTTAATCTTATGGACATCCCTATATTTATGCTGGTTAATGCTGCTTTATATATCAAATTTTGTGTATGCTATTATGATTTATGAATTATGGTCCAATTCCATGAGAGAAGCAAATATTCAAGGGATGGATATTAGCTTTTTTTTCCTGTTCCGATACTCCATCATAACAGCCGATGGAGCCCACTTGAGTGTGATTGTCTCCACGCTATCTCTGAGCGATTGTAGCGTCTTGGACATAGATGAAGATTATTATGACAGAAGGCTTCCTTGCTGGGTTGGACCCTCCATCTCTCATATATATGTAGAGAGTCTTGGCCCCACTGTAAACTATAATCGGAACACAATCATCGATTATAGTTGCGGATCTAATATCATGAAATGCATATTTACGCAAGTTTATTAATCGAAAATGACAAAACCAACATAGAAAGCAAGCACAGGCCTTGCACTATGCCAATCCAAGAGTACTTTATTTCGATTTTGGAGGTTTATTTTTGAAAATGAACTATCTTGATCGACAGCCCACAAATCCAATGGTACTAGATCACTTTTGGCTCACCTTCAATCTCCTTCTTTCTCCTTAGGGTTTGCTAGTAATGAGAAGCTCCACATCTTGAACCAAGAGTCCTCCAGTAATTTTTTTTTCAGTTCCCCTCTCCCTTCAATAAGCAATATCATGTGACAATTGCTTAGGTTCAACTGATAATGCCATCTATTCCTTTCGATCCAGAGAAAGATTTATTTGGTAGGACCTAGCTAGGCAGTGTGAAGTGATTGGTATTGATAAGATGAGTTTAAAGTATTCATCTATCCTAAAAGTATTGGGTCTCTTGAATTTTATGAAATCAACATCAGTCAACTTCATGTTCATGCTCGAGAGAACCACTTACAAGTCATGATCTTAACCCTATGAAGAAATTATAATGATGCACTAGGTTTCTCACTAAAGCCGATGAGGCAGACCATCATTGCTTTAGATTGATAGTCTAATCAATTAGATAAATGATAGCATGACAATGACATGATTTTCAGTGTATGTCCATGCTTAATTTCTATGGGAATGCATGCTAATTGTGAGCAATGTCATACTATAATCTCAAGTGATTCTTCAAATCCAACATTATAATTAGAGGTTGGGTCAGCCAAAAGCCAATTGGTCCAACCCAAACTTTGAGTTGAGTTGTGTTGGGTTTAGTTGAAGTTGGCTTTGGCTTAGGTTGAAAATTCCCAACCCGAACCTGGATTGGGTTGGATTTGGGTTGACCCTTGGGCAACACAAACCTAATTGTACATTCACATATACATATGAGTTAGAATTAATATACATGATACAAATGTAAAATTATGAGCTGCATGGAAAATAGCAATATTCCTAATTGGAAATGTCCGGTTTATGGACTCTATGCCATATAGAGACCACAATCTAAACCATTCATAGAAAGTAGGGTCATGATAAAAAAAAAATGACTTGGGTCCCACACGATGAATGGTCTCGTGATTGAAACATTTCATTTTTTGGACTATTATTTTTCATTTTATTTATTTATTATTATTATTATTTTTTTATTTTTTTTTAAGGATTGATTGTAGATTTTATTTTACTAGTGTTATTTTGGAAGTTCCATGTGTTACTTTAACGATGTTATTTTATGGTTGATGTTTGATTTTATATGTTAACCTCACTCCTAATCCAACCCAAACTGTCGTAGGGTAGAGTACTCAATAGCTTGGGTTGGGCTCGGATGCAGACCTCGAGCACCTTCTCTTGAGGTTGGATTGGGGTTGTGTGAGGTTGGATTGGGGTTGTGTTAACCCTCAAAGCAACCCAACCCTCCGGAATTGCACCCATAGTTATCATATATTATTTTGATCCTCAAAGATTCTAACTACTAGAGATTGGAGAACATCATTGAGATCTTTCCTCAATGAAAGGATTAGAATCTGACAATATGACAAGATGAGCTCGTGAAAGTCCTCTAAAGTGTTTCAACCGCCCAAGAGGGGTTAATCATAAGAAACCAGATCAATCCAATAAGATCAATCTCATGATCATAAAACATTCTAACTCAATTCAGCAGTGCAATGCCAGAGAAAGGAGATCAATAGCAATGTGTTTCTCATTAAAATTGGGAGCTAATTCATCAAATCGAATTAGGCAAAAATGAGTCTACTTTGGGCAAACCTATTTCGATGTGCAGAAGTTCCCAATGAATAAGTTCAAGAAGTCGAGACCACCTATACATCAAACCCTTGGATCTAAGGGGTGACGTTATTAGGTGAATGTTATGATGAAGATGTAACAGTTAATTATATGCACAGCATGCAAGCATGTGTCTACATAGCCACATGTGTATGAATTTGTACATATTTTGTGAGTGCGGGCACTATTTTGGGCTCCGCACGTGATACGTTGGGCTTAGATAACACTAGATGCCCATAATACCAAATTTGCAAACCCCAGGGCCTGAACATTGGATGTCCGGTTGAGCTAAAAATTCGAGCTATTAGGGAATGGTAGAACAATATATATCAGGGGATTTGTTGACGCCTCCAACACTGACATGGCCCGTTATGAATGAAATGGCTTGGCTCAAAAGTCAAGTTGGCCCAATCTCACGTGGTTTACAACAAAAATGTACGGCTAGGATCGAAATGGTCTATGGCCATGCGCAACCTACGCATATGTCTGACATTGGCGGCCAAACGGGAATATGTTATATCTTTGAAAAAATCAAGTGTGTGTATGGGCCCGCGCGTTTTTATACGTCTGTATAATAAAGAGGTTGCTTTACAATGATCACAGGTACAAAAGCTATGTCTCTGGGAAGTAGAATTTCCAAGGATTTTATGAAGACAGGAAAACAAACATCAGAAACTCAATTCCATGGAAGCTACAATAATCCATTGGCTGCATTTTTGGACAAGGAATCGACGAATGTCCAACTAGGGACGACAGGCAACCAGAAGTCGAAGAAAAGCATGTCGCATTCCATAAGCTTGTTTCGGAAATATCTCCTGGACAAAGCTCACCAGGGCAAAGGCAATCCACCGGAGGAGGAATTCACCAAACCGCAGCGGCCTACATGCCGTGGTTTGATTCCACCACAAAGCATCATTAGTTCACTTCGACCCCCTTCTTTACTAGAGCAAGTGTTACTACCAGCAATCAGGTAATTCCATCTCAAACATTTGATTGGTTTATTCTGTGTTTGGATAGAGACAATTGACTTAGATTAGAGCATGGTTTTAAGACTCGGATATGTCTGATGAGACTCAGATGAGTCGACTTGGACTCGGTCGGACCTGATCCGGTTTTTCCCTGTTTGAAAGTGTCCGAGTTGCTGAGTCTTTTAACCAGAAGTATAGAAATAAGTTAGAACAAAGCACAAATGGTCAACCAAAATATTCTTCCAATTATAAATGTTAGATATATTGGGTGTGTTTGGATACACTAACAAATTGAATTGCAATTGTTAGTCTAATAGAATGGAATAACCATAAAGTAATGTCAGCAAGTTCCTTTTTTTCTTTTCATTTGAAGGCTACATCTGGGAATTGTATCTTTGCTACGAGTGCTCGGAAGCATCAATAACTTCTATTATCTCATCTTGACTTAAACTGAAATCCCAAAGTGCATGGTCCAATTCTCCCATGCACCCCAAATGGCCTCATATTAATTGAGCTTCACCTTCAACTTTAAAATAAACGAAATTGTACCTTAGGAATTATCAGCCCACTCCATGTGACGAGGGACTATCCAAGGTTTGGACATTTCTCTTTTCCACAACTTAATTTTTGTAATCTAATTGAATTGCACATCTAATGTAGGGAGGGACGTGATGAGGTCGATCATCATCTTCCTCAAGAGGATAAGTACCTTGAATCCACAAGGCTTCCTCAAATCCACAAGATGAAGAACAACAAAAGTCGACTTTAATTAAAAATAATAATAGAGTTCCCTGACAATAAATTGTGAAAGTGTTTAAATACTCTAAGTAGATCTAAAACGTAATTAGGAAGCTAACTAAGTGAATAAGGAAACAAAACAGAAAAAATGCGCAAGTTTACGCAAGTCCGTCGATCATGGTCGAGAAACTGACCCGAGCCTTCGGGCGTTTGGTCAAGCAACCGAAATACTCCAAAAGTGTATAGAGACCAAACTTGATTTCTAGAGCAGTTTCGAGTGACCGACACCAATCAGGTCGGTCGACCGAACATCCCCAAAACTGTCCAGCAACCAACTAGCCTTCTTGGCGTAATTTTAGGTGACCGACAAGGCTAGTTCGACCAACCGAACTATGCTAACTTTTGTTGTCTTCTCTTGGGCTCCTTCGTCTAATCCATCTGTGCCATAGAAGCATCCGCGACCCGTTCTACATCAACATCAAAATGTGGATTTCATTATTTGTTTTTTCTTAAAACGTTAAAATCCATTTGGTTAGGGGATCCTACAAAATCGGGATGGTGGATGCCATACTCAATACGTCAAATTGCCATGCTAAAGCAGTGCTTTCCTTTGGGGGCATTTGGATCATAAGTTACTTTGGATAAGCTACTTATGCCATAAGTGGCTTATCTTGATTTCTACTTATTTAGCCCGTCAACCTTTCTACTTATTTAGCCCGTAAACCAAAAGGTAGAAAAGTATGTTTGGTTTCCAACATAATAAGCAACTATCCCTTGAGTTTGCTTGGTCCCCAGTCACATCCACCATCCATCATGTGGGGCCAACCTTTGATGTAGACCATTCCTCGTGTGGGCCCCACCTTTGATGTGGGTTGTCCAGTCATACAAGGCCCTCCTTGGATGTGGGTCATTCATCACTATGACCCGACCTTTAATGTGCACCATTCATTAGGTAGGGCCCACCTTTATCATTAGTTATCCATCAAGTGGGGCCCACCATTAATGTTATTGTCCATCATGTGAGGCCCACCTTGAATATCCACAACCCATCATGTGGAGCCCACCTTTGATGTGAACCATCTATCATGTGCGCCCCACCTATAATGTCGGTTGTCCATCATGTGCGGCCTAATTTGATATGGTCCGTCCATCATGTGGGGCCCACCATTATTACTCATCATGTGGAGCCCACCTTTGATGTGGACCATCCATCATGTGGGCCCCACCTTCAATGTGGGTTGCCCATCATGTAGGGCTCGCCTTGAATGTGAGTCATTCATCATTAGGGGCCAACCTTTGATGTGGATGGTCCATCAAGTGGGGCCATCTCAATATGAGTCATCCATCATGTAGGGCCCAGCTTTTATGTCCACTGCCCATCATGTAGAGCCCACCTTTGATGTAGATCGTCCATCATGTAGTCCCCACCTTTGAAGTAGGTCATCCATCATACTATCCCGCTTTGGATGTGGGATTTTTATCATTATGGGCCGACCTTTGATGTGGACCATTCATTGTGGGTCCACATAATATGGGGTCATCCATCATGTGGGGCCTACCTTTTATATGGACAACTGTGTGAGCACCACCTTAAATAAGACAATCTACCACGTGGGGCCTCCTTTGACATAGACTAGAGAGAGAGAGAGTTTCCTTTGACATGGACCATGAGAAAGGGAAGTAGAAAGTCATCAGTTAAAAGGCTAAAAATAATTACTAATAGCTTTTGGCACATGATTTACTTTTACAATAATACTTACCAAATTAACTTAAATGAAAAAAGTAAATTACTTAACATAAGTTAAAAAGTAACTTATTTAGTGGTATCCAAATGGGTCTTTTGTGTAAGGTTAGGTATGAAGCTTTAGAGCGTAAAAAGAAAAAGAAGAGAGAGAGAGAGAGAGAGAGAGAATAAGAAGAAAGAAAGAAAGAAAAAGACTAAAGTATCCATGATTGTAATTAAGCAGAGGCGAATATGACATATAAAGGGCATTGGGCGATCCATGAACCCTACCCAAACATATCTTAAAAGTGTGTTTGGATAAGTACTAAGAGAAAAATTTAGATTCTCTTGAGAAGATAACCGGTGCTATCTTGGATCTCCCTTCATGGCTCAGTCAAAGACACACAAGAGTTTCAACACTGAGGCCAGGCCATGTGGTGTGAGTGGGTGTGAGTGTGTGAGGGTGGGGGGTGTGCGTCTGAATGTAGAAAATAAAAATAAATAAATAACTATTGCTATCTAGATAGATAAAATACCTTCAGTATCATAAAATAATCATTAGATTTATCCACAATAGCAATTTGACACGAGACATGAGATAAGAGTCGCCTAATAAAATTGATATTTTCACTTGTATCCAAATAAGATCCTTAAGTTTAGAATCTTACATTCATCAATTAAGATGAAAATAATCATGGGTCCCTCAATAAGTGTACCTAAAATTGCATATTTTATTTATCTTACCATTTAATAACTTAGATTATTGCGATTTCCCTATCTTCATCTGGTACTTCTCTCTTTAGGGGTTTGGAAAGTAGATGGGTGTAAAATACTGTCCAAGAGAATGACATCTTTCCAGACTGCTGGTTCACTTTTTGGGGGGAAACATTTTTCAATTACGTGTTTAAAAAATAAAAAGAATAATAAAAATAAAAATTCCATGCCGCATATCCTTTTAATTTTCTCTGTAAATGATTTATTGGAAAATTACTTCCAAAAAATGTCATTTTCTCTCCTCTTATTTTCCAAGCTCCCAAGGTTGTCCAATAAAATTGGGCATTTTTACAATGTTGGTAATTGTCGGGTCCAAAAAGGCTGGGGATCCGGATTTTAAACTGTAGCTGTTGGGCTTATTAGGCCGGGCCATTTAAATATTGTCAGTGGAGCCCAGCAAGTGACGTGACACCCTTCCGTTCATGCGTGGACGCATGGTCAGCTTGATCACTCACATGGATGGTCAGCATGTGGATCTCACCACAAACGATAATCTCAACCTTACAAGCATATCAGTGGAAGAAGTTCCGCACCCACACTTTGATTGGTCACTAGGCGAGAAGTGACGCCATGATCTAATTTGTGGGCCCACAGCCTATGCGAACCAATCGAAGTGCATGTGGGACATTTTTCCTTGAATGAATTCGCAGCATTTGCTTTCGGACGGTTATGATTAGGAGGATAATTTGATGCGTATCTGAAAAAAAAATGAATTGCCTTATTACTAATCGAACCCTTGAATAATGCACAGGCCCAGCCCATTAAGTAATCGGGTCTTTAATTTCCAACCCAGACCCGCTGATGTGATAAACGGGCCTGTTTCACGCAGAGGACTGGGCCCTAAATGGAATTCAGAAAACCCAGATGTGGGCCCAATTCATTTATTAACCAGGCCCCAAAATGGTCCTGGGCCTAACCAATGAGCATATAAAAGCCCAACCATATAGGGACAGACCCTACAAACAGGCCAGCCTCTGATCAGATGATATTTGCTGTCCATCAGGTCGGATGAGGAACCAATAATGAAAAATCAGGCATCCCAGGGCCAGCTCACTATTTTCTACTCTGGCGCTATCAGTGTCTATGACAATGTTCCCCTTGATAAGGTACGGTTACCCCATTTTTCTTATTACAGTTTCCGAAAATAAATCATTTTATACTATGGACCCATTACTGTGAAAAAGTGCTAAATTCGACTACAATTTTCGACTGTCAAGAACAGTTGAATTAATTCAACTGTCTCTGACAATCAATTACTGGTAGACTAAGATAGATTCAACTGGAAATTCAACTATCTAAGGCAGTCAAAAAATAGCTTTTTTTAAGACTGCCTACAACACTTCATTAATTTGACTGTTTGTGACAGTTGATTACTCTTGGACTAAGTCGAGATGGATTCTACTGGAAATTCGACTGTCTTATCTTACCATCCATTTGAACCTTACTGTCATTTGTGTGAAATCTGAACCACTGACTAGGTTGGTCCAACCTTGAAAGTCATGAGATCAAAGGTCATCGATCGGGTGGCCAGCACGTTTAATTGATTCAACTCATTGGCCGTCCATTATTTCTACAGTATAGTAGAGTGTGGCCCACCTGACAAATGGCACCAATGCGAGATTCAAGACTTCGTCAGATGGGACCCATGGCTATGATTTCTGGACCTGAATGTGGGGCCCACCTTGATGTCCCTGCTGTCTCATTTTAAAATTTAGTGTATACATATATGCATAGTACGTCATTGCATGTGCAAGTACCAAGTGAAAGCCTTGTGAGCCAAGTAGATGACCATGGCAGGCTCGAGCAATCATGCTTCTTGCTGGTGAAAGCTCTTCAGGGAATTCTGCCAGCCCGAAAAAGCCGGCTGCTCATGCAGCTGTGTCCGCTCTCTCTCGCTCTCCTTCATTACCGTCGGTCTGCAAGTTACAAGCTGGTGATGTTTCTTTTTATTTGCTCACTACTATGATTATTAATTTTAGGAATGAATGTTAACCTGACTTACGTTCTTTAAGATTGCTAAAGAAGATAAAAATAAAAATGCATGATTTTGAAGTGCTGTTTCGGGGAATGGTAAATTAGCCATCGGATTACATGGGCCCCACCTGAACTTGAACAATGCCGCCACCATGGATTCGAAATATGCGACCGAGGTGGGGGCATCGGAGGAAATTTTTTTATTTCATCGACGTGGGCCCTGCTTATTGAACTGTCATCATAAATCCGCATTAGAGCAAATCATGTTGCTGAACTCGGATTATATATGTTTTGTTTTGCCAGACCTTCCGATCGCGAGAAAGAATTCGCTTCAACGGTTCCTTGAGAAACGTCGAGACAGGTAGGAACTAAATCGCGATTAATCTCATTTCATTACATGAAAAAACATTGAAAATTTTCTGTGAAATAGTACAAATTAATCACATTAGAACGATGCTAATGTCCCTTGAGTCTCTTGATATACATTGATACACCATCCTCTAATGGCTCAAGCGTTTTAGAGCAAGTGGTTGTCTAATATGGTATCAAAGTTGAAAGTCTAGTGTTTGAATCCTGATTAGTCGTTAATGTAGAACTCGGCCTCATTATAATTTAATAATTTACAGGTATTGTAGAGCATTGGTGAGCTGAGTTGAGCTTTTTCGAGTTGTTTTGGGTCGAGTCAACTGAGTCAACCGAAACTGGAATGACTCTTCCCCAAGTTGTGACCATATCGAACTTGTATCGACTCATCCATCAAAGTCCAGCAGAGAACTCTCATTTTTGTTTCATGTTTTAAAACATAGATACCAATCATAGCTTTAAAACTTGGTGACTCAACTCCACATTAGATGAGTCGACTCGACTTGGCTAGATTTTGAGCTGACTTCAATGCCAAATGCTGGCAGCGGGGAGACTCAAGCTCAGTAGTAACTGGACTACAAGAGCTTAGGCTTCTAACTAACAGCCCAAACCCCATGTTTTACCTGTTGTATAAATGTTTTTAAGCCTGGGGCTGGTCTGTGCGACTCATCCGAGTTTACTCGAATTAGTCACATTGGACTCGTCCTAGTCATCAATACATCCCCAAATCCACTAAACTATAGTTGAATGGGCTGAAGACTCGGCAACTCAGGCCGACTCATCAGGTCATGAATTGAAGTCAGGACTCAGCTGAGTCAGCATGTGCCATCGAGTCGGCCGTATTTTCAACGACGACTCATGGTGCCAAACCCAATCCGACTCAACCAGCATCGAGTCGCCAATCCATGCCCACTGCACATTCCATCCAAAGTGATAGTAACCTGGGGCCCACCAACTTGTAAAGGTACTCCCTGGGGAGGCAGGTAAGCACACTAATGGCTGCTATCTTGATCAGTTGATGGACCCCACAAATCTACACCGTTCAACCACAACCACACAATAGAACCGCAAACACAAAATGCAGATTCTTCATACATGCATTATGCTCTAATCTAGATTGTACCCATAATCCAGACTAAAATTTTGATAGATTTTTTTTGGGTTGACAAACATCGATGTATGCGCCTTGCAGGATCTTAAACAAAGCTCCCTACGCACCGCCAGCCATAAAGCGGGACATCAATGAGTCAGCAGCAAAGGAATGTTCGGTAGGAAATCCACCATTTTCTCCGTCACCATTTCCATCCTTCAGTAGCTTTAATCCATGTGTTTCAGCTAATCTAGCATGATTAGCTACTTATGATGATGCAATCAAAATAAACTAGTACAAAAGGTCTATTTATTTTTCTATATATCATACAATGCCTATGCCTAGGGCCTGAAACTGGTCCACTGAGTCTGACTCGTTTCGTTTAGGACTGAAACCGAGTCGAATCGGAAAAATTTTGAAACCATTCTTTATTGTTTCTTTTCTTTGTTTCTCTAACAAAAAGACCCTAAGTGTCTTTGTGCATCCCACCAATTGAAAGGCTACAATAGTGGAAGAAGGCGACTGTTGGTCAGTGGACCAGTCATTGTAAGATCTACTGAATGAACGGTTTTGATCTTGTCCTAGTATGCTTATGTGCAGTAATGATTCGTTGGACGGTCGACGACGGGACATAACTGCCCACAGAAACTAAAGGCCCATTTAGACGGGCCGTCATTTCATTTCGATCAGAAACAAGGGTTTTGCAGCCATTTGGAAACTCATCTGAAATGTTGATTTTCAAGATCAACCAACCAAACAGGCATACTTAGAAAATGAGTCTCCAGCAATCCAAATTAACAATAATAGTTAAGATGACCCAATCAGTTTGATATTCAACCTATGCTCCAACTAAAATATGGCCCATGATTTGAACAGTCCAAATCGGCGTGCAGGTGGGCCACACATACAACAGATAGGTTGCAACCATTTAGTTGAATATAATGTAGCAAGAAAAATATCTGGATCAATTCACAAACATGTTTTTCACCAACTAAATGTAGAAACAAAAGCAATAAAATAAAATCTCATGTAGCGTTTGGGAGCGGTAAGGTGGCGCCGAAGAACTAACAACTTGTAATATCTTTATTCATTGAACATCCAAACATGGCCACCTATCCTCAGTGTCCATGATGGATGATGGAGTGCTTGATGTGGTTGAACCAATGCTTGATATTGAAACCAAAAATAAGGCCCACCAAGATTATCAAAAGAACCATAATCAAACAATACCTACATGGGCAGCACATTTTCTTCTTTCTTCTTTCTTTCTTTCTTTCTTTCTTCCTTGTTTTTTCAATAGAGCAGATAGAGAGATTGAAATTTCTAATAGCCAACTTCTCTATCTTATAAGAGTTTTATGTGAGGGAGGACTCTGTGGTTCTCTACAACACCTCAGTGGCGAAAACACACTAGTCTGTGGAGCCCACTATGTTGTAGAAGTAAAATCTACTCCGTCTATCAGGTTTTATCCTCAATGTTAGAGCCTCTGGACAAAAATCAGCTAGATGGACCACACCAAATGGAACAATCAGGATGGGATGCTAACCATTGGTTTATGTGTGTGGTGATCATGACCATTGTGTTTATCTTTCATCAAACCCGTTAATTAGGTTTAATTCACCAGGATGAAGAGAAATATAAAAAATCACCTTGATACAAAACTCAGGTGAGCCACACGGTGTGAACTAAATTTTAAATTGTTTCCATTGGTGTGGCCCATGTGAGTTTTTAATCAGCCTCATCTTCTGCATTGACGTCCAAATACTGGTTCCTTACCTGATGGGCGGAGTTGATTTTACATATACAACATGCTGGACCCTACAGAGCTTGGGTAAACAGGTGTTGTAGACATTCCGGTCCTTACACGTGGGACTCAAGTGGGCCCGTCCATGATCACAGCCAACTACCATTGCAATTGGACAGGATGATTGAAAAAGGGTTGCACACAGGCTCAAAATTTTCTTTGGTTGGATGATCACGGCCATCGTATATATAAGGGCATGCGAAATTGCTTGTAAGACTATTTGAATGGTTGAGATCTTCCAATCAGGATTGTTTGGTGCCCACGTATGATCCATAGTGGGGCCTCTCTCTATACAATGGTTCTCCTTCTCCATGGTCATAGGTGGGCCCACACTTGCAATACGCGAGGAATTCGCAACGTGATAAGTAGGAAGAATTCGTATTGGATTAGTAGTTATCCGAGGAGGATTGCCTACTGACGCCGAAAGTAGTCGGTGCTCTGTGGGGCCCTCCATGATGTACATGTTTTATCCACTCCGTCCATCCATTTTTCCAGATGACTTTATGGAATTATTCCAAAAATGAGGCAGATCCAAATCTCTGGTGGACCAAACACTGGAACCAGTGGTGATTGAATGCCCACCATTAAAAACTTCTTTGGACCACAAAAGTTTTGGATCAAGCTGATTTTTGTATTTTCCCTTCATCTAGGTCTGTGTAACCTAATCAACAGGTTGGATGGCAAATAAACATTACAGTGTAGGAATTTTTTAACGGTGTGCGTTCAATCACCACATTTTTTTTTCCAGTGGTGTGGTCCACCTGAGATTTGGATGTGCCTCATTTTTGGGTTCATGATTTAAAATGATCTGGAAAAATGGATAGACGGCGTCGATAGAATACATACATCACGGTGGGACCCACAGAGCACTGACCACATGGACACATAACTGGATGATCCAAACCAACCACCTTGTGACCACTGTGATTTGGATGGCATGGGCTGCAGTTCTCAAGTCCTGCCAGTTAACGATCTGACATTTAGTTTGGTTACCAATAGAGGGTAGATGACACGGGTGGAAATGGTAGAACAGGAATTTGGTAGGTCCGTGACATATCAATCCGAACCATCCATCTAGTGTGTTATTACTATGGACAGGAAATGGTTCATATCAATCCGAACCATCCATCTAGTGTGTTTAACTATGGACAGGAAATGGTTCAACTCAACACCCAAAAGATGATCCTAGCAATCTCGCTGGCCTTAAAAGCGTAACAATACTCAACGGTCCGCATTCATAAATGCAAAGTGTATACAAGTGATGGATAGGAGGGTCTAATACGTGTGATTTTTTAACCACACACGATCCATTATAGGCATAATCAGATGGACGGCTTTGATTAATGCATCACTTTGCCACATGTAACTTGTGAATTAAAAATGTTCGGGATACTATATTTGAAAAGTGGCCCCTTGTTTGAGTAATCCAGACCATCGGTATGTTGCGTCCCACCATGGATGGAGCAAGTGTGCAAAAACCCATGACTGTAATATAGCAACTACTAATCTCTGGACCGTATTCAGTTGAATATACAATGTGGGTGTACTTATCTTGTCAACGATATTTTCTAGGCTGGGTTTTGAATATTACATCGTTCCATCAGGAGGGGTTTTTGGTGTATAGCCTGCCCATGGCACACGACAATCCAATGGTCCAGATTACCCAATCACACGCCCACCTGTGAGAACTTAACTACTTTGTACAGCGTTGATCATGGATCCTCACCTGGATGACCAAATCAACGGCTCCAAGAAAAATGCAGATTTGCCAAAATCATGGCCAGACTGTTGGGTGACTATTAACCTTCCAATGCGCCCATCCTAGAGGGAACTTATCATGGCTGTCCAACTGATGGGCCTCATCAAAATACCCATGGTCCAAAATTAAGTAGATCAAACGATGCAAATGAAGTGATCAATAACTCCAAATAGATGACAGAAGATATTCTGGCAATCGCCCCACAAGCAACAGCCAAAAACTCATGATCGTCGGCTTCCAAATGAGTAGCAATAAAATCAGGGTTAGCAATCCACATTCAACTAGCACAATCCTTAAAGAACAAAACAAGTCAGATCACAATCCGGCGATAACCATCCATCCGGTTAGCATCCAACGGTTACCAAACAAGCATACACAATCATCCAGCATACAGTAGTGGTCGCGTGTTTACTGGTTAGTTCTGAAAATTCTGATGCATCTAGTGATGAGGAATGCTAAATCTAGATGCCCCCCATCTTGGGACACCAAACAAAAACCTGCCACAAACCAAAGTGACCACTTATCATGCGACTAACATGAGTGTGCTCAATTAGAGCTGTACACGAACCAAGCTCGCTTGGCTCGGCTCAAAAAAGCTTAGTTTGGCTTGATTCGAAAGGTAGATCAAACCAAACTGAGCCTTATTTTTTGGCCTCGTTGAAAATTCAAGCCAAGCTTGATTCGGCTCAGTTTGGTTTGAACCAATGGGCGCAGTTTGCTTTAAAATTATATAAATTTTTATAATATATATATATATAGGGAAATGGTACTATGAGGTCGACCTTATGGGAACTTCCCATGAGGTCGACCTGTATGGGTCCCACTGTGATGTGTTTCCAATATCTACTCCATTAGTCAGATGCACCATTTCATGGTGGCCCATAGGCTTAAAAATTAGGTCAATCCATGAGTTAGGTGGGCCACACCACAGACAACAGTTGAGAAGGGTAACCCACCCATTAAAACCTTCATGATAGTTTATTGGGCCCACCGAGACGTGGTTCAAAAATCCAGCCCATCCATTGTGTGTGTTCCACTTGGATGAGGGGTCAGAACAAGTTTCAGCCACATCCAAAACTCAGGTGGGCCCCACCAAGTGCTTTTACATGTTTTAGGCATGTCTTCACATGGTTTTAGATGGTATGACCCACCTGAGTTTCGTGTAGGGCTAATTTTTGGGATATGCCATAACCTAAAGGGGACCTATCAAATTCAAGGTGTTAATATCCAACACACATCACAGTGGGACCCATACAAGGCGACCTCATGGGAAGTTCCCATGAGGTCGACCTCATAGTACCATTTCCCATATATATATATATATATATATATATATATATATATATATATATATATATATATATATATATATATAGCCTACCTATATATCGAGCGCCCACCCCCCCTTTGAGTTTTGTCCACGGCCTGCCCACGCCCAGCGCCCAGTCGGCAGTCACCCACCGACCGTCCAGCAGACCCTCACCAGATCCTCTCTCTCTCTCTCTCTCTCTCTCTCTCTCTCAGACTCAAGCCTCTCTAGTCTCTCCCTCCCCCACCTGAGGCCTGACCGGACCTCCCTGTCCAATCCGACAGTCCGTCCAAGCACGAACTCGGCTCAAAAGCTCGACCAAACCAAGCCGAGCTGGCCAGCCTGGCTCGAGGACCAAACTGAGCCTAGCTCGAGCCCAGGCAGTCCGCTGGTCGAGCCGAGCTGGGCCCAGCTGGATTCAGTTTGGCTCATGTACAGCTCTACATTCAATTATGTCATTTTCCCAACCATCCATCTCCATGTTCATGTGTGACCCACCCCAAAAATGGACCGGCCAGATATTCAGGCAATGGAGATCACGGATGCTGAACACCCCTGGTATGGATTATAGGTGGTACACTTGTGTTTGGCACTTGAAGAATTTTAACATTCCTCGATTATGATTCTTTATGGACAAGGCAAACTCCCATCATCTCAAATGTAAAAATTTCCACACATTTGTTACCCAAATCCTCTAATCAAAATAATCCGTCAAACATGAATGTAATGTGCTATAAACAACATTGGGGACTTCATCATCCTCTCTACAACAGCTGAAGATGAAAGAAAGAAAATTCAGTGACATGACAGGACATCGATTGATTAGGAAACATGAACTCCAACACTGCAGGTGAGAATGCTTGAAAAAGAGACCCCATTCCTACCCTAACAAAAATACAATGAGCTGTTTTCAGTTTCTATAAAGGCGTACCTCAGTTACCGCCTTTGGTTCCCAAGCAAGTATTATTCACGATGAGGAACCGCCAAATATCTGCAGGGTGACATTGTATCATCTTAGTTTTAAGCAAAATCAGATTTGCAGTACCAAACTGAATTGCAATAATCAGTTTAATAGAGCAGATACAACCAGATTTTAATTTCCTGCGTGGGCTCTCCAAATTGCAATTGTGTTAGTTTCAAATTTTACTTGAAGTAAACATTCCTGCAATTTGAGGGCTACTTCCACATCATGAATACTGAGAAATGCCATTGATTTTTTTCTCGAATACTCTCGATTTAAACTGAATGCTCGCAATTCAATTTACTTGTGCATCCAAACATGGCCTAAACAGAAGGAGATAACTCACCCCAGCCAAAAAGTCTTTTGAGAGCTTCGGCTTGCTCTTGGTGGCAGTTTCCACAACTGGCCGTGTTTGTTTGAACTGGCGAATAAACTTGGGTTCCAGAATGTCCCTTGCAGTGTTGGCATTTGACTCCGAGCCTTCTTGGACCTTCTGCTTCTGTGTTGTACCACAGTAGCATACAATCAGTCATGCTAAAAAAAAATTAGTATATAATCATCAAATGAAGTAACTCGGCATTCTCTCATGAGCAGACATATCTAGCTACCATCAAATAGGGGTGGCAATGGGCCAGGCCGAGGTTGGCCCTGGCCCCGGCCCCGGCCCAAACCCAAACCCTAACAAGCTAAAGTGACCCCGGCCTTGGCCCTTTTCCTAAAGGACCCGGCCAGATTAGGGTCAGGCCAAGGCCAGCTCTACAAGTTAGAGATGAGTTACATACATGTTACATGTACAATTGGTTTACAATTGGCCAGTGTGTGTTCATGAATCATCATGCTCTTGCGAAGAATCAAGGTTTTTTTGTGCCATACGTGTCAAATAAGATCATTCAGGACCGAGGTCCAAGCGCCTACAATTATCCACCTTATGCATAGACTTCAGAGCGCATCAATGTACAGTTCACCAATCTAAACTGGGGTACACAATTTGGGCCGTTTAAAATTGCCTATTGTCATGCACAAAGTTCTTCATATGTTCAATAGGATTATATTAGTAATTCCTATGTTCAATAGAGTATACACAAGGGCAATGTGCTGGGCTATTCACCATTGGACCTAGCCCAGCCCAGGCCAAACATCAGGCGTAGATTTCAAGCCCAAACCCAGCCCTCAGGCTAAGTTGAGTGGCCCAAGCATGGGCCATTGGGGGTCAAGAAGCCTGGCCCATTGCCACCGCTTCTATCAAATGACTTTCATCACATAAATGAAAGGAAAGAAAAGAAAGGCAAAAAGAAAGGCAAAAAGAAGTGGGGGGGGGGGGCAGAATATAGACATCATCGTCATCATCAAGCCTTGTCCCAATTAATTGTGAGTTGGCTACATTAATCTTATTACGCATTCCATTCTACCTCCAGTTAGATCATAGGCCATCAAGCCTTTTCTTACTGCATCTATAACCTTTTGGGCCTTTCCCTTGCCCTTTTAGAACCTTCAACTTATACCAATTCACTCCAAACCTATGCAGTTCTTGGCCTCCATTGCACATGACCAAACCATCTAAGTTACTTTGTATCATCTTATTACCTATTGGTGCTAGCCCCAAGTTTCCTCGAATGCAATCATTTCTAATCCTAGCCTTCCTTGTCCTGCCACTCATCCTTCTCAACATCCTCATTTCTGCGACCTTATCCTATGAAGATGTTCCTTAACTGCCCAACATTCTGTCCCATAAAGTTAGGGCTGTAAATGGTCGGGTTCGGGGCGGGTTTAGCCAAAACCAGACCCGCCCATTTACTAAACGGGTCTGGGTCCAAATTTTAGACCCAGACCCTTTTACTAAATGGGCGGGTCCGGGTCGGGTCTGAGTCAGCCCATTAGACCCATTTATAAATGGGTCCGGGTCTGGTAGAGGGAGATCCACCCAGACCCATTTATAAATGGGCCGGGTCTAATGGGTCCGGGTCTGGATCAAGTATGTAAGCATTTTACAAGGCTTAAAACCGGGTCTGGACGGGTCCCTTGTAACATAGACCAAACCCGCCCACTTACTAAATGGGTTTGGGTCGGGTCGGGTCGGGTCGGGCCTAATATAAAGGAAACCAGACCCAAACCCGTTTAACAAATGGGTCTATTCTTGGACCCAGACCCGTACCATTTAACAAATGGGTCGGGTCTGGGTCGGGTCTAAATGGGTTGGGTCTGGGTACCCCATCGGGTCCACTGACCCATTTACAGCCCTACATAAAGTATAGCTGATCTTATAGCTATCCTATAAAATTTCCCTTTCTATTTTAGTGGTACATAACAATCACATAAAACTCTAGAGGCACATCTCCATTTCTTTCACCCAACTTGAATTCTATGGGCAACATCCTTCTCAATCTCTTCACCTCATGAATTATTACCCAAGGTATCAAAGGCGGTCATTTTGGGAAACTTCTTGGTCAGCAATCTTAACTAATTCCTCACCTTCACTCCTAGTGTTACAAAAATTACATTCCAAATGCTTTGCTTTAGTCCGATTAATTTTAAATCCTTTAGATTCTAAAGGATTTAGCTTTGTGTTTACCCCCTCCCTCCTCTTGTCAATCAAAACTATGCCATTTGCAAACAACACACACCATGGGAGCTCTTCATGCAAATGCCTCATTAACTCGTCCATAACCAACACAAAAAGCTACACGCTCCATGAAAACCCTTGGTTCAAGCCTTCAATAATTGGGAACTCACTCGCCTCTCCACTAGCGGTCCTCACATTTTTTATTGCTCCCTCATACACATCCTTAATAAACATGTAAATATATCCTCTTGAAACTCATTTCTTTCCCAACACCCACCAAATTAACTCTCTAAGAACCCCACTGTATGCTTTCTCTGAGTCAAGAAAGACTGGAGATCCTTCATCCTTTCCCTATATCAATTGTCCAAGTAGAAAAATAGCTTCAGTGGTGGACCTCCTAGGCATGAAACCAAATTGATTTTCTAATACATTTATTTCATCCTTAGGGCCCGTTTGTTAAATTTGAAGTCTGAAGCCTGAATTTGGAATCTGAAGCTTGAATCTGAAATCTGAATTTGAAATCTGGATCTGAAGTCTAAAAACCTGTTTGGTAATTGTTGCCAAAGTCTAAAACTTAAGTACTGAATCAGAAACAACCTATTTGTTAACAAACGTTTGAAATGGCCGAAATCTGTTAACTTGACATATTTACCCATATTTCTTGTTTGGAGATGTTATGCATTATGAAGGGTTTTTTTTTATTAAATGAAAATAAAATCATTAAGTTAAAATCCATTTAATTCAAATAAACTAAAGTACTCAATATAAAATTAAACATATAAAAAAATCAACCAATACCGAACATTACAGTATGGCCCACATGGATGATATTTTGTATATCCATGTCGTCCATCCATTTCTCCAACCAATTTGAGGACATTGGACAAAAACTTATGCATACCCAATGGATTGTACCACTGGAAACAGTGGTGATTGAGTGCCCCACAATTAGAAATTCCAAAGAGCCCATTGTAAGGTTAAGGGTAATGTTGTTTTGTAATCCAAGTTGTTGATAATGTCAAGAAGATCTGGATGAAGGGAAAATATAAAGATTAGCTTGATCCAAAACTTTTGAGGGCCACAAAAGGTTTTAGTCTTCCATAATGTTTCAACGGTAGGTGTCATTATCACCACTGCTTCCTTTAGTGTGGTCTACTTGAGTCGTGGACTTGCCTCATTTTTTTAGATCATGCTGTAAAATGATTTGAGAAGAGATGAACAGCATGGATAAAATTCTTACATCACGATGGGCCTCACAAAGTCATACCTAACGTCCAGGCGGTGGAAGGATGCAACCCGCTTCTGCTAGACGGTGGAAGACGCAGATTAGCTATTGATAGGTTGAGTAGCCAACTTGCTACTGAAGTGACGTCACCAACTTTTGTGGACCCCACTGTGATGTATGTGTTGTATCCACACTGTCCATCCAGTTGGAGAGATCATTTTAGGGCAAGATCCAAAGAATGAGGAAGATCCAAATCTCAAGTGAATCTCGCCAAAGAAAACAATGGGGATTGATCTCCTACCATTAAAAACTTCTTGGAGCCACAGAAGTTTTTGATCAAGCTGATATTTGTGTTTTCCCTTCTTACATGTCTATGTGAACTTATGAACAGGTTGGATTTCAAATAAACATTATGGTAAGCCTTAGAAAGGTTTCAATGGTCATGTCACTATCCCCACTATTTTCTTTGGTAGGGTCCACTTGATCTTTGGATCTGCCTCAATCTTTGTCTCATTCCCTAAAATGTTCTCTCCAAATGGATAGACGGTGTAGATACAACACATACATTACAGTGGGGCCCACAGTAAGTTGGTGACGTCACTTGAGTAGCGAGATGGCTACTCAACCTGTCGGTAGCTAATTCGCGTCCGGCGGTGGAAGGATGCAATCGGACGCGGATTTCTTGCTAAAGCCTTGCGTAGGAAGTTCCTGCGCTAGGGAAACAAGGTGAGGCCCACAGTGATGTTTTTTTATAAATCCACCCCATCCATCCGTTTTGGTAGCTCATTTTAGGACATGAGAACAAAAATGAACCGGATCCAAGACTCAAGTGGGCCGAAAACATGAGGATTGAAAGTCCACAGTTGAAATATTTGTGGAGCCACAGGAGTTACGAATCAAGATAATATTTGTGTTTCCAGTTCATTCCAGTAGTAGTGACATTATGAACGGTATGGATGTCATATAAACATCACTGTGGACCCCTGGGAGGTTTCAACGGTAGTAATTTCCCTACCCACCTTTTCCTTTAGTGAGGCCCACTTGAGTCTTGGATCTGGCTCATTTTTTGTTTCATGTCCTAAAATGAGCTCCCAAAACGGATGGACGGGGTGGATTTATCATAAACATCACTGTGGACCCCACCTAGGTTCCCATCGCAGGAACTTCTTGCGCAAGGCTTTCGCAAGAAATCCACTGTAATCCGGTTTGTTCGAATGGGTTCTTAATGCGCGGATTTCCTGCCAAAGGCAGTTCCGCGGATTGCTAGGTGGGCCGCTGTGATGTTTGTGAGAAATCCACTCCGGTCATCCATTTTTTCTATATAAATTTAGGACTTTGAACAAAAATGAGGTGGATCCAGAGCTCAAGTGGGCCACAAAGAGAGGGAAAACTGGGGGAAGAGTTTTCTACCGTTGAAATCTTCCTGGCCTCACCTTGTTATTTACGGGCCATCCAAACCGTTTATAAGTTCATTCACACTAGGATGAAATGAAAACACCAAAATCTTATCATGATATGAAACTTTTGTGGCCATACAAATATTCCAACGGTGGTTAGTAATCCCCACTATTTCCTCTTGTGTGGCACACTTGAGTTTTGGATTTGTCTAATTTTTTGTCCAATGTCCTAATTTTAATTCAAAAAATGGATGAACGGTGTGGATAAAACACATATATCATAATGGGGCACGCATAGCATTGCCTAGTAGCTTGCTCTTTTATGAGTGCGGGTTGGCAATCCTCATGGGATCCATAGAAGAGGGTTGAGGCGGGAGACGAATGTCCCTGTTGGGCCTACATGATGTATATGTTTCATCCATACCATCCATTCAATTTCCCATATCATTTTGGATCATAAGACAAAAAAAAAAAAGAAAAAAAAAAAGAGGCAGACGTAAGGCTCAAGTGGGCCACACTATGGGAAATAGTAGAAATTAGGTGCCTACCATTGAAAACTTCTTAGGGCCGCAAAATGCTCTGATCAATCTGATATTTGTGTTTTCCTTCATCCACGTATTTGTGACCTTATGAAGAGGTTAGATGGGAAATAAACCTCATATCAGACCCTAAGAAGGTTTCAACGATAGTCATTCAATTCCCGCCGATTTCTATGGTGTGGTTCACTTGAGCTTTATATGTGCCTCATTTTTGGGCTCATGCTCTAGAATGATCTGAAAAAGTTGATGGACAGTGTTGATCTAACATGTAAATCATTATGGGGCCAGAGAAGTTGCACATGTTAAAAGTTGGGTTATGTATTACGCAATGGTGAGAGAACTCTCCGTAGTAATTGTGAGGGTAATTTTGGAAACAATTTATTTATTTTATAGAAAATTCACGGAGCGCATTCCATATTCACCATTCAACCAGACCTCCGTTGCCGAAAAAAATCAATGGATAATCACAGAGCGCTTTCCGAATTCGGTGTTAACAAACAACACTTGTAAAAATTATTTTCTCAATTCCGTATTAACTATTTTAAGTATTAACAAACAGGCCCTTAGTCTTTGATCAATCACTCTCCCTAAGTTTCATAGCATAACAAGGTCACAATAATTGGCACTCATCTCTCCACTAGTGGTCCTCACATTTTTCTCCGCTCCCTTATAGATATCCTTAATAAACATGTAAATATATCCTCTTGAAACTCCTTTCCCAACACCCACCAGATTAACTCTTAAAGAACTCTACCGTATGCTTTCTTTGAGTCAAAAGAGACTACATGGAGATCCTTTCTCCTCTCCCTATATTTTTCCATCAATTGTCCAAGTAGAAAAATAGCTTCAATGGTGGACTACTTAGTCATGAAACCAAATTGATTTTCTAAAAAATTTGTTTCATGCCTTAGTCTTTGTTCAATCTCTCCCCTAAAAGTTTAATAGTATGGCTCATAAGCTCCACAATAGTTAGTGCAGCTCTATATGTCTCCTTTATTCTTATAAATAGGTACCATGGAACTTTTCCTCCATTCATGTAGCATTTTCTTCGACTTACAATCCTGTTGAACAACTTCGTCAACAAAAATAACCAAATATCTCCCGTACACTTCTAAACCTACATTGGTATACCATCTACTCTAAGGGCCTTTCCTGTTTTGATCTTTCTCAAAGCTTCTTTCGCTTCATATATACTAATCCTATGAAAGTATCTATCTTTTCTAACATCATTTGGAGTTTATGGTTCCTTAGTTCTCAAAGTAGTTGTCATTTAATAAGTTCTAAATTAGCTTCTCCACCATTGATCTCATTATCATTTACTAGCACCCTCTGGTTACTACTCTTAATGCATCTAACATGATCTAGGTCCTCATCCTTTCTCTCTCTCATTTTTCTGGGTTTGAAGACATTTCTCTCCTTCTCTTATGCCCAATCTATTGTAAAGATCATCATAAGACTTAAATTTAACACTTTTCTTTTAAGTTTAACCTCGCTACTTCTTCAGCAATCTTTTTGACATTTCCATATTGTTCAAAATTCTCATCATTTCTAGTCCCTTTTTAAGCTTTGAAACATGAACATTTCTCGTGAATATCTTTTTGTTTCCACCAAGTTTCCTCATATGATTAGCTTTTCCCTCTAGATACTTCTAAAACATCTTTTGCCACTTTCCTATTGCACTCAGCCATCTCATTCCACGTAGCATTTACTTCTTCCTTGACATTTTACATTCCTTAAATCAATTTATTTATGAAAAACATTGTTCTCTCTTTTTAAATTACACCACCTAGTTTTTGAACATCTATCAATTTCACTCTCTTTCCATCCCTTAATATAAACATCCATAACCATTAACCTATGTTGTGCAGTCAAACTCTCTCCTAGTATAACCTTGCAATCTTTACATGTTGATTGTTCTATTTTTGTAACCAGAAAGAAATTTGGCCTGTATGTGATCCACTTTTGAAAGTTGTTAAATGTTCATTTATCTTTTTAACATATGTATTTGCTGGAGTTAGATTGTAACCAACAAATGTTCATTTATTTTATGTATGCTCTCACATCCTCAACTTTCTTTTCCTACAAATACCATCCCCCCATCCAGAATTCCTTGCATTAGTCCATCCATATCAATAGTATTGATTATCTCCTCTCCTAATACATTACTCTCCCAATATATACAACTTTATCCTTTACATTTTCATCTACCACAATCGCTACTTTATTTCTATCATTGTCCTTTCCTATATACCAAAGTTTATATCCATCAATTTCTCTAGTTTTAGCCCCTTTCTACTTCAGCTCCTGAATGCAAGCTATGTTAACTCTCCTTCATTTCATTGTATCTACTAACTCCAAACTCTTACCTATCAATGTTCCTATATTTCATGGGGCAAGACGAATCATATTCTCTTGGACTAGCTTCTTTAGCTATGCGTACCCCAGAATGGCAAGGTAACCCTTGCCTACTTCTCACAGCAACCGGCGTTATTGCGACACATCGATTTTGGGGTACACCCTAGCCAGCCTTTGCCCATTTCTCACTACACCCAAGTTCTGATGCAATACATCCACTTATAGGGAATGCCCTAGCATGAGTTTGGAATGCCATACTGTTCAGATTCATGATGAAAGTAATGAGATAAGTTTAACGCAAACTACCAACCTAACGCAACCCTCCTTTATCTAAATTGGGGACCAGCAATGACAGCACAGAACTCCCACAAGCACAATGTAATATACTATTAAATAGGTTGATTACAATTGAGCATTATCTAATAGTTTATTACATTGGTTCGTTAAAATCAATGAAATATTTTTTTAGCATATATAAACAGGCTTCAAATCATTTCACTATGCGGATGGTATATGCAGGTCCACTTACATCATAGCAAGAGTTAACTCGAGTGAGGTGAGGGCAACACGCATTGTTCAAGAAATCACAAGGCATCTGGACTTCTTATGGAGATTTGTCAACATTTTCTCACATGTATCTTCCGTAGAGGTGGGATTGCATTATGATATTACTCTAAAAGAGGATATCCTCAAAGACAGTAAATGTGTTGGAGAAACCCTAAAGTAGTCAATAAGCCATACAACATTAGGCAATAGCAAATTTAAGGAGCATGCACCAAAACATGAGGACTATGTTGACAAAAAGTCTTCATGGTTAGGTGGCCATTTGTGGCAGATGTCACTTGGCGAAGTTCATCATCACCGTCAACCATCTAAGAAACCCTACATTGAAGGTATGGATCATTCAAATCTTTTATCAATGAAAATATCATCATTAATTTTATCGATAATAGTAGATCTCACCAATAAAAATGATCAAGAATCTGTTCTAGATTCCTATGTGACCTAGGCACCAACAAGTTTTTTTTTTTTTTTTTTTTTAATAATTAATGAAGTGATTTATTGAAAATGGAAAAGACGAATATAACAATCCATTAAGGCAATTGTATTGTATCAATACGAACCGAAAGTCTAGAGACACCTTCCTCGCTAACACATCTTGGAAGGAGTTGGCTTCCCTAGACACATGCCTAAAGAACCTGTGAAGTCAAAATCAGTTGTTTGCAATAAAGCCATGCTTCCAGAGAAGTAAGCCATCTCCAGAAACCCAAGCAGTGCATTCAACAAATAAAGGGAGCCAGGAGAGCATGTTTAAAGGGGAATGACCACTCTGATGGATTCCACCTCAACCTAGTGCGGATATCCTTCCCCAGTTCGACTAAGAAAAACACAAGGAACCAAAACCCCATCATCATGTACAACGCTCCAACACCAGGAGAACCAGGATTGCCCATCAAAGAGCTGCCAGTGTTCAATTGCCATGAATAGCTAGGAGGTAAGAGTCCACACAAAAAAATTCTTTTGCTTTCATCCTTGATGATCAAGCACTACGATCAAGATCGGAGGCAGAGACTACTCTAAAGCCAGACGCAACAAAACTGCAACTCATAGGGAGCATCTTGATTATCAAAGTTTCTTCTATTATGTTAGTTCCGATGGGATGAGACAAGGCAATAGGGAAGGGAGTACAGCTTCTCTTCAAATTTATTGAAAGGGAAGTGCACATCATGTAATACCTGCAAAAGAAAGCCTTTGCACTCACCAACTGACGTAGCACCCAGTTAGTAAATTTACAATTAAAGCTAACCAAACACATTAATTACATAATTCACAAATTTGGAAAATTGACAAATTTATGAATTTGAGTGCTGATCCAAACAGACCCTAATCTCCTAAAATTCTGCAAACCCCAACACATTGATGGTGCCATAATCATTATAATCCATTGCCATTGTTAATCAAGTCAAACTCATGAAATTTGTGGTTATGAATTATGACCTCTATAGATGAATTCAACAAAATCAAGCCAAAAACCAATAAATAAATAAAGATGAAAAACGAAAAACGAAAACGAAAAAACAAAAAACAAAAACTGAAGTAGCAGACAAGCAGGCATACAATTACAAATGTATAAGGCAAATACTATATACCTTTTTTAGGCGTTCCCGAATGGAACTAAGGGCATGAGACTTATCCACCTTTGAGAGGTAGAAATCACGCTCCTTCTTGGCAGCAGATATCTCTAGAGCTAGCTTCTGCTCCCGAACGGCGTTCTTGTAAGCTGCATAAGGCCTCAACTCAAGTTGTCAGGAGTTGACATACCATGTTGTCGGGCTTATTATCCATTAAACATCATGTTGCCCATAAAATGCAAGTTAGGAGTTGATATACCAATTTCTTCAGTAAGGTTGTCCCACTTGAATTTACTTAGATACTTAATGTTCCAAAGGTCATAATAAAATGATGACCTCTTCTTCCCACCTAACCACAAGAAACGCAAGTAAAACCTCAAATATAAAATGGAATTGCAACAGCATGGCTTGTGGCTTCAAGAAGGATGCATTATAAGAAGATAATATACTCGTAGGTGAACTTTCACTTCATGATGACTTCACTAAGAAGCAAGGTGTTCCATAATGGTAATGGTGGCCGTAACGGCCACCACCGTTGTTACAGGACCATTATGGGGCCATTACGGTCCGTTACAGGGCCATTACGGGACTGTTACAGGGCCTTTATGGCCTGTTTTTTTCTGTAAGGGCCATTTCAGCCCTGTAACGTGTAACGGTTATGACCGTTACCATTACGTAACGGCCGTTACATAACTGATTTTGAATACCTTACTAAGAAGGAAGAACAAAGACAACAAACAGTCCATCACAAGATGTTCCAAAGATCATAATAAAATGATGACCTCTTCTTCCCACCTAACCACAAGAAATGCAAGTAATACCTCAAATATAACATGGAATTGCAACAGCAATGCTTGTGGCTTCAAGAAGGGTGCATTCTAAGAAGATGATATACCCATAGGTGAACTTTCTCTTCCTTTTATTTTGTTTCAAAATTGCCGACTTCACTGTGAAGGAAGAACATGGACAACAAACAGTTCATCACAAGAGACCCACTGGTCACTCAGTGATCAAGGCATCCAACGAAAAAGGAGGAGAAGAAAACCAACAACAACAACAACCAGAACATCCCAAAGAGTAGCAGGGTCCCAAGTATGGTACAACCAGTGTTTGCAATATCGGTATCGCATTACGTTTCACACCCTTGGGATACAGATACATATTGCGTATCGGTGGGAAATATCGGTTGTATCACGGAATGTTTGGCACTTTTTGGGAAACATGGGGAAACATTGGGAAATTGATTGAATTTTTCAACGAAACTTCAGGGATTGTTAAAATGGACCTCAATACACACATTTAAATCATAATATGTAAAAAAAAAAAAAGAAGTCCACATAATGGAGTTCCTTTGTAAAAGGATCCTAAGCTATGCGCTATCTGACTGAACTGATGCAACTATTGTTTAAATTGATTCCATAAGATATACAAATGTAACAAGACATTAATGTAAACACAACCAATGCATTGACAAAGTAAAACAAGCAAGAGAGTTGAGAAATATACCTATGGATGATGCAACTGAATGAGTATCCTCCAAATGCAGTTTTGACCATCCTAGTTCAACGCAATGCAAGCTACCTTATATGGCCTAAATCTATATGAGGACTCAATAAAATTTAGAAAATAGTTAACTTGACTTAACAAACTATGACTCCTACGCAAAGCCCAACGGTTTTTTTTTTTTTTTTTTAACGAAGAGAAACTAGAAGAAAATCGAAAAAAAAAATTATTTTCTTCTACAAAATGGGGGACTCTTGTGCGTCTGACTGATATAGTAAAATAGGAGAAAAATGAGAAAAAATAGGCCTCCCCAAGTTTTTTCTCCAAAAAACAAAAAAAAAAAACCAAGTTTAAAAACATTCCGGTGTCTCTGACCGATACCTAGACGATATCGTCCAGGTATCAACGATATCTGGAGCCGTCTTAAGAAAAAAGCACGATATTTTGACGATATATCGTGCGATACCGATACATAGTGCGATATTATCAATATCGCACGATATATCGTGCAATACCAAGGAATCAGACACTTTTTGTGTTATTACTAGGCCGATATTTATCGGTGCTTACCGATATCGATAATATCGGCCGATATATCGGCCAATATTATCGATACTACAAACACTGGGTACAACTACAAATGTCCCCAATCCCCCGAGAGGTCATTTTCAGATCAACCTCTAAATTCCTCTCTTTGCAATGCCTACTCTATAATCATGAGAGAGCTTTATATTGAATGAAGCAACAGACATGGCCTTGTCCTCAAAGGTTCTACAGTTCCTATATTTTCACAAACCCCATGAGGTCCCAAGAATATCATCTGCCATAAAATCTTCTTCCAACCTTTTAAAAGGTCCACCACACCATTCCAACAGAGTATCACAAATAGAATCACTCAAGGTCCAAGAGACACCCAAACAACACGGGTACACAACAAGGAAACCAAAATCTCTCTCTCATTGAGCAATGAATGAACAAGTGCTTAACGGGTTCTTCTCTCAGCGCAAAACACATGTTGGGAAAGGACCGTCATGAGGATCTTTTTTATTTTTTTGGATAAACCAAATTTTATTAAAGAAAGAAGACCGCCGCAAATGCAGCTAGACTCTAGCAATAGCCAGGCTATGCTAGCTGAAACAAAACAAGAGCAAAAAAACTAAAATACATGTTCACCCCAGCTACTGAAACCCACAAAAAGAAGAAAAAAAAAAACCCACAGCTCGAGCATAGAATAAATAAGGAAAAAATCAGACACAACAACTCCCAAAAAACAGGCACAGAAATGCCCAAAATACAGACTTATCTCAAATCCTCTTCCATCCAAACTGCACCCAAAACAGATTTATAGTGAGATTCTTATTAGCCATAGCTACCCATGCAAAAGCTTTAACTCTTGGCGGAACAGGAGCCTTCCACACTTTCACATGCAGAGGCAGCTCCCCCTCACGCCATCAGCACTGAAAAGAAGGTTTTCTCGAATATTCTCTATTAGGCAACCATTTACCATCCTTAACTAAAGCTTCAGTATGTACATTGAGAAGCCTACTTAACAGGTTAAAAAAGATTCCGTCTTAATATAATACTCCAAGAAACATCTGCCCCACCAATTCATAGCAATACTACTTTTCCTATGTCAAATGAGGCCCGGCAAGATCATTCAAAAGCTTCATCATCCAAAGCATCCCTCCAAGGCCTCACTTTATCGCCTTTAACAATTACAAACCGAATGCCCTTGCCAAATTCTTTAAAATCTAGTTGAAATGTCCCCATTTTCATCAACATGTGGCTTATCCAACTTAGCTTTCCACAAAATGGAACCTCTAAACTTATAACAAAAGCCCAAGAATTAGGGTTGTAAATGGGTCAGCGGACCCGATGGTGTACCCAGACCCAACCCATTTAGACCCGACCCAGACCCGACCCATTTGTTAAATGGTATGGGTCTGGGTCCAAGAACAGACCCATTTGCTAAACGGGTCTGGGTTTGGTTTCCTTTATATTTGGCCCGACCCGAACCCATTTAGTAAGTGGGCGGGTTTGGTCCTATGTTTCAAGGGACCCATCTAGCCTAAACCCGTCTAGACCCAGTTTTAAGCCTTATAAAAATTCTTGCATACTAGATCTAGACCCAGACCCAGACCCATTAAACCCGACCCATTTATAAATGGGTCTAGGTGGATCTCCCTATACCAGACCCAGACCCAGACCCATTTATAAATGGGTCTGATGGGTTGACTCAGACCCGACCCAGACCCGCCCATTTAGTAAAAGGGTCTAGTTCTAAAATTTGGACCCAGACCCATTTAGTAAATGGGCGGGTCTGGTTTTGGCTAAACACGCCTTGAACCCGACCATTTACAACCCTACCAAGAATGATGCGTCTGTATGGGTCGTTGCAGCAACACGTAGGAGCAGCTAGATTGAGGTAGGTACATTGACAGAATCGGCATGATGAACAGCTCTGAATGCCCTACAAGCGGCTTGAGCAACAGGATTGGATAAGTCTCGAAAAACGTTGAGTTCGCAAGTGGCTCAATAGGACCCAACAATTTTCCTTCAGCGCACACACTAGAACACAGAGATGCACTCACATGAGGGGGAAAATAAATTCAATTCATTAAAACTCAAAAAAAAAAAAAAAAAAATCAATAACGCAAAGAGGGCTTTTATACTAAATACCTACACTAATTAACATAGACCCTTTATTATCTCTTATAACCTAATCTCAACAGGTGTTTCAAATATCGGTGATGTTATTGATAATATCGTAGATATCATCGGTATAGCTAGGTCAACAATGCCGAAACCCCAAGTAATATAGAAAAATCCAAATATTACCAATAATTTCAATAGTGTTAGTGATACCAATGATACTGGTTAACTCTGAACAATATAAAAGTTCCCTGCTCGACGATACAAGTGATAATATCACCAATGCCCCATAAAACAACATAAATTAGCGAGAAAATCGAGGAACTTTAAAAAAATGAAAAAAAAAAAAATCATCTTTTTTCATACGAACTTCATTTTTTTTTTCAAATGTTAGCATGGATTGCAATGTCTATGCATTATTCTCAGGCATTAACATAGATTTGTGGCGAATAAATTAACATTAGAGTGGGTGAATGGGAAATTGGGGAACCAATTTCCTCCATTTTCACCCCTCAAATTGAGAATGGATGTTTTATTACTTGCATTGTATGATATTTGAAGGATATAAACTCCTTTTGGATATAACTGCACTGCTTTTCTGACAACACATGGTTTAAGCCCTTATAAAATAGGAAGCTTATTATGTATAGTTGTTTCTTACAATATTTTGATTCCTAAATGTGTAAACATGTTTCTTTTAACATCTCGTTAAGTTTCACAAAAAAATTCCAACTTTTTTCCTATGATTCCCTCGGCGATATTTTTTCGAGTACTGGCGACATCAATACATGTTTCCATATCCCCGATCATTAATACATGTAATGACACCGATACTCTGACATTGATCTCGACCACAAAACTAATGAAAACTAAGAAGTAAAAATATCAAAATACCCCTAAAAATAATCAAACAACTAAATCAAAGTAAATTAAGCATTGGGCCCATGCAGCCCCCAAACAAGCGTGCATGGTGTCCACCTAGATCGAATCCTAGATCATCACACGATCCTGACCATTAAAATCGTGGGTCGCTCATATATCAACAGTCTAGATGGGGGGTGGCCCAGATGCAGCCTATATCAAGGAACCACCCTCAGTCAAATGAGTCATATTTCCAACCACCTCATTCCTCTTCTGGCTCTTCTCCTGATCTCCACGGCCATTTTCTTAGAGGAGCATAAATTCACTCCCTAATATTGCCAATTCCAAGACCCCTTCTCGAAAGGCCTTTTGAACCTCCTTACAATTGATAAGATAAAATTTGTGACCTTCCCACAAAATGCTCCTTTGAATCCAACCAATATTTCAAGCCACCATTCTAGGAAATCTTTAAATAAAGGTTGTAGACTGGTTGATTTGATGAAGTGGACTTGGTAAGAGAATTTCTACCCCCAAGGATAGATATTTCCTTTCCATTTTGCTAACTTTTTCCTCAAAATCTTCCATAATAAGGTCCCAAAAGGAAGCTACATTCAGCTTGCCCCCAAGTGGAAGACCCAATAGTGTAAAGAAGCTCCCCAAAACTTACACGCCATTCTTGGCACCAAAGATTTGACCATATCTTCATTCAGTGCCACCCCCATTATAACATTTTTATTAAGATAAAATGGAGGCCTGGAACTGCATCAAAGCATCTAAATATAACTTTCAAGTTGGAAGCCTGCTACCTTGATGCTTCACACATCTACATCTCGATTTCCTAATTGCCAATTCTAAATCCCCTGATCATGCCAGAATTAAATGCCTTGTTCATGAGTCATGACCAAACTCAAACCATCAGCCACAATTGTGGAAGAAGAGATCCTAGCCCATAGTCTCGCTCCAGGCCAATGCTCCCCTCAGCTCATCTTAGAAATCTCTGGAAAGTTGCAGTTCAACTGAAGGTTAGAGCTTTCACTTGGCTTGCCTTTCGAGGGAAAATCCTCAAGACTGATAACTTAAAAAAGAGAAATATGACACTGGCTAACAGATGTGTGATGTGTTATCAAAATGAGGAGACATTGAATCACCTCGTAATCTCTTGTCCATTTGCATGGGATATTGGGCTAAAGTGCTGGAAAACTTTCGGTTGAAATGGGTGATGCTGGAGACTGGAATCTGTACTTGAAGAATGGTCAGTCAGCATTTGGGGAGACGCCAGGAAAAAAAAAAAAAAACTGGAAGATTGCTGGATTTGCAACTATTTGGAGTATATGGCTGGAAAGGAACAACAGAATGTTTCATGATAAGCATCTCCAAGTGGAGGCAATTGTTACTAAAATCCTCCATCTCAGGGTGGACTGGAGTAGGGCGGTCCCTGCCCTAAGGAAAATTCCGAAACTCTGCTTATGACCAACTAGAAAGAGGCATTAAAATGGAATCCAAGAATTCCCAATACCTGCATGTGCTGGTCCCTGCTGCCAGTGGGATTCTTCAAAGCTAATTTCGACAGATGTGCTTTTGGCATGCCCGGCTTTGTGGGTGTGGGAGGCGTTATCCGTGACCACAATGGAGGCATCATCTCGGATTTCTCGGGTCCAATAGGTATTTATGAATCCAATTTTGCCAAAGCAACGGCTCTCATCAGGTGACGAAATTGCTGCTAGAATATAACCTGCGACCTGACACGATCGAAGGAGGCTCCAAGAATGTTTTTGGCTGGATATAAGTCCGGTCAGACCCCCTGGAAAGTAGGGATGATCTATGAAGTTCTAGACTTGTGCCAAGACCAGCAAATCTACTTCATTTTAATTGGGAGGGAAGCCAATGATGTTGCTGACTCTCCTGCCAAAGAAGGTGCTTCCAGAAGAGGGATGAAAGTGTGGGATCAGGGCTATGTGTAAAATCTGAGTGATTATTGTCAGAATAGGGTATATATTGCTGCTCTTTCTATCAGATAGCTAGCTGAGTTGTTGTATTTGTATTTTGCTTCACTCTTTTTATAAATTCCATATCATCCTTCAAAAAGAAGTTATGGTAGAAGAAGTGATAATGTGTCTTCTTCCTATCGAAGCCCTCTTGGGTTAGGAAGGAAACTGGCTGGTGACCCATTCACCGGAACCAAAAACAAAGTGCGGAAATACACTCCTTAACCAACCAGACCATTCTTTTTCCAAAGCTCATCCTACGAATAGAATGCAAGAGGAAACTCCAATCAATATGATCATATGCCTTCTTGATCTTCCATAGAATTCCCTATCGATCTCCATGTCAAAAATGATCTCTCTCTTTTTCTTTTCTTTTTTCCTTTTTTTTTTTTTTTTTTTTTTTTTTGAAGGGCAATTTTTTCATTCATTAAGGACTCAATCTCAAGCTAGGAAAGGGCAAATTTATTAATGAGTGAATATTCAAAGAAAGCTCTACTTAAACCTCCACTAGTAAAAACATAATTGAATTGTTTGATTCTCTTTCCACAAAGACGGACAAAATGTTTAGCATAGGGAAGGCAGATTCCATAAAACAAATGATCACTTCCATATATAATGTTTTCCACTAGATGCCCGAGAAACAACATTCTTCGAGTTACCTTCCACAATCAACAGTTTGAGAACTTTTCATAGAATACCTTTAAACCTTCCCTTCGAGCAATAAGCAAGCTAATCACGCCAAAAGAAGACACGAGTCTTACCTTTCTCATCCCATAAGACTCTACTAATCTCATATGCTGTGAGGTTTCCTTGAGAGATCCAATCAATGTTTTTAACTTCCGCTAAAAACAAGCTAATGCACCAAGAAACTTTATCCCTCGCCCCTTCACTATTAGCCACTGATAACCAATTGTTGTGCAATCAATGGCAGAGACCCCATGGAATTTGGATCTAATTAGCACAGCACCTACTTAATTTTATTTTATTTTTTTACCACTTAATCCAATGGTACCTTCGCATTACTAAAGATGCAGTTATTAACATTGGCGAGCACTCGAAAGGAAATATTGGAAACTACTCTAGGGACCTGTTTGGGAACCAGGAAAAGGAAATGTTAGAGAACTCATGGAAATGGAATTGTGTTTTATGTGGAAATACATGGAAATGGAATTGTGTTTTCTGTGGAAAAACATGGAAATGAAAATTGCTTTCCTCCATTCATTTTTGTAATGAATTCCATGGAAATTGTTTTTGTCCTCTTCTGCCACCAGTAAAACCACCAAAAACACCTTTGATCTGGATCATCCATCATCTGGGGCCCACCTTTGCTTACCGATCCATCCCAACACTTTGATCAGATGATCCTAACCATAGGATCAATGTCTAGCAAAAAAGATGCCCATATTTATGACAATAGAGAAATTCAATCAATAATCTAGTGTCTCATGTGGAGCTAACTTTTATTATAGATCCCTTCCAGAAAATCACTTTGACTAGATGAACATAACCATCTGATCATTGGAGAAAAAAAAAAAAAGGGATACTCCATTTTGATAATAAAAGAGAAGGTTTGAGCATTGATACTCATCTATCATGTGGGGTGCATCTCTCATCGAATACCCCTCTTAAAAGCTACTTTGATCATATGATGCTAACCATCTAATTGATGTCTAGGAAAATGGATGGTCCATATTTATTACAATAGAAAATGTCCACTCAATTATCTAGACCATCTATCATATGGAGCCCACCTTTGATTGCCAATCCCTCCAGAAGAAATCAATCAGGCAATCCTAACTATCCGATTAATGGTTCGGATGAAGGGCCAAATTGATTATAATGGAGATAGTACAGTCACTGGTTTGGACCGTCCATGATGTGGAGCCCATCTTTGATTGCTACTTTGAGACAAGATGAGAAAGGGACAGAAATGGGAAAGGGAAAGGGAAAAGGTATACCTTTGTGAGTTTGCTTTGTGATGGAGAAATCTAATTTCCAATGGTTCTAGCAAGCAAAACTTTTTTTTGGGGGGGGAATGTAGTTTCCATGATTTCTGGAAACGTGGAAATGTGGCTTCTTGCAGAAAACTGTTTTCCGCAAAACAGTTTTCTGCTTCACAAACAGGCCCTAAGGGCTTGTTTGGATTTGGGAAAAGGGTGGGGAAAAAAATTATATTTCCCGAGAAACCTTATTTCCATGAAAGTGTGGGAAAGTAAATACTATTTCTCATGTTTGGATATCAACAATATTTCTCATGTTTGGATATCAACAATATTTGGTAAAAGGGAATCACTGTCATGGCCGAGGCTGCACGTAATCCACTCTCATTGAAATAACTCTTCACGTTCACTGTTTCCTATGGTGTGGTCCACTTGCAATCTGGATCTGCTTCATTCTGGGGTTCACGCACTAAAATAAAATGGACGAATGGATGGATGGCATGGATATAGTGCATACATCAAGGTGGTCCATGGTAAGGGCTACAACATCTTACACGATGCCAAGCCGCACCTAAGCTGCACCGGAGAAAATGTAAGAACGGAAACCCAATTTCTCAAGGGCTTAGGTGAGAAAATAAAAAGGCAATTTCAAGGGAAAATTGGCTGCGTGGGAAATTAAATTTCCCTTCATTTCCTATGATTTTGGTATCTACAAACAACGGAAAAATGGTTTCTCAAGAAACCCCGTTTCCTTTCCCACCATTTCATTGAATCCAAACAGGCCCTTAGAGAAGGAAAAAAATAATAATAATAATAATAATAACACACACACACCCACCATATTCAATTGAGCATTTACTCTGAAAATACACTTACATATGGGGCCCTCCTTTTGGTTATCCAATTCCTTCATACGGTGGATGTGTGAATGTGAGATACCAAGAGAATTATCCTGCCTGATAAAATTCGCACCATCAATTGTAACTGGCCACTTCCATCAGATGGCTAGGATGATCTAATAGGGAAAATGGGGCACAGCACATTGCGTGATGGGGCACATTAATCAACAGCTTTGCTTAGGTCACTAGAGAGTGTAAATTGTAGCATCATTGGGTTGAACAGCTCAAAAAAATGCTGGTTTTTTTTTTTAGTATTGATCATACTACTACATGTTTTTGAAAGATCACGAAAGTTTTATTAAAGGAAATCATACTACTACGTGTGTGTGTGTGTGTGTGCGCATGAATGTTTTTGCGAAAGATCACGAAAATTTTATTAAAGGAGGACATGAAATCCTCACATCGAACTACAATAACGAGCACCAAAAAGAATAAAAAAGGCTACAAGACAACACACACACATATTAGAAGTTAGAATGAAGGCTCGAGCTATGACATCTGATCTAGGCTCTCTCTCTCCTAAACACCTCATCAGGGAGCTTGAGCAGGTTCCAGAAACATTACTCATTCCGCTACACCCAGATCGACAATTAGTCAGCAAGGAACGAGAGCCTCCAAAGATCCTCTCCTTATTTCTAGACTAACCCTGCAACACGTTAGAAAGAACTCCCTGATCGATCCATCACCCCGATCAAATTGAAAGAGAATGAAGAAGTGGTCCCACACTACTGTGCCAAATCTGATATGCAAGAATACCACATTGAGGCTCGTAATGCAAACATTGGGAACGATCATATGCCTTTTTTTGCAAGTTATCCACAGTGAGCAAATTACCCTTACCAACCAACCAACCAAAGGAAGCAACCCTAAGAGGTCCTTTTTACAACCAAATATACTTCGTCAGGCCACATCACCATGGCGCTAGGAAATTGAATTGTTACATAAATGGATCCAACCATGATCTCCCCAACTTCTCTTCTTGACAAGACTAACCCTGTGCCACGTTGGAAGAACTCCCTGATCGATCCATCACCCAATCACAATGAAAGAGATTGAAGTGGCCTGACACGGCACATTGGAAGAACTCCCTGATCGATCCATCACCCAATCACAATGAAAGAGATTGAAGTGGCCTGACACCACTGTGGCACATCTATAATGCAAGAACAGATGGTCAATGGAGTCCACCTCATTAAGACAGACAATGCAAACATTGGGAACGATCATGTGCTTTTTTTCGCAAATTATCCACAATGAGCAAATTACCCTTACCAACTAACCAAGCAAAGGAAACAACCTTGTGTGGGCCTTTGTACAACCAAATATACTTCATCGGACCTCATCACCGTGGCGCCAGGAGATTGAATCACTACATAAATGGATCAAACTGTGATCTCCCCAACTTCTCCCATCTCCGCATCCAAGAATCCCGATTCATGGATGGCAGAGCTTGCCTTTGGAGAACAGCTGGCATCTGAACCATATCCTCCACTTCTCTCATCTAATAAATTTCTACAGCACAAGGGAGCCCAAACCATTTGACCACCCACCATTGAGAAATAACAAGAAACCGCAATCCCCGAGTCCACAGCAAGTCAGCAATATTAGCTAGCCTTAGGAACGAGAATTTTAGCAGCCCCTCTAAGCACCAAGCGTCCTCCCAAAATCTAATGAGCAATCCACTCCCCATTGAAAATCCGACCCCTGCTCTAAAATTGTTAACCAAACTTGAAATGTTTCTCAACACCGCCGAAACCCTATATAAAGAAGACCTCTTGGAGAACCATCCTCCTACCTCTGCTTGGTATTAGCACGCAATCACCTCTCCACAAAACTTCCTCTTCCAACCCAAATCTCCATAGTCATTTGTCTATCAAAGCAAGATTCATTGATTTTAAGACTCTAATACCAACCGCACCTTCCTGCACCGGCTTGGCACACCTCCACCGTTGCATTAGATGGAATTTGTACTTGTTTTCAGCCCCTCACCAAAGGATATCCCAACCCATTCATTCCAATCCACTGACAACAATGACGCTAGTTGGACACCAGAATAAAGACATGAAGGAGAGCACCCCGTAAGATCTAGCTGCTTTTATCATAGTGATGTGCCCCCCAAGTGAGAGATACCTACTTTTCCAAGACATTTTTTTACCTCAAGGCTCAAAGTAACACCCCAAAGTACAAATGGCAGCATATCATGCTAGCAAAACACTAGCTGCCATCTATGAAAGGAAATGGAGTGCAAGGGACCTATCAACTATGAATGTCAAGATACCAATAAAGAATAAAGAAGTATAGCAAACAAATAATGATCCTCCGTTTGATAGTTTCCAACTATAAAGGTTGGCTAATCCAATCTTCAAGACAAAGGTTGGCATATTAAAGCACATTTGATGATTAACTACCATTATGTAAAAAAAAAAAAAAAAAAAAAATATTCGTTTGCAACAATTCACACATGCTAATAGGACAGGCCATTTCCGTGAAGAAAATATATATTTTGAACAACAAAGGCTTGTAACATTACATTTACAGGATTGCAAAAGCAAATAAAATTTGGGCCTCAACAAACAACAGAATATATGAACTCCTAAGATCATCGCGGGAAAGCATGAGCCAACTTGCTTGTTCCACTTGAAGTCCTAACAAAAATCTGGTCCATTTAATTACCAAAATTTAAAAAGCACTACAGAATTAGATCTATAGCAATGAGGAGCTGGTCAGATAATAAGTCAAATTATAATAAGAAAGTGGAACTAGATAATTCAAAGTGTTAAAATGCTTACCTATTTGTTCCCCGTTTAACATGTTTGCAACCCACTTTGCAACACTTTTCTTGGTGAACTCAACCCACCTAAAAGGATGAGACAACTACAAGATCATGAGCTGATAACAACTAAGCAGTTAATCTGATAACTCCCAGAAATAAATGCCAAAAAAAAAAAAGGAAGAAAAGGTGATGCAACCTGAATATACTGAAAAAAGAAAGGGTTTTCACCATTTCAGATATACACGGCAAGAAATTGTAAGCTGTAAGAATATCCAAAAAGTATTTTTAAATTATCGAAAATTTACTTGAACCACTTACGTAGTCACTTTTTTTTTCTTTTTTTCTTTTTTTTGTAAAAGGTAGGTTTTATTTTTAAATAGGTTTAGAAGAGTTCTGTAAAAAGGTAGTGTTCTCCAAAAATATTCTTACATTGAAGTCATGGTATTAGAATAATATTATCCTAAGCATTGCTAAAGTACTCAGGAGAGTGTTAAGCATTTAATCACACTCAAAAAACAACATTTGAGCAAAATAAATGCCCTTCATTTTATGAAAAGAATTTTTTTTTTTTTTTTTTTTTTTGTAAATTAAGAAAGAGATGCCATTGTGTTCCTTTTCCTAGAAAGGTCTTTCAGCTCATTTTTCCCAAAAAAAAAAAAAAAAAAAAAGGTCGAGTTGTCCTGAAAGATCTCATGATCGATTTCTAACTTGAGTTTTGAGCTTTTTTAACTTTGCATACAACTAGATAAAACCTTAACAAAGACCTGAGGAACCTCAAGAAAGCTATATACACACCCTTCAGAAAACTCTTGACCTCGAAATCCACCTGCCCGCTTACGACGCACTTGGGCTGAAGGATCTGTCAAGCAAATAAAAAAATCACCACCAATTAGCAGTCTACAAGCATGTGGCTTTTCTTTTACCATATGCTAAAGGCTTCTAAATTCCCACAAAAGGAAAACCTAACCTAGATGTACAAAAATGGAAATCTTGAAGCAAAAACCAAAATGGTATAGTTACAAGAATCTTTGTATAAAGCGAAGTGATCCAGCCTGGAAAAGGTGGTAGCACAAAAACAAGGCTCCACAGATTATCGGGACAGACTGCTAGCAATTTTGATGCAGCCACGATTGGATAGTTAAAACTTTGAGCTCAAATGTTAGACATTACACAAAAGCGGTACGAGAATATCCACTCAACAAGGACTACATTTTAGTGAAGGTTTTTACAAAAAACAAAAATTATTAATTAATTAAAAAGGAGAAAACTTTGATTCTAGCATTTGACATTATTTTAAGGCTTTGATTTTAGTTGCAGGGTTGGGGAAATACTGTCGTCTGGTTTTCTTTCACAGTTTCAGTAGTTGTAGACCTGTCATTGGGTTTAATTATTTGAGGTAGGTTCCTATCTCTTAGGATTTTCTAGTTACAGTCAGTTTATAATTTTATTATCTCTTTCCTACTCTCTCCCTCCCTCCATCCCTCGCCTCTTAATCCCACATGGTAAATTGTTTACTGAGGGACAATGCCCCAAAACTCTTCAAAGACAACAGAACTTCTAAGGCTCAGACCAGAATTAGGACACACAGGAGAAACTTGCAATCCCCTTCCACAGTTCAGGAATATTAGAAAATAGAAATCCTTGTGGAAGATCCTCAGACCTTCTACAAGGCCCAAGCCTCTACTTCTAGCCTCTCACCCATTCACGATCTGAAGAACGACATTTAATCATCCCATAAAAAAAAATCCAATTTCACAAGGCCCAGGTTTCATTGTGAGAAGCAACCAAACTCAATTTCCAAGAACCGGCACGTAAACACCTCCATCTGGCCTTCAAACTGATCTCAGACTTCACTCCTGGCAACCAAGCACCAATACCCAAGAAGGTCCAAAGTGAAACCCTGAAAATTCACTTCTCCCAAAGGCACACATGGTATGGCTCTCTCTCTCTCTCTCTCTCTCTCTCTCTCTCTCTCTCTCTCTCTCTCTCCACCAATACAAAGTAAACAGGAGCATATGCTACAAAATCTTTCTCCTGAATTTTCTTTGGCAAGGTGCCTAAGAAAAGCATATATACATTCCACCTAACAAAGTGGGAAGATGTGTCCAAGCCTCAGAACCAATGGGATGGTTGATGAGTCGGGATGAAATCCTTACCATAGAACCTTTTTTAAGACCAACCAAATTTTATTGAGAAGAAGAAAAAAACATGAACAACAGGAACAGAAGCATATATGAGAGAGAGAGAGAGAGAGAGAGAGAGATGCTCTCTCAGGAACTGGTCCTCATGAGAACTTTTCGAGAACTCATCTCACGTCACGTGTATATGCAATCTAAGCCATACAGGTACTTCATCTAACTTCAATGAAGGGTTGGGTAAAAAATCACGTTGTTTCATAACTCAGGTGGACCCTGGTGAAAACCAAGGATGGGAAGTCCCTCTCACTTTGCTATAGCCCGACAGATTTTAGGATCAGGCTAACTTTTGGGCCCTAGGGATTTCTTGACGTGATTTATCTAATGAAGATTTTGAGATTTTGTGCCCACATCACGTGAGATGAGTTCCTAAAAAAGTTCTCACGAGTTCTCATTTGAACCAGTTCCTAGGAGAGCATTTCACTATATAGACATGCACGCACACACACAAAGATCAAAGGGAAGGCAGAAGAAAGACAGCCAAACAGCCCTTATCTCATGTCCTCAATCAAGAGATCTGATCTGGAAACGCCCCACTTAGCTAGGAGACAGCCTCTTCATTTGTTTCCCTACAGATGAAAACAAAACTAATAGACCGACCAGCCTCTTCGAAGAAGTAATACGATTATCATAAATAATGTTTTGTGTGTCTGAGAATTGTTGAATCAATTAATTATGTAGGAAGATAAGTCACCCAATGCCAAGAACCACCAGCAAGACCAAGCAATAGCACAATCCACAAAACAAAAGTAGATTTAAACAAAGTGAAATGGTAATTGCAAGGAAGAGGGAGAATCTCCCTTTCCCTCAATCCATAGTCTTCTCCTCAAATTATCTCCAACAAAAGTCTCCTCATTACTGATTAAAGTAAGTATTGATACCAACATCTAAACCATTGACTCACCTTCCTAACTTCTAAGCCAAACCACACAAACAATAAAGCAAAGTAGAAGTACGCAATTACCCCTAAATTTAAGCAAAGAGAAAAAGAAGGATGCAGCAAATTCTGACCCTATTTCGTGATGCATCATTTAACAACCATTTTATCCAATAGTCATTTGTAATTGAAGTATTGAGACACCTAATGGACTGGTTTCAGGTGATGTTGGTGATACGATAGTCAATCGCTACTTTTCCAAGCATGGGAATGGGAAGCCACGGGAAAGTGTAAGTAGGCTTTGTGGATATCGGCGCTTCTAGTGCGTCTTTGGTCAATCTAGAAGGAACAAAAAAATAGGACTTTCCAAATATCCGAGAGTGGTCTTTTAGAAAGTTAAGTAAGAGAGGTTCAGTGGGCTTTGGGCTTTAATTTGTTTGTGGATTCAAATTTCAATGTTCAATCAGGTCAAGGGCGTAGACCTTAGGATCCTACGTGGGGAGGATGATTCACAGTTATCTTCTCTGTCTCTTTGAAATTGCAAGATTTTTCTTCTTAAGAAAATTCACATTAAGGTGTAAAGTGATTACAACTTAAAATTTTACAGGCATCCAAATGACTCTTTATTATTTTAGGTTCTACCAGATGACACATTCAACACCTACGGTGCATTACATTAGGAGTTCACAAACGCATTGTACATGAACAATCCTCGACCCTTCAATTAATACAATCCGCTTCTCGTTTGCAGAAAGAAACTGTTCCTAAGTGATTACTACTAGCACCCAAGTAAAGAAAATGCCCATACTTATGGATTCCAATTCCAACAGGGTCATTTTCCAGGAAAGAAAGAAGAAAGAAGAGAAAGGAAGAGATGAGAGGAATCGAAATTACTCTCGGGGGCGAGGTAAATCCTTTGAACTTCTCCATACTGGGAGAGGATTTGACGGAGCTTCAAAGGGTTCATGTGAGGAGGAATCCTGCTCAAATAGCAAACCCCACGCCTATCCGCAGCTGCCGCTTCCTTCTCCAACCGTAATCTTTTCTTCTTATTTTGCTTTTTCCGACGTAATCCCCGATTTTCTAACTCGCCTTCATCGATTGCTCCTTCTTCTTCTTCTTCTTCTTCTTCTTCTTCTCTATCTGATAATTTCTTTCCTTCTTCCTCACCCATCTCAACTCAGAAGAGAAAGCTCTGAGACAGAGGAATTGTCAGTCTCCGTCCGTCGAGATTAACAGGCGAGAATCCGATGAGAGGATGAGAAAGAGATGCAAGAGAGAAGGGACGTCGGGTTATTGTCGGCGGAGAAACGGTGCTTGTAAAACGACTACTAACATGTACTCAGACTTCCCTGTTGGAGAGTTCCTGTGGTAGGAAGCAACGTGGGGCGACAGAGATGCCCGTGGGAAATCCACTCCGTCCATCTGGAGGCCGCGGCTTCGCGGTTTCTGACTGTGGGGCACACCGTGATGTATGTGCCTTACATCCACGCCATCCATCCGTTATGACAACTGATTTTAGGGCATGATCCAAATAAATGAGGGAGATCCAAATATCAGGTGGATCACACTACACGACACAGTGGTGATTGAATATCCAACATTAAAAACTTAACGGGGGCACCGGAATGTTTACCCGGATTGCGACTTCACTGCGAGCCGGAACCAGGATGGGACCCTGACCGTAGGGCCCACCTAGATGTACGAACTTGTCTATCCACGTCATCCATCTTGTTGGAAGAGCCTACCAACGATGCACTGTGCACCACTTGTTATGTGGTATTTTATGCAGGAATGCGTTTTCTTGCGCTGTTACGCAGTTGTGCATAAGATGTTTCTATTTTCGGGATTCTTAGATTGTATACCAAAGTGTCCAAGGTTTCCTAAGTGGGTTAGGAAGAAGGGAGAGTATTTTGAGAGAGAGAGAAAGAGAGAGAGAGAGGGAGCTTGGGTTTCTCTATTTTTCCTTACTTATGGGCTATCAATCTCTGTAATCTTCTGGAATCATAGTGGATCACTTTGTGCTATGATTTTTTACCTGTTGAGGGGTTTTTCCACATAAAATCGGATTGTCTATTGTGGTTGAATGCTTATGTGGTTTTGATTGCATAATGTTTCTCGTTTAATCGCATATTTTACTGTGTGTTGTTCGGCTTTCGCTTCCCCTGCCGGCGTTCCTATTCCCAGCAAGTGTATCAGAGCTAAAGTTGGGATGGAGTAGAATTCAAATATGAGATGAGAAAATGGGATCAAGAATAAGGTTCGATGTAGAGAAGTTCTTCGGCAAAAATAACGTCGGACTATGAAAAGTGAAGGTTGAATCCCTCCTAGTTCAGCACGGGCTTAATGAAGTTCTTAAAAAGCGACCTTAGGCTATGAAAGAGGATGAGTGGACGAACCTCAACAAGAAGGTTAAAACCTCGATCCTGTTATACCTTACGGATGATGTCCTCCATCACGTCACGAAGGAGAAGACAACTGTTGATACAATGGCGAAGTTAGAGAAGGTCTATGCAAAGAAATCTTTAGAGAACCGAATGTATCTGTTGATGCAGTTGTTCACCTTGAGGATGGCGGAGAGGACGGATGTGGAGGACCACTTAAGCACATTTAATCGGTTAGTTTTCAAGTTGGTGGAGATAGATGAGCCGATGAAGGATGAATATCAAGCATGCATCCTGCTGAATTCTTTACCAGATTCATATGAATCATTCAGGGACTATGTGTGCACAGGGAGGGAAACAATAAACGCCGAGACCATTATCTCAGCCCTCCAGTCGACGTTGATGAGAAAGAAAAGCAGTGATGGTTCTCGTTCTTCCTTAGAGGCACTGATTATGAGGGGAAGAAGTTTTGAGCATGGTGGAGGTATTGTAAATCGAGATCTAAGGCCAAGAGCAAAGGGAAAGTCAAGATGCGGTGCTAGAGTTGTGGTCAGGAAGGCCACATGAGAGAGGATTATCAGAATCCCAAGTTGAAGCAAGAGAGGTATGAAAATTCTTCTAGAGAGGGAGTAAATTCCATAGAAGGCAGTGGCGGTCTTTGTGAAGTTCTGACTATATCCGGCAAGGGATCTCAAGGTAGAGAGTGGATCCTGGATTCAAAGGCTTCATGTTACGTTTGTCCTGACCGGAGTTCGTTCACGACTTACAGGGAGTATAGTGGTGAATCAGTGTTTGTATGCGATGGCAATGCTCACAAGGTGGTGGGTATTGGTACAGTTCGCATTAGGATGTTTAATGGGATCAAACGAGTCCTGGAAGATGTGAAGCATGTCCCCAAGATGAAGATGAATGTGATCTCTCTTGGTACACTCGAAGCGAAATGGTGCGTGTTCATCAGCCGTGATTGATGTTGTAAAGTGTTGAAGAGGGCACTCGTGTGGATGAAGGCACGGAGGTGTGGCTATCTTTATAAGTTGATCGAAAAGCACAATTCACGGTGGAGCTGCAGGATCGGCAGCGGGATCCACGGTTGCTCATATGTGGCAAGTGCCCAAGGGCCACATGAGAAGAGCGGAAAAGGGAGTGAAAGTGCAAGGTTAGAGTTGATGGTGTTAATGCAAGATTTTTCAATTACCATGATCAATGTGTCGACAAGTTTGTAAAACCACTTGTAGCTGACGATTGATGCCCTTGGACATCTACGACAGAAGCTACTCAAGAAGATCGCATATTCAGTCCGACCTCAATTCTTTTTCATCCAAACCATTGTTCCCAAAACCCCTCTATAGATGGCCTCATCCCTCTTAGATGCATCCTTCTAGCCCTCTCTATAGTCCTCATTCCATATGGATCAGCTGTGGAATAGGTTGTCATAGCAGTTGTTGCAAAATATGTAAAATCCCTTAACTGCTGATTCCGATGGGATTCCAATCCATCGGAACTATTTCCGATTAATGTCCGATCGATCGAAGAACAGGCCCGATCAATCGAACGATAGTCCAGCTAAACTTCAAAACTCTTTGGACATTATTTCGATCAATCGGAGATAAGTCCGATCAATAGGACCAGGCCCTCCGATCAATCGGAAGGTCATTCGATCCATCGAAAAATCGTCCAGCAATATTTCAAATTTCATCTGGACATATTTCCGATCAATCGGACTCTCTCTCTGATCAATCGGATATGGTCTTCCGATCAATCAGAACCATGTCCGATCAATCGGAGAATCAATTTCAGCAAAATTGAAAATATGCTGATTTTTATGTCCGATCGATCGGAACTTCTTCCGATCCTATTGAGGTGACCGTTTTCTATCCGTTGAGAATAACTCTATATAAGCATCTTGGTTGGATCTTGAAAAATCTACATCAAGCATCATCTAGGGTTTGTTTGGGCTTCTTTCTTGTGATCCTTATCTCTCATTCCCTTTGATTTGTTGAGTTCATACTTCAATCCTATGTTGATTTGACCAACAATGAAGAGCATTCAAAGCTTGAATTGAATTATGAACTCAACCCCTCTTTAATGGCTTCTTGACCTACTCCTAGTAGTCATATTCTTATCATCAATGCCATTAATGGTGGATTAGGCAGAACTTATCCTTCGTATAAAAGCCATATCCCAATATAGGTTCTCAAAACCCTAATCACTCACCTTAGAAGCTACAAGTCATCAATCAATGCAAGGTTGCTGATAGAGGGAGTCGAAGAAGTGATTATTTGTTCAAGACGGAGCTTCTTCAATCATCAGCGCTGAATCTAGGCTCATCTCTTGTAAGTGTTTAAGCTTATAAAGTTTGTTTACGTTGAATTTTGTAATAGGATCCTTCGAACGTTCACCTTCTCTCCTAGCGATTTCCTCCTTGGGCCTGAAAGGAGACAGAAAATAATCAAGGGTGGCCGGCGTCCAGCCGTTGGCCCTCCGATGCCTAAGTTAGATAGGGTAAGGAAAGAGAACCAATAAATGACGGGGATTAGGGATTGAGTATTGTGTACCTCTTATTGATAAAACCATCCATTTATATAGACTCGAATCCCCCACTTTGTTGCGTAAGACGCCGAGATCATCCACCGATTTCATGGGATAAGATGTTTATCCTGCTTATCCTCGGAACAGTCTAATTCAATTAGTCATCCGGTCAACTACGTTCCTCGATATCGATCCCTTGAGGTAAGGAACTGTAAACGAAGATAAGCCCAAAACCGGCCTATATGGCTGCTGGTACAATAGGCTAAGGGATACCATAGCTAACCATCAGTAGTCAGAACTGCTCACAAGTCGGGAGCTGCTCGCGAGACAAGCTTCTTGCATATTAAGAGGTGACGCCTTTTAACGACTACGAGAAGGACTGCTCGCAGGTCGAGAACAATATCTCCCGCCTTCCAATATTCGACTAATGACCATAAGGGCTCGAAGACTCGGTAACTGTGCGCCGTATATATCTAATATGCGAGACGCGAGCATATGATCTCGAGAGTCGAATAAAGCTGCTCGCTAGGATCAGGACATCATGATGATATACGATATCCGCTATTTTGACTATAACAGATGCCCCCCAAGTCCTTACCGCCAAGAATTCTAAGTGAATGCACTTACTCACTGTCATGCGTAACCGCCTGCTACCTTTATCGAGAATGAAACCGTACATGATTGGGCTGGAATTAATGAGCGCCAGCCTTTCGCAGCCTTTCAGCAGATAGAAAATGAAGAGACGCTCGCCACGTGTCTAGGGAATTAATGGGCGTGCCTGCTCGACTGCCGTGCCGAATGAAAGGTAGCCACGTGTCGCCATATACGGCAGAATGATTGCATATAAATATACAGAGTCCGCCATTTCTCCGGATTTTCACAGAAGTTTTCGAAAAAAAATCTTCTTCCTTCAGTCATCTTCCCTCACCGGTATCTATCTGTTCTTCCTTCGGTGTCCTTCCCCTTCCATTTTTGCTACATTCTTTTTCCTTCTTTTTTTTTCTTCTTTAAAAACTCTCATGGCTGGAGACTCCGATGGGACCACCATCCCCCTGGGAGATGCTACCCCGGAATCCTCTGCCTCCAGTAACGCGAGGGTTCCGGCAGGCAGATACACAGCATATGGGTATCCCTCCATTTTATCGGAGGACTGGCTGCTAGAGTTACGGGAGAGATACTTAATCCCTGACTCAGTCGTTCTCCGGCTACCCGGAGATGAAGAAACACCAGATTCGCCTCCCCCAGGGTGCGTGGCCATTTATGAGTACCACCTCATTCTTGGGGTACGCCTTCCTCTCCATCCCTTCGTTCGTGATGTTCTTCGGTGTTATAAGATTGCCCCCGGGCAACTCATCGTGAACGGATGGAGGGTGGTCCTGAGCTCATTTGCCCTCTGGGCTCAGGCTGCTAACGGGGAGCTCACTGCTGAAGAGTTTCTCCTATGTTCCGTCTTAAGAAGGCGCCCTCCAGCGAAGGCTAGTATTACCCATGCTATTGGCACCGGGATAATTTCGTGCTGGGGAAGCCCTTTTCGAATTATCCCGGCTGGAGGAAATGCTAGGTTCTACGCTTCGGGGAACTGGGAATCTGCTTCCTCTAGGGGCCCAGGAGTGAACCGATTTTTCTGTGAAGGTAGGCACAGTTCCACATTGTACGAATTTTCTCCAGTCAAGACTTAGGATTTTTTCCGTTTTTAACTTCTGTTCGTGTTCGCAGGTATCCCGGCTTTGACGAAGCCAAACTTGAAGGGAGGAATTCACGAGAAGATCGTGAAAATATACAAGCTGCCTGCTCGCGACAGGCATATCGAAGCTTGTTTGTCATCCTCGCGACTCGCGGCGGCAGGTTTAATATCCGGCGAAGAGATCGCAATGACAAAGGCTGGAGAGAAGAGGGGTTTGCTACCTCGACTCAAAGGCACGAACCCGAAAAGGCAGAAGAAGTCATCTGCCGGTCCTTCCCAACCATCTACCCGTAAGGGTGCCGACCAATCCACCCATCTCGCGAGCACGGTAGGGGCTCCAGCAACTCCTACGCCCGTCATTCCCTCGCTGGTGGTCGCACCTGGACCACCAGTGATTAATATTACCGATAACTCCCCGAGGGATGATGGAGCGGGGTCCAGCTGCCCCCCAAGCCGAAGAAACTCGTGAGCCGACAGGGCCTCGGGAGTCGGCTCCTGCTCGCGAATTGGCCCCTGCTGGCGAGGTGGCTCCTGCTCGCGAATCGGCTTGCCACTCCCGTTGCGAGCACGGCTGGGCTAGTCGTTGCCCAGCCTTCTGGCAATGGATCATTCACTGTCCCTCGCCATCTCCACCCGATATGTAAATTTCTTTTCGACAACATCTCCCCCCAAACCTTCGGCACCCTCCTCGAGCCAAGCCCTAAAAACCTCTTTCTCGAGGCGGGAGTGAGGATGGTTCAGGTAACATGTTTTTTGATGTTTTTTTTTAACTTAAAGAATCTGCTTCCAAGTATTTTTCTCACAATCCTTTCTTCCATTTCGCAGGGCTTGGACCTCATCTTACGGACGAGGCGTGATATTCTTGCCGCCCGTCGCATGATTGATGAGGCGGACGGGAAGAGGATCGCCTTGGAGAAGGCGGTCCAAGGAAGGGATCAACTCCTCAAGTCTCGCGAGGCGTTGATCTCGAAGAGAGATGAGGAGAAAAAGATCCTCATAGAGAAAGTCCAATTCCTGACCGATAGGTATCAGGCTCTGGACTCCAACTTCGCCAAGCTCGCGGAGTTGAAGGAGAAAGCTGAGAGAGAGAGGGAGACCTTCCGTCAAGATAAGATCTCGCTGGAGGAGCGGCTCGCGGAGACCAGGTCGCAGCTCAAGGAAGTCAGCGAAAGTCTGGATAAAGAGCGCTCCACTCTCGTGCAGCTCAAGGATGACTCGATCCACTGGGACGAGGAGAGGGTCGCCCTTGTCAAAATGCTCTCTGAAGAAGGAACTCGGGCCATCACCGAGTTTCGAACTTCGCCGCTGTATGACGAAGAAAGATATGAGTCATACGATGCTGGTCGCGACTTTGCACTAAGAGTAGTGCAGCGGATGACCCCATCTTTCGACATGGGAGAATTCGAGCGGGTCACTGACCATCATAGCTGCGGAAGAGCAAGCAGCTGCCGAGAACGAGGTGACCGAAGTCACTCAAGCTGGAGGGGTTCCCGATGCGGGCCCTGAAGTCGAGAGTGCGGCTCCTCCTCCAAGAGATTAATTTACCTTTCTCTCATGTATCTTTTGTACTTAATGATCAAATCTTTGTAAACAATTACTTATCAATGAAAAGAAACACCTTTTGATGATGATGTTGGTCCTTTCCTTATCTTTGCTTTGTTTTTTCTTCATTATGCAATGAATGTCTTCATATTTAACTCAGCAATAATGAGCTATGTTCAATCCGGGGGGTCGTGATGACCATACCCTCGTGGAGATAGACTGATCTATCGATTGAGACTTCGATTCTACCAAGGGTAGACAGTTTAGCCAAGAGAATGAATACTCTCTTCGGGGCTATTTTAATCCAAGTAAATGGAGTAGCGACCAAAAGATAATTCTAGTTCTACCAAGGGTAGATGATTGGCCAAGAGAATATATATTCTCTTCGGGGCTATTCTAGTCCAAGTAAATGGAGTAGCGACTAAAAGATAATTCTTCAATCCTTAATTTATTCGAATGTCGTTAAGAGTTACATCGAATCAAGGGAAATATTGTAGCAAGTGTTCCACGTGCCAAGGGCGACGTACGGGTCTTCCCTGCATATCTTCAAGATAGTAAGTGCCGGGTCGCACAATTTTGATGACTCGATACGGGCCTTCCCAATTTGGATCAAGCGATCGAGCAGGAACCCCCAGGTTCTGTCTGAGGTACTAAATCGCCTAGCTGGAAAGCTCTAGGCCGAACTTTAGCATTTCGGTAACGAGCAATACGCTGTCGATATGTGGCTGCTCGCATCTGGGAGGCATTTCTCCGCTCTTCCAAGAGATCGAGATGAAGTCGAAGACTTTCCTGATTACATGTCGGGTCATACTGCTCGATTCGATACGAGGGCACTTGAATTTCAACTGGTACTACTGCGTCGATACCAAACGCTAGGGAGAAAGGAGTTTCGCCTGTCGATGTACGAGTTGTAGTTCTATATGCCCATAATACTTCCGGCAGGAGTTCTGGCCATATACCTTTACACTCACCCAGCTTGGTCTTTAAATGGTGCTTGATGATTTTATTTACTGCCTCAACTTGCCCATTTGCCTGAGGATGATATGGAGAGGTGCGGATGTTGCGTATCTTCCACTTTTCACAGAATTCATCGAAAGCTGCGTTGTCGAATTGCGTTCCGTTGTCGGTAATTATAGTGTGGGGGAGTCCATAACGGCATATGATATTTTTTCATATGAACTTAATAGTCTGTTTCTCAGTGATTTTGGCTAATGGTTCTGCCTCGGCCCATTTGGTGAAATAATCGACCGCCACGATTGCGAACCTATTTTGTCCTTTCCCGATAGGCAGGGGCCTGATGATATCGACCCCCCATTGGGCGAATGGCCAAGGGCTATCAATTGGTGTTATTTGCTCAGATGGTATATGAGGTATGGGAGAATATCGCTGACATTTATCGCATTTTTTAGAGAATTCAATTGCATCTGCCTTCATAGTGGGCTAATAGTATCCCTTGCCTCATTGCCTTGTATGCTAAGGACCGTCCTTTTCGGTGGTTACCACATGCCCCCTGGTGTATTTCATTTAGAACACGACGTGCAGCTTCTGGGTGAAGACACCTTAAATAAGGTAAAGAAAAACTCTTACGTAATAGGATACCATTCTGTAAAGTGTACCTGGCAGATCGATATCGGATTTGTCATGCAGGATTTCTTGTCGTCTGGAAGAACTCCATCTCTGAGATAAAGAGTGATGGGATTCATCCAACTTGGAGGGGGATGAGCCTCGTTTGCTTGCTCAAGCATTATTTGATTGATACTTAATGTCTCGAGGTGCTCGATAGGAATGGAACGAGATAATTCAGATTCTGATGCGGAGGCCAGCTTTGCTAAAGAATCTGCGAGTTTATTCTTCTCGCGAGGGATGTGAATTATTTCATAATTCTTCAGTTTTGCGAGCAAGATGAGTACTCGAGATTTGTATAATGCCATTCTTTCTTCTTTTGCTTCGAATTCGCCGAGTACCTGGTTGACTATGAGTTGAGAGTCACTGTGGATAAGTAGATTCTGAATGGAGAGGACGTTGGTTGGTTCGAGATTGACAATCAGAGCCTCATATTCTGCCTCATTATTCGAGATGCGAGAGTCGAATCGTAGGGCGTATTGGAAATGCGACCCGTCTGGAGCAACTAGAATTAGGCCCGCTCCGCTACCAGTGACCCGAGAGGACCCGTCCACAAAGAGTGACCAGGACGGTTGGTCGCTGGTCGCGAATTATCATCGGGAGTGGAGTATGTGAATTCGGCGATGAAGTCGGCCACGACTTGTCCCTTGATCGCGGTCCTGGGGCAGAAGGAAATATCGTGCTCACTGATTTCGATCGCCCATTTAGTTAATCGCCCTGAAACGTAGGGTTTTTGAAGGACTTGCCGTAACGGGTGGTTTGTCGGTACTCATATAGCATGGGCCTGGAAGTATGGTCGCAGTTTTTGGGCTGCCGTGACTAAAGCAAGGGCCAACTTTTCTATATTAGAGTACCAGGTTTCAGCATCTATCATTGCTCGACTAATATAATAAACGGGTCTTTGTACCCTGAAATCTTCTCTTATTAGTGCGGAACTAACGGCCGTAGAAGACGCAGATAAATAAAGGAGAAGTTGCTCGTGCGCCACGGGCTTTGATAATATGGGGGGTACGCTCATGTATCGCTTCAGTTGTTGGAACGCTTCCTCGCATTGCGCCGTCCACTCCCAACCAGATTTGGCAGTGGTTCGGAGGAGTTTGAAGAAGGGTAAGCACTTGTCAGAGGCTCGTGAGATGAACCTATTTAACGATGCAATACAACCAGCCAGGCGTTGGACGTCCTTGAGAGTGGTCGGAGAGTTCATTTCAATCAATGCTTTTATCTTTTCGGGATTCGCCTCGATCCCTCGCTGACCGACCATAAACCCCAAAAATTTTCCCCAGCCGATACTCCGAACGCACATTTCTCTGGATTTAATTTCATCTGGTACTTCCTCATTAAATCAAAGGCTTCTCGAAGATCAGCAAGGTGATCTTTTTCTATGATGCTTTTCACGAGCATATCATCGATATAAACCTCCATATTCCTGCCGATTTGTGCCGCGAATATTTTATTGACGAGACGCTGATAGGTGGCCCCTACATTTTTTAGACCAAAAGGCATCACTTGGTAGCAATACAGACCTCGATCAGTGATGAAGGCAGTGTGCTGGCTATCAGGTGGGTACATCATAATCTGATTGTAACCAGAATAGGCGTCCATAAAGCTTAGCAAGGTGTGCCCCGCCGTCGAATCAACCAGTTGATCTATTCGTGGTATTAGGAAGCTATCTTTTAGACACGCTTTGTTTAAATCAGAATAGTCAACGCACATCCTCCATTTGCCATTGGATTTTGGAACGAGAACCACATTCGCGACCCAATCTGGGTATTCGACTTCCTTTATAAAATTGACTGTAAGCAACTTTTCAACCTCGGCCTTGATCACCATTTGCCTTTCTGCAGTGAAGGCACGTCGACGCTGATGAATGGGTTTATACTTTGGATCAACATTCAAATGATGTGCTATGATACTGGGATCGATGCCAGGCATATCTTTATGGGGCCAAGCAAACACGTCTCGGTGTTCAGTGAGAAAACTAATCAGATTTTTTCGAAAGACGTCGGTCAAAGAAGATCCAATATATACGACTTTTGACGAATCTCCTTCGATTAAAGGAATTGCCACTGTTTCTTCCCCGGGAGCTCCTGATTGGAGAGCATTCTCCCTCGGATCTAACGATGCGGCCGTCGGAGGACTTGACGAATCTTGTGTTACCATCATAACTGAAGTTGCCTGTGCTTTCTTTCGATCTTGTACAGCTATCTCATAACATGATCGGGCTTCTTTTTTATTCCCTCGCACAACTCCAACGCCATTCGGTGTAGGAAATTTCATGCATAAATATAAAGGATGTAAAGCTGCCCCAACCTTATTAAGGGATGGCCGCCCTAAAATGGCGTTGTATGCTAACCTTTGATCTACCACGAGGAAATTCACAAAGATAGTCATTTTTGCTAGACTATCACCAAAGGTTACTGGAAGGTCGATGCTTCCTTCTGGTGTCACTACTTCGCCCCCAAAACAGACGAGCGGAGTTGAGACTGGCTTGAGCAAACTTCTAGGGAGTGCCATTTTATTGAAAGCCTCTAGGTAGATAATATCAGCAGAGCTACCTGTATCCACCATAATACGATGAGTCGGATAATTTGATACATTTAGCGTGACTACTATGGAGTCTTCGTGCGGGAAGTGAATTCCCTCCGCATCTTCAAGGGAGAAGGAGATCGAAGGATGGCTGGACTTTGGAGTATCAGAGGTTCGTTCCAACCAGTAGATATGCTGGGACTTTTTGGATGCCTTACGGATATACACTTTTCTTGAAGCTCGAGAATCTCCCCTGCAAGCTGGTCCTCCGGCGATGGTCCGTATCTCCCCGGTAGGCTCAGCGTCGTCTTGTGAAGTATGTCGATGAGGTGATTTCTTCTGATGTAGCGGGGCTTCCCCCCCTTTTGGTGAGCGACCTTGTCGGACAACATAATCTTGAAGATGACCTTTTCGAATAAGAGCTTCGATGTGGTCACGCAAAGATATACAGTCTTGGGTAGTGTGCCCATGATCTTTATGAAAATAACAAAACTTGCTCTTGTCTCTTTTCTCAGGGTCAGATTTTATTTTTGCGGGCCATTTCACATATGGTTTATGCTTAATCTCCATTAGCACCTTTTCCGGAGGCCGATTAAGGAGGGTGTAGTTATGGTACTTACCAGAGTAAACTTTCTTGGGAGAGCGATCTCGCCGATCGCGCCTATACTTCTTATCCAAAGAAGAGACTTCCTCCGGCTTGCTTTCTTGCCCTGTATACCATGACGTGCCAATGCAACCTCTTCTGCATTGATATATTTCTGAGCTTTAACTTGGAATTCTGTCATAGTTTTAGGAGGATTCTTATCCAAAGCGAATCTGAATTTTTCGCTGGTGATCCCAGCTATTAGGGCGGTGAGGCCTTTCTCCTCGGTATAACCTTCAGTTTGGACTGCTTCAGTTGTGAACCGCACTGTAAACTCCTTTATTGTCTCCCCATGCTGTTGTTTCAAATCCATTAGGTGAGACGCCGGTTTTTTGGTATGGATGCTTCCCATGAATTGGGAGAGGAACAGCTCCGATAGCTGTGAAAAGGAACCGATAGATCGAGGTTTTAACCCCCGGAACCAAGTACGGGCTGCTTCCTTTAAGGTTAAGGAAAAGGCCCGACACATGATTTCCAACCCATGTCCCTCCAGCTCTAAAAGAGACCTATAAGTTTCCAGATGTTCGAGAGGATCGCCGGTACCTGTATATGGGGTGATGATGGGTGTACGATACTTTCTTGGTAGAGGTGCTTACATGACTTCGCTGGTGAAAGGGGACTCGGATCGATGTATCGACGCCACAACGGCTGATAGTCGATTCGCCTGATATCGTTGCTCCATATCATCAAAACGATCATGAATTTTCTTGAGATCTCCTTCCCATGGTAAAGTATAATCAGATGCTTCAACGGTGGACCCATGAGATTGTTGTTGGCGGGAAGCACTGGAATGTACGGAATATGGGGATAATATAGGGGGTTGGTTGCCGATCGGCATTCGATTCGACGGAGGATGATTTGGTTGAACCTGTGGTTCAGTCCCCGGAGTGTCTGGAAGCCATCGGTATAGGCTACGCCGGCAACCCTCCGGAAGGTAGCTTCTGAGGCTCCAGGAAATGTTGATCAAGTCGGTTAGACAAGGCTTGACACCCAGTATTGAGAGTTAGAAGCGTGTTTCCTAGGAAACGCATGACATCTTCTTGACTTCCGGAGACCTCAAACAACTGGTTTTGTGACGGCATGCTAGGATCTCCTTGGAGGATGCCCGTCGAAGTGGCTTGAGGGATGGGCACCTGGTTCTGTAATGTCAGGTGGAGGTAACGTCTGCCTTGATGTGGAAGGATGAATTGTCTTTTTTGGAGGCATCGTGCTTGATGATGGGAATAGCTAAATTTGGTGATCAAATTACGTTCCCACAGATGGTGCCAAACTGTTTACTTCGAATTTTGTAATAGGATCCTCCGGACGTTCACCTTCTCTCTAAGCGATTTCCTCCTTGGGCCTGAAAGGAGACAGAAAATAATCAAGGGTGGCCGGTGTCCAGCCGTTGGCCCTCCAATGACTAAGTTAGATAGGGTAAGGAAAGATAACCAATAAATGACGGGGATTAGGGATTGAGTATTGTGTACCTCTTATTGATAAAGCCATCCATTTATATAGACTCGAATCCCCCACTCTGTTACGTAAGACGCCGAGATCATCCACTGATTTCATGGGATAAGATGTTTATCCTGCTTATCCTCAGAACAGTCTAATCCAATTAGTCATCCAGTCAACTACGTTCCTCGATATCGATCCCTTGAGGTACGAACCGTAAACGAAGATAAGCCCAAAACCGGCCTGTACGGGCTCTGGTACTGTAGGCTAAGGGATACCATCACTAACCATCAGTAGTCAGAACTGCTCACAAGTCGGGAGCTGCTCGCGAGATAAGCTTCTCGCATATTAAGAGGTGACGCCTTTTAACGACTACGAGAAGGACTGCTCGCAGGTCGAGAACGATATCTCTCGCCTTCCAATATTCGACTAATGACCATAAGGGTTCGAAGACTCGGTAACTGTGCGCCGTATATATCTAATATGCGAGACACGAGCATATGATCTCGAAAGTCGAATAAAGCTGCTTGCAGGATCAGGACATCGTGATGATATACGATATCCGCTATTTTGACTATAACAGAGTCCATTGTTTGATTCCCCCTTCTTGTTAAGATTGGGGTCTAGAGATTGTGACCCAATCTCGGAGTTGTCCTTGAGTAGGACGTGTAAGTCCTTGCGTAGGCCTCCGACACTGGGAGAATATGTGTGTGTCCTTGTGTAGGAGTTGAGGAGTCCTTGTGTAGGTTATAAAGGTTGAGAGGTGAACCTCATTTAAAACCTCCGATAGTGAATGCCGGTGTACTCAAAGGAGTTGGGTACTTGAACCGAGAGTGGAGTAGACTTATCGTCGAGCCACTATACATCATGTGCAATGTGGTGAATGCATTTTGTCTATTATTGTTCCTTGTTGATCAATCTTATAAGTGTTTAATTGTATGCTCATCTTGTGTTTGACAAAATGCTCATATGCCATCTTTGAATGATTAATACAAGCATGCATATGAACTGTTTGACTAAATACTTCTCTTAGAATAGTGGTCAATCAAGTTAGATATTGGGTGATCAATTGCTATCATTTATATGTACTTAATTGTTAAATTATAGTATAAATACAATTGAGCTTTTGAATTTGCAAGAAAAATTAAAAAGTCCTATTCACCCCCCCTCTAGGACAAAAGCATACCTTCAAGCTTATTTCACTAGCGGTAAAACCGCAATTTCAATTGGTATCAGAGCGGGTTCCTCTATAAAGGGCTTAACCGCCTAGAGGTTGATCCTAGAGTAAGCTTGAAAATATATTTATGGAAGACTCCACTTCTATCACCAAGCCATCGTTCTTCAATGGATCTAATTATCCATATTGGAAAGCTGGAATACGCATCTTTTTAAAATCCATCGATTTGGATGTATGGGACATGATAGAATTTGGTTATAAAGTCCTAATGGATACCATAAGAAAGGAAGGTGAACCGGATGTCCTTAGGCCAAGAGAGAAGGCCATGTGGACTGATTTTGATAAAGCTCAATGCATTTTTAATGCTAAAGGCTTGAATGTCATTTTCTGTTCAGTCTCTAGAAATGAATTTGCTCGCATCCAAAACTATCAAACTAGTAAGGAAGCATAAGACTTTCTAGAAGTAACTCATGAAGGAACAAGTATAGTCAAAAGATCTAAACTCCAACTCCTTACAACACAATTTGATAATATCAAAATGAAGAAGGATGAAACCTTCATGCAAATTTTCACACATCTAAATAACATCACCAATGGCATGTGTGGACTAGGAGAGAAGGTTCCGGATAGCAAAATTTGTAGGAAAATCTTAAGATCTCTACCGGAACACTTCTCATCTAAAGTTGTTGCTCTAGAAGAGTGTAGGAACCTAGAAACTATGAAAGTTGAAGAACTTCTAAGATCTCTTCAAACTCATGAGCTTCATTTTAAACCTCCCACAAAATCCAAATATTCAGTCTTGTAAACCTCTCACAAATCACACACTTCTAAAGAAAATGATGATGAGGAAATAGACATAGAAGAAATGGTTCTTATGGCTAAGAAATTTTAGAAATTCTTCAAAAACAAGAACCACCACAAGGAAGGAATGCATTTTGATCATAAGGTGAATCGGTGTTTGTAGGCCATGGCAATGCTCATAAGGTGGTGGGTATTGGTATGGTGCGTATCAGGATGTTCGATGGGATCGAATGAGTCCTGGAAGATGTGAAGCATGTCCCCAAGATGAAGATGAATGTGATCTCTCTTGGTGCACTCGAGGCGAAAGGGTGCGTGTTCATCGGCTGTGATTGTTGTTGTAAAGTGTTGAAGGGGGCACTCGCGTGGATGAAGGCACGGAGGTGTGGCCATCTTTACAAGTTGATCGGAAGCACAATTCATGATGGAGCTGCGGGATCGGCAGCGGGATCCACAATTGCTCATATGTGGCAAGTGCCCAAGGGCCACATGAGAAGAGCGGAAAAAGGGAGTGAAACTGCAAGGTTAGGGTTGATGGTGGCACAAGAAGCGGTGGAGCTATGATGAAGATGAGATGACGAAGAAAGTGAGGATATTTGATTCAACGTTTGAAGCCTCGGTGGAGTTCGTTGGAAGTGCCTTCAAACAATGCACAGTGCACCCCTGGACTATGACAGTGGGGGCCGACCAGTCATGAATGGTCAGCCAGTGTTGAGGCAGCGTGTCGGTTTGGAAAATCTCTCTCTAGACTGTTTTTAGGTCGGTCCGACCGGTCGACCATGGGGTCTTACCGGTCATGACCAGTCAGTCGTGTTGCGCGGTATTTTACGTAGAGATGCGTTTTCTTGCACTGTTATGTGGTTGTGTGTAAGTTGTTTCTATTTTCGGGATTCTTGCTATATATATGACATGAATCCAGACTTAGATTGTATCCTAAGGTGTCCAAGGTTTCGTAAGTAGGTTGGGAGGAAGGGAGAGTGTTGAGAGAGAGAGAGAGAGAGAGAGAGAGAGAGAGAGAGAGAGAGAGAGCTTGGGTTTTCCTTTTTTTCCTTACTTGTGGGCTGTCAATCTCTGTAATCTTCTGAAATTTTAGTGGATCACTTTGTGTCGTGGTTTTTTACCCGTTGAGGGGTTTTTCCACGTAAAATCGGATTGTCTCTTATGATTGAATGCTTGTGTGGTTTTGATTGCATTGTGTTTCTTGTTTGATCGCATATTTTACTGTGTGTTGTTCGGCTTTTGCTTCCACTACCGACGTTCCTATTCCCAACACATCTGTTTTCCCATCTTATTTTAGGCCATGGTAAAAAATGAAGCAGATAAATATTTCAGGTGGACCACATCACATGAAACAATGGTTATTTACCATTAACAACCTTTTTTGGGCTACAAAAGTTTTGGATCAAGCTGATATATGTTTTTTCCCTTTCATCCTATGACCTTATCAACAGTTGGATGGTCAATAAACATTACGGTGGACCTTAGGTAGTTTTTAATGGTGAGTGTTCAATGATCACTAGTTTCCTATGGTGTGGTCTACTTGAAATATTTATCTGCCTTAGTTTTTGTACCATGGCTTAAAATAAGCTGGAAAAAACAGCAAAACTTTTGTGGGTCAAAGAAGTTTTTAATGGTCAATCACCACTATTTCTTATGGGGTGGTCCACCTGAGATTTGAATCTGCTTCATTTTATGTATCATGCCCTAAAATAAGTTTTGAAGATGATCATAGTATCGATTCCCAATGTGGGGGTGGCTAACATTGTAGTGTGACTAACGGCGGTGAGTGGGTGTACTAGCAATGTGGTGTGTGAACTAACCCAAAAAAAAAAAAAAAAAAGCTTTCAAAATGGATGAACAGTGTAAATGTAAGCCATATACGTCAAGATAGGCCCCATGGGGAAGGAGCGTCGCTGTGACCCTGGAATAGTGACATGGGTGCGACACTGACCGTGGGGCCCACCTCGATGTGTGCATTGTATACCCACACCATCCATCCAGTTTGCCAAATAATTTTAGTCATGGCCCCAAAAATCAAGTGGATACAAATTTCATGTGGACCAAACCACAGGAAACAGTGAAGGGTAAACACCCACCATTAAAAACTTCCTAAGGCCCACCGTACTATTTTTTAACCATCCAACCTGTTAATAGGTAGGGCTCTCAATGGGTCGGATCTGGATTGGATCCAGTTGGATCCGGCTCCAAGTCCGTGTATCTATAGACGGATTCGGATCGAATTCGGATCCAACTCGGATCCAAAAGGTGATATCCATATCCGATCCATTTATAAATTGTTAGATCCATTTTCGATCCATAATCTATGTAACCATCAGATTCGGGTCGGATCTAGGTGCGAATGCACCCCCATTACAAATCTAAAAAAATATATGATATAAAATATATAATATAATATATTTAATTTAGTAGAAAAATGATGCAAATCCCACTATTAACTATGGTATGGTTGACATGGCCTAAAATAATTTGTAAAATGGATGGCTAGCAAGAATATAACATATACAATAATGTGACAATGAGTCGGATCTTAATCGGATTCGGATTGTACTCAGATATGTTCTTGTGAATCCATATCCACACCATTTAAGTAATCGCACCTTTTTTAAGATCCAAATCCGGTCCATTTAACTAATCGGACCTATTTTAAGATCCAAATCCGCATTATATGGATTCAGAGCTAATCGGATCTTGGATCTGACCCGCTCCATTGAGAGCCCTATTAATAGGATAGAAGGAAAAAACAAATATTAACTTGATCCAAAAGTTTTGTGGCCCCAAAAAAAAATAAAATAATGGTTAATAACAATTGTGGCTTGGTCCATCTGAAAATGGTATGTGTTTCATTTTTGGACCATGACCTAAAATAAGCTGAGAAACAGATGAATAACATGGATATACAAGCACGTATAAAGGTGAGCCCCATAGCAAGGGTGTTGAGAATTTTGATCTCAAAAATAAATAAATTGGAAAAAATCAAATTATAGGACAGGCTAAGCACGTGAAAAACATGCTGTCCTTAAAACGTAATTCACCCCTACTCAAATTACTTTGAGTATGCTATTAGGTTGTAGGCGAATTGCTTCTAGGATACGACGAGCCTAATGTGGTTCTGTGTTCAGCAAAAACGAAGAGACCACTATGGAACTTTGTAACACAATCTCTGACAGAAATGAAAAAGAAAGAGAGAAAAAGAATGGCGGTCTTCTTCTTGGAGCGAGTACACCACTACTCTGGTCTTAGTGGCTAGGTTTGTATGAACCAAACCGAGGGGCTAATTTGCTTGGAAGGTGCTGGTTTAGTAGAAGACTCAAGGTGGTTGTGTTTTTCAGTTGTGAAATGAACCAGACCTGTCCGGTTTATATATGCAAGGGTGGCTGACAGTTTTGGTCCAGAGCCATAATGGGACTAGCCGTTTTTTGGCTGTTCAGAGAAATTAGCCGTTTTCTGGCAGTTTCTGACCGTTGTGCATGTGGGAGTTACACCTGCATACTGGTTATTTAGACTCAGTGGCTAGCCATTTTCTAACTGTTGGGCTAGCCACATGCAGCTGTTACTGCATGGTCTAGACCGTTACTGCATGGGCAGTTACACAAGCCCCTCTAAATAACCTTGCAGCTCTCTATAAAAAGCAGAGAGGTCTCTCTGTTAGACCTCTTACCCATAGCACCTCCTCTGTTCTGAACCCAACTATGACACCTGAAGTGCCAAGTGCGCCACTAGCGCCTCTATAGCCACACTGCCTCACATGCCCATGCCTTCGCACCGAGCTCGAGCCCATGCCCGTGACCGAGATCGAGCCCGTGCCCGTGCTCGTGCCCATGTGCTGTATTCCAGTGCGAAGCACTGGAACAAGCAAGTTCGCACTGGAACACGTAAGCCACCATACTTTTCTCTCCCACCATAAATAAGTAAGGTGCACAACTGTAGACACCCCACCTTCGGCTACAATGTGGGTAGAGATAGCTGAATGAATGGAGGACCATACCCCCAAATCCCATGTCCAAACCCAGCCAAACTCACCCTTGTAAGCCCCAATCCATAGCCCAGCTCAAGCCTGAACCCAGTCAACTCACCCCTAAACATCAACCTGAAAACCCCCTATAAGAAAAACCAGTCAAAAAATCCTTACAAAGTCAAAATTGGTGAGTCAACCCGCTGAGTCAAATCACTAAGTCAACCCTCTTAGTCAAATCACCGAGTCAACTCACCTGTGTCAACCCATCTTCCAAACCCAGTCAACTCACCTAGTTCCAAACCACAGCTTCGGAGCAGGTTCGGACTCCGAACCTTAGGCTTTTCTGTTTCAGGTTCGGAGGTTGTAGGCTCCGAAGCCGGAGCAGCGCGACCGTACGGGCGGCCCCCAAGGGTGCCGCCCAAAAATAATTACGAGAGTTGCCACTCTCCGCTGCTATAAATACCCCCGCCCCTTCTCATTCACAGTATCCCACAAAATCTGGAAAGATCCACTTCCCATCTATCTAGCTTGAGAGTTCCAAGTCCATCTCCCCCTTTTAGTTCATTCCTTCACCAAGGACAGCCCGAGTGAGAAGAGCCTAGTTCTGGTCCAGCCCAGCCTGACCCTTGTCTAAGTCTCCTAAGCCACCCAAGTCTTGATCTAGCCACTCGAAGCAAACCCTTGCAACACCTCCGTCCATTCAGCTACTCTTTTACCAGCATCATCTCATTCGCATCTAGCATAAGTGCAACATTTACTTTTCTTCCAACCCCCCTGCTTATCATATCACTGCCAACACTTTGATTATTCAAACACATAGCATGCATCCCGTATAAAGCACTTGTCAGTTCGAGCGTATGCTCTGGGCTTTCCTGTTAATGGAAACTTGTTCATCAGAAACTCTTACTATTCAGACTTGCATTCATGCATCATATCATTCATGAGAATGTACGAGGATTAAATCAGACTTTCAAGTATTAGTTCGATTCTGTGAAGTAGAGACCGTACTTTGGTACGGGCAGTGTGGGGTGCTTAACATCTTCCCACCCTGTAACCGTGATCCCTTACCTTGAATCTCTGACCGCAAATCAAAAGGAGTCATTTTAGAGGAAGGAATCTTCGGATCCCCTTCTCTAACGTTTCTAAGGGGTCTAGCTGACTGTAAATTCGAAGTAACTGGCTAGTGGCGACTCTGATCTTATACAAACTAATTCAACATATCCAGCTTAACACAACAACCGAGAAAAAGTCCTCGAGAACGAGGCGAGCCAGTGGCACAAACGGCAGTTCGCGCGCACGTACCCCTCTTTTCCGAAAGAAAGGGAGAATCCGAGAGCACGAAGAGGCGAGCGTCCACAGAATGACGACTCCACTGGGGATATGCTAGTCCCACCAGTCATGATCCAACTTGAAAAACAGAATCCTTCTTATGCTTGAAAGTCATTAGTCCTCATACAATCTCATTTGCATAGCATTCCATCCCCCCAAAAAAAAAAATAGAAAATCCCAAAATCCCCTAAAATCCCCCCCCCCCCCCCACCAAAAAAAAAAGAAAAAGAAAGAGTAGAATATATTCCTCACCATTGCACCTCCTCGGGCTCAACGTCTTCGGAAACAACTTCCCTTCCACAGCATAATCCGCACTCGAGCTCAGCAAGCCATGTCTGACCACGAAGAGGAAGCTCACCTCTTTCCCGCCCTCGAGATGGCCGAAGCGCAATCTCCAGCACAACAATCAATTGAGAATACGTCAATCATGCAAGAATTGGCACAAGGAATGAGAGCAATGCAAGAAATGCTCTTGCAATTCATGCAAACACAAGCTACCGCAACAACCAACAATCAAGTTGGCCCAGTTTAACAATCTCAGCAGCCATGCCGGGTCCCTCCGGCCTCCTATTCAAATCAACCACAACCATCGGAGTCTGCCCAAGACTACCGACAACAGTCATCTCAGCCCTTCGCTATGGGGCATCCTCCTCAATACCTTCCCGCGATGACAAGGTCGTTTCAAAGCATTCCCGTCGCAGGGACTTTCATTCAGCCTCCAGTCAATCTTAGAAGCAACAATCTCAGTAGATTCTAGCATGGGACCCCTTTCCTTTCTCAGCATGTCCCCGCCGATGGGACCTTTACTCAATTTCAGCACATCCCCGCCGATGGGATTTCAATTTAATTTACAGTAGCAGGAACAGCACTGGCGAATGCCCACAATGGGGGTCAGTGTCAAGCCCACATCAATCAGTGGACAATGGTGAATACCCAACAAGGGGGTCACTTCCCAGCATCTTAGCCTCCTACAAATAAGAGCACTTTTCAATTCCAGCACATCCCCGCCGATGGGATTCCAGTTAATTTTCAGCAATCTTCAATTTAGTAAACTCCAGCTAATTTCCAGCAATCTTCAATTCAGCAATCTCCAGTTAATTTCCAGCAAGTTCCAGCTCAACCTTTAGTACAGTCTCCAGTTCAGTTACAGTCCTTTCAAGCACAAGTTCATTAGAATCTAGTTCAATCATCAAATCAATTTCAGCAACCCGCGGTTGCTTTCCAGCAAGCCCATAGGGTCGAAGACATCAACTACTATGCTGAAGAAGAACGCGCCTTACTTCGAGAGGCACCAGTCGTTCAAACAGATCATGCAGGACTGGATGAGTTGCGGGAGCAGTTCCATATCTTGCAAAATTAACTTCAGCGACAACAAGGAATCGATCTACCTTCGACCAAGTTCAAAGACTTGTGTCCTTTTCCAGATGCTCAGATACCTCAAAACTTTAAGGTACCAAAATTCAAAAGATACGACGGTAGTGGCTGTCCCACAGCACACCTCAAGGCTTTCTGTGGAGAGCTGAGTGCAATCTCAGGAAATGAAGGAGCCCTCATTCGCTTGTTATAAAAATCTCTGAAGGGTGATGCCCTAGACTGGCTACACATCATTGGATTACCATCGCATCAGGACTTGGGAACAACTTTCCCAGGCTTTCGTCGATAGATTCGCGTACAATCTCAACATGGCACCTAGGAGAGCCGACCTCGCGGCTCTCAGGCAAAGGAGTGATGAAACGCTATCAGCTTATGTGGGACATTGGCGAGCTATGACAGCTAGAATGCGGACACCTATCGATGACGAAGAACAAATCTCCACGATTGTTCATTCAACATATCCTGACATATCTGGATATCTCATCTCGCATCCATATGCGAATTTCTCACAATTGATCCGTGTTGGAGAGCAAGGTGAAGCAGGAATCCGAGCAGGGACAATCTCCCCATGGCCTCATCAGGCCACTCCAGTCAAACGGAACAGAGTGGAAGGAAGACTTATTGGATACTGGGAATGGAAACCGCAAGCGGTTCTCCTCCTCACCCGATAGAGGTAAACAACATCATCACCACTGCTCAGGGCAACCAATATGCTCCCCCACAGGGACATCAACAGTATTAGCAAAATCAGGCTCAACATCAACCTCAGAGGTATTAGCCACAACCAAATCCTCAACCACATCCACAACCAACTCGACAGCAGCAACAGTTCAGGGGGAACGGCCAATACTTATATCAGAATAGGCAAAATTACAGGGAGCTCAGGGAAATTCACTCCTCTCACTCAGCCACTCAATCAAGTCATGGCTATGCTAGTACAAAAGTAGTTACTCACTCTAATGGCACCCAGGCCTCCTCCAAATCCTCTGCCTCCGAACTACCGGGAAAATGAGTATTGTGCCTACCATCAAGGGCGTGGCCACACCACTGATCGATGCATGATTCTGAAGAATGCCATACAAGATCTGATTGACAACAGCAAGATCATCATCTTGGTCCCCGGAACTCCTCCAGCAGCTTCCACCAACATCCTTCAGAATCCTCTGCCTCAGCATTCGACGGACCCCAGTTCATCTGGTGGCCTTGCCGTCAACAGCATAGAAGAAGGAGAGCGTCTCGATCGCTTCTTCTCCCCTATCTAGTTCCATTCATGCTTACACTTATGGGCCAACAAGTTCTCCTCCGATCTTGTAAGGGGCAAACCCCTTTCATTCTCCAGTCTCCGAGCCGTTAGCACTCGAAAGAGCACCTCCATATGACGCATTAGTTGTTCAAGGACTCGTCCCCCTTCAAGGGGCACCTTACAGCCATTCATGTTGGGAGCCGGTCATCCTGAAAGGTGTACATTCGTGCATCGAGCCCGTATATGAACCTATCGTTCTACAAAGGGCAATTTCAGCTCAGGAACAATCCGATCCACAAGGGAGGGATTATACTCATCAACAACAATAACCCGTTGTCTTGGAACGGGCTCCTCCAATCAAGCCAGTTATATTGTAAGGGGCAAGTCCCGGAGGCGTGTCAATCACACTATGACAGCTGGGACAAACAGAGAAACCTCTCATATCAAGAGGACCAGCGTTCATTCCATGGGAACCTCCTGCTCCAGGAACAGTCAAGTTAGGACCACGACCTTATGTGATCTATGAAGATAACCCTCGATATTATCCCTTCAGCACAGGCAACAATGTAGTCCTTAAGGCAAAAGCTCCATATGAGGAAGATCTGGTACCCACACCAGCACCGTTGCAAGAACCAGTGGTCCTGGAAAGCAAGGGAGAGGAAAATTATAAAGAAGTCCCGTGGCACTATTTGGAATGTGCAGAGGTAGGAAACATGAATCTCAATGGGCGTTTATCCAAAGAGATAATCAGAACAAAGGAGATCCCAAAAGCGCTCTCTCGGGCCTTGGCAACAAAAACAAAGCTGCATATGATGTGGCAACTCAGCTCAAGTCAATCCCTGCCCAAATCTCAGTATGAGAGCTACTCTACACATCGCGCATACACCGAGAAATGTTTGCAAAACCCTAAGCGATGCTCATGTCTCCTCCGATACAGCACCAGAAATGATAGCATTGATGATCGGACAGCTCCTGGCTCCACGCGCCATCACCTTCACTGATAATGAGCTACCACCAGAAGGGCACGACCATGGGCGATCCCTCAACATAGCCTTACGATACAAAGACCTCTGTGTCCCGTTGGTCCTTATCGATAACGGCTCAAGCTTAAATGTCTGCCCTCTCAAGACTGTGCTACATCTGGGAATCACTCCCTCCTCATTCCAACCCAGCACCATGTATGTCAGAGCATTCGACAACACCCGCCGATCAGTGGAAGGAGAAGTCGATATAGAGGTACAGATAGGTCCAGAAATCTCCACAATCACATTTCAAATCCTGGATATATCAGCCTCTATCAACATGTTGCTCAGACGACCTTGGCTGCATAAGGTCGGAGCTATGCCATCAACTTTGCATCAACGGGTGAAGTACATCTGTGGAAATCAAGTGATCTTTATCCATGCAGAGAATGAGGTCATCATTCCTTCCAATGCTGCTGCCACTGAACCAGATATCCTTGTCATCAACATCCAACACTCTGAAGAAGACGTCTCGTTCCATAGTTTCGAATTCGAGACTGTGAACGCTATCGCCAATCCAGAACCAATAAATGTGGATCGTGTCTTTTCACCAGTAGAACGTCTGAGCCTCAGGTATCGGATGAAGAATCATTTCAAGTTAAAAAAGATACCGCTGGTATATAATCAACGCAAATGGGGGCTCGGGTACAGGGAAATCTTCATGGACAAAAGAAAAAAGGAATTCCGGTACTCACCCATTCAATTCATCAGGCCAGGGGAGCCTTGCAGAGATCCAAGAAGGAACCAGCCGACTGCACTACATAAAGGCCTTCTGATGAGCCTAGCTTGGGTCATGTGGCCCCCCATTCGATGGGACTGGATTCTCGAGCCATCTAAGCCTCCGGAAGAAGAAGGAGAGGATGAAGACAAAGAAGAAAGTCAAATACAACAGCTTCAAAACCAGGGTACTCTGATACCTGCTCTCAACCAAAGGCACAACCTGCCCACTTCAATTCCAGTCAACCAGGGGCACAACCTGCCCACTTCAATTCCAATCAACTAGGGGCACAACTTGCCCATCTCAGTATCAATCAACAAGGGGCACGACCCGCCCATCCCTGCAGAACCAACATCATCAACCATCAGCCAGGGGTAGAAGCAGCCCATCCATTCGACCAAGAAAGGGAAATGGCCAGCCCTGGATTGGTCCGATGTCTAGATTTCGAACTTATGTCTTGCTGAGGAACCAGACGAACTACAATGCGAGGTAAGTGACCCGGGAGGGACTGAGTATGACTCAGATATCGAACCCAACCAGCAAGAAATCATGGTCATTGGGCCAGACTATGATTTTTCGCCCAAATCATCAACCCCCACCTCTCCAGGGGAAGGAGTGTGGGGTCCTGAATGGTCATCCGTTCCCCTAACTTCTGAATCAGCCAGAGAGTCATTTGAGGACTCTGGCTTCCAAAAAAAACATCGGTTTAAGCAGCGAGTAGAACTCTGGGACAAGCTGGGATCAATCATGGTCTGCAATGCCCGCTTGTTCAAGGTCCCGTAAATTTTAAAAATCCAAAAAAATAAAAAACTTTCAAAATCCAAAAACATCTAGCATTTCAATTCCAGAAAATTCTCAAAAACCAAAAAAACATTTCTTTTCCTGCATTCAATAATGTGCCAAGTTTGTCTAAAGAGTCGCATGAGTTTGAAGCCGAATCATATGATTTTGACATCGAACTAGACTTCGAGCTCATGGGTCTGGACGAAGCTCGGGGCGAGGAAGATGATGACCTTGCTCCTGAACTAGAGGATCTCCTAAAAAAGTTCGAATCTAAAGCTAATGTTGTAGCCGATGATTTTGAGGTAGTAAACTTGGGGACACCTAAGATCCCTAGGGAAGTAACGATTGGAAAATCGTTGCCACCAGAGATAAAGCAGAGAATGATAGAGTTCCTAGCTCCAAGACTGTCCAACTTCGCGTTCTCATATGAAGACATGCCGGGGCTCGATGAAGAGCTTGTTGTACACCATCTGCCAACTAAGCCAGATATGAAGCCAGTGAAGCAGAAACTTCAAAAATGAAGCTAGAATGGGCCCTGAAAGTTCGAGATGAAGTCATCAAGCAGTACAATGTGGTATTCTTGGTAGTCTCCAACTACCCTGAATGGCTCGCCAACATCATACCAGTACCGAAGAAGGATGGCAAGGTTCGAATATGCATCGACTTCCTAGATCTCAACAAAGCTAGTCCTAAAGATGACTTCCCTTTGCCACATATTAACACTCTGGTCGACAACACTGCTAGGTACAAGGTCTTCTCATTCATCGACGGGTTCTCAGGTTACAATCATATCAAGATGGCTGTCGAAGTTCGCGAGAAGACATCGTTTATCACTCCCTGGGGAACCTTCTGTTACAGGGTAATGCCATTCGGTCTGAAGAACGCAGGAGCAACATATCAGTGAGTAATGACAGCATTATTCCACGACATGATGAACAAAGAGCTTGAAGTATATGTGGACGATATGATCGTCAAATCTCGCACGATCGAAGGACACTTTGAAGATCTGAAGAAGTTATTCAACAGATTAGAAAAGTACAAGCTCCGTCACAACCCTCAGAAATGTGTCTTCGGTGCAATGGGAGGCAAGCTCCTTGGCTTTATGGTGAGCGAGGATGGCATCAGGGTCGACAAAACTAAAACCAGAGCAATCATCGAGATGCCCCCTCCTAGAAGAGAGAAAGAAATTCGTGGCTTCCTCGGCAGAATTCAATACATCAGTCGCTTCATCGCACAGCTCCCACCTATCTGTGAACCCATATTCAAGCTCCTTCGGAAGAACGTTCCAAAAGAATGGAATGACGATTGCCAAGTTGCCTTCGACCGCATCAAGAAGTGTCTCATGAATCCTCTAGTTCTAGTGCCACCCAATCCCGGACGACCACTATTGTTATACATCTCGGTAGCAGAAGAAGCCATTGGCTGTGTTCTCGGCCAGCACGACGAGACCGGGAAGAAAGAACAAGCAATATACTATTTGAGCCGAAAGTTCACCGACTACGAGACCAGGTATTCCCCAATCGAGAAGACTTGCCTCGCCCTAGTCCGGGCAACTCAGCGACTCCGTCAATACATGATTGCGTTCGCTATTCTTCTAGTCGCTCACATGGATCCGCTCAAATACCTGTTCAAGAAACCAGCACTCATTGGAAGGATAGCTAAATGGCAACTACTCCTGTCTGAATTTGACATCACCTATGTCACTCAGAAGGCAATCAAGGGGCAGGCCCTCACCGATCATCTTGCCGCTCACTCTCTCCTAGATTATCAATCGCTTAAGACATTCTTCCCTGATGAAGATCTCCTGCTTATCGAAGGTGAAGAAAAGAAGAAGAAAGATGAGTGGACGTTATTCTTCGACGGCGCAACAAATTCTAAAGGGAGTGGTATCGGAGCAATCCTCTACTCTCCAGACGATGTCCCTATTCCTATCTCAAGGCGCATAGCATTCGAGTGCAGAGTATGAAGCATGCATCGCTAGTCTAAGGGAAGCCATAATCTTGGGCGTCAAGAAGCTACGAGTATTTGGAGACTCACAGCTTATCATCAATCAGACCAATGGCGAATGGAAAACCAAGGTTGAGAAGTTGATACCATATCACGTGTACCTTGAAAATCTGATCGAAGAATCCTGAAGAAATCACCTTCTCATACATGCCTGGGGCCAAGAATCAGTTTGCAGATGCTCTCGCTACACTCGCATCAATGATCGAGATCCCGAAAGGAGCTTTAGAATGGGAGCTCACAGTCGAAACTCAAGATGAACCTGCTTTCAGCCTGCAAATAGAAGAAGCTGAAGCTGCCCTTGACAAACCCTGGTATGCTGACATCAAGAAATATCTCAAAACCCAGGAGTATCCGAAGGCAGCAACAGCAACAGATCGCCAAACCATCAAGCATTTGGTCGGCTAGGTCACCTGTTAGTGGCGAAGTCTTTTACAAGCGATCCTATAATCACGTCCTCCTTCGATGCATCGATGAAACAGAAGCTGCAAAGATCATGAAAGAAATACACGAAAGAATCTGTGGCCCACACATGAACGAGCACATGATGGCAAAGAAGATTCTACGACTCGGCTACTATTGGCTCACCATGGAGACCGATTGCTGCCAGCACGTCAGAAAATGCTTCAAATGTCAGTAGCATGCAAATCAAATTCATGCCCCCTCATCCGAACTTTACAACCTGACGACTCCCTGGCCCTTCTCCATGTGGGGACTCGACATCATTGGGAAGATTAGTCCCAAAGCATCAAACGGACATGAGTATGTACTTGTGGCAGTCGACTACTTCACCAAGTGGGTAGAAGCAGCCTCCTACACCACAATTGCAGCATCTCAGGTGATCAAATTCATGAAGAACAAGTCGGTATGGAATCCCTAATGCTATCATCACAGATAATGGGACCCCGTTCGTCAACAAGAAGATGGATGACTAAGATGGATGACTTCCTCAACAAATTCAAAATTCAACGTCATCAATCAAGCCCCTACCGTCCTCAGATGAATGGTGAGGTAGAAGTCGCAAACAAGACAATCGTCAGGAAACTCGAGAAGATGGTCGTGACTTATCGAGATTGGTCAGATATGCTCCCTATACGCACTTTGGGCCTATCGAACGTCTGTACGGTCTGCTACATGCATTACTTCTTTCGAGCTTACTTATGGAATGGAAGCAGTTCTACCGGTTGAGGTAGAAATACCGTCACTACAGGTGTTACTAGAAAGCGGAATTGAAGAAGGAGAATAGTAACGGGCTAGATTCGATCAGTTACAGTTAGCAGATGAGAAGCACATGCGTGTGTTAAGTCATTCCCAATGTTATCAGAAAATGATCGCTCGGGCTTACAATAAGAGAGTTCGAAAAAGAAGTTTTAAGGTGGGCGACATGGTCATGAAAAAGATTCTACCGTCGCACCTTCCGGATCCTAAGAGAAAATTCAAACCCTCGTGGGACGGACCGCTGATCACCAGAGAAGTACTTCCCAGAGGCGCCCTCAGACTCACCAGCATGAGAGGGGTGGATCTTCCTGAGCCAATCAACGCCGATAAAGGGAAGATCTTTCATGGGTAAGTCATTCTGACCTTATCAAGAGTTACATTAATAGAGCTGAAGGTAAGAGGTCGAAGCTAAAACCTCTGAGAAGTCATTTTCGTCCACCAATAAGTATTTCAAATAAGGGGATTCAAAAGAAAAAAGAGAGAAGAAAAAGACACAAAAAGGAGAAAAAAGAATACAAAAAAAAGAAAAGAGAAAGAAAATGGGAAGCTAAAACAAGGCACCCGAGAAAAATCAACCTGAAGAGAAACACTGTCACCCATCCATCCATCTCAGAAGGGTCTGTAGCTAAGACTGACGACTCTATCATTATAGCTCAGGATAAGGGCTGAAAAGGTTACCAGCGGCCGGCAACGATGGATTCCCGACCTCTAGCCGCCGCAGTTATCCAAAGATTCAAAAAAAAGAAAAAGAAATGTGTGCCTAAACAAAGATGGCGGAAGTGAAAACCCGAAAGGGTGCTCTGAGTAAAAACAGTGGGCATACAGCGGAGTTGGTGAAAATTCGAAAGGGCGCCAACTGTAAAAACAACATTGCTGCCAAGGGGTAGGCAAGATCAAATATCCTGGGACATGGTGAAAACCCGAAAGGGCGCTACGGGCAAAAATGACCGGAAAAGGCCGGCTGTGGTGAAAACTCGAAAGAGCGCTACAAGAAAAAATGACTCGAATAGAAAAAGAAAAATTAAAAGTGCAGGTATCAAGAAACCAGATGGTCCAAATCAGTTCAAGCAGTTGCAGTTTAAGAACAAGAAGAAGTACAGTCGGGAACAAAGAACTCTACAAACTCTAACAATCTCAAGAAGTAACAGTTTCCATTGCCTACACCTCTAGGGAACCAAAGGGATCTCACAAGTCAATCTCAAGACATCAGTCAAAGCATTGACCGAGCCTTAGTTCTGATTCCTACGTCTCGGCACAAAATCTAGACACACACTTACAAGATAACTCATGGCACAATAAGTTCTCAAAAAAGTTTTCTCTTTTCATTAAATGCGTCGTATTTCTTTTACATATATCATATCATCTTTTTCAAAAAAATACAAAAAAATGCATCATCATCAGTCATGTACTATGCAAAAAGGAATGTACAGACGATCGACACAGCCCTAAAAGCAAAAAAAGTCAATCTCTGCTCTCCTCCTCAGCCATGTCAGGTAAGTCCTCTGACTCATAATAAAATAGCCTAGCTCTCAACTTGCTCACCTCCATACGCAGGTAATGTACCTCATCTCGCTCAAGGCTACGGATCGCTGTCTCCTCATCAGACAACCTCTGATCGGTAGCCAATCTCCTCGACATCATCTCACAATGATACCGAAGTGCAGAGATCTCAGATAGTAAGTAGCCATGAGTGGATAAAAGGAAATTAGGATCGATGAATGAGCACTCCTCAAAGGGCTCATATGAACCAGATGAAGAGCCAGCATCCCCAAGAATATCCTGTTTATCCTCATCGGCGGTCTAGGTGCCAGTAAGGAATAAGTTGATATAGAGACCCCTCAGCAACCCAATGCTGGTATGGGGCAGTCACCATCGGAAAAGTCCGCGGCTCAAAACCAAGCAAATCAGCAGTCAGGTGACCCGCCCAGGATCCATCAATCCGAGTCCTAAAGTCAGATGATCTGGCTGGAAGTGCTCGACGTCTGATACCCATGAAAGCAAAAGGAGGAACGTCCTGCTCATACCCAAACTGTCAGAGGAACCGGATAGGGTGATAAGAAAAGTAAGATCGAAAGCCTACCAGCATCAGAGGAAGGCGATGCGCATCACAAAGTACTGGAGGAAGTGAAAGCCAAGATGACTCCCAACGAACATTCTAGTCACGCAGCTCAGCAAACATCCTGCGATACAAGGGCTCACTCATCCTAGCTGTATGCGGAAGAAACTCCATGATGTGTCGCATGAGGTCAGAGCTATGAATGCCAGGAAATGATGCAGGAACAGTCATCGAAAGACGCTCCCATAGCCAGATCTGATCATAAGAAGATAAAGAGGTTCAGCTAAAGCAAAGTAATTCCTAAAAGAAAAGAAAAAAGAAAAGTGCAGAAAAGATACTTGGAGAAATGCACAACAACTGCGAAGGACACGGGTACGGCCTAGGGTACAGTCAGTCAGCCCATTAAAAAGCTCAGCCAAGACAAGAGAAATGATCCCTTGCCGTTGTATAACTCGGCTCATCACTTCGAAGAGCAAAGGAGTTTGAGATCTGCGCCATCCCGCGAATAGCACCTCAGCTATCAAACAGAACATCAGGGCATTCCGAGAGAGTAGGGACCCCGCCACACTCCGAGGGCCCGAGAAAAGATCAGTACAGAAAGTTCAAGGAGAACACCACAACATCCTGGCTGGCAGCTGTAGGCTGAACAAGGTATGGGATCCCGAACTAGTTTTGCGGAGTGGTAGTCTTCGGCGAGAAATACTGAGCATAATCCTAGGGAAGGCCTGTCAAACGTGCAAGCTCCTCCAAAGAAGGTCCAATTTCTATGTCGTTGAACGCGAACAAGTTCAACAAAGGGACCCAGTCAATCAGTGCAGCCCTGAGCATCCTCCAATCAACGTCAACTCTAACCATATGGATCAGACTGCCGAAGCCATAAATTCAAAATCTCGAATCTCATAAGCCGACAAGCTGTCAAGCCAAGGGAGCAGTCGTGGCGAGCAAGAAGGACGAGGAAGCAACTGATAAGTCCTCACATGAATCCCCTCTAGAACAAAAGGCCCAGGAATCGATGACAGCTCATCAAGGATCGGAAGATCAACGGGCGAAGGAGAAGGAAAAGCTGGAACCTCTGTAAACTCAACAGCCCCTGACCTATCCCCAGTAGCGACTATGTCTGATATAGTCGCATCGCTGTCTGAAACAGTCACGACTTCAGCAACATGAGAAGACTCGCCCACCTCATGAACCGAATAAGGTCGATACTCTCTGTCAAAAGGGCCATCAGCAAAGATCACGCCGCACATCGTGTCATCCTGATCAATCTGACCGCTGAAAAATGCATCTGAGCCATAAAGAAAGGCCTCAGCAATCCCGGTCGAAGAATTTACGATTAGATCTGGACCTGCAGTCCTCTCCAACATGAAGTCATGAATCCAACCATCATCCTGTCCAATCAAAGGGATTATCGGGACATCCACATCGTCCATCATTAGGGAGACGTCATCAATGATCACATCAAGTCCACCCAAGCAAGTGTACCGCACATCTCGGCCATCATCGAGAGCATCCAAGCCATCAAAGGTATCATCTGAACCATCCATACCGTCTAGACATGAGATCAACCCATCTATGTCCATCATGATCCCCATCATCACTGTAGATCACATCATCCATGCGGCCCATACTCAAAGGATGCATAGCCTCACCTATGGCCCATCTCCCCATCCCATCCATACCATCCATTTCTCCCATAATCAATGCCCCATTCAAACCTGAACTTTCAGCATGGCTGCCATTAATGGGGCCATTCAAAGTTCCACCAACCACCATTCTTAAACCCCAATCAAGGGCCTCATTCAATGCTTCATCTACACCATCAATCAAAAGCATTCCACCATCATTAAAGCCTTCACCACTTTTTGAAATGTGGGACACATCATGGACAACCCCACAGCCCCTAAATCTCCACCATCCATATCTTAAGAAAAGACAAACCAAGAAGAAGGCGAAAGGAGAAGGAAAGATGAGACAAGGAGAAGATTCATGGCCGGAATCAAACCTGGGCGTACAGAGAATATGGGACAGGGACAGTGGACTGTTGAGAATGTTCGAACCAGAGTCAACCCAGACCACACATGAAGAGAAGTTTGGGCTGCTCCCTGTGGGTCGGCTGTACGGACGGTCTTCCTCTCTCTCCGCGGGATTGGCTTCACAGTCTTTGGTAGGTGAGACTGCCAGTCCACGTCAGCAGATGGCACTAGAGCTGCACAGGAGCCGAGCTCAAGCCGAGCTTTACAAAGCTTGAGCTTGGCTTGATCAGTGGCCCACTGAGCTTGAGCTTGGCTTAGCTTGAGCATCGAGCTCAAAACAGCCGCTCGAGCTTGGCTTGCTAGTTGAGCCGATCAAGCTTTGCTCAAGCCAAGCCGATCGAGCTCATCGAGCCAATCCGAGCCAAGCTCGAGCTGTCTTTTTTTATTTTTATTTTTATTATTTTTTTATGACAGTCTGACCCAACCCTACCCTACCCAACCAGACCCAACGCACTCGACCCAACCCTACTCGGCTACCCGACCCACTGACCCAGGCCAACCCACTCGACCCAACCCTACCCGACCCACTGACTCAACCTAACCCACTCGACCCAACCCTACCCGATGGTCCCGACCAACTTACTCAACCCAACCCACTTACCCAACCCCACCCAGCTAGCCCTACCCAACCCACTCAACCCAAACCCTACCCAACCCAACCCAACCAGCTGACCGAACGGGCGATGGCTCGACCCAAAAAAACCCAATGGCATTCTGACATTCTCCATTTCAAAAAAAATAAAAAAACTAAATAAGAAAAATAAAATAAAAAGAAGCCTACCTAGTCTGGTCGCTCGTTGCCTCACTGGGCTGGGGCGTTGGTTGTTGGTGCTGGGTCGGGAGTCCGGACTCGTGGGTCTGGTCGCTCGCTGGCCGGCGACTGCTCACTAACTGGGCTGGGGCGTTTGCTCGCTGCCACTAGAGGGTGGAGCAAGGAAGCTGGAGAGAGAGAGAGAGAGAGAGAGAGAGAGAGAGAGAGAGAGGGCTGGACTCTGGAGGGGCAAGGCAACCGGGCAGCCAAGGGGGCGTGGCGGGTAGGGTTTTTTTTTTAAGAGAGGGAAATGAGGTGGGGTCGGGCGTCGGGTAGGGTTTTGTAACTTAATAACTTATAATTATATTATATATATAAATTTATATTATATATTATATAATATATATAATATATATAAATATTTTTAAACGAGCTCAAGCCGAGCCGAGCTCGAGCCGATCGAGCTTTTTTCGAGCTACAAGCTTCGAGGCAAGCCGAGCCAAGCCCACTCGTGCTCGAGCTTGGCTCGTTTTCAACCAAGCTCCAAAAATCAAGCTTGAGCTTGATCGAACTGGCCTACGAGCCAAGCCAAGCTGAGCTTAAACGAGCCAAGCCGAGCGAGCTTTTCGAGCTAGCTTGGCTCGTGTGCAGCTCTAGATGGCACCCTGAGGGCCGTCCAAAGCTCAAATTGACTCCGAATTTTGTCTGAAACTGATTTGAATCATCTGGAAGGTGTCCCACCTATCCAATCATGAAGTATTGCGGCCAACATAGGGCTGATCAAGTCAAAGAGAAGGAAAATTGATCAAGAGTGGTCCCCAAGCAATCTGAGCCACTCAAAGGCTAGATCATCAATATCCAAGTCATGGAAAGCTTGCATGGCTCATCAAATAGAAACATCAAGGGCTTCATCATTAAGAAAGAGGGCCAGAGTCCAAGATCTGATCATCAAGTGGGCCCACATGGCTAAAAAGAGCAATCTGAATCGTCCAAGCCATTATCCGCACCTTGTGAAAGCCTTCTTAGCCTCACAAAACATCAAGGATAGGTGCTCCAAAGCAAAGCCGAAGTCTGGAAAGGGCCCACAGGGCCAAATCAAACAATCTGAACCATTTAAGTCATCATCCATACAGTTGAGATCTTATCTTCCACAAAGCATCGAAGAATGAGTCGAAAATCAAGACATCCAAGCATCATCAAGAGGTTCTGAGGCAAATCAGGGGTTGTATATTCATTCAGAAGATTTTGATACAGAAGAAAGTAAAAGCAAAAGGAAGAAGGTCATACATCAAATAAGTTGAATACATCCTCAGAAAAGCAAGCTACAGATCGCCAACGTAATCGTCATCATCCCTCCTCTCATCCCGCTCCTGACGATGAAGGTCCATCAGAGGAGTTGTCATTAATCCGTCAGCATATCTGCGACAACCCCCTAGGATGTAGAGCGAAGGAAGAAGAGGTCCCCATCCGTACAGCAAATACCACTCGTCGTTGTCACGATCCGGGATCGTGAAGCGAAATCTAGGCTGGCCCGTGAGAGCATTGACCATGTCATCAGCCGAAATCTGAGCAGCCGGAGGAGGTGCGGAACAAGGAACCCGAGCCACGCCGATGACCTGCCGGAGCAATCTCTCACCTAAGTACCATTGAAACGATTCAGCGTCGGAGAGCATGATCCGAAGACATGAAGAATCATATGCTTCTACACGCTGAGGGGTATAGTAAAGAGGAAAGTTGTCGTACGACATCCAAGCAAACTACAACAAATGAGTTCATCACAATCAGTCATAGAGCAGCACGACGGATAAGGGAAGTAAGATACTTACGTCCTCGACGGTCAATCCGTCTATGTCAGCACGCCAATTGTCCCCAGACACTCTAGAATTTCGTTGACGATTTTGCTGATGCCAGTGCATGAAGCGATACAAGGATGGTTCGGCACCATCCCGTATCCTCGGTGAGAGATGAGCAAAACGATCATAAAAATAGGTCTGGACGAGGGCAGACGAAGTGATCAGAGGAAGAAAGAACACAAACATCTCCATGGAAGGTTAAAAAGAATACCTCCACGACGAGCGAGAAACCTGTGAAGGACCGGCTACTCCGAGAGGTCTTATCTAAACCTTGGTAGATGCAAATTAGGATAGCCCCGTTCCAATTATACGAATGGTGAAGATCCTCAACCAAATGAAGAAATCTAGGGTCGACCCTCTCGTTCGCATGACAAAAAAGGAACAACCCAAAGGCGTAAGTAATCATAGCCCGTGCTTTGTGAAGGGCCTCCAGCTCGGTAGTAGGGATGACAGCAGCGAAGGTGTTGTAAAACCATCGCAGTTTCACTTGGTGGCTTTGAAATTTGCTCTCGGGTGGGATGGCTCCCACAAGCCGTATCTAGTCATGGAAGTAATGGGAGCAAGAGAGCCGGCGTGGGGAACAATTGCCCCATGGAATGGAAAGCCAATCTGCATGTATATATCTAGGGGAGTTATTTTCCACTCGCCACAGGAAAGTTGAAAGGTGTGGGTCTCATCCCTCCACCTCTCATAGAGGGCTGCAAGTAGCATGCGGTTGGCGTTATTATTGTGAAAGCGTAATGTGAGAAGGCCTGCAAAAGGAGTATCGGCCAGAACACGTTCGAGCACAGGCTGCGATTGTGTCACACAATCATCCCAGAGATCCCAAATACCTCGTCCTTAGCTAAAGAACACATATGGGTCCTGCGACGAACAATGAAGGCCGGGTCATCCTCATCAACTGCCCTTCGCCCCCTTGTGCCGTCCGCCATAATCCTACAAGCATAGCAAGGTAAGTCCCAGTTTTTTACCTGATAAAATCCAAATCATTATCTAGGAAACCCATGGGTTAGGATTTACAGTCAAATGCAAAAATCCAATGTCCAAATCCATGTGTCGCCTAGGATATGTGTTGGGCCCATTGAGGAAAACAAGGCCCGCCTTAAAGAGGGTTGCATGCCATGGCTTAGGTAAGGAAAATCCACCATCCAAGGACACATTTTGGGACAACAAATGCACTTAAGTGCCATGAGATTAAAAGGGGTAAGAATCTAACTTCATACAAAGAAACCCCTTTTCAAAGTCCATGTGTGACCAAGGCTTGGTTCACTTTTCATACCAAGGCCATGATCCTCATTTAAGATGTTCCCATCTTTTTACACATATACATGGACAAATGGGGAATAAAAAGGAAATTGGTTCCCAAGAGCAACTCAAGTGCCCCACCTCAACGGATTGAAAGGAGCACAAAGCCCACTTGAAGAACTATAAGAACCTATTCATGGGTCAACCATGGGCAACCCTATGTGCATCGTCTTGATAAATGTTTTGACTATGAGAGTACAACATGGTGGTCTATCGACAAACATATGAATCAAAGAAGCCAATGGTAAAAAATTGATGCACATAGCCCACATGAAGAACCATAGTTGGAAATGTCCATGCAAGGACAAGTTTGGGCAACTTATGTGCACCAATTGCTTTACAAAAAGGGGGACCATTTGAGCACAAGAGGGTATGGCTTGATGAGTCACCCAACCATTATGAAAATGGCTAAGAATGATATACATAGCCCACTTGAAGATGAAAATCCAAAATACCCCAAAGCATGGGATAAAATTGGGCAACTTATGGGTATCATTCTTTCCCACAAATTGAAAGAAAAATCACTCATCTTTGAGAATGATGGTGGATGACCCACCAAGCACCCCAAGAGAAATTCAAGGAGTTATGGTTGCATGGATAGCTCATTTGAAGAAGAATCATCCATTTGAGGTTGGGAACATTAAAGGAAGCTCTTGAGAACCACTTTCCTATAACATGAGAAAACCATTTGAACTTAGTGAGATTGTTGAAACAACTCACTCATGGGACTTGTAGATGATCAAGTAACTCAAGTCCTCCATTCATCCAAAGAAAAGGCATGAAGGGAAAGAATTCTACATGCACAAAGTGTAGTGGTGCACGCATGACTCAAAGAAATTCAAAAGTCTCAATGAGGGCCCAAAAGCCCATCTATGTGGAAAAATTCCAAGGAGCCTGCCACACTTTGTGCATAAGGATGTACATCATAATCAAGAGATGGTGGAAAGTTTGGGCCACTTGACCATAAAGGCCCAACTAAGAAATCTAGCCCACTTGAGATCCTAAGTGAAGAATGGGCTAGCCACTTTTGTCCATGCACATGTAAAGAAAGATGGGGCCACCCAAAGTGAGCATTATGAGCCCAAAGCTTGAGGTGGGCCCTACCAATCTCATAGGCCCAAACCTTGAAAAGATTATGGAAAAGAAAAGAAAAGCTATAAGAAGAATATAGCAAGAAAAAGATAGCATGAGAGAGCCCAAAGTGAAGTATTGGGCCCATCAAATACACCAAGAGCCAGGACTTCACTTTGAGCCCATTTGATACACATAAAAAGGGACCTAACTCCCATGGAAAAGATAGGATATTTTGCCATGCACACTTGATGAACATGGCAAAATTACCCTTTACATACACATGAAGGGAGTGTGGAAGAAGAAAAGAAAAATGAAATGAAGCTTGCAATGTTCCTCTCCATGCACCACCTTGAGAACAGATTGGAGATGTAGAAAAAGCCAAAAGGCTTGGGCCCACCTTGACTCCTTTGGAATATCTACATGAAGGAAAGAAAGAAAAACATGAGGAGAGAAAGTGAAGAAGAAAAAGGATAAGAAAGAAAAGGGAGTGGTCCATACCTTCACCACTCACCAAAGGGGGACCACCTTGTTGTCCCAAAGCTTCACTAAGGCATCACCACTTGAAAAGAACAAAAGGCCACCAAAAGGAAGAAAAAATTGAAGAAAGAGAGAGTGTAGGAAAGAAGAGAGAGAGAGATTGCACATTGGAGGGGCCAAGGGTGCCCCATGTTATATAGAAAAAGAGAGGGCACCCCATTATCCAGCCCACTGGAAAAACTAGTGGACAGAAGAGGCTTGGGCGGCACCCAGGGGGCCGTCCGTCCTCCCACCTGGTTGAAACGACTTCTCACCCTCTCTCCTTGGGAAGAACTCCCCCTTGCGAAGAGTTGTTGCAAGTGAATCTTGTACATCTATGTAAGAATGAAGTGATGGAAAAGAAGGATGAGAAAAAGAGAAAGGAATCTCACCAAAATCTCATCTTGTAAGAAATTGGCTTGATGATGTGGAAAAGGCTCCATGAGATTTTCAAGAAAAAGAAAAAGAGTTGACTTGGTCAACCAGTAATCTCAACAATCCAAGTCATGGCCTGATGATCTGAATCATTTGCAGAAAACCCCGAGAATTTCCAACCTTCATCACTACCTACTTCCCATCCAATGTGGTTCGAAGACCTTAAACTACATCGGGATCAAGATCCCGAGATATTTTTAATAAAAACCGGCATCGGTCTTGATTGCTCGAATCAGGACTCGACGACTCCGGACATTTTCTAAAAAATAAAAAAAAATGTATACATTTCCAGCCTAGCTTGTACATATTTGTGGTCAGAAGACCTTAAACTACGTCGGGATCAAGATCCCGAGAGCTTTTTAATAAAAACCGGCATCAATCTTGATTGCTTGAATCAAGATCCGACGACTCCGGACATTTTCTAAAAAACAAAAAAAAAAAGAAAAAGAAAAAAGTGTGTATTTCTAATATCGCATGTATGTATTTTGGTCCGAAGACCTTAAACTACGTTGGAATCAAGATCCCGAGAGATTTTTAATAAAAATCGGCATCGGTCTTGATTACTTGAATCAGGACCTAACGACTCCGGACATTTTCTAAAAAATAAAAAAATGTATACATTTCCAGCCTAGCTTGTACATATTTGTGGTCTAAAGACCTTAAACTACGTCGGGATCAAGATCCCGAGAGATTTTTAATAAAAACCGACATCGGTCTTGATTGCTCGAATCAGGATCCGACGACTCCGGACATTTTTTGAAAAACAAAAAAAAAAGAAAAAGAAAAAAGTGTGTATTTCCAATATCGCCTGTACGTATTTTGGTCCGAAGACCTTAAACTACGTCGGGATCAAGATCCTGAGAGATTTTTAATAAAAATCGGCATCGGTCTTGATTGCTTGAATCAGGACCCGACGACTTCAGACATTTTCTAAAAAACAAAAAAAAATGTGCATTTCCAGCCTAGCTTGTACATAAAATCTTGGTCCGAAGACCTTAAATTACGTCGGGACCAAAATCCCGAGAGATTTCCAATAAAAACCAGTGTTAATCTTGATCGCTTGAATTAGGATTTAACAGCCGGGAACATTTCAACAAATCATAAAAAAAAAATATCGTCTGCATAAAGTTTTGGTCCGAAGACCTTAAACTACGTCGGGATCAACATCCCGAGGGATTTCATATAAAAACTGTCATTCGATCTCAATCGATCAAGGGAGAGGGTCAATAATCCGGATCTTTTCAAAAAATCACAAAAAGATTGTATTTTCAGCATGTACATATTTTGGGTCCGAAGACCTTAAACTACACTGGGATTAATTTCCTGGGGAACCTTTCTTGCTTTAAACCAAAAATCGGCATCGGCCTTGACCGCTCGGATCAAGGTTCGGTAACCTGGCTCATTTAAAAAAATATCAAAAAGATTTTAAGCTTTCCATAAAAACCAGTACCAATCTCGATCACTCGAGTTGAAGTCTGGAACTTTCTAAAAAAAAATAAAAATTTCTCCATCAATTTTAACTGTGCAAATCTAACCCCAGCGGTCTGAAGACCTAAAACTACACTGGGATTAACTTCTCGGGGGCTTTCTTTCCCAACCTGTCCTGGACATGGCTTGACACTTGATCGTACGGGTGTCCGGAATCTTCTAAACAGGTAAAAGGCTGAAGCAGGCAGAGCCCCGCAATCCTGTTCGTGTTGAGCGCACCGTGATAGACAACCTTGATTTGGAAGTCGCTGTTGAATCTGACGGATGTTCCCTATTCCTAAAACTTATGAAGGGGATTAAGGCAGTTGGGAGGTGAAGCGCACCCTCACGAAATTGTGAGCAGCATAAGACCCCAAACTGGATTGACAAAGGGAAATGTGAGGATGTGGCTCATTTTGTGGCCGAAGGAGTCCATCGGACGATACGTGGTCTATGTGCATTGCACATGAGGAACAGCAACTTTGTGGGTGTGTTGACTGAAAACCCTCGAAATCCCCTTATCCGAAGATGTAAAACTACGATACTTAACTGTGTGAGATTCATCTTGCTCGCTGACGTAAAATGGATTGGGTGCTTTACCAGCAGTAGAAGCTGGAAGTGAATGAAAATTCCATACCTTTCCTTGCATTTCAGAAAATCAAGAAAAATACCAAAACATTGCAAAATCACCTTTCAAAAATCACAAAAATATTTCCCTTGCTTTCAATAAACACCGATCTTTACTCGGACCAAATATTTTCAAAATCACAAAAATATTTCCTTTGTTTTAGATAACCAATCTTCATCCTGACTATTCAAGTAAAGATTAGAACCACATATTTACAAAAAATCACAAAAATTGTCACTATCCCCAGCACAACACTTCAGGAGTCCCAAACTCCGATCACTCACTTCACAGTTTGGGATGACGGATCCGATCGCGCGCAAATTGGAATCTTGACCAAAACTGGTGACCAAGCACCGTCCCAATCACACCCATTCCCAGAAGAACATCTTGAGGTCTGACGACATCCTTCATCCATCCCCATTAGCAAATAAATAACATCTTGGGACGATGGACCTGATCGACCACGGGTTGGGATCTTGACCAACCCGCTGACCAAATATCTTCATTGAAAAGAAAATCTCCAAGGGAGCATAACGCTACAAGCAATAAGCTCAAAGTTCTCTGCATCTTAGCAAAGGCAAAATCATCAAACTGAAAGAGAATGAGCCAAACCATGCATTCATCATCAAATATGCATCCTCATGCATCGCATTAATCATCATGTTTATCTGCTTTCAAAATAAAAGTCGGTTAGCCAAAGACCCCACAGGCATTCCTAGTGGAGGCGAGTGCAAGACAGATTTCCTTTTAAAAAAGACAAAAAATATTATATATATTCCTATTTGCAAATAAAAACCCCACGGAGTATCACTCCCCAGAGTGGGTATCTTTTCAAAAATTCAAAAATATTTTCCCAGTAGAGCGTTCGGCCTCCAAAACACAGAGAGATCTTCCATATCTCTAGGTAGGAGCCGATGCAAAAATCAAATAAGATCCGATGTCTCGCGGTTTCCTCGAAGATGATTGGATCCAATGCACTCAAAGTACGGTCGAACTGAACTCTAGTGTCAGTGCGGTCGTACCACATGCCAAGATACGAAAAGATGAAAGCGAAAAGGCTCGTTCAAAGAAACCGTATGAATGGTGGAAACGATGAATTGTAACTCAAGTATCAAAGTCAGTAGATTGGGTGGAAAGAGTTCACCTGCACATACCTAGGCGTGGATGCCTGAAGTACCTTGATTGAGTCCAAGTCGGCGTAGTGATCTCCCGTAAGACTACATGGACATAGGGCAGCTAACCGCTTTGATAGTCATACGAAACAAGTACTCCTAGAGTGATTCGGGAAAGCATCGAACAATCAATCTCTAGGTCGGTAACCTCGTAAGACTATGACGAACGCAGAGGCTCTACTGTACCTTTTCGATGTTAGTATCGATCGGGAATGGAAGGGTTGCGATTGGGTACCCAGGTTGCAGCGCATGCAGGGACAATCGCAACGTTTTCTCCAAACTCCCGCGGTATGTGCGAGTTATCAATCTCCAAACAATCAACTGACTCAGATATAAAGGAAAACAAAGATTCCAAACCACAATCTAGGAAAGAATGAATTGCAAACCAAGCATTAAAACTAGCAGATTGGGTGGAAAGAGTTCACCCGCACATACCTAGGCGTGGATGCCTGAAGTAGCTTGACTGAGTCCAAGTCAGCGTAGTGATCTCCCGTAAGACTACATGGAAGCAGGGCAGCTAACCACTTTGACAGTCAAGCGAAACAAGTACTCCTGGAGTGATCCGGGAAAACATCGAACAATTAATCTCCGAGTCGGTAACCTCATAAGACTATGATGGACGCAGAGGCTCTACTGTACCTTTCCGATGTTAGTACCGATCGGGAATGGAAGGGTTGCGATTGGGTACCCAGGTTGCAGCGCATGCAGGGACAATCGCAACGTTTTCTCCAAACTCCTGAGGTATGTGCGAGTGATCAATTTCCAGACGATCAACTGATGCAGATGCAAAGGTAAGTAAAGATTTATACCATGATCTATGAATGACCGGGTCAGAAGTGGGGTGTTCACTCGCTTTAACATTCGGTTGCACGCAACCTCTACCAAAAATGGGTATTTGTAGACACCCAACCTTCGGCTACAATGTGGGTAGAGATAGCTGAATGAATGAAGGACCATACTCCTAAATCCCATGTCTAAACCCAGCCAAACTCACCCTTGTAAGCCCTAATCCATAGCCCAGCTCAAGCCTGAACCTAGTCAACTCACCCCTAAACATCAGCCTGAAAAACCCCCATAAGAAAAACCAATCAAAGAATCCTGAAAAAATCAAAATTGGTGAGTCAACTCGCTGAGTCAAATCAATGAGTCAACCCGCTGAGTCAAATCACCGAGTCAACCCATCTTCCAAACCCAGTCAACTCACCTAGTTTCGAACCACAACTTCGAAGCAGGTCCGGACTCTGAACCTTGGGCTTTTCTGCTTCAGGTTCGGAGGCCGTACGCTCCGAAGCCGGAGCAACGCGGCCGTATGGATAATTACGAGAGTTGCCACTCTCCGCTGCTATAAATACCCTCGCCCCTTCTCATTCATAGCATCTTACAAAATTCAGAAAAATCCACTTCCCATCTATCCAGCCTGAGAGTTCCAAGTCCATCTCCCCCTTTTAGTCCATTCCTCCACCAAGGAGAGCCCGAGTGAGAAGAGCTTAGCCCTGGTCCAGCCCAGCCTGACCCTGGTCTAAGTCTCCCAAGCCACCTAAGTCTTGATCTAGCCACTCGAAGCAAACCCTTGCGACACCTCCGTCCATCCAGCTACTCTTTTACTAGCATTATCTCATTCGCATCTAGCATAAGTGCAACATTTACTTTTCTTCCAAACCCCCTACTTATCATATCATTGCCAACACTTTGATTATTTAAACACATAGTATGCATCCCGCAAAAAGCACCTGTTAGTTCGAGCGTATGCTCTGGGCTTGCCTAATAATGAAAACCGGCCCGTCAGAAACTCTTACTGTTCAGACCTGCATTCATGCATCATATCATTCATGAGAATGTACGAGGATTAAATTAGACTTTCGAGTATTAGTTTGATTCTGTGAAGTAGAGACCGTACTTCGGTACGGGCAGTGTGGGGTGCTTAACATCTTCCCACCCTGTAACCATGATCCCTTACCTCGAATCTCTGGCCGCAGATCAAAAGGAGTCATTTAGAAGAAGGAATTTCAGATCCCCTTCTCTAACGTTTCTACGGGGTCTAGCCGACTGTAGATTTGAAGTAACTGGCTAGTGGCGACTTTGGTCTTATACAAACTCATTCAACATATCCAGCTTAACACGACAACCGAGAAAAAGCCCTCGGGCGAGCCAGTGGCACAAACGGTGATTCGCGCGCATGTACCCCTCTTTTCCGAAAGGAATGGAGAATCTGGGAGCGCGGAGAGGCGAACGACCACAACAACACCCTACTTATAAAGAAGAAAAAAAATTCTTTCTTCCATTCGATATGGGACAAATGCAAAACGGGTTTTTTCAACTTTTTTCAAAAAACTATTTTTTAAACAAAAATATTTCAACAAAGGGTTGCACCCACATCACTGGTTTGGGGTCGCAGTGGTGCTCCCACTGAAGTCGCGCCTACATTGGGACGGGAGAACGCAGTTTGGGTACTACCCCTGCCTCCCAAGCTAGGGATGAAGAGTGCCTCTAACGGCGACCATGATGTATGGGATTTATCCACACCATCCACTTGTTTTTCCATATCATTTTAGGGTACATTCTAAAAAATAAGACAGTTCTAAGGCTCAAATGGACCGTAAAGTGGGGATTAAAAACTCTTAACACATCTTCTAAAGAGTTGTTCCCCACGTAGATCTTCTAGCTCCCTGTTGGTATTCGTCAATTTTACGAATCTGACTCGGCCCCACGCTATGTGCTTTGTTGCTCCTAAATTTACAATCAAATTAGAACTAGAGGGGTGAGCAACTAACACTTCAGTGCAAATATAAAAATGTGTAACATGAGAGACATTAATTCATACCTTCTTCGGCTTCGTGCATTTATGAGTGAGGTGGCCCTTCTATTTGCAGTTCTATTAAGCTAGTTTTGTCTTGTCCTTTGTTCCACTATGTTTTCCACATCTGCTCTTGGCCTTCTTTGTGTTTTTGCAAGCGAACTATAAATCCTCTTTCTGTTGGGCACGCTTGCCCTTACGCTTACGTTTTAGCTTAGAGGCCTTAACAAGCATGGTTTTAGTGATGAAAGCGGCATTGAGTAAGGTGAAGCATGCATGACGATCTTGCTTGATCTAATTCTGAAATGCTTTTGGGTCACTACAGTATTGAGCGATTGTTCCCTCCTCGGGGGGTTCTATGCTGGTCATCAAATTTTCAAGGATACCTTGTTCATCTACTAGGTATTAGATCTTACAAAGCCATATATCATAATTCTTTTCATTAATCTTTTGCTCCCTTATTAAGATCTACAATTATGTTTTTTGAGGCCATTACAATCCTTTAGTTCAAGACAAATCGGCGCAAATAAAAAGGTGGTTTGGCAATGTTCATTTGATATAAACATTTGGTGCTCACACGAATGGTCACCTACCAACCTTAAGAGGGTCTTAAATCGAAAGGGCTACGAGGTAGTGAGGTCAACGTTCCAATCATATTCGAATTGCCTCATTGGATTGATAGATGATCATTCTTAGAACTTCTAATTGATATGAGGAGCAATGGCTCCCACTCGTCTGATGAAAATATCAACCGAGTATGATACTCGAATCAAACACGTGGTGGGTCAAGGTTGGACCACTCTCGCATTTTATTTTTCGTGGACCATAAAAAGCACCCCAACGAAAGAGGGGGTGTAGGGGGTTTCCCCCCACTAGTCGGAGTTGGGGGGTCCACGTGGGGTTTCCCACCACTAGAACAGTTGCAGTTCAAAAATGTATTTCAAATCTACTATCTCATTGTAGTTCTTATGATCACATCACAGATCTATAGTCGCATTGTTATTCTATAAACATTACATATCTACAGTCTCATTGCAATTCATATTACTTATTACTTATCTACAGTCAAATGGTCGTGAAGATAATGTTGATCATGTCGATTAGAACAACCACGCAGTTGCATAGATCACATCGAACTGCAAGTGTATTGCAGTTCTACATGGTTTTGCACATTAGCTAATCGTGCCGATCATATCAATCACACGATTGTATAGATCACGTTAATTTAAAATCGTATTACAGTTCTACATGGTTATACAGATTACATTAATCATGGCGACCACGTAAATCATATTAATTGAGTCAATTGCATCAATCTTAATATTGCACCAATCGCACAGACCATATCATATTTTGAACCGAGGTTTAAACTTCGGATGGAGTGGTCACAATTATGATCATATCACGTTTCTAACGACTTGTTAGGAGAAAGATCCTTTCTCAACTACACACACAACAATATTGGAATAAAAATAAAGCAGAAAAAAGGCAAACCATAACACTGAGATTTACGTGGTTCCTTTTTGGTACGTCCACAGATTCACAGATTCATGCCAATCGACTATGCTCAAAGGCAAAAAAGAAGCATCTCTCAATATAATAACGACACACTCTCTCTCTCTCTCATGACAAAATATATATTTTCCAAAATAAACTAGGTTTATGTAAAATTTCATGTGAAATTATGAAATTGCCCCCTAGGCCGGGGGCTATGCCCTGAACCCCTAAGTAAGGGGACGTTGCCCCCCTGCAACTCCTAGTGAGCTTGACCCGCAAAAGGTACGGCTGGATGAGCAGCACACCTTTGATGATCAGGCTCCACAAATCCTAACACAACCCCCACCATAACATCTCGATCGATCTAAAACATTAATCCAAAAGGGGATATTGGTCTGACCTCATCACCATATTGATTGTAAAAGAAAATCACTATGGTGTCATAGCTATAAGTACTTGACCAATAGGTCGGCCGATCCATGTACATAAACAAACTAATACAAATGGATTGCAAGCACACCATGTGAACAGACGATCCTACATATGGAGATGCATGGATTGGAAACAAAAGAAACAATAAATTTTTTTTTGTTAAATAAAGTTTTTGGGTTACTCTTTTATAAGAAAAAGACGTCTTATTATGGCTTTGATACCACTGTCGGTAGTGGCATAACCGGTGTCCGATCGTGTGGACACTAACGTAGTGGAAGTGAACTCAAACCAGGCAACGTATCACATTACCCTTTATGGTGATGACTCAAACAAACTCCCAATATATGGGTTCTACAAGAGAACAGTGAAAGAATCCACCTCTTTAGTAACTCCACCATGATGGAAGCTCATGCAACGATGAACGGAGGCTGGCCAACCTTCATTAATGGTGGTGCGAAAGTCGTCATGCCTTATACAAAAGGAAAATCCTAAGAGAGAGATAGTTTTGGAAATGTGTATGACAATGTTTGGCATCTCATTCTTAATATAGCTTCACCAATGAGATCTTCTAGCAATCTATGCATGAGATTTTGTCCACTAATAAGGTAAATATCTTGTGCCAGCTAGTCTCTTAGGTGTTATATACATGCAAGCTAATTTTAGACTCACCACGCATGTAGGTGCTCTCATGGGCCCCACCATATGGGATCCATGACTAACAGTACTTATCTAAAGTTGTCGTTCTGTGAGTAATAAGCATTCGGGAGAGAGCTGTTGGGTGCGTTTCACAAAACCTTATGATCTCAGCCCCCAAACTACTTGAATTATGGGATATAATAATGTAATGAACTAAAGCAAATCACCAACCACACGACACGAGAATTTTTACGTGGAAAACCCTCGAAGAGGTAAAAATCATGGGACCTAGTCCAGATCAACAATCCACTATGAAGTAAACTGTTATAAACCCGGTCACAAGCATAACCCGCTTGGATCTAACATTCTTCACTCACGTAGGAGTGGATGAATAATAAGAGAATTCGAAACTAAGAGATCTCACTGAGCACGAGGACGTAGAAGCATTGAGATGTCGACTGCACAATGGATCACCTCCAACAAGCAGAAATCTCCCTCCTACAAGCTTCCTATCTCTCTTTTCTCTTTCTTTCTTCCTCTTTTTTTCCTCTCTCTCTCTCTCTCTCTCTCTCTCTCTCTCTCTCTCTCCTTAGACGCGTAAACCTCCTATTAGGATACCTTAATGTCGATTTGGAAGCTCTTAATAGAGTACCGGAAGAATTAGAGCAAAAACAGGAAACTACGGATTCGTAGTTCACGCAAGGTCAAGCACCTTGCCCTAAGTCGTTCGGCGCCTGCCCAACCAAAAAATTGTTCAGAGAGTTTAAAGAAAATTTTGTCGAATTTCGGTCGCCCGACCCAACATGGTCGGGGGCCCGACCTAGTCACCGTGCGCTTGGTCAACAAACCATCGGGCGCCCGACTGTTCCAAAAATAGTACAGTGACTTTTTGTCCTTCCGAGTGAATTTCGGTCGCCTGACCACTCCCGAGTTGCACCAATCTCTCCTCTACGCCTGAGGAGGAAAACTCCATCAAATCTCCCCCTTTTCGACTGAGGAGAAGTCCACCTTCTTCAAGCCAGTCAAGCTTCTACAAGCCTCAAATTTACCCTTGATTAAAGTCTTGGTCTTTATATCTGACCGGTTGTCGTCCATGTGAACCTTCTTAAGCTGTAACACTTTCTATTCCAAAGTATCCCTGATTCAGTGATATCGAATCTCTATGTGCTTCGACTTGGATTCTTGTTCAAGTGTATTACACTCTGGCTATCACAATAGACCACGTGCTTCTCCTATTTCAGGCTAAGTTCCTGTAGGAACCTCTTCATCCAAAGCTTCTCCTTGCATGCTTCTGTGACTATAATGTACTCGGCCTCTGTCGTCGACAACGCCACGACCTTTTGTAGCTTGCTTTGCTAAGAGATCGCTCCCCCTGCAAATGTGAATATGAACCCTGATGTAGACTTCTTGGAGTCTATGTCACCTGTCACCTACCATATCTGCATCTGTGTAGCCTTCTAACATAGGTTTTCCATCACCATAGCATATGCTCAACTTGGATGAGCCCCTCCGATACCATAGTATCCACTTCACCGCTGCCCAATGTTCTTTACCAGGATTGACAAGATACTGGCCAACAATCCTAACCGCATGTGCTATGTCTGGGCGTGTATACACCATAATATACATCAAACTTCCTATCGCTGAAGCGTAGGGTATCTTCTGCATCTCATCCACCTCTACCTTCGTCTTAGAACAATGTTTGTTACTCAATTTGAAGTGACCATCTAGTGGAGTACTGACCGACTTTAATGCATTCATATTGAACCGCTCTAGGATTTTCTTAACATACCGGTCATATGACAGCCATAGCCTCCTACTACTTCTGTCACAAGTTATCTCCATTCCTAGAATCTGTCTGGCTAGGCCCAAGTCTTTCATCGTAAACTGACTTGCCCAGCTCCTGTTTCAACCTGTCAATCTTCTTGACGTTTTTTTTCCCATGATGAGCATGTCATCAACATATAATATAAGAACTAAGAAATCACATCTGAGAATCTGTGCGTGAACATACAATGGTCCGATTCCGTTCTGTCATACTCATACGTCAACATGAACGAGTCAAACTTCTTGTACCATTGTCTTAGAGCTTGTTTCAGCCCATACAAGCTCTTTTTAAGTCTACACACCATATGTTCCTTGCCCTTAACTTCGAACCCCTCTGGTTGGTGTATATAGATCTCTTCTTCCATGTCACTATGGAGAAAGACAGTTTTAACGTCTAACTGCTCTATCTCCAGATCCATGCTAGTAGCCAACCTAAGTAACATCCGCATGGATGTCATCTTCACCACCGGTGATAATATCTCCTCGAAGTCTATACCTTTCCTCTGATTGAAGCCTTTCACCACAAGTATGGCCTTGAATCTCGTCTGTGAATTTTTCTGCTCTAACTTCTTTCTGAACACCCAATTGTTGCCCAAAGCTCTTTTACTCTTAGGCAATTTCACCAGATCATAGATGTGGTTCTTATACAAGGATTTCATCTCCTCTTGCATAGCTTTCAACCACTCCCCTTTATGCATGTAGGCATATTTTCGAACCACATAAATCTTTGTAATCTTTGTCTCTTATTTTTTGTTCGACCATCTGGCATTTTGTTTGGCTCATTTCTTTTTGTGGTTTGGTTTGTCTTACATTGATCATATGCAGGTGCTTTTTCGTAACAACAATAACTAATAGTCTGACTCATGATTCACATGTGGAGAAAAAGTTGCAAGTGAAAACATAACTCTCGCTTAAGTTTTCAAGTGGAAGGAAAGTTTGTAAGTTACTTACAGGTTGCAACCCACTTGTAAGTGAAATTTCATACCTAAAGACTATCTGTAAGTGAGTTCTGGTAAGTTACTTACATAATGAAAGTTACAGGCATCCAGATGACTCCTTAGTGAGCGTATTAGTGAGCGTGTTAGCCTAATGTTTAAGAAAGGTGATCTTTCATAGTGGCATGTTGATAATAATGATGGTTTTGTTGCATGTAGGGGATCATGACTTCTCTCTCTCTCGTTCTTCTTCATAGGCCTCTTTTCAGATGCCTAAGAATGATTTCATATATTTTAATTAATCCTATTTAGAGTTTGCAAACCAAGCGAGTCAACTTGGAACTTCACCAAGTCTACCTATCCTCGCTGCTTACCTGGTCACTACATCTGGAAAATCAAGCCGGTTGATGTAGGGAAGAGCGTGAAACAATAAGAGAAAGATCACTGTGTTCCTCAAGTGATTAAAACCTTAAATCCATAAGGTGAGTTCTTTAATCCACAAGAAAATAAGAGATAAAATTTAGGTATTTTATTGAATAATGTTCTAAGAGTGCTTAATTACATCACTTAGAAAGACCCAAACCTAATTAAAAATTACCCAAAATAATAAAAACTCTCTCGAAAGACTAAATTTGCAAAAAATAAAATGTCAAATGAACATTAATTGAGCATTCCTAGCATTATTTCAAGTAATTTCTAAAAAAAGACAAAAATCATAACACTGCAAGAATAAGGAGACAGTGAAAATATATATTTTTTAAAAAATAATAAAATTTTCGTAAAATCATAATTTTGAACTAGAAGCGTGGATTTTCTTGCGAAATGAACATGCATGACTTGCTATTCAAGTCGGTTGTCCCCAGAAGCATCGTTACTTAAAGATTAATAACTCATGTGTTTCTTAATGATGTCCGGATCGAAAGTTACGACTGATTTATAATCCACACTTCGAACAACTATTTTTCTCTACTTGTAATGAATTTCTTTGAACTGGACATGCTTAGGGCCCAATTACATCATGCCCTATGTAGGATTGGGCTCAATTTTGATAGATTACTTCTACTTTCATTTAGGCTTCCTTTTGTCTAATTGTGTTAAGAATGTATCTGTGGCACGTCTTGCATCACCAACCCTATTTAGCTTGAGTCTTAGGCTTGGTTTTCGAGTTTTCAGAACTTGGTTTACTCGGGTGAGTTAAACCATGTAAACTTGGTCATATTCAAGTGAAAAAAATGGGTATGTAAATTTTGCGGGGCATTCCTCTCTCCTATACTTTTCACATTATCCCTAGCCATTGAAGAAGAAGAAGAAGAAGAAGAAGAGGAAAGAGGTACAAATTTTTTATTTATGTTTTGTCTCTTTTTTTTTTTCCCCTAAATTTTAAAGGAGAAAGATGGAGAAGTTATGATTTATTTTTGTTTTTTCCCTTTCCTTTTTTTTTTCTCTAAAGAAGAAGCAAAAGAACAAATATATATATATATATATATATATATATATATATAGGTAAATGGTACTATGAGGTTGACCTGTTGTGTGGGCCCTACCGTGATGTGTATTGGACATCCACCCCGTCGGTTGGATGCACCATTCCATGATTGTCCACGAGCCTAAGAATCAGGCCAATCCATGACTTAGGTGAGCCACACCAAAGATAAAAGTTTAGAGTCGTAACCCGCCCATTGAAACCATCATGATCGTTTATAAGGCCCACTGAGATGTGGTTATAAAATCCAGCCCATTTATTGTGTGTGTCCCACTTAGATGAGAGGTCACACTAAGTTTTAGCCGCATCCAAAACTCAGGTGGGGCCCAACAAGTGCTTTTAGATGTTTTAGACATGATTTCACACTGTTTCAGATTGTATGGCCCACTTGAGTTCTGGATACGGCTGATTTTTTGGATATCCCATAACCCAGAGGGGACCCATCAAATACACGGTGTGGATGTCCAATACACATCACATTGGGGCCCACACAGCTCGACCTCATAGTACCATTTCCCACATATATATCTGATTCCTTCGAATTACATTTTCTTATTAAAATCTTCCTAATAAGGAGGAGAGAAGAAAATTGAGCTTTTTCCCTAAATTTTTCATCCATGCAAATATAATATAAACATAATAGAGAATTTATTTTCTGGACTGCTTTGTCAACCTGGGACTCAGCAAGTCAACTTGACCCAACAACTGACCAAGTCTAGTTTTGCAAACCATGATCCTAATTATGTATTGTGGTCATTTGGTAGCATGTATATTTGGCAGTTAGGAATTTAGATCTAGGAATTTCAATTTAAATCGTATTTGACACCCCTCAAAATTCAGGAATTTCAATTTAAATTCACTGATTGCATGACTCAGTGGTAGATACGTTGTGTTTCAACATGAAGTCATGGGTTTGAGTGCTCATGTGGGGCGTGTGTAAGGAAAAGAAATCCCAACTTGAAATAGAAATTCTCAAAATGGCCCATTTTAAAATTCAAGAGAAAAGGTGGGGTGCAAATCGTAAATTTTCAATCCTTTGTTTGCTACAACCATGTTCTCACCCTCCCTTTAAAGGCTTTGTACTCATTCATACCTTTCGGTACTTTCACTTACATTTACATCATGACAATAGGATGTTTAAAAAACAGGTCTATGAGATCATTATGTAATTCATATTAGAGAAAAAAAGTGGACAACCACTAAAAAACATTAATAGGCAATTACCTTAATCATAAAATTAGTAGACCTGCTTTTATGTGCTGCTTGATGCTTGAAATTTTTTCCAAGGATATAGTTAAAGGCTTAATATAATAATTGTCTTACATGTTTCACATATATGTCATGTTAAACTATTTAAAAAAAAAAATCTCATCACGATTATTATTTTATGAATATATAATTAATTTTTTTAAAGGAATTTTCAAGTTCAAATACAACTTCTCAAACACAATTTTTAAATTTTAGGATTGTTTCAACCTAATACAAGTCGCCAAACACAATTTTTAAATTTTAGGATTGTTTGAAGTTCAAATACAAGTTTCCACAAATATAATTAATTAATCGTTTCAACCTTGTTATCCATTAGAGGTTGCATTGTGGAAACTTTATCTTATTTATTTCATTGAGAAGAAATCTGGGCTAGCCATCTTGACACTTTGCCTAGCCCAAGTGGGGAAAAGTAGGACATATAACTAGAGGTGTACATGAGTCGAGTAAGCTCAAAAAACTTGCTCGACTTGGCTCAGATCGGAAGTGAGTTTGAGCCGAGTCGAGCCAAATTTTTTTATGCTCGAATGTGTTCGAGCGAGATTCGAGTAGGGCCATGCTCGATTTGGCTCGACTCATTTATAGACTCGAACTCGGCTCGGCTTAGAGCCGTACTATGTATAAGTTTTTTTTTTACCCTAAGCATTTTTACATTTTTACCTTTTACCCGTCCGAGCGCCCCCCTTTTCAAACCCTAACCTTAACCCACCCTCCCCCTCTTTAAGCTCGACGGTTGGCCGTCCACTCCAAGCGGGCACTCCTCACTCTGCTCGCTCAACGTCGGCCACCCTTACTCTGCCTGCTCAACACCCGCACGACGCCGGCCACCCACTATTCTCAGTCACCCTACCCGCTCGTCACTGGCCACCCTTGTTCTCAACCTTGCCCGCTCGTCGACGCTGGTAATCCCATTCCCCCCCTCCATTATTTTTCATGAAATTTCATGTGACCTAGCCGGGCGCTGTCCAATGCCGGTCACCCCTATATATATGTATATATATAAACAGATATTACACACACACACACACACACACACACACACACACACACATGTGGTTAGATGGGATGGATGTGTGGTGTGGATGGTTGGATGGATGTGTGGATGGATGAATGGATGGGATGTATGTGTGGATGGATGGTTGGATGGATGGGATGGATATGTGGGTGGATATATGATATTGATACTTCTTACATGTTGTCCCCTTGTTAAATTATTTGCTTAATGATGTTGTTACTTGTTACATGTAGTAGCTTGTTAAATTGCTTAGTTAATGATATTGTTAAATGTTATAAACTTACATGTTGCGGCTTAAATTGTTTTGTTAATGATATTGTTGGTTAATGTTCTATTAGTTAAATGATTTATTTTTATACTTGTAATATATGATAGATAATCAGTTGCCCGTTTGAGGATTTCTATATCCAGACATAGATACAGTGTGTTCTTGGAGGTATAGAAATCGCTCAAATTGTTCATTTTTGGACGGTTCAAGATTAGATAGATTGTAATATCTTCATTTATTCCAATTTAAATGTATACACGTGTTCCAATTCGTCTCTCTTTTTCTCTCTGGATATATTTTCTGCATTTGTTTCCACTGTTAAATGTCCACGCTTTGTGTGAATGATTAACTGAGAATCAAATACAGGATGAATATATTCTGGAGAGATAATGGGAGATGTTGCCGGAATTTCGGTGTGGCATTTAAATTGAAAAATGAAGGCATTACAATCTATCCAACCTTAGATGAGTAACCGATTTAGACAATTAGGTAAATATAGGTGTCTAGGATTGAATTACAGTTGACAACTTTAGATGTTGAAGATCATAATTTGTTGGAACATTTTGTGGTATAGATGGCTAGTGAAGAAATCCCAACTACCCCTTATGCCGGTGCGTCAAACACATCTCCTTTGATTGTAGAGGGGGACTCAACCTCAACGGCAGCAAAAAAAAGAAAGAAAGGAAAAGATCATTGGTTTGGGATGACTTTGAAGAAGTCACGGTGAATGGTGTGTTGAAAGTCAGATGTAACCACTGCAAGGTATTATATATCAAGAATTCGGAGGGTCAACAATAAGTTTAAACAGACATAGGCAAATTTGTTCAAAAAGACCCCGAAAACCACATGCAGGCCAACAGCTATTGTCTTTTAGTAAATTTGAAGGGGATGACTCCCAAGGGGTACTTTCAATGCACAAGTGTGAGAAAAAGAAGCTGAAAGAATGGTTCGCTCGATTAGTGATTGTTGAAGAAAAACCTTTCAGGATGGTGGAGAGTAAAATATTTCTGTCTTTCTGTAAACACCTTAATCCGAAACTCGAGAAGATTTTCCGTGTCACGGTGAAGAGAGAGTTTATAAAAATGTACTCAATTGAGAAGATGAAACTCAAGGAAGTGTTGGCATCGGTGTCCAAAATTAGTTTGACTTCTGATATGTGGACAGCATCCAATCAAAGAAAGGGATACATGTCATTAACTGCGCACTACGTTGACTGAAGATTGGAAGCTATGTAAAAGAATTTTAAACTTCTGCCACCTGCCTCCTCACAATGGTATTTCTATTGTAGATTGCATTTACAAATGTCTACGAGAGTTGGGCATTGAGAAGAAAATATCTACAATAATATTAGACAACGCATCAACAAATGACAGTGTATTACAAGTCTCCGTAACAATTTCTCGACAACCGAAAATTTATTTTTCGATGGAAAAATATTCCAAGTCAGGTGTTGTGCCCACATTCTGAACATAATTGTATAAGAAGGGATGAACACGATTAAAGATACACTTGAAAATATAAGAGAGAGTGTGAAATATATCAGGAGGTCGCCTTCGCGATTGTATATATGGAATGACATCATCTAACGTCTGAATTTTACATGTCATAAAGCATTGAAGTTAGATGTATGTACTCGTTGGAACTCGACCTATGAGATGTTAGATGCGACGATAGGATTCGAGGTTGCATTTTCTGAGTATGCGATGCATGACAGATTATATACTTGGTTGCTGAATGAAGATGATTAGGTTAAAGTGAAAGAAGTTCACAAGTTTCTTATAGTTTTCTTCGAGTGTACGAAGATTTTCTTGGGAAACAAGTATCCGACTGCAAATCTTTTTCTTTTGTCTCTTTGAAAGATAAAGGTTATCCTACAAAACAATGCACTTGAGAGTTCATATTTTTTACAAGATATGACAACTAAAATGAAAAAAAAGTTTGATAAGTATTGGGACAAATGTCATTTGCTGATGGCCTTAGTAGTGATTCTTGATCCTCGTTATAATATGGGTATGGTTAGGTTTATATTCTTGAAGATTTATTCTCCAGATAGGGCGATGATGGAAACGGACAAAGTTTATACCGCATTTGAAGATTTGTACAAAATATATGCTAGTACTTCATCCACATCAGGTGCATTAAAAGTTCGCGCTGCAGATGTTTCTATGACCGATGATGATGTGTTCAATGATTACATTTCTTTCTTACAAAAAGAAAAGATAGTAGATCATCGGACAAAACTATTAGAGATGGAGATGTATTTGAATGAACCAATTGTCATGCGTTCGGACTTTGATGTATTAGAATGGTGGAAGACGAGAGTAAGCGAATCAAAATACATATGAAATGTGGTTCTATATTACATCACTACATTAACTGATTTCGACCGTAGCATCAGAATTTTCATTTATCACAGGAAATAGGGTTATCAGCAAGCATCAGAGCTCACTTTCATCAAGTACAATTGAAGCATTGATTTGTACACAAGACTGGTTGCTTCCGATCTGGGAAGGTAATGATAATGTAAATGATGTGGAAGATGAAGAGAACGAGTTTGAAGATAAAACTGCGACGACAACTGCATCTATACCTGCAACATGAAGGCAATTTTGATATATTTTTTTTTGAACTTTGGATGAAAGTGATGTAATTTTATTATCTGACTTTATTTGAACAAAACTACAAGTCTGGATGTGTGGATGAATACTTTTTATATTTTATTATGGCTTATCTGCTTCTTTTTATTATCTTGCTTATCTTTATTTCTGATATTAAGTTTGAAATTACACCTTTTGGAGTAAAGGTGTGTTAGTGTGGAAGCTTAAGGAGCAAATAAAATTATGGCTAAGTCCTATTGGGGGGGATTAGAACCTTTCGAAATTCTTTTCGCTTACTTAACAGTTTTAACAAATTAAACAAAGTAAGCAAGAACACTTCGGCTTCCAAGCTTAAGTGGGTCTAATCACAAGACTAGCATATTGTTTAAGCAATAATCTTCCTAGTCTAAGCATGCATAGATAATCAAATGATTTAGCTAATCAAGCTCCTAATCTATGCAACCTATGTAGACTTATGAGAATGGATCAATGAGCTCAAGTCTACACAATAAGTGAAAGTACATCTCGTGTGTGGATGTGCCTATTTAGTGTCTAGCATACATTCTAATTAAGCATTCATAATTAAGCAATTAAATACAATGCATAATAAGAAATGTTCTCAAATACAATCATAAACACAAGCATGTATAGTGGTTTGACTACTTGTTTACTCCACTCCCAGTTCAAGTATTCAACCCCTTTGAGCACACCAGTATTCACTAGGGAGTTTAAATCTGGTTCCTCCCAACTAAGATGTTTTAAATCGGCTCCACCTAACTGAGGAGTTTACAGGTTCCTCCCAACCTATGAGACCTACTCAAGGTCACCTTAAGTCCTACTCAAGGACAACACACGTTCACTCCCGTGTCGGAGGCTCCCCCTTGGAGACTTTGTTTAGGCTCAGCAAATGAGCCAAGGAGCGCCAAACAGCCCCTAGTCTTTAGGATGATAAACGCGCCAAGGAACGACCTAACGTCCCTAGAGTTTAGGCTCAACTAATAAGCCAATGATCGGCAAACGACCGTAATTCGAGTTTGACAAACAAACTCTACACTCAACTCCCACAGGGAATTGAGTGGAAGGACTCTCTACAATGACAACCTTACTTGTATGATGAGCCCCTTGTTCAGCGCCTGTTCGGGTTGCTTGATCTCCGCTCTCCCGTGCTTCAATATGCTTCCCTTGCTCCCCCGATCGTGTTGTCGCTGCATTGCCAATGCCTCGGCTACACTTGATCAACCACCTTGCAAATGATGCATTTGATATGCCCAAGGTGATAGATGGGTAGCTTTGAGATCTCTATAACTTATGGGAATGGGTTGCCTAGAGAGTCTCACTTACAAAGATCTCATCATAGAGTATTGGATAGGAATATGACTATGAAGATCAATCTAATCTCTAGAGATCAAAAGAGGGACAAGTGCATCTTTATTTTGAGCTTTTAATGTTCTATGCTTGTAATGAATCACAAGGAAGATCACTTGTTTGGGTTAGGAATAGAGCTCTTAATGATCTTCAACAATGGTGGTTTCTATTTCCTCAAAATCTCCTCTCTTATCTAAAAAACGAATCCTCCTCTTTAAATAGGTTTTCTTCCAACGGTAAAAAAAGGGCAAATTCATGTATCTTCGATTGATAAAAAAAGGTCCGATTGATCAAAGACCTGTTCGATTGATCGAATACATGTCCGATTGATCAGAAATTTGTCCAGAAAACTTTCTGGAAGATATTCTGATTGATTAGAATCATGGTTTGATTGATTGGACTGACCGATTCCAATGGATCATAAATCTGTATGATTGATCAAAAATTTGTCCAGTGGATTTTCAAACTTGCTGGAACAAATTCCGATTGATTGAGACTTCTGTCCGATCGATCGGAAGTCTAATCGGAACTCCTGTCCGATTGATCGGAGATCAATCGGAAACTGTTGTTTGAGCTGTTCTATTTACAGCAGCTTCCGCCTCTTTAATTAGTCAAACTTATCATGTTTTTCATGGAGTTCCAAGACTAATGATGATGCCTAAGGGTATACTTAGTTAGTCCAAGTCATCGAAGAGATTATGGGTTAGGGTGGGTTCAAGGCAAGGCATACCAAGGCATCTCTTTTATCTGTTTCTTCATCCTTGATGTAGCTAGTCCGTCTAAAGTCTTCGGTCTTTGTCATCATTAAGCTCAACCGACACTAGACTCACTGACCTAAGTGATTGACAAACTGCACTAATATGCCACAGAAAAGTGCACTAACAAAGTTATTATCTTGCTTAATTTTTAATTATGATGTTAAGTTATTATATTGCTTTTTATTCTAACGTACTAATTTGTTCCTTCAAAAAAATTGAATGTAGATATGTCGTCGTTAGTCGACCCATCGACCAATGTTTGGGACTATAGTTCGCGAGTCGAATCCCCAATGTTGAGAAGGACAAAAATTGTATGTCATTTGTGTGAGGCAAAATTCGTTAATAAAATTAATCGACTTCGGTTACACCTGACATGTAGAGGTGATGATGCAAAACCGTGCCCTAAAGCTCCAAATGAGGTCCAAGTTCTTTTTCAGCCCCATCTAAATTCGAATAAGAAAATATCTACACAATTTAAATTTTCCAGCGCACGGAGAATTAATGAAGCCGACATAAATGCTTTGGAAGAAGAACAAATTCAGTTGGTCTTGAAACGTAATATGAAAGAGACACATTATCGACAATATGATGATGAAGCAGGATCGAGCACGAGCAAGAAAAAGAAGAATAGTAACAAATCAAAGTTTTTCACTTGTCTCAGTGAATTTTATAGGGTATTGAATACTACATATAAATCATCTTATAAAAAAAGTTTAAAAAATCTTATTCAAGTTATACAAGAGCACGAAGGAAAACTTTTTTCACCTTTTGAATCAGATGAGGTGAAGGAATATATATATATATATATATATATATATATATATATATATATATATATATATATATATATATATATGAACAAATAGATACCAATTCCTCCGATGGATCAGACGATAGTAGTGATTCATCTTATAAATGATATTAAGTTGATGTTGTATTTATGAATTATGTAATTGTGAACTTCTGTTTGAGATTATAGTGAATTAGTACTTAGAATAGATAATTTTGATTGTGATTGAATTAGTAATTTGAATGAATGATTGTGATTGTGATTGTGAATCTGTGATTGTGTTTGTAGAAAATTAATACTTCGAACTCGGCTTAACAAACCTTGCTTGAAAACACAAACTCGAACTCAGCTCGAATGAATCGAACTCGAACTCAAAAACTCGAAATCGACTCGAACTCACTCGGTCTGCTAATCAAGCAAGGGCCTACTCGACTCGGCTGAGTAGAGCCGAGTAACAAGTAGGGGTAGGTGGGTTCGAATCGAGCGCTGAGCAGGATAATGCTCAATTCAACTTGTGTACAACTCTACATATAACATTCAAATCCCCCCTCTCTGAACAGTATACTTGAGTGTCTCCTTGGGACAATCCAAATCATTGGTTTTGCTATGCCATGCCCCCAGAAATGCCCCAGATTAGAAAATCCTTACCATCAAATTGGGATTTTTTTTTTTCTCCTTTTTCATTTTTTTAGATACATTGATGCATCTCTTTAACCATGTATTTGCAAGGTTACAAATAGTCTTTGAGGAGACCTTTGTGGCAAAGTCCATCCATTCATGGTGGGACCCACTGGCCTGGACCAGCTAGCCATCGGCTCTAATCGTACAAACCAAAAACTGTTGTAACATGCATGTTAGCTGGCGTGCCTGGCCACATGGCCTCCATTGCTTTCTCTCGAAAAACTGAGACATGATAAAGTCGTGTGTGAGTACTTGCAAAACAGAATTACAGTGAATACGGCAGTTTCTTCCCAGTTTGTGGAATGGAAAAATTCTGAACATTTGAGTAGCTATATTTATTGCAGCCACTAAAAGCATGAGATGTCAAGAAACTAAAATAGAAGTCTAAACATCCATCGAAGACGGTCATGAGAAATCGATCATTCCCATGTGATGCTATTTCCCTGTTTGGCTTGACATTTCATCGACCCTGATCTTCTAAAATCAGTTTTTTTTTTTTTTTTGTTAAACCTGAGTACATTGTGAACGTACAAGGATGGCGTCCCCTATAATTCCTCTGAAATAAACAAGCAACCCAAGAACCCGAAGGCCCTCAACCACTTTGTTATATTAAGAGAAGAAAATGCCTGGACAGGCTTTGAATGTACAGAATTTAAATAGGACCAACCTTGACTAAGCCCAAGACAGGTGAGGCATTCCACAACCAGTGTTCTACAATTATACAATCACGTAAATGAGCCGCAGTATAAGACATCTGAGCTATCCATAATGTGTCCCTCACCATCAAGCTGACATGATACAAAACTCAGCTGGTCCACCTCATCAGGTGGGCGACACAGGCGGACCATTGAAAAGTTTTTGAAAGTATTCATTTTCTTTTCTTTTCTTTTATACACCTACACACACCACATGGGTACTCAATCAAACCCATGATCTCAGTGTTGAAACCCACAGGGTCTACCACAGAGCCATGAGTAGGTATCCCTTGTCTTCAAACAGCAGTATCCCACTTGAAAGTCAGGAGGTGCGGTGGTGCCCGTCGATCCTCCTCCACTTGATTACATAAAGAAAGTGATTATGTACTGCAAAGTAGGTGAAAACATAAATCCCAACCATTGAATTCGGTGGTGGGCGGGATTCTTAGCATGCATTTCCAAATGCAGGCATTTGAAATTCTAGGTTTTCGAAATGCTTGCTAGCTAGATACACATCAACCTGCCTTCCACTTGGGTGTAAATGTGCAAACGTCTTCCCCGGTGCTAATAGAGGGTGAATATGGAAATGTCTGCAGGTGCTGACTTTGCTTATTGAGTCATGCTCACTGACTCTGGGCAGACATCGCCACTTCTCCTGAAGGCGGTTAGACATCATCACCCTCTGTTACAAGGTGGTCAGGCAAGATTGGGCAAGCATTTCAAAATGCAAATTTTCAAATGTCCAATGCATGCAGAGATTCCCATACCAATATCAAATGGTCTGAGATGTGTCAATGCTGAGATCTAATGCAACCTTTCCTAAATAACCACGAATCAGACCTTTAGCCATGGCAGGTGACCCTTGTGTCTCCTTTCGATGGCTATCTTAGTGACCACCGAAAGCAGGCAGACACCTGATGACAGGCTTGGATCACATCCTCTTCGCACCTCTTGTATGTTTATGAAGCAAGAGCAGGTTTTGGGTCTCACTAGATCCCTTTCCAAACACATAGTAACACAAGCAACATGGAAATCCAAAAAAGAAGAGAGAGAGAGAGAGAGAGAGAGAGAGAGAGAGAGAGAGAGAGAGCTGTACAAGAAAACTGCCATTAGTCTATCAGAATTAGTTTTACAATTGATTTCATGCAAGATTCAATTATGGGAACACAAAAAACCTATGAAAAAATAAATTAATAATTGTCAAACTATGCAGAAAAAACAAAGTGAGATCGAGCAAAATTCTCCTTCAGAGCTGCCTGGTGAAGTCTCTCTGATAAGGATGATAGATAACAGGTATGAGTTGCAAGCCGGACCATGCATATTAGTGTAGAAACACATTTGCAGTTTTTGTGCAGATGTCAGTAAAGCACCATCTTGATTGAAATGGTGGACTCCATGGTTGAACTCAGATTTGACAATCACTCCAGCTTTGCACGTTTAGCTTGAGATTGCCTAATCCAATCAATGCATTCGTCTGCACTGCTGGAAGGATAGGCAAGCTGCCATTTGAGCACTTTTCTTTGCTGTAGAGCAAGGCAATTGTTAACATTTGCAGTAGCAGTTTCAGACTCGTTAAAACCCCAAAAGAACAAAGCTTCATAAAATTCAACACCAAAAATATTAATTTTCTGAAATATATGAAACCTTTCTTCAAGAGAAGGAAAGATTGTGTGCAACCTAGCAGCAAGAGTAAGCACATATCTACCACCATCTGATTTGGGAGGGAATTTTAACAGGCATTTTCAAAATGGGTATCTGAAAAATCGCATTTTGAAATGCTTGTGAGATTCCTGCCAACCGTCTTTTAATGATGGGACATAATGTGCTAGTGAATGTCACACTCCTTAGGGGGGAAAAAGTTTACTTTCTTCCAAAAACAGAACCTTTTCAAGGTACTGTAAAATACATGGGGTCCAGAGGTGTTGCTGTACTGCACGCTCAGATTTCTGGTTTGTGAAAGTGTAGCCTATGGTTAACTGATCCAAACTGTTGGTAGGATGGGTCTCAACATGGATGTCCTTGCAACAAAAATGTTCCCATTGGGAAATGTTAGACACTGAATGTTGACTATTCCTGCATTTCCTTTCTCAAGTTTCCATTTTCTCACTGCTGATTTTATGGTTAGGATTTTAACCTCGGGACATTTTTTTTTATTTTTTTTGAGCATGGGCATCTAGACTGGGAATCATAATATCAATGGTTTGGATAATGTAATCATGGAGCCACACCTGCAGAAAAAAAAAAGGAGTGTACTACTACTATACAAACCAAGCGTACTGTATACTGTACACTCTCTCAAGTTCAAAATTCCCCTATGAAAGAAAAAAAAACAAGACGACTCAATTGTCAAGTCAAGTCGACTGGGTCTTTCACCAAGTCTACTTTCAGGTTGACTTGACCATAAAGCTGATTGAGTCAAATTAACTTGAGTCTTTTCAAGTTTTAGAACCAGGGTTCCAGGCAAAGAACTGAGTGTCCTACCCATTCCCCAACTTCAGGCCCTGCCTTCTTAACTTGCAGAACTTCCATGATAGCATTCCCATCCAGCAAAGGTTTCGCTTTCCACACATTGTCAAGATCTGCATTATATACATGTGATTATAACATTCATTAAGCACAGGAATGAACAGATGCAGTGAATACATCAAGAATGAAATTGCCTTAATGTAGTCATGTATTTCATGTTAAAAGATTGTCCCAGCATGAATGCATTAAATGTTCAGATAACAAATGCTTAGTGAAAATACTCAGTAAATGATCAGAACTAGTGAAAATGCATGAATGGATGACATGTACAGGTGGGGCTCATGGTTTGGTGATCTAGAATGTAGATCTGATGGGCCTCATACTGATACCATTAACAAAACTCGTCGTATGGGACAATCTGAAACCCTTGCATTGCTTCCTATAGATGGACGGTTAAAGAAAGTCCACTGGAAAAAGGGCAATGTTTGGATGACTAGGATATCCCAATCTGAGAGAATTCTAGGATATCCCAATCTGAGAGAATTCTAAGTCATAGCCAATCCACACTGAGGTCCATTAGATCAATGGTCCAGGATCACTAGCCGATGGGTCCTACTTTGTACAAACTGAAATGCATTATGCATATCCTCTGCCGAGGATTATATAATTAAATAGTATAAATTACACAGGAAAACTTGACCTTGAAGAACTGATCAGCTTTGAGAAGACTCTTATATTGTAAATACTCGCAAACACCTGTACAATTTTCAAGCTATGAAACCAGCAGCACTACTGCCTCCAGTAAACCTTCTTCCTCACGAAGTGATCAAGCAGTAGAGATGCCACTGCACGTGTTCATTCGCATGTGTGGTCCTGCTAGAACTTCCGGAGCTATATTATGGTTATAGCAACTTGTCAAACCTTGTATCAGATGGTCTGCGGTAGATAGTATGACATTATACAATACGCTGCGGAATGTTTGTACAGTCTTTCAGGCTTTCAGTTTGTACAAGTGTGACCCATGTTTCAGTCATTCAAAACAGCTGATATGGTGGTCACCACGCTGCGGAATGTTTGTAGTCTTCCAGGCTTTCAGTTTGTACAAGTGTGGCCCATGTTTCAGTTATTCAAAACAGTTGATATGCTGGTCGCCACTATGGATGACCCATCCAGCAAATATCCCCAATATATGAAAACTCCTAGCACTTCAAATAGGTGGCCAAGACAGAGACAGAGAAGGGGAAACACAGCAATGGTTCACATGTCAATCAAGAAAAGGCTCAACATTCTGTACATAGATCTTTCAATCTGGGTGCATGGACCATCCATGGGGAGATCCATTGCACCAACAATTTGGATCACTGAGATATGGGCCCTGCTCATAGAAATTGAAATCCAGTATTTACTGTACAAACCTTTGGCATGAGCATTGTCCAATACCTCATAGCATATACTCTCTTAGTCTTTTTACAAAAGAAGACTGGTCACATAGAGCCGGTGGTATGCTGCAACACATTGTTTTATGCCTCGAATTACAGTTTCCAAGTTTGCCCATGAAAATATCATATTATCTTCAAGGACAAAATGCTTGTACAGAAAAGGCCATTAGTTAAATCTAGGAGCGATTGTAAGTGGTTACTGCTTCTAGAAAATGGGCCATAAGTTAATCTAGAAGTGGTTGTAGGTGACCGCTGCTTTTTACAGTATACGACTTAGATTAGATTTATTTTATTAGTTCAACTCAAATTACCTTTGAACATCACTTCTAGAAATCAGGTCATGTTAGTACCCTCACTATTAGTTGCAATAAAAGTAGTTTTCTAAATGTTTTCTGATCACAGGCACCCATGCCAGGTACGATTTACGAATGGGGTTGGTCAAGTAAGATGCTAGCATGGAAACTTACGCATACCGTCTTCAGAAACTTCCTAGATGTGTATTTTTGTTGAAGGATACAACTTAAATTTGTGGGTACAGCTAATTTTGCTTGCTTTAAATTTTTTTTTCCTGACATTCTTTATTACATTATATATTAGGATAAAAATATATATAATTGACAGAGATTTCATAGGTTGTCACACACTGTAGCTATATTTTATTAGTTTAAGTCAATTTTCCATTCAAATTTCGGCTCTAGAAATCAGGTCATGTTTTCCACATGTTTTCTGACACAGGCGCCTATGTTACCCAGGTACAGCTGGGGTTGATTGAGTAAGATGCTAGCACGGCTACTTACACATCTTGATTATAGAAACTTCGTATACATATATTTTTGTTGTAAGGATAAAGCTTCCATGTGTAGGTGCGGGAAATTTTGCTAATTTTAATTCTTTTAAGGTACTCTATTAGATTGTATATTAGGATATGGGAAAACGTGTTGATATATATGTACTTGAGAAATGTAGCTTTGTCAACAGTGAAATACACAATTGATCAAAATCTTAAGAGTTGTGAATTTTCAATTACTAATGAAAGAGTCACATATAAAATTGCTTGGGGTTTCGCTGGACATTGTGTCCTAGAAGCACCAGTACTCATTGCACCTAGTCCTAAAACTGGTTAAACGAGGGTATGTAAATATTTAGGCACACAAGTTTATTCCTTTTGGTATGCCCAATTGTTGGTCAAAAGAGCCAAAGAAACGGCCATTAGAAATCAAAGCTTCGAACACATTCTAATGCTTTAATGGATCATGAGATTTGTTTTTATTTTGTTGCATCATATACATTAAATAGCAATCTGGTTTTCACAGAAAGCATATTTAGCCTTGTTCATGAAAATCCAATATGATGATGTCCTCAATTTTGCCAATCATTGCCTCTGATATGACTGTCCATCTTTCGAGTCAAAAGTTCTATAAGATAGTGATGATGGGATGAACTAAAAAAGATTGTTCGGGTGAGCACTAATTCCTGTGGTTAGGAAAGAGCTACAGAAGCCAATGTTACAGGTTTGAAGCATCACTAGCCACCAAGAAATGAAAAAGAAAAAAGAATGAGAAGAAAGAAAAAGAAATACATGGACTTTTTAAACATGGGGAATAATGTAAGAACATTCTTTTCACTGTGACACTTGTAAAATATACGTTCTGAAAGAATTATGGAGCCAAGAAATGGAAAATACAACAGAAGAATGGGTGTCGATGACCTACCTAGTTCCATAATAGAATTCTCCACTCTCTTGAAGCTTTCTCTTATTTGGTCCAATTCAAAGCGCCGAGCAAGAAACTTTTCGGCATCATCCACATCGGGGTATAACAGTGTTGACATCAACAGGGCAGCACGCCAAAAATCTTTAATCTGTCGTAGAAGCAATCCTGTTTACAACAAATTTATGCATCGTCCAATTATTTAACAAAAGAATGATAATAATGCGCTGCCCACTTCTCAGGCATTACCAACTGCTACATGCTCTCCACACCCACACAATAGGAAGTACAAGTAAGTATAAATTGAGCAAAGGTCCATCCTTTTGAACAGGAGGTTTTATTAATTATGGGAACACTTGCACCTCTAGACATGACATACCATAAGCTGTTATTTACATCTCTATTTGTAGTAAAAGAAAGAAAAGACCTTTGATTCTCAATAAAGAAGTTCTCCTAAAAAATGAAATTAATTATCTTCATTTGATTTGAACGCGAATGATTCTTCTCAAAGGTAAGCATTGATAAGAAGATGGATCATTCCTCTTTAAGGCGACATTTCCTGGAAATTTGATTTGGAGACGGATAATTCCTCTTGAAGGTAGATGTTCATAAAGTTGGATATGAGGATGGACAATTTCCCTTGAAGGTGGAATTCCATGTCATTGTTATGAAGATGGCTTAATTCCTCATGCCGTTGAAGGTGGAATTCCCATATTCTGAAAACTCCTATCATTGAGTGTATGGCCCAAAATTTAAGTCATTTGGAGAATTCTAATTGTTCAATTTGAGGAAAAAATGACCATTGCCATTTTCTAGATCAAGAGGTAAGTATTCTTGAGCAGCATGGTGATTGATTGAATTTTTAATACTATGTTGTGAATTTAGATAGAATTTGAGATAGAGTAGGAATTGTTCAAGCCTTGAATACAAGAATAGAACAAAATGGAGACAATGAACTGCAAGGAGAAAAATATTGCTTCCAATGCATAAACCATTATTACAGTAGATTATAAATGTTAACAAATATGGAGATGTACCAAGTTTTTGTTTTTATTTCATTCTTCTTGTCTATTTTGATTTGGGATGTGTAGGGTATTTCTGTTGTTGTTATTAAGGTTATTTTTGTCATTGCAACTTTTTATTATTGATATGGGGGAATGGACCAAGAAATTCCTCGATCCGTCCTTCATTGAAATCATTCCATCTCTTACATCCCTCGCCGGAATGCAATGGTGGAGGCAATCAGGAACTGAAAGCCTCACAAACTCAACTTTCTTATCTTGTAGGTTACTGTAACACCTCGGTTTTTCCAGTGACTGACAGCGCATCTATACACCTGTCTCGGTTACCTGCTCGTAGGCAACCTTCGCATCCGTTGTAGTACCCCTAATACCCCTCATTTCTTCTACGCACGTGTGCGCATCGTCCGGAGCCCCTGAAGCGGGACTCGGACCATCCAAACCCTGAGACCTCGAAATCCTTGCTATATCGACCGACATGTCGTTTCGATCGTAGAGGTACTGTCCGTTCGTGCTTCGTTTGTGAGATACGCCATTAAGAACCCAAGAACCCAAGTGTGTAAAGAATCGCACATACACACTCCTCATGTGGGCTTGGGTCATTCTAGAAAGCCCATTTCATGGCTTAGTAGAATATGTCAACACTCTCCACCCAGTTAACCCAAACATCAACATGATGTCATGGTCCCCTCATTGCACATGCACATAACACCTCACTCCACTCACACCACATGCACATAACACCCCATTCACACCACATGCACATTCTTCATGTGCCACCTCACCTAGAACTCTCTCCTTGTGACACATCACCCTCCAATGCATGAGCCACGGCCATGCAATGTCAACATACCCCACTAACTAGCTAAGTAAACTAACCCCTTTCACATAACCTAGGGTTAAGTTTCTACCATTGTTTGAAGTATATGATATTATTGAAATATTCCCAACATTATCCGTATTTCGAACTCGGCGACATCAATAACACTCATAGCGATACCGATAACATTGGTAGTATAAAAAATTCCAAGTATCGGTGATATATCGATTGTGTAAATTCCAAGTGTCCTTGTATTGTTAGTGTATTGGCAATATTTTGATAATATCGCCAATGTATCGATATCGCCAAAATTTTGTTTATTAAAAAATTTCCATCTTAAGTCTTTTTATGAGCACGTGGTTGCATGCAGTGTTCAAATGGTCAACGATAATATTGATAACATCGCGAATTATCGTTATTGCAACATGGGTGATATCCATACCACAATCCTTCATTTCTTTTGTAGTTGTTGACGATTTGTCAGCAAAATATCGTGTGTTGTCAATATTCTGAAATATCAATGGATGATTGGAAAGGTTGGATGGTTGGATGGATAGGATGGTTGAACTGATTTCTTACGAAAACATCACAAAACATGCTTTTAGGCTGCTATTAAATGGAAACTTATTATGTGTGCATTCTTTTTGCATTTTTTTATGCCTAAATATGCAAATTTGTGTATTTTAGCATCTCTTGAAATTTCACTAAAAAATTCCACCGTTTTCACCATGTTTCCCAATGTTTCCTGCATTTCTGGTTATCGGCGATATTATCGATGATAACGATATTGTTTCCATATCCCCGGCCAACGAAACTTCTTGTGATACCGGTACTTCAAACATTGGTCTCTACACAAAAGAGGGCTTCTAGCAAGAAAAATTGGCAAAGAAGAGAGAAAATGGAGAGAGAAAATGAGAGAGAGAGAGAGATGTGGGCCACCATTGGAGAGGAAGTTCCAAGCCATCTGACCTTGAGATGGTTACATCTATCCCTTGTATTTCTTCTTTTCTTTTCTTTATGTATATTAAAGTGGGCTCCATCATGAGATCACATTGGTGTTTGGGTGGCTCAAAACCACATCCAAGGGGGTCACCCCTTTGAGGAAGCATGAGAATAAAATCTATTAATGAATTTCCTATGGAGACCCACTTCAATATATGTGTTTCTGTTTCATTCTCTTTTTCTATGATTGGGATTGTGGGTCCACAGATTATCTAATTGGTCTCATATGTGGTGTTATGATAGTAGATTTGATAAAGCATCTATGCACCAAATTTGGGGTCAATTCGATTAATGCAATTTGGACCAAGTTTGTTGTCCAGTGCACTGGTCAGCACTAACACCACTCAAGATGACTGAGAATTTGTAAGTCCACAGATATCCAATTAGTCCCAAAATTTTTGAAATGATATTAGACTTGATAAAGCTTGTATGTACCAAAGTTGGGCACCGATACCCTTCCAAACGGCTAAGAATTTGTGAGTCCGGTCCGCAGATATCCAATTGGTTCCAAATTTTGTGTGATGAATGTAGACTTGATAGATCATGTATGTACCAAATTTGGGGTCAATCGATGAGTTGAACCCCTTCATTAGATTAATGTAATTCGGACCATGTTTGTTGTCCAGTGTAGTGGTCAGCACTGACACCCTTCTGAATGGCCCAAAGTTGTGGGGTCCACTTACAGCCAATTAATCCCAAATTTTGTATGATGAATGTATACTTGCTAGAGCATGTACATACCAAATTTGGAGTTAATCCAATCTGTTTAACCCCTTCATCCAATTAATGCAATCTGGACCAAGTTTGCTAGCTAGTGTAGTGGTAAGAACTGACACCCTTCCAAACGGCCGAGACTTGGTTGGTCCACATATATCTAATTAATCTCAAATTTTGTAGCCTGAATGTAGACTTGATATAGCATGTATGTACCAAATTTAAGGCCAATCTAATCTGTATAACCCTTGATGCGGGCCCCACCATGATGCTTGTATGCGATTCAACCTGTTCAAATAGTCACATAGACCTGAACAAAGGGACCACACAAATATCAGCTTGTCCTAAAACTTTTTGTGGGACACACTAACCGTTGGCCCCATTATGATGTTCATTTGCCATTCAAACGTTCAGAAGGTTATTTCTACTAAGCTAGATTGAAAATACAAATATTAGTTTGATCCAAAACTTGGTGGGCCACACCATGAAACCAACTTGATATATATGTTGTATCATTAAAGTGGTTGGTCTGACCAGTGGGCCTACCTTAATGATTATACTTGGGTAGTGAGACCCACATTCATATATGTAATCGTACTTGTGCGGCCTATAACTAAGGTCCCCTTTTGATAGGAGTGTTGGGCCTTTGAACGGACCAATTCTGGCATACGTAATAGAACCATCGATGTGGACCCTATCATGGGATGTGTGTCAACTATTGAATCAACGCATTAAAGTACGGCATGTAAATGCAAATTTTTGAATCGACCCATTCAAGTAAGGCATGTAAATGCCAATTTTTTAATCGACCCATTCAAGTAAGGCATGTAAATGCCAATTTTTAGACCACACTTGACATTTGGATCAACTGCATAGTTAGTTGCTCGATGTGATAGTAATAATGTTCGGTTATGTTGATGTGTGGCTATGATGATGATGATATTTGCAATTTTATAGTTCATTCATGTGGTAATGAAATAACCATGTAGTTAATTATCAATTGTTTATTGGGCCTTGGGAGAGCCCACTTGCCTATTGGGCCTAGGGAAATCCATTTGCCTATCGGGCCTTATGAAAGCCCACTTGTGCATGGGCCTTGTGAGAGCCCACTTGCTTACGAGTCTTGCAGAAGCCCACTAAAGGAATTGGGCCTTGCCATAAGCCCACTATAGATACGATGTGCATGAATTGAAGCCCGAAGGACTTAAGCCTATGACTGATTGAATGAATGACATATAGTACTTGCTAATAGTAGGATAGTACGTGATTCTTGCATATATCCAGTATTAGCATAACATACCCATGCATGCATTCCTGAAAAGACGAAGGATCGAAACTTTGGGATACTACGAAATTAAATAGATATTGCGCGTCCTCTGTGTTGGTCAAGTGGAGATTTTATTGCGGCCCCCATGTTGGTCGAGTGGAGATATTGTGACTAAGTGAAATATGTGACATGATATTAGACCCTCACGTTGGACAAGTGAAATATGTGATATGATATTTGGCCCTCATGTTTGCAAAGGGGAACATGTGATATGATATTGGGCATTCGTGTTGGCCAAGTGAAATATGTGATATGATATTAGGCCTTTGTGTTGGCCAAGTGAAATATGTGATATGATATTAGGCCTTTGTGTTGGCCAAGTGAAATATGTGATATGAGTATGATATTAGGCCCTCATGTTAGCCATGTAAAATATGTGATATGATATTAAGCCCTCGTGTTGACCAAGTGAAATATGTGATATGATATTAGGCCCTCATATTGTCCAAGTAAAATATGTGATATGAAATTAGGCCCTCGAGTTGACCAAGTGGAATATGTGATATGATATTAGGCCCTCATGTTGGCCAAGCAAAATATGTGATATGATATTGGGCTCTCGTGTTAGCCAAGTGAAATATGTGATATGATATTGAGCCCTCGTGTTGGTCAAGTGACATATTTGATATGATATCGGCCCCTCATGTGGCCAAGTGGATTTATAATGTGCATTATAAGACGGTCGGGCGGCCCATCATATGCGATGCGGTAACTAGGACCTGAGGTTTTGTGATATGTATTGCCGGGTGGCCCATCTACGTGATCAGGTGATAGACCCGAAGTGTTGACAGGTGGCCCATGTATTCCCCCGATGTGGTGGTGAGACCTAAGAGTATGGATATTTGGTGACGACCCTCTTGATGGTGTAACTAAATTCATGAATGGTTCGATCTAAATTTGAAACTATACGGACGCCTTGGGGGACATAGGAGTAACCTTCTTCTATGTAAAGAAGCCTCACTTTCTTGGCTTAGGAAGGCTATTGGGTCCTTAGAGTACGATACCCAACAGTTGCCCCAATTAGCCTGGAAGCCCCTTATATTCACGTGCACACATGCTGGAGCATGGGAGAGTGTGGCGAACCACCATAGGGGAACGATGAATTGTGCCTATCCCCCGATTCTATTAGGAGGGGTGTGTTGTCCTTGATGTTATTACTTGGAGTATTTGGAGAGACGGTGCACCGCATGCATCTATACATTTGCATGCATGTTGTATTTCATCCACTTCCATTCATTAGTATATGTTATATGTGGTTATCTGCTCTTTACTCTGTTTAGTTGCAAATGCTACTTAATTATGATATGACACGATTATTTGCACTAAACTTTAATCTAGCAGTGTTATGCCTTTGATTTGGTTGTGTTATGCCACTTGATAGAACTACCAACTGAGCTTTCGTAGCTCATCCCATTGCTTCCTCTTATACTTACAAGCAGTGTTTGCACTATCTCCGATATTATTGAAATATCCCGGATATTATCTCTATTTCTAGCTCAGCGATACCGATAACACTGGTACAGATACCGATAACACCGATAGTATAAAAAATTCTAAGTATCAGAGATGTATCATTAAATATCGCCAATGTATCGATATAGTCAATATTTTCAATTGTGTAAATTCCAGGCGTCATTTGTTTTGCCAATGCATTGATACCGTTGGTGTATCGCCAATATTTTTTACTGTGTAAATTCCAGATGTCGCTTGTATCGCAAGCGTATCTGCAATATTTCGATAATATTGCCAATGTATCAATATCGCCAAAAATCTATATATTAAACAAATTCCCATTTCATTTTTTTTTTATGGGCATGTGGTTGTATGCAGCGTTCAATTTGTTGACGATACTATTGATAATATCATGAAATTATCATTATCGTAACATGACAATAACAAGATGACAATCTTTAGTTTCTTTTTCAGTAGTTAACGATTTGTTGGGAAATATCATGTGTTGTCGATATTCTGAAATATCAATAGATGTTTGGATGGAAGGTCAGATATTGGATGGATAGATGGGATAGTTGGACTGATTTCTTATAGCAACACATGCTTTTAGGCCCCCATTAAATAAAAACATATTATGTATGCATTTTTTTTTCATTTTTTTATTCCTAAATATGCAAATATGTGTATTTTATCTTCTCCAAAGGTTTCACTGAAAAATTCCACTGTTTTTCCTATTTCCCCCACATTTTCGGTTATCAACGATATTATCGCCGATATCGATATTGTTTTCGTATCCCCGGCTAGCGAAACTTGTAGCAATACCGAAACTTCGAACACTGCTTACGGGAAGGACTTGCTAGTGAAGACAAGTAGAAGCAATTTCCTTTGGTTTTCACTATCATCAATGTATTTTTATTTTGAAACATCGAGGAATGTAATATTTTGAGTAGAAGGAAAAGTACTTTGTAATGAACATTTATATATTTGGCTTTCATGTTATTTCATTATTGCCAATGTTGTGCTTAGGTACCATTCCAAATTAAAAAAAAAAAAAAAATACCGTCGGCACCAGATTCGAAGCTCAGGAAGTTGGAGAGCCCATTTGTCGAGTTTGGGGCACGACAATTACTTCGGTAAGGTGGAGTCTAAACGAATTTATTTTTGAAGGAGAAACATTTAAAGACCAAGATATTGTTTTCCCAAAAGAGCGTCGAGCAATTCTTGGGTACACCAACTGGAAGGGGCATTCTCTAATCCACATGTCCTCATAGAAACAGACCTCCCCCGTTAAAAATGGAGAATCTACGCCTATCATTAAACTTGGCCTTTAAGCTAGATATTCCCCTCCACATAAAGCTCAGTAGAGAAATGAGTCATCGTCCTTCTTGACACTCACTCCCCTACTATGACTTCTTGCCATAAGACATCCTCTAGTCTGAATCACCATAGCCATTTTCCCATGAGAGCTAAATTCATCATGCCCATGTCCCTAACACCAACCTCTCCCTCCTTGTATGAAGTACACACTTCTTTCCACACCAAGAAATGAAATCTTCTCCTATCCTCCAACCCCCACCACAAAAAGTCATGACGCAACTTTTCCAATCTTGTTAAGCTTCAGACATTTGACAAAGGATATGAAGTGTAATGGGAGATTTGAGAGAGTTGCTTTGATGAGAGTGATCTGACCGCCCAAGCATAGATATCAGCTTTTCCACTTTGACAGTTTTCTTTAAAACCTTTCCAAAACTGCATCCAACAAGTGTTTTCCCTTTTTCCCATACAAATAGGAAGCCCAAGATATGTGGATGAAAAAGTCCCTGCGCAACATCCTAATATCTCTGCCATCTGCTCTCCATTCTCCTTGGACATTCACACCCCCAACATTTCGCTCTTGGCAATGTTAACCCTTAGGCTTAAGACCGCTTCAAAGCATAAAATCACCATCCTTAACTTGTCCACCATGGCATCGTCGGCTTTGTAAAAAAAATTGTGTCATCAGCAAATTGGAGATGGGAGATCAAGGGGCTCCCCTTATTCGCCCAAAAACCTTGGATGATATCCACTTCCTGACCTTTAGTTAGCATCCTACTTAGCATTTCAGACACCATGACAAACCAAAAGGGGGAGAGGGCATCCCCTTGTTGGATGCGCCTAGATGTTATGAAGTAACCTTTAGGTGACCCATTCACCAAGATGAAAGGCTTGGTAGATTGAACGCATTCCCTCATCCAACTTCTCCACTTCGGCCCACAATTGATCCGCGTCCTAGTAAGTAGTGCAAGAACTTCCAAATGACATGGTCGTGCACCTTTTCTATGTCCAACTTCCAGACTATGCCTTTTGTCCCTTCCTTGTGATGAAAATCAATGCATTCAATTGTAATAAGTGCGCAATCTAAAATTTGACCTTTTACTATGAATGCACCCTAATTCTTAGAGATGACACTGGCCAGGACCGCCCTAAATCTGGTTGTAGAAGTTTTTACAAGGATCTTATACAATTCCCCAAGTTTTTGTTCAACTCAAAACGTAAATATGAATTGGTTCGTGCACAGATTTTGGGTGTCAAGACTGTGCCATCTTTGAATGAAGTGTATGCTTGCCTCCAACATGTGTATGCTCTTAGCTCTACAAGTGAAGATAGTGACGCTTTGATTTAACATCCTTTACTGGTCGAGGACGAGGTGGTGGTCATGCTGGCAAAAGCAATCAAGGTGGTCATGGTGAAGTAGGAGGAGGTCGTGGACCTAGGAGGCGTACCTATTGTGGGCTTACGATTTATTTTATTGAAAAATGTGATATCTTCATGGAAAGCCAGCAGGGCTAATCAAGTATCTCACATTGGAGAGAGCAGTGCGCCTTATATGGCTAGTTCTACGTCTACAACTCAACAACCACATATGTCTAGAGAGACGATTACGTTTACTTAAAAAGAGTTCCAAGTTTTTGAAAAATTTACGAAATCAACCTAGTCTTGCTACTTCCTCTTACAACTACATTGTGACCTCAGGTATGGCATGTTTAGGATATAAGTTCCATGCTCCATGGGTTATTAACTCCGGAGCATCTAATCATATGACAGGTGATTCTAGCACATTCTCCTCCATTAATACATTGTTAATAGGTTCATCTGTTACTTTGGTAGGTGGTACCTAGTCCAAAGTATTCAGAATGAGCATTGTCTATCCAAGTTCTTCCCTCTCCTCGTCACCTATCATTTATATCCTTAAATTTCCTTCGAGTCTTTTGTTTATTAGCAAGCTTACCAAATCTCTTAACCGCTCCCTTTATCTTTTATATTGTGTTTTTTGGGATCTAAAGATGGAGAAGATTGGTAGAAGGCATGAAAATGGTGGGTCGTACTATCTTGACCATAAGTTGTTGGTGCAATTGCACAGAAGAACATCTCTCCTTATCAGTGGCACTGCTATCTCAGTCACCCATCCTCGAAGCTTCTTAAAGACGTTATTCCTTATCACCTGAGCCGGTTCTAGACTGTGACATGTGTGAGCTTAGAAAACGTCATCGTGTTCCTTTTCCGCCACATGTGGAAAATGTAGTTCAGTTCCCTTTTCTCTAGTCCATTCAAATGTTTGGAGAATGGTGAAAATTTCCATTAGGTCAAGAAATAAATATTTTATTATGTTTGTTGAAGATTTTCTGCAAATGACTTAGATATATTCAATGAAAGACAAATCTAAATTATTCTCTATTTTTAAGACCTTTTGATGCGGACATCTAACCTTCAAAGTCTATCGGTGAAGAAAGCGCCCACCACAAGCATATTCCTTGTGGATAGGCGCCTATTAAGGAACTAAAGACCCGCTGAAGACCCTCCACATGTGATTGAACACGTAAAAGACCCCATTCAGGGAAGGCACGTGTGAAGGAAGAATGAAGAAAGAAGACTGAAGAACTGAAGACTCCGGGCGCCCGACCACTGTCTTCGAGCGCCCGACCGAGCGCCTGAACTTTTGCGCAGTTTTGCTTATTTACGCGTTTTTGCTTAGTTTAGGGGTAGTTTAGTACTTTTACTTGTATTATTTGTTTATTTAAGTGGGCTAGGCCCTAAACACGAAGGAAACTTGATTATTGATTAATGAAAGCCTCTTTGAGCTTCCTCCTGCCTCCTCTCTCTCTCTCTCTTTGGTGATTCTTCTCTTCTCTTTGATCTTCTTCTTCTGATTTCTTCTTGTGCCCCTCCAAATTCTTCCAGGTATTTTATCTTCTATTATTATCCTTCTAAACTTCTGTTTGCTTATTCCCCACGATCTGAACATTGAGAATCGATCCAAACCCTAAGCCCCAAATTCTCAAATCCCTAATCCGAGAAACCTCCTGGTTCTTCGGACTAGTGATCCTCATTGATCGATTGGGTATAGCCATGCAAGATCGGGAGGTTCCATCCCTCGCCGGATCCAACCTATGTACTATTTGAATCCCATACTCCATGGTTGTGATGATGGCCCGTCCCATTGCATGTTTTCTTTCTGGTTTTCTTAGTTTATGATGATTAATGGTAAATTTCATTATTATTATTATTGCTTTTACCTCCGCTGGATAATTGTGATCATGAGCATGCATCATATTTAGGGCTATCCTGCATCAAATTTGGTATCAGAGAATAGGCTTACATGGTTTGTGTCTAGATCGAGTTATCAAATTAGGGTTTTGATTTTTAGGTTTGTTTTAGGAAAGTTCTAGATTTAGAAAGTTCTCAATTTTAGAAACTTTCTAATTTTAGAAAGTTTCCTAATTTGAAAAATTTCCAGATTTGAGTTGTTTTCTGTTTTAAGTAAATAGTGTCAGTTCATTGTAGTTTAAATGCATTGCATTCATATTGTGAGTCACCCAGTCCGTAGACTCTCCCTGTAGTGAATGGAGTATAGGCGTTTGAGATCTTCAAGGCCATTAAGTGTTGTCGTGTGGCCGTCGAGACCTAATGGAAAGCCGAAATCCGATGAGTTGGCCTACTTTAATGGTTACATGGACCCACAAACATTCCTTGATTGGCTTGAAGACTTGGACTATTTTTTTTATTGGTATGATATGTCGAATCACCGTCGAGTGAGGTTTGCCAAGTGGAAATTGGAAGGCCAAGCCAAGTCGTTTCGGACAGATTTGGAGCGACGACTTGATAAAGTTGGGAGAGCCCTGATCTCACAATGGGACGAGATGAAAGAGCGTTTAAAAGAAAAATACCTTCCCATCTCTTATCGTCAAAAGCTGGTTCAAAAGAGAGTTGCCTCACCTTCCCGTCCAAACACAGAACCAATATGGTCCCCTCCTTGTAAAGTGGTGCAACCCATCATTAAGGAAATCTCGACTTATGAACAATTTGAGTGTTTAACACCAATTATATTTCCTTGGAAGCGAGATAATACCTTGGTGAATGGCCAGTTGGAAGAATCCAATCAGGTTATTCATGAAATGGAAGAGTACATGCCTAATGTTAGTAGTGAGGAAATGGAAGAAATTGAGGCATCGCTCATCATCATTGAGGATGACGAAGTGTGTGCTAGTGATGAAAAGGTCGAAGAAATTGAGACCGCACCACTTCCAGATGTCATGTGTGACTTAAGTGATGTAGAGTCCCAATCTAAGTCTCTTACCATAATGCACACGAATGAATTTGAAAAGGAGACTAGTGAGGATATGATGGTAGACACCCACATGACTTGTGATATCCCACCAGATGATTTATGGGATAAATTTTCACCCATATGGGACATTCAACACACAATCGATCTTGTTCCTAGGTTAGTCCTGTCAAGCTTTCCTCCATACCAGGTGAACCCCGTAGAAAATACAGAAATGCAACGTCAATTTGATAAACTTCTTGGGGAAGAATTCAATAAGGAAAGTTTGAGTTGGAATTTTGTTTTGTGTGTCATGCCTGCTCTTTTCACTTCCAAGAACAATGGCATATGGCACACATGTGGGCATATCCTGACCGTCTACAAAGCTTCAATCAAGCGTCAAGCAATCATGCGACGTATTCACGTCATGGTGGATATGATGACCATAGTCCTTATTCCGTATCTTGGTGACATTTTGGACATAATGGCTGATGCCAAGATCTGCTTAAGACTTGGTATTACTAGCTGTTTGTTCTCAAGTGTTGGGATACCTGAAAATCATCCTTGTTTATAATACTTATAATGAGAAATTATGTGTCATCCATGGGAAGTGTCCTTTTGTTTTAGTTTTTCAAATTCTAGGTCATAGGATTGTTTATTTCCATAGGATTGTTTATTCCAAGTTCGTGGATTTTTCAGAGTGTCCTTTAGTGTCACCCATGTCTGTCATCCAAAGGTCTTCAGAGTCAGTCAATGCATTCGCACCCCATATTCATGATTTGCATACACATATTAGACAGCGGATAAATAAGAGCAATGATGATTCTAAAATCTCAGCTGATTCTCATCGTATATTGCAAGAATTTCAGAAAGGAGACTATATAATGGTGAGGATAAGGCCAGAGCGGTTCTCACAAGGTTCCGCTAAGAAATTACAAACGCGTAGTGCTGGACCATTCAAAATATTGCAGAAAATTGGGTCTAGCGTGTATCGGATCGACCTTCCATCTGAAATGGGCATTAACCCAACTTTTGATGTGGAAGATCTAGTCCGTTCCCACCATCCCATCGTTGATCCATCGTCCCTTTCATGGCCTTGTTCTGATTTTGCTACACAACCCCTTCCACCCCTTCCTCCACCCATTACCCATAAAGAAGAAATTGAGGAGATCTTGGGTGAAGAGATCATTTTTATGAGAGGCGGAAGTTTCCAAAGATACTTTGTCAAATGGAAGAACAAGCCACCGTTAGAATCTACATGGTTGATAGAAGTGGAGTAACAGAGCGTTAACCCAGATTTACTAGAGCGCCACAAGAGTTTTAACTCGCCAGAGTCGAGTTTTTCTCAGACGAGGAGTATGATGCGGACATCTAACCTTCAAGGTCTATCGGTGAAAAAAGTGCCCACCACAAGCATATTCCTTGTGGATAGGCGCCTATTAAGGAACTAAAGATCCGCTGAAGACCCTCCACATGTGATTGAACACGTAGAAGACCCCATTTAGGGAAGGCACGTGTGAAGGAAGAATGAAGAAAGAAGACTGAAGAACTGAAGACTTCGGGCGCCCGAACTTGGCCTCTCGAGCGCCCGAAACTCTCTGGACGTTTTTGGACGTCTTCGAGCGCCCGATCGGGCGCCCGACCGAGCGCCCGAACTTTTGCGCAGTTTTGCTTATTTACGCGTTTTTGCTTAGTTTAGGAGTAGTTTAGTACTTTTACTTGTTTTATTTGTTTATTTAAGTGGGCTAGGCTCTAAACACGAAGGAAACTTGATTATTAATTAATGAAAGCCTCTTTGAGCTTCCTCCTGCCTCCTCTCTCTCTCTTGGTGATTCTTCTCTTCTCTTTGATCTTCTTCTTCTGATTTCTTCTTGTGCCCCTCCAAATTCTTCTAGGTATTTTATCTTCTATTATTATCCTTCTAAACTTTTGTTTGCTTATTCCCCACGATCTGAACCTTGAGAATCGATCCAAACCCTAAGCCCCAAATTCTCAAATCCCTAATCCGAGAAACCTCCTGGTTCTTCGGACTAGTGATCCTCATTGATCGATTGGGTATAGCCATGCAAGATCGGGAGGTACCATCCCTCGCCAGATCCAGCCTATGCACTATTTGAATCCCATACTCCATGGTTGTGATGATGGCCCGTCCCATTGCATGTTTCCTTTCTGGTTTTCTTAGTTTATGATGATTAATGCTAAATTTCATTATTATTATTGCTTTTACCTCCGCTGGATAATTGTGATCATGAGCATGCATCATATTTAGGGCTGTCCTGCATCACCTTTCACAAGGAAGTACAAAACTAATTAACTTAAATGTTTGTATTTCGTTCAAATAATGACAAAGAATACATGTCCCAATCATTTCTTTTGTATTTTTCTAAAACAGGTATATTATAATGTTTTAAACAACTATGTTATATAGCATGTAGCTTACGCTAGCTCAGCTTTAACGCAACGTTGTTCATGAAAATAGCTTTAGTACCATATAGCCTATGCCACATGCTAATTTATATTTGTTACACACTACATATCCTATGCTACACGCTATGTGGCTTACACAGTTACACTACAAGTTATTTTTCACTAAAACAAAAATCAACTTACATTTTCAATGTTTTGATAAATTTTTTCTATTTTTCAATAAAAATTGGTTAATCTTTTCAACAATTTTAGCAAAATCAATAGAATTAACAGTATTAAACCAGTTCATTGCTCTTTCTTTATCTTTATAGATAATCTTTGCCCTATTTTTCCTATTGTTTTATATTGTGCTTGGTTGCACCAAATATAATGAAAATTCATTATCAGTCGGTCTAATTTGGTGCAAAACATCATGAAATATCATGATATTTGATGCAACGAGCACAACCTTAATAAAAAATCTAGAAGTAGTATATTTAAACACTATGCTACATGTTATTCGTATTTAAAACACGACGTTACACGTTATTCACTGTTTAAAACACTAGTATATAGTATCAAACATTGTGCCCTCACACCATAACAAAATGGTGTTGTAGAATGGAAAAATCATCACCTATTCGAGGTGACTCATGCTTTATTAATTCAGGTAAATGTTTCCAAAAAGTTTTTGTAGTGAAGCAGTACTCACAACATGTTTTCTAATAATGCAATCCCTTGACTGCTTTAATAGGTAAATCCTCTCATGAAGTTTCTCCCAAATACTTTGTTATTTTGTTTCCCTCCCAAAGTTTTTCGATGTGCATGCTTTATTCATCAATTGGATTTGGGACATGATAAATTAGATTTTAGTGACATTAAATGTAATTTTCTTAGGTACTACCAGTGTTCACAATATCGAAACTATCTACCGATATTATCATTATCGGGCACCATCGACACGAAACCCCTTAGAAACCCCATAGAAATACAAAAAATTATCAAAATCCTGGGTATCATGTGATATATCGTATGATATCGCTAGATATCGCACTATATTTTGCGATATTGCCGATATTACCGTGTTTTATCAGGGATTTTTATCATTTTTATTGCAATAAGTCAAGGTCAGGAATGTCGGGCTGCATAAATACCAGGAAAAAAAAGGACAAAAGCTTTGATATTCATGCAAGAGGGGATTTGGGTACCCATAGAAGAAGATTGCTAACATTTAGTGGCCCACTCAATCGATTCAACAGCAGTGCACCATTTGTACGTAAGTGCGAACAAAACCTCGATTTCCCCTTTTTTTTCTTTTTTCTTTTTTCTTCAAATAGATGATAGATTTAAATTGAAAAGGAGATTTCAGCAACAAAAATGCAAAAATCCCGAAGATCTGGAGTGAGAGATTTTAGGGTTCTGGAAGGACAGGAACCCTCTCTACTTTCGAAATAAAAAATGGCTTCTAAAGCCTTTTTACAAAAGCGGATTGTGTGGACCTCTGTGATGTGTTGACGTCACTAAGATATGTGAGCCCCACCATGATGTGTGTGTTATATCCGCACCGTCAATCCATTTTGCAAGATCATTTTATGGCATCACCCCGAAAATGAGGCATATCCAAAGCTCAAATGGAACATACCACAGAAAACAATGGAGACAATGATTCCCACCGTTGAAACCTTCGTAGGGCCCACCATGCTTCAGCCGATAATATCGTCGATAACTGGAAATGCGGCGAAATATGGGGGAAACAGTGGAATTTTTTAGTGAAACTTCAGGATATGCTTAATAAACATATTTGCATACTTAGGAATAAAATATTTGCAAAAAGAATGCAAACATAAGGAGTTTTCATTTAATGGGGCCTAAAAGCATGCATTGCCGTAAGAAATCACTCCAATAGTAACCAAAACGAGTTTATATATCTACGCCATCCATTCTTCTCGCCAGCTCATTTTAGGGTATGGTATGGGCCAAAAAATGAAGCGGATCCATCTCAAGTGGACCACACCACAATAAACAATGGTGAGATTGGTGGACATTTATTGGACAGTTAAAATGAAAAAAAAAAATCCGATAGTCCTATTTTCATAAATAAGCATCCATGGGATTTTGTCTGATCAATCTGCATTGGGACAGTGACTCAAGGGCTGCTCATTCCAGTTAGTTGCTTTTCATAAGCATATGTCACATGTACAATTTTTAAGTGCATGCGCATCAAGATTCAATTGCCACTAGAGTATAATAAACCTCCTCAAATCTTTCGTTTCTTTGAATAAAGGGTAAATAGGCCTTTTTATTGTCAGAAGCTAGGTGAGGCCTATTATGATGTTTGTGAGAAATCCACTCTGTCTATCCATTTATCCATATCATGTTAGGGCATGAGCCCAAAAATCAGGCAGATCCAAAACTCAAGTGGCCCACATGACAAGAAAAAGTGGGCAAGAAAATGCTTACCATTGAAACCTCCCTTCGGTCCAACTTGATGTTTATATCCCATCCACACTGTTCATAGGGTCATTCCTATTGGAATAAACTAAAAACAAAAAAATATTAACCCCGTTTAAAAGGACCAAAATTTTGTGGCCCCAAGAATGTTTCAATGCTGGATGTTTAATATTCACTGTTTCATGTCGTGCAGCCCACTCGAGCTTTGGATCTGCCTGATTTTTTGGCTCATGCATTATTATGGTCTGGAAAAATGGCTAGACAGAGTGGATTTCTCACCAACATCATGGTGGGACCCACCAATAGGATGTCGTAGGTCCTCGTAAAGTCAGTCCACAAGGACCGCAACTTGGCTATGACGCGAAACTAGCGATGTGGGTGGGACCCTGGCCATAGGGCCCACCTCGATGTATGCATAGTAAATCCACACCGTCCATCTGTTTTGCTAGATTATTTCAAGGGATGGTCCAAAAAATTAAATACAAATTTCAGTTGAAGGTGGACCACTCCACACGAAACAATTGTTATTGACCATTTAAAACCATTTGTGGGCCACAAAATTTTTGGATCAAGATGATATTTGTATTTTTCTTTCATCCAAGTCTTAATGAACTTATCAACGGGTTGGATGGGTAATAAACATTACAATGGACCCTAGGAAGTTTAATGGTGGACATTCAATGACCACTGTTTCTTGTGGTGTGGTCCACCTGAACTTTGTATCTGCTTAATTTTTGGGACCATGCACTAAAATAAGTTGAAAAATAGATGGACGACATGGATATGTAATGCATACATCGTGGTGGGCCCGCGTACTCCCACCAACATCTCCGTTTTGGGTGTAAAGGGATCGGATTAGGTGCGGCCCTAGCTTAACCCAAGACGGTGAGACACATACAATGGGGCCCACCTTGATGTATTTATTGTGTATCCATATCGTCCATTCGTTTTTACAAATCATGTAAGGGCATGAGCCCAAAAATGAAGTAGATTCAAATCTCAAGTGGACCATACCACACGAAACAATGGTGATTGACCATTAAAACCTTCTCATGGGTCACCAAAGTTTTGGATCAATCTGATATTTGTTTTTGTCCTCATCGAGGTTTATGTGACCTTATCAACAGGTTGGATGACAAATATTCCTGTCAAAAATCCTGAAAACCTTATCTTATTTTCAAATTCCAACACAAATCCCTAAAACCTCTCTGAAATCCAGTTTCCTTTCGAATATATTCTCTTCGAAGAAAGAAAAAAGGATTTTTTTAGGTTTTTCTTACCTCTGAAAAATTGGCTCTGTCTACTGCAATTGACCCAAAAAATCCAGCCGAAATCCAGTCCCTTAGGCAAATATTGAGGAACAAAGGTAAGAGATTTTTCTTTTCTATATATATATATATACATATATATTTTTATATTTATTTCGAATTTTTTGGAGAAATGATGCCAAAATCGACAAAAATTTCAAGGATATATAGACTTTTTGTCAAATGTCGACCATGTCGCCAATATTTCACCGACGATAGAAAGAGAAATGAATTTTTGGAGTTTCGGTGTTGCTGAACCAGCAACATCGATATTATCGGCGATATCGCCAATAACAAAAACACTGGTTGGATGGAAAATAAACACCACGATGAGCTCTAGGATGTTTTCAATGTTAAGCGTTCAATCGCCACTGCTTCCTGTGGTGTGGTCCACTTGAGCTTTGGATTGGCCTCAATCTTTGGCTCATGCCCTGAAATGATCTCTCCAAATGGATGGACGGTGTGTATACAACACATACATCATGTTGGGGCCCACAATCAGGGTCCCTACCACATCACTGTTCTGTGTGGCGGTTTGGGTGGATCCTTGGTTCAGGCGTAATTTGGGTGGATCCCTAACTGTGGGGCCCACTGTGATGTATGTGCCTTATATTCACACCATCCATCCATTTTGAAAGCTCATTTTAGAGTTCAATCCAAAAAATGAAGCAAACCCAAATCTTAGGTGGACCATAACACAAGAAATAGTAGTGATTGAATCCCCACCATTAAAACTTCATGGGGTACACTAGAATTTTTATTTGCCATCCAACCTATTGATAAGGTCACAAAGACCTGGATGAAGATACCACACAAATATCAACATGATCCAAAGTTTTTGTGGCCCATGGAAAGTTTTTAATGGTCGATTAGCATTGTTTCCTGCATTATGGTCCACCTGAGATTTGGATCTATTACAGTTTTGGGACCATGCCCTAAAATAAGTTTTCAAAACATATAAGGAACATAAATCACAGTGGTTGTGTTTTCATACATTTCTTGATACATCATTGATAGGTATATTTCTCAATTTCTACTTCTTGTCGGATAGCGCATAACTTAGGACCCTATACAAAAGAAACCTATCATGTGCACTTCTTTTTTGAGAAGGTATGATTTAGAAGTGTGTATTAAGGTCTTTTTTAACAATCCCTGAAGTTTCATTGAAAAATTCGAGCATTTTCCCAATCTTTCCCCATGTTTCCCAAGAAGTGTGATAAATTACCCGATACAAACGATATATCTCATGCAATAACCATTATGTATATGTATCCCAGGGTGCAATACGTAACGCGATATTGATATTTCGAACACTGGGTACTACCGAACACAAGTTATCATCATTATAGTCCTCTTTTAAGACTATGTATGTAGATGTTACATTTTTCGAGACCATTTCGTTATTCTAAAAAAATAGTAAATATCTTAATGTGGAAGCTGTGTAGGTACCTATTACGGTTGAAGAAGACTGCCTCAATTGAATGTCTACTCACGAAAAAAAGAGACAGATAGTGAGGCCGATCATAATGTGTCATTCACCACATCCACTTCCAAGCCTAGTGATCTAGTGATTTCTCCAAATAAGTTTGATGTTCTTATTGCCTTGAGAAAAAGTAAGTGTGCTTGTATTGATCCCCCTATCTCCAAATATGCGTCCTTTCAATGTTTCTCCCACTTTTCCATAGATTTTCCCTATCATTGTCATCTCATTTTATTCCTAAGTTATACCAAGAAACATTGTTATAAAAGGGACAAAAGTAGGCAATGGAAACGGAAATGGTTGCTTTTTATCATAACAATACTTGGGAATCCACCAGTTTACCTGTCAGTATATGTGTTATTGGTTACAAGTGGGTGTACGTCATTGAGCTTCACCCTGATAGTACAATTGAATGTTTGAAGGATTGCTTTGTTGCAAAGAAATATACTTAGACACTTGGTTACAGGTGGGTGTTAATTATACTGAAATAATCTCTCATGTTGCCAAGTTAAACTCTATTTGTATTATCCTCTCCACAGTCGTTGATCATGGATGTCTCCTCTTCCAACTAGATGTCAAAAATGCCTTTCTTCATAGTGTTCTTGCAGAAGAGGTGATGTAGGATGCCCTAATTATGATGTATGCTCATGAACACAATTAAATCAGCGGAAAATAAAAAGACTAATAATCTAAAATTCAGAGATAATCATCATAACTTAAGAAGATCATAAAGAGAAAAGCAATGGAGCGGGCCATTCATCATAACCACAAAGTATGAAATTCAATTACTGCTATAGTTGGATCCGGCGAGGGATGGAACCTCCCGATCTTACATGGTCATAACCCAATCGATCAAAGGGGATCACTAGTCCGAGGAATCAAAGAGTTTCTCGCATTAGAGATTTGAAAACTTGAGAATTTGGAATTTTGATTTGATTCTCAAATTTAGAATTTCAAGGATTGGGGATAATGGAGATAGAGAGAGAGAAGGAAGAAGATCTTACCTTCAAGGAATATTGGAGGGGCACAAGAAGAAAATAGAAGAAGAAGATTGGAGAAGAAAATGAAGTTTCATAAGAGAGAGAGAGAGAGAGAGAGAGAGAGAAGAAGATGAGCCACCAAGCTTTTCTTAATCAATAATCAATAGCATAATGAAAAGGGTTTAGGGCAACACCTTTATAAAATTCGGAATTAGCATAATTACCAAAATACCCCTACTAACAAAATTATATATATAAAAAAAAGACATTTGAGTGAAAAAAACATGCGCACACTAACCCAAAACTCAAATCTAAGATGTCTCATGGGCGATGATGGTGTGATGAAGTGGGCCACGACGAACCAACGGTCCGATCACATCATTATCGCGATCCAACGGTCCGATCATCTCCTCCAAGCAACTTACACATGTCTTCCCAAGGTGAGGTCTTCTCAAATGTCTCGGACTACATGTGTAAGGTCTTCAATGCTCCTCAAGTCGTCACAAACAATCCAGGCCCGTCATCATCGAGCCATAAAGATATAGGTGTCACTCGCCTCCTACGCTGATAAACCCTAAAGGGCTTGATGTTCGCATCAAGAGGTCTATATAGAATAACCAACTGGATTTGTTGCTCAGGTGGAATTAGACAAGGTATGTAAATGAACAAGGCGATTTATAGGCTGAAGCAGTCACTAAGTGCATGGTTTGGCAAATTTAGCAAGGTTGTGTTGAACTATTACTTTGTTCAAAGTCATGCTAATCATTCCATTTTTATGCGGAAAGGCACCATAAGCCTTATTGTATTAGTGGTTTATGTTGATGATATTCTTGTTACAGGGGAGTGACAATAAGGGAATTGGGAAGTTTAAGAAGTATATTCACAGGCATTTTCTCAGAAAAGATCTCGGTCCTCTTCGATACTTTCTTAGTATAGAAGTTATCGGATCCAACGGAAAATTAATCTGTCTCAACTGAAATATGTTCTAGATCTGATTATGGAAACAAGTCTTCTTGGTACTAAGCCAAATGATACAGCAGTGGATCCAAATCATAAATTGGTTAGAGATCAAGGAGATATATTTGAAGACCTAGGAAGATATAAAATATCAATTAGGAAACTCATCTATTCAACTATCACTCAGGTAGTTATATTTTATGTTGTGAGCATGGTGAGCCAATTTATGAGCTCTCCGAGAATACCACACATGGATGTAGTTGTTCGGATTTTGAGGTATCTTAAATGAGTGCTTGGATAGGGAATTTTGTACAGACAAAACAATTGTCTTTAGAACATAGGGTACTCAGATGCAAATTAGGCAAATTCTTTAACATATAGGCGGTCTATTACTGGGTATATTGTACGTTTGTAGGAAAAAATCTAGTCACGTGGAAGAGTAAGAAGCAGAGTGTTGTGACCCGATCTAGTGTTCAAGTAATATAGAGCGATGGCTCATACTACTTGTGAGTTAGAGTGGATCAAGAAACTGTTGAAGGAAATGGTATTTGTAGCATGGTTTTAAATGACGGTATCGGCCATCGTATTGGCCCCCGTGAAAAAAAGATACGATACGGTGTCACGTATCGGAATCAGGGCCGTATCGGTCCATATCGACCTGTATCGGTTAAAAAAAATTGAAGCAAAAAAATATCAGAAAAATAAGAAAAAAATGAGATATTCACGAATTTATCATTTAATTTTTTTTTTTGTTTTTGTTTTGACCATGTATACAATGGTGTATTGGACCACTCTTGGATGAGAATGTTGTTGGTTGATTAGACTTGTTGAAGATCAACTAAATGGGCTCTAATAGAACACAAATCAAACGTGAACAATGGTCCATTACTTTGGAAATACAACAAAAAGAACACGAAAATATAAAATAGAATGTGAAGGTTTGCCCTTCTTTCTGAATTTTCCCATAATGGTCCACTTCGCTTCGATTTGTCGAATCCCATTCAAATCATTTGTTTCGATGCCAAAATATGTCTAGATCTAGCCTAAAATGAGTTTTTAAGATTCTTCCATGGTTGAAATGAAAAGAAGAAGAGGAGACATAAGTGAATATTTGAAAAAGAAAATCAAATTTGGGGTTTTATAGGTGTATCGGCCTATATCAGTCGTATCGGCCAATACGGGCCAACCGATGTCGATACGGCCGATACAGGCCCATATCATGTATCGTATCGAGCCGATACGGATACGATACACCCGTATCGGCCGATACGACACTGATATTTGAATCTATGATTTGCAATGAATCTACCTATGCAATTGTTTTGTGATAATCAGGCAGCATCCCCCATAGCAAACAATCTGACCTACCATAAGGGAACTACACATTAGAGTAGACTCACTTCATACATGAGAAGGTCTTCAGTAGAGAAATCTCTACTCCATATGCTCTGTCCTAGGATCAACTGGCTTATGTGTTCACCAAGGCCCCTAGTCATGTTAGTCAACATGCACATACTCCAAGCTTAAGGGAGAGTGTTAACGGATGTTAGTCAACATGTTTAGGTGGGCTGTACCACTGTATGATCCACCTAAACATTGTTTTAGTTATTTCTTCTTGTTATTAGTTTTTTTATTTTAGTCTAAGGCGTGTAGTGTATTTTTGCTTTTGTTATTGAGGGCATTTTTATCATATTGACTTTTTATTATTAATATAAAGGGAAGAGGGTGGGTGTCCAACCTAACTCACCTTTCCTCTCCTCCCAACTTTCTTCTCACTTTTCTTCTCCTCTTCTTCTTTCTTTAATCTGTATAATTCTACAATAAATAATATTTGGAAAGTTTTTCACAGAAGCATTCTCATACATGTAGCCTCAGAGTATGAAGAGTATAAGACATTTGAGCATTCATTAAACCTGCTAGCATTCGCTTCCTTGAAGACAGAGGTACGTCGATGTTTTCTTCTTCCAGATCTGTGTTGACAACTTCAGAGTCGTCACCTGATGCTATGAGACGAATTAAACAAACAAATCTCTCCGATGCACTATGTAAGCTGATAACCTAGCAAGAAAGAATATATTATATCCAACTAGATCACATGATTGTATAATTTATTATCATAAAAAACTAAAAAATTTCAGAAGCCAATAAAATGTATAGACAAGCAGATACAAAACCATAAAATGCAACACCACATGAAATGAAGATTATTTCAGAGAAGAGGATTCTGAACTGACCATTTCAGCATCTTTATTTTTGAGCTTGAGAGAATTTTGAAAGATATAGTTAACAATGGGTATCTGTAGATCATGTAATTCAAGTAAAAAAGATTTGAGATCAGCACGTGGAGCAAATTCTGGGAAAACTGCAGTAACATGTAGCATGGTAAATATGAGCAAGAGAAATATGGGATTATCAAGATGAAAATGATCAGCAAGCCATCCAGTAAAGGTTTGATAAGACACATAAAGAAGGCAAGGAAATGTTAAAATTGTATGATATTTATTGGATATGAAATATGAACCTAGTCATGAAAAGAAAACTGCCTACAAAAGTTCTTTGCAGATGAAAAGAGAAGTCTCTGCAGGTACTCTCGTCAGATGAAAGCCAAGTAATATCTCTCATTAAAAAACAACCCCCACAGGCATCACTGCCTTATTCTAAGCAGCAACCTACATCCAGATAAGAGCTGATAGTGAGGCAAGGATAACGAGAACCCAAGCCGAAGCTAGAAGAATAAGCCAAAGAGTAGTTTTCAAAATCTCCTGCTCTGACATACTGATAGTCAACAATTTCTATTTGTAACAGAATAATGTACCTTCAAAATTTCTCCCTTTAGCACCCCACAATAGAGTTGATGAATTTTGATTTATAGTTATCATACCGCTCAATAAGATCAAGATTCCATCAAAAGTATGACAGCATGGAGGGGGCATAGTCCCATGACACAGTAAGATGCCCAGGTTAAAAATTCAATTAGATTCACTTAAGGGTATTGTTACACCTTCGCAGATCTTCTGTTTTAACAGTGGCTGACTGCAGTTACATATTCAAAACTTATGTGTTGTCTATGATGCTGTCCCATAAGAAAAGATTATGCATCAGAGTATTTACCATGTTCTACCCAGCCACCAGATGAAAATGGGAACCGAAAGTGAATTAGTCAGGGGAGTCATACTGATTTCAACCTCCAAGCAAGTTGCACTTTGAAACCACTATCTAAAACAATGTTGTTGTATCTAGTTGTTACCTTCTTGATTTGATCCTGGACCCATAAAGCCATTTGATGTGCCTCATCCAACATTGTGAGGTCAAACTCATTCGGTCTCATTCAATTCACAACTAACCATTGATCACAAAACTTCTTATGTATTCTCCACAGATAGATTTCCATGACAGGGTGAGATGGGGTCCTCAAAGATAACCTTAGTAGAAGCAGAAATTTGTCTCTCAATTTAATTCTCATTTATTTCCAACCATTCAGAAGAGGCTGTCCACCCCATCACAACTAAGCCTCTACATGATGCCGACAACTCCAGCCTGAGCCTTTGAATTTCATCTTATCAAAATGCACCTTCCGCTCATCAGACATATAATACCACTCATGATCAAACTTATCGTTCTCATGATTCTTATGATGTCCATCTGATGGGATGTTCAAACGCACCATGAAGGCTTGCAATTGTAGCATAAGTGTTCTCATGATGTCACATTGCTCAGTTGCCACCATCTTAGGACTGAAAGATGCTCCACTACGTGTTGGCATCAAAAAGAGAAAAAAAATTCAAGTATGGGATGGAATTGTGGAAATTTGTCTGCAGAATTGTTCTGCATATTGGGATATTTAGGGACTGTTTTGAGGCTGCGATGGGTTGACCCTTGGTCTGGCTTTGGACATATTTTGGGTAAAACTAAAATGGAACTAACACTGGTTCTTGGGCTTAGTTGGGGCTGGAATTAAGGGTCAGTTTGGGGTCTCTTTGTGGTCAGCAACCAGGCTGCAGTTATCAACTGATTTAAGGACAGGTTAAGGGCTGACTGATGACAACTTGTGGACGCTTATGAGGAAAAAGGATTGCAATAGGGATGTTGGTTGATGATTTAGGTTGGATGAAGACTAAAATTGTTAAGAGGTTGGACTGCTTCTGAGGAAGACTTTCGGGGTTATAAATTGGGTTTGGGAGACTATTTGGGTTTTAGGATTCAAATTTACGAACTGTCATGGGTTTAGGTTTGCGGTTTAAGGACTTTTTAAGGGTATAGGGACTGTTAGCAGTTAGAAATTGACGTTAGAAACTGTGTAGGGGTGAGGATGGGGTTCTATGGTCTGTTTAAGTGTATGGTTGGCTATTGATGCCAAGGGATTGTGGTCTGAGTTTGAGGGCTAAGGATTAGATTTGGGATTTAGGGACTATTTTTGGTGTACAGTTGGGAGGTTTGGGTTAAATTAAGTTTATAAGTCTAGGATTTTCGGGTCCATATTGGGTTAAAGTTGGGAATAGAGGCAAGGAATTTTGTGTAGAATGGCAGTCAGGGTTAGGCTTTTAGTTAGGCAAGTTTAGAGTGTGAGAATGGCACAGTTATCGCATGTTAGCAATCTTGGGTCAAGATTAGGGTTTTGTATGGGAATTCGAATAGAGTTGGAGTTTGAGTCAGAGTTTAGGATTACAAAGCGTAGCAGAGATTGCAACGTTGTTAGGAACTACTGTTAGAATGATTGCTTAGATTTTCTGCACAGCCCACAAAAGATGTGATGTTTTCCTACTATAAAACCAGACCAAGTTGTGGGCAAATGCAATTTTGAGAAATCTGATGCCGCCAGCAAGGATATTATGGACGGCACTGCAGCGGGTGTATCAAGTTCTGGCATCAGTTTAATGGCATGCCACTAGCAAATATAATGTTTTATTAATGTTGCCACATAGAAAGGAGCTATATTACATAACAATTGGGAATAGCATCAATATTTAACACATAATGTTATAAATGCAATAAAGGTCACATGATTTCTGCATAAATATAGGCTGGAATTAACATATTATATCAAATTGAGGAGCCCATACACTTTATCTATTATTGGTTTAATACATCCAAAATTGACATCAAGCATACAGAACCGTAAGTTTTAGAAGATCACAACATCACAAGAAGAATGAAAACACTTGCCTTTTTGGCTTTCCTGTCTGCATAAACTGATTTTCTAAGTGGGAGAAGTAATGCCCCATACAAGTAAAGCCTGCGTTGTTCATCCTGAAATTTTGAAGAACTAGTAAGTAGAATACAAAGCCTGACAAAAGCTCTTCAAAATGTAAAACAAAAATTAGATATTCAATGGGTAAGTGATTTAGGAATGTGAAATCATCAACGAAAGGATAAGTAAGAACAATAAAAGCCTTGATGCTACTACATTTAAAATGGTAAAAAGTATGGAAACAAGCATCCTGTTCATCTCTGATACCAGTATAGGGGAAGTCCTCATTCGGGTACACATGAACAATTGTAATCTGCTTCCTCTTTATAATAGTAAGAGTTGGGTAGGCAGGTGTTTATGGCAATTTTAAGGGTTCATTTGGATGTTGGGAAGTTGGGTTACCAGAAAGAAGACTGTAGGAAGTCAGGTTAATGTTGTTTGGATGATAACTACAGAATTACATGGATCCCAGGATTCGGCATTTGGATGTCAATGTCCAGGAACTTGAGATATTGGGCTAGGTGCATATTTTCAATGGGCCCATTAGGTTTTCATCAGAGCTGTAGAATGTGCACAAGTGTATGTGAGATACTTCCAAGGGATAAAATAATGGTAACAGTGGCCATAATAGCCAGACTTACAGCGAATGTGATACAGGCCATAATAGCCATTACAGCCATCATAACTGTCAATTTTTTTTTTAAGGAAAAAATACATCAGATCATTATGGACCTTTATCAGCTGGTTACAACCTCGTATCAACCTGTTACAAACCCTTTCTATAGTTCACTTTCAATTCACTAACGGTATATGTAAATGACTATAATCAACGGAATGCTAATTCACTTTTAATTGGAAATTCAAATGTTATTGACGCAGGACATCCGACCAACTCACCAAAAGCTCCAGAACTGATAGGGGAGGCACGGAATATCATTTTATCTCATAGCCCAGGCCAAGCCAGGCCCTTGGTCGAACCCTCCTACGTGGGCCCCAAGTCGCATGGGTCGCGTCACACGAGCCACCCGAGTCGCACGGGCCACTCACGCGAGTGGGGCCTGAGTCGCACGGGCCACCCACCCCACACGACCCGCCCACCCCGAGTGTGCCCTCGAGTCGCACGGGCCGCCCCACTCAAGCTCGAACCATGAAAAAATGCCCCTGCATTAGTTATGTAGATTCACACACACAAAAAAAAGAAAAAGAAAAAAGGAATTATCTTGAACAAAAGAAGCTCAATGACTTGGTCTTCGTCCAATCCAAGCAAAAGTTCTGGGAACGATTCAAGGCTAGGCGAGAAAAGCCTGGTTTCTATGATCGTCTCTGCCTAGATAATTTGGAGGCAGATGGTGAGTGGCTTGTGAAGACAGAAGATCCAATCCTTGGAGAAGAGGACTTGACATGGGCACAAGTCAAAGACGTCGCTTTTGGATTGGCACCTGGCGATGGTTCTTCATCTTAAAGGCGAAAAAGAGGGGTGAGCAGTAACACGAGGCCTAGTAGCAATCAAGGCCAAGAAGATGAGAATGAGATTGAAAATGTACAAGAAGAAAATGATCGACCATTGGACATGGATGAGAGCAACTTGTACGAACGGATGATTAAAAAATAGAAGAAGATGAAGTATATGTTGAAGAAGGAGACGATTCCGATGATGATGACAACAATGATGATAGTCGTGATGTGCCACAATGGGAGAGGGATCAATGTATATAGTTCTATAAGTTGTACTTGCTAGGTATGTCAATTGTAAACTGTAATTTGTGAGCTTGTAAGTTGTAATTGTAGTGTATTTCACTATTTTGTAAATTGTAACTCATCAATCTTCAAGATTTCATTTGTCAATAAAAAAATTTAATTTTTTAATAAGTTGTTGACTTCTTGTTAGTTGTTACTTGTTAATGAATTAGAATTTAGAACTTAAAAGATGACTTAGGGTCAAGTAAGCGTGACTTGTTGATTATTATACTTATGAAGCTTCAGGTACTAGCCAGTAACTACTAATTACACAAATTATAATGAAATAGAGAGTAGTTACACAAATTATAATGAAATAGATAAAAAAAAAAAAGAGTCTGGATCGTCTGTTCAGCCTGAACAGGATTTTCCTGTTTGTTGACCACCTGATTGGTCCAGCTAAGCACTGACGTTGTCAGCCCTGCGAGCTGGACCTATAAGGCGTCGGCAAACAGGAAAATCCTGTTGAATCCAAGCAGACGATCTGGATTCATAAAAAATAATAAAATGGATTACTTTTAGTAATTAAATAAAGTTTATCTTAATTTTGTAGATTTTTTTCAATTTCTTATTATTTTTTCCCCATTCTTCCTTTTTTTTTTTGTTTTTATTAATTTTTCAAAAAAAAAAAAATTGTGCGATTGCACAAGTAATTAGACATACGCGATAGCTCAGGATCGCATATGCCATTTGACAAACATTAAATGCCCAAAAGGCCTTGTCTAACTTCTTGCGTGTATCTGGCTTTCAACCCACAACAATATCGCCAAATGCCTTCAATGAATCTAACACAACCTTTTTTTATTCATGGCTTCCCCATGTAGATTGAAAACGTGAGATTCTTTTTTTTTTTTTTTTTTTTTTTTTTTTTTTTTTTTTTTTTGCCTTATTCTCTCTTATGAAAAGTCACAAACTGCACCGATCGGACATTGCATGTTTCCCAATAAACACCCTCTTGATTGGACAACCATCCTAAAACATTCCAGTAGAGGACCTTCATCAGGGGACATCGTTTAAATCATTTCCTCTATTCCCCTTGCCCCGTTTCATTCCCTTTCCTATTTGTGGCTCCTCCCTACCTTTGACCCTCCACATCTTTTATCATAATTAACCGAAAATTTGAGGGTGTTAGGTTCATGCCTCCTTTGAATTGTCTGCCATACACTTTCCAACTCGTGCTTCGTTATAATTCCAGCAGTCCTTCTTCAAATTTTAAAATTGCATAGCAATCTTCAACATCCTTTTTGAAGGAAACGCCTTTCTTCTTCCCCACATTTATAAAAGCTTCAAATGACTTCATATCTTTTCACTTTTACTCTTCTGATACAATGCCTCCTCTGGGTGACTAAGTCCAACACAATGACTAGCTTCACCATATTAAGTTGCTGAGAGTATATATTACAAGCTATATGCGAAAACAATTTTGTTTACTGAGTTGTCTTCGCTTGGAGCACTCAACCATTTGTTTGCACACTATACGTAGAGACTTTGACATGCCACTCCATGAAAAGGTCCTACTCATAAATTTTGTTGGAAACATCCACGCTAGTGAACGCAACTCCCATGTCGGTATATGATCGTTCATGTCTTGACTTAGAGTTTCCCCTTCCTAATAAATGAGATTTGGCAACATCCTAAACATTGGAGCCCCTTCCAATTCACCATCCGATTCATATGAGTCATCGATGATACTGGTCGTACCACATTAGCTCATAAACCTAATTGAGCCTCTTACAAATGGATGACATGGATTTAGACCTAGCCGATGTTAAAATGGAACGTCAACACATGTCGAGATCAAGTTGCTTCCAAAAAGAAGAAAGGCTATCAGGGCATGTGTCACTAGAGTGAGGGGGGGATCTCTTTCCACCTTTAGGGAGCTCAAGAGAACTACCGGTGGATTTTTGGGTAATTATCATTGTACCCTACTTTCAAAGTCCTTGTTAACTACCATATCACCCTTCATCGCCGCTGGAAAGAACCATTCTCTCTAGTCACCGTAGTCTTGCAACACAATCAAAATAAAAAATACCACTCTTTTCACCCGGAGATCAATTCCCACTAGAAAATTTTCAGCCACTTCTAACATCGATTCAGGTGAACAAAGATGTTTTCAATTTAGAGCAGCAAGATTAATCGTCTAGTGATCCAGGTGAGACCCATAGCTAGCATGACTTCCTCTAACCAAGCTTCTAAGGGTATCCCATATAGTCGAAACCAACACAATGATTGCTAGTTGAGACCACATAGACCAACATCATATCATGCAAATCAAAGCTGTTTGCATTAAGGATCTACCCCCAATGAATCTCTTTGTTGATAATTTGGAACAAACAATCAACCAGAGCTGCCCATCGCGAGTTAAATGATAAAAAAATCATGCATCCTTATCCCCCATCTAAGCCCTCATCCAATAACCCACCTATTCATTAAAGCATAGATCCAATGTAACCGTTAGGACAAAGGTACAATCCAACAACTTTTTGTCAAGTTCACTGAATTTATCACCAACTTTGAATGTCTCCACCGCATCAACATTCACCAACTCCACCTACTTGCCCTAATTTCCCATCATTGAGAATTGACACAACATCCGAATGACTCTATTTAGTTTCCTATTTTGGTTCTTGTCAATGCATCTCTATATCAGACATTACCTACAATTTCATGCATATGGTCCCCCTCTGATCATCCATAGGCAAATCATTCGCCAACCATTTCCTTCTATCCCGAGCTTTGATCTTATTGATTTTGTCTGGAACTAATTTTGAAGGTTTGCATCAGAGGACTTTCTATCTGTATTTTGCAACATTAGCATTAATCTTTCTTCCCCTAACGGTGTGCCCTTCCATGACATTTTGAAGATCCACAAATAGCATTACAACTTAGAGGATCGATTAGTCGATCTTGGGAGGTTTAATGCATGCATGTTTCCATCTGTCTTCAGAATCCATTCTTAATGCAATAGTAGGTACAAGCTATTTAAAGATTGAAGAAATAAAGATTGTGGGAAAAGCCCAACAAACCACTAGCCAAGTGCTAGTCCTCACAACCCTCTATCTATGCCAAACGAACCAAATGAGAAACTCCATAGCAAATTATTTTCAATTTTAAATATAATAATCGACTATTATAAGTAGTGTTCCAAATAATGGTGACACTATCATAATAACACTAATAAAATTGGTATCACCAAGTCAACGATACCGAAATTACAAAACTATAATAAGTTACAAATATCAAGTCGATATTTTTTATAATATCGGTGATACTTGGCAATATTATCCAGTGTTTTAAATAGCGAATGGCGTGTAGCATAGCGTTCACCCCTTTGAAGCGTGAGGCGTAAGCTACATAGCGTGTAGCATAAGCTATTCACAATTACTAGTTTTTTAATCAAGGTGCTTGGTTGTACCAATGTCATGATATTCCATACCAAATTAGACTGATTCATAATGAAAGTTGATAAAATTTCATTGTTTTTTGTGCAACAAAATGGAACCTAAAGTAATAGGAAAGAGCAATGATTAAGTATAAAGGTAAAGAAAGAGCAATGAAATTGATTTAATACTGTTTTCTATTCAATTTACTAAAAGCATTAAAGGTTAACTAATTTTTATTGGAAATGAAAAAATGTAGCAAATCATTGAAAACATCACGCGAGCTACATAGTGTGTAGCATAGTTACTTAGCATGTAGCGTATGCAATTTATGATGTAGAGTGGGCTACATGGAACTTAAGCTACTTTCATGAGCTACGTAGCGTTAAGGCCATGCTACGCTACGTAGCGTAAGCTACACGCTACATAGCGTAGCTATTTAAAACACTGATATTATCGATGTTAGAGATACTTTGAGAAGAATCCCTCATAAAAGTTCCTTGGTAGTTTAGCGATACCAGTGACAATATTTTTGTCCACTCTTTGTTTTTATTAAATAAAAGTAAGGATTTATGGAGAAATCTCGACTCAAAACGAAGACGGCTTGGAACTTAAAGATGACAAAAACAATGTTGTTAAATCGTATAAGCGATTGTGTGATCACGTATGCGATCGCACAATCGCATAAACGATCGCACAATTTTTTTTTAATTTAAAAAAATCGTTAAAAAAAGAAAAAAAAATTGAAATAAAATGAGAAAATTGGGAAAATCTGTTTTTTTTTTTAGTTTTTTTTTTTTTTTTTTTTTTTTTTTACATAAAGACTTAGCTACTCCCATCAATTTTCAAACTAATTTGTCTAATATTACCTGTACTATCTAAGCCATTAATAACTAAAAATTAACAACAACTTAACAATTTATTAATAAAAACTTAATACTTTTATTGATAAACAAAATCTACGAAGTACAAACTACTAATTTGCTATATACATTGTTCCCTCTCCAATTGTGGCACATCATCACCATCACCATCGTCATCTCTTTCTTCAACGTACACTTCATCTTCTTCTGTTTCTTCATCATCTGTCCACACAAGTTGCTCATCCACATCTAATGGTCGAGCATCTTTTTTTTAAAGGTAACAATTTTATAAAGAAATCACACAAAGCGGGAAAGAATAGCACAACACAAGACTACACTACAAAAGCAAATTACAGCCCCAAAAGAGCTATAAGGGCGCAAGCGTCCAAATCCTTGTTGAGAGTGGCCCATTCAAAGACCCACATAATCACTTTGCGCTTGATGACTTCAGCGGAAGTCGATCTAATTTCAAAACATCTCCTAGTCCTTTCCCCCCATATTGCCCAAATGCACGCCATCATTGCTATACGCAAAATTGCTTTCCCCTCCTTTCCAACTGCCCCTTCATGCTAAGGTTCTAAAAAGGAATGCATAGTTGATGACGATACCCAAGATATGTTGAGAGTCGCTTTAATATGATCTCACACCTTTCCTGCAAAAGGACACTGAATAAACAGATGGTCCACTGATTCCACATCTTGTTCACACATGATGCACATATTTGGGAGAATCATTCCTTTCCTAACAGTCAAGCATCTTCTTCTTATCCTTCTTTAACCTCAATATCATTTATTCTCCTTGATTGTTAGGCACAAGCCTCGTGCTACTGCTCGCCCCTCCAGCTCATCTTCTCCGCCGTTGAGAACCTTCGCTGGGTACTAATCCATAAGCGACGTCTTCAACTTGGGCCCATGTAAGGGACTCGCCGGCATTGGAACCTCTGTCTCCACCAGCCACTCACTATTTTCCTCCAAATCATCTAGGCTGATAGGATCATAGAATCCAGGCTTTTCTCGCCTAGCCTAGAATCTTTCTCGCAACTTCTAGTTATACTAGATGAAGACCAGGTTGCTGAGTTTCTTTTGCTCGAGGCGATTTCTTTTTTCTTTTTTTTTTCTTTTTTTTTTTGTGAAACTACATTAACATTTAGAATGTGTAATATTGGGACATGCTCTTGCATTTTCTCCCTGATCCGTGCACAAGGTGTTGTTTATGCCGGCCAATACCATAGGAACTTATGAATCCGCATAGGTCACACACTACATGGGGCTTTTCACTGACACTTCGATAGTTACCGTACTTCTAACTCGGATCATTTGACTTTAGCCTAAAAGTAAAAGATTGAGAAGAAGGCATGATGAAACTATGTAGTAGCCTAGTAGGGTAGAGTAGTTGACCCTAATGTGTGTATGAGACTGAGTGTGTATTAGAGTCTAAGTAGTAAGTAGTATGTACTACTAAGTATTATTTAGTATAGTAAGCAAGTACTAACTACTAAGTAGTAAGTAAATACTAGTAAATAAAGCAAATAGTAAAAATACTGAGAGAGAGAGAGAGAGAGAGAGAGAGAGAGAGAGAGAGAGAGAATCTTGACTCGTAAGTCCTTGGAAGTTGGAAGTTGAAACTTGGAAATCTTGAAAGTTCAAAACCTCTCCTCTTGAACTTGAAAAGTTGAAAATCTTTAAGTCTTAAATCTAGATTCTAGAATCTTAATGTAAATGATCACACTCATGAATCTTGAATCCTAAAAACTAAAAATAAACTAGAAACTAGAAAATTAGAAATAAACTAGAAACTACAAAGTACAAAGTAGAAACTAGAAATCTACAATTACAAATTTACAATTTAGAAATTACAATGAAACAAAATAGAAGACTTGGTTGATTGACTTGAATCTTGAGCGTGTGTGTGCTTGCCACTTGAGAGTTGAGACTTAACTCTTAAGTAGTCGAGTCTTGACTCTTGATAAATGATAATTCTAATGAAAGAAATCAAGAATAGATCACATTCACACAACACAAGTTAGAACAGAGATTAAAATTAAAAAAAAAAAATTAGAATAAGAGATTAGAATGGAGATTAGAATAAGATAATAGGGGAGAGAAGGAGATAGAGTGAATAGTATAGAGTGATTCTTCTTATTGCTTCTTTATCTTGAATCCTTGATTCTTGCCTTCAACTTCAAGTGAAAATAGTAGAGAATAAAGATATGAGAAATTATGATAGAGATTAAGAGAGAGTGAGGGCTTTAGAATGATGTATGAGAGCAAGAGAGTGTGTATTGAGAATTTTAGGATGTATGTGTTGTAAATAAATGGAGGGGGAAGTGCCTTTTTATAGGCAAAACTTCCGCAAAAAAATTAAAGTTCCAATGGTCAGATTTCTGACCGTTGGAATGCGTGCAATCGCATAGCATCGCATATGGCATATGCGACCATCTCATATGCCATATGCATGGATCTATGCAATTATGTGATCGCATAATCGATTATGTGATCGCTTTTGACAACATTGGACGAAAAATCCATAGAAACTTCATTTCTTTTCAAATGTTAGCATGGATTTGCGGCGAAAAATTAAATTAACATTTAAGTGAAAAAGGAGGAAATTGGAAAAATCCTCGTAGTCCCATTCTTATATTGGAAAATGTGTTCTTTGCTGTTAATTAATATGGAAATTTTATACATTGATGAGTGTTGGCCAATCTATCACTACAAATTTTATATATAGTTAATTTTATACTAAGTTTTCGACAACACATGGTTAGGCCCCTATAAAATGGAAAGTTATTATGTATATTTGTTTTTAAAAACATTTTGATTCCTACATGTGCAAACATGTGTCTTTTAACATCTCCCAAAGTTTCACTATAAAAATCAACCCTTTTCCCAACATTTCCCCAATGTTTCCCTCAGAAAGCGATATTTTTCTGAGTATCGGCAATGATATCGTCGATACTGATACATGTTTCCTCATCCCCAGTCAACACATGTAAGATACTAATACTCTGAACATTGATTACAAGCACAATTACCTTTGTATTAAATAGCTACGCTATGTAGCGTGTAGCTTACGCGCTCTTGAAAATAGCTTACGTTTTGTGTAGCCTATGCTACATGATTAATTTGGATACGCTACACGCTTCAAAGACTGTACAGCTCACACTACAAGTCATTTTTCACTATAACATTAAAATCAATAATGTTTTTAATGATTTGTTATATTTTTCTATTTCAATGAAAATTAGTTAGTCTTTTCAATGCTTTTAGTAAAAAAAATATAAGAAACAATTTTAAATCAGTTTTGTTGTTCTTTGTTCACTTTTATTAATCATTACCCCTTGCAATTACTTTATGTTACATTTGGTTGCAACAAATATCATGAAATTTTGTTAAACTTTATTATTAATCATCTAATTTGGCGCAATCAAGTACAACCTAGATTAAAAATATAAGTAGAGTGTAGCTTACGCGGCACGCTATGTAGCTTATGCCTCATGCTTCAAAGGGGTGAAGGCTACGCGGCACGCTATGTAGCTTATGCCTCATGCTTCAAAGGGGTGAAGGCTACGCTACACGTTATTCACTATTTAAAACACTGGTATAGACTTTTGACAACTGGAAAAAAAAAAACCATAATATAATAGAAAATATACTAAATTCCCTCAAATCCAATCACAACTATATAGGCCTGCTGTAAATATGCCATAACTCACTCAAATAGCATCTAAATGGCTTGATCTTTGGCTCATCTAAAGGCTAACTCAATACGTTATTAGAAGGGACCAACATTTGGGCATCGTTTGATGACCAAAAAGTAGCCCAACAAAACACAAAAAAGGAGACTTACTAAATAAGCCATGGTCTTAAGCCCTTAGCTCAATGGTAGACAAGTTATGCTTCAACATTGAAATCCCGGGTGCAACACCACCTTACCTATAAAAATAAAAATAAAAAGTCGTGACTCAATGTAACCCTAAAAACATAAATCCTATGCATTTGATGACACCATTCAATTGATACCATCAATCCTACAATGCAAGATAAGTGCTTTTTAAGGTAACACTACCAACAATACACTCCCAGTACCAGCTCATCTAACAAGTGGGAGACAAATGTAAGGTAATTGTTGACCTGACGCAGGGATGAAAGTGGTGAGGTCGATCATTGTCTTCCTCACGGGTAACTACCTCAAATCCACGAAGCTCTCTAGAATCTTCAACAGAGCATCCTTGAATCCACAACATGAAGAACGACAAAAGTCAAAATTTTGATTAATAATGTGAAAGATAAACCCCTAACAATCGTCTTAGAATCCTTAAATACTTTTAAGCAAACCCCAATTGCGAATTAGAAAAAGTCCTAAGCTAAAATGGAAAAAAAACATAAAATCGCACAAAATTGCGGAACCTATCGACCCATCAAATTTGAGTGTCGACTAGTCGCCACGACCAATCGACACGATCGGTCGAAACGACCCAAAATCGTCGAGAGAGTTCAGTTGTTCTCTGTGTAATCTGGGGGCAATTTTCGATCAGTCAACCAGAGTCACTGATCGGTCGAAAGTGCCAAAACTTGCCCAGAGAGTTTGGACTAAATTTCAGGCAGTTTTGGCAGGTGTTTAATCATGGTCGACCAATCGAACTAGGCTGTCGATTGGCGATTCTTCTTGAACTTGGGTTACTTCTTCCGATCCATCCTCGCCGTGAAAGTATCCATGGCCTGTTCTACATTAGTCTCCTCCAATTTAAAAGAACTTATCCTTGAGTTATCTTCAGGCGTCAGTTTGTGATACTCGAACAAGTCGGCCACGTTGAACGTACGGGAGATTTCCAACGTAGGCATTGTCATTGATCTTACGAAGGATAGGTACCGGTCCAATCTTCTTGTTCTTCAACTTGTTATAGTCCCGGACTCCCGGTTGGAAACCTCTCATTGCGTAGATGAACCATTACATTATCACCCACTTCAAACACCTTAGGGCCGTCTATGCTTGTCAGCTTGCTCTTTGTACTTATCATTTGAGGCATGTAACTTAGCTCGAACATCTGCATGAATGTCCACAATCCGGTTCGCCATATGCTCAGCTACAACATTCATGCCCGGGAATTTGGGCAAAAGGGACCAAATCAAGCATGTGGCAAGGCACTTGTCCATAAACAATCTGAAATGGGGACTTCCCTGTCGAGTGGTTCACCATATTATTGAATGCAAACTCCACCTTAGGCAAGGCCAAATCCCACTGCTTCAACTTATCACCTGAGATACACCGAATGAGATTCCCTAATGTGCGATTAACAACCTCAGTTTGCCCTGCGGATGATAGGCACTGCTAAATTGAAGCTATGTGTCGAACCACTTCCACAAAATTCTCCAAAAGTGGCTGATGAACTTCGTGTCATGATCTAAAGGAATGGACTTGGGGATTCCATGCCTCTCAAAAGAATAGATTCTCCACGTGTGTTGCATCGAGAGTTTTCTTGGACAAAATGAAGTGTGTCATCTTTAACAATCGGTCTACCACCACAAACACTAAATCCATGCCGTGTTGTGTCCGTGGGAGACGAAGTATGAAATCCATTAATAAGTCTTCTAAAGGGCCGTCAAGTACAGGTAAAGGAGTGTAGAGACCTGTGTTTTAGGACTATCCCTTGGAAGACTAACACATATGGCATCACTGCACCTACCTTGCCAACATCTCGGTTTAGCTACAGCCAATAATATCGCTCCTCTACTAGAGCGACGGTCTTGTCTCACCCAAGGTGACCACCTAGGCCACCGCCATGCAGCTCGTGGATACTCCGCCCCCTCAAAGAGCTCCTTGGAATGCATAGTTGATTTCCTTTGAAAAGGAAACCATCCTAAACATGGAAGTCGTTGGGGTCACCTTCCTGGCACCTCATCCAGGCCTCACTGAAGTCTTCGTCTTCAGCGTATAACTCCTTGAGACAGTCAAACCCGACCACCTCATTGCTCATAGTGATTAGTAGCGACGCACTGGCGGCTCATTGCATTAGCCACTTTATTTTGTTGCCCTACTTTGTGTTTCAGAACGAACGTGAACTCCTGCAAAAACGCAATCCATCAAGCTTGCACACAGTTCATATTAGTTTGGCTGTTAATGAATTTAAGGAATTGATGGTCAGTGTAGCGAACAAATTCACGTTGAATTAATGCCTCCAATGACGCAGCGCTTAAACCACTGCATACAGCTCTAGCTCATAAGTAGACCATTTCTTTTAGGCGTCGCTGAGCTTCTCACTATAGAGGGCTACCGGCCTGCCTTCCTAAGACAATACTCCTATTCCGACATACGAGGTGTCAAACTCAACCTCGAACAGCTTGTCAAAACTAGGGAATACAAGCACTGGGTTGTGGACAATTTATGCTTGATTTCTGCAAAACTCTTATCAGCCTTATCTATCCACTGGAACGGACCATTCTTCATGCAATCTGTGATCGGTACAACGATAGTGCTAAAATTTCGCACGAATCGGCGGTAGAATGTCGTCAATCCATGGAAACTCCTCACCTCATGTATGTTCGTCGGACTGGCCATTCCTTGATGGCTCGAACTTTCTCACTGTCCACGCGGATGCCTGTGGACGTCACGACAAAACCCAGGAATAACAGGCTATCGGTCAAGAAGCTGCACTTCTTCAAGTTGAGGTACAGGTTGTCATCCGCCAGGACCTGTAAAACCTGTCTAAGATGTCCCATGTATTCTGCCTCGCTTTGACTGTAGATCAATATATCGTTGAAGTAGACCACAACGAACCACCCAATAAACGATTTCAGAACCTGGTCCATTAACTGTGTAAAGGTATTTGCCGTGTTTAATAGGCCGAAGGATATAACCAACCATTCATACAAACCCTCCTTAGTCTTGAAAGTAGTTTTCCACTCATCGCCCGACTGTATTCGAATCTGATGATAGCCGCTACGCAAGTCTAACTTCGAAAACAACTTGGCACCCTCATGCAAATCTAGCATGTCCTCAGATCGTGGTATCGGGAACCGGTATTTGATAGTGATTTTATTAATTGCTTGGTTGTCGACACACACGCATCAACTCCCGTCCTTAGGAGTTAACAATGCCGGAACGGCACATGGACTCATACTTTCTCACACCAAACCCTTACGGATCAATTCCGCCACTTGTCCCTGAAGGATCTCGCACTCCTTCGGACCCATCCAATAATGAGGGTGGTTAGGCAAGCTAGCCCATGGGACAAGGTTAATGTGGTGCTGGATATCCTGCATGGGAGGCAACCCATCGGGCAAGTCCTCAGGCCAAGTTTCCTTGAACTCGTTCAATAATGGCCTCTAGGTCGCTAGAATGTTTAAGGGATCGATATCCTTGCCCTTCACGACTAGGGCGTACACTTTTCCTGATTCTTTCGATTCCTGAACAAAATCCCCAAATGGTTAGGAGCGCACTCCCCTCCACTTTAGAAGCTTCGGGGTCCGTTTCCGATGCCATAGGGGCTAAGATTGTCTTACTACCGTCCTTGACAAAGATGTAAACATTGTCTCATCCTCGGTGGGTCGCATCATGGTCTGATTGTCATGGACAACCAAGCAACATATGGCAAGCTTCCATGTCAACTACATCACAAATCACTTGATCTTTATAATGCTAGTCAATACAAAAGATGGTGCACTGTTCGGTTACCTTAGTCTTGTTCACTTTCTTGATCCAGCCAATCGAATATGGGGCAAGGTGTTTCTTCGTCTTCAGTTGCAATTTCTCCACCATCACCCTCGAGACAATGTTCTCGCTGCTATTGTTCTCTATGATTACATCACAGACTTTGTCGTTTACAGTACACCGCTTGCGATATGTTGTGCCGTTGTGGTTGCACCTCCTTCCTTGGAGTGTATAGGAGTCGACGTACGACTAGGGACTCGTTGTGGTCCTCGGCCACCCAATTCTCATCACCCACGTCTTCATTGGCGGCTTGTTCGTTTTCATCAAATCCTAGGCCTCCTTTCACCCCCTCATCTTCAGCGCCCCCTTCATTGATGGCTAAGTGGGCTGCGGGGCATTGAGGACATGAATTAGAGAGGTGACTATGCTGGCCACATTGAAAGCAATGGTCCAGCCACGGCCAACCATAAGGGTTCGAAATTATGCTTGAGCTCGGCGCAATTGTAGCTGCACATTGGGGCCTAGAGGGGTCGCTTCCCATGTCATGGTTTGTGGCCATGGGAGGTTGAGGATGCCCTCCCACTAGTTCCTTTCCCTTGGCCAATGATGCGTCTTGTGTGAAAACCATCGTGGGAGCCTGTGTCACAAGGTAGGTTCGAATAGTGGCCCTCGCAAGTTGCCTTTCCGTCCTGTGTGGAACCCGTTGTGGGAGCCCTGCTAGCCAATTCAACCGCTTCATCCACAGTCCAGACCAGATGCATCTGAACCCAGTCCTGGATTGGTAGACGTAAGCCGCCAATTAACCATGCCACTTTTTGAGATTCGATCTCCATCAAGTCGTTCCGCGCTAACAACCGTTGGATCTACTCGATGTATTCTAACACCGGTCAATTCCCTTGCTGGCAATTCTACTTGAAGGAGGCATTTCATATGTTGCCACGATTAGACAGGCGCCTTCATCTGTCAACTTCGCATCAGTTGTAGTTAATCCCACCACGCTGAGGCGCCGCCTTCAAGTTTGTAGGCGACCGGCTTCACCTTCTTCTCTTCCGGCACTTCAATATAATCGAAGAAGCGCTCGACCTCCGCCAGCCAGTTGAGAAACTCTTCTATACAAAATTGGTCATTAAAGCTTAGAAGATGGGCCTTACCTCTGTAATCTCGATCGGCCAGATCTATCTGATCGTCTCCACGTACGGGTTGTCGGGCAACTACATCAACAACTTCCTCGTCATTGGAGCTTGATTCATCTAGTGAAGCTCTGCAATTCACTACCGGAAGCGCTCTACGAATGGCGTGATTGCGTGGCCCAACAATCACCGAAGGCTGATTATCGTCCCGCACATGGGGCGAAATTATTGCCTCCGCGATTCGGTCGAGGGTTACCTGCAGCCCTTACATGGCTAACTGACTCTCTCGATGGAGAGCTTTCATTCTCTACGCTAGATAAAGGATCCCCGGATCACCATCCACGGGATTGTAGTCCATACCTTCGTTAGTTGTCATTGGCCCGAGGAGAGTCCTCACTCTGATACCATTTGACATAGGGATGAACATGGTGAGGTTGATCACCGTCTTCCTCACGGATAACTACCTCGAATCCATGAGGCTCTTTGGAGTCCTCAACAGAGCTTCCTCGAATCCATAAGGGAAAATCTCGAATCCACAAGATGAAGAACAACAGAAGTCGAAATTTTGATTAATAATGTGAAAGATAAACCCTAACAATCATCTTAGCATCCTTAAATACTCTTAAGCAAACCTTAATTGTGAATTAGAAAGAATCCTAAGCAAATATGGAATGAAAACAGAAAACCGCGCAAAACTCCGGAACCCATCAACCAGTTGAATTTGAGTGTCAACACGATCGGTCGAAATGACCCAAAATAGTCCAGAGAGTTCAACCGCTCTCTGTGTAATCTGGGGGTAATTTTCGATCAGCCGACCAGACTCGCTGACCGATCGAAAGGGCTAAAACTTGTCCAGAGAGTTTGAATTGAATTTCGGGTAGTTTCAGCAGGTGTTTGATCATGGTCGACTGGTCAACCAGGTTATTCGACCTAGGGGTGCACACGGTTCAGTTCAGTCTGGTTATTGGGTGAAACCGTAACCGAACCGTTCCCAACGGTTCTAGGAAATTCGGAACCAGACCGTTAGCACCCTAAAATTGAACCGGACTGTAAAAACAAGTTCGGTTCCATGGTTTTGGGCTTTTTATAATCCAGCCCAATTGCATTGGATTCCTTGATGCAATGCAATGTGTTTGTTAGATCTACACGTCCATCCTCATTGCTAAGCAATGTTTAGGTGGGCCACATCAAAAAAATCGGATATATCCAAATTTTAAGTGGACTAAACATGAAATAGTGAGGGTTGAACGCCCAAAGTTCAATTCTAGGTTCGATTCCACGGTTCGGTTCTACGGTTCGGTTCTAGGTTCGGTTCGGTTCTACAAAACCCCAAATCGAGAACCAAACCGAACTAACCAGCTCTTTGATTTTCAAAACCGGAACCGGTGCGCTTCAGAACCGGACCGGATTGAACCAAACTAACTGGTTCCAATCCGGTTTACCGGTTCCATGTGCACCCGCAATTCGACCGATCGAACTAGGGTGTCGATTGGTGATTCTTCTTGAGCTTGGGTTCCTTCTTCCGATCCATCCTCACCATGAAAGTATCCGTGACCTGTTCTACACCATGACCTCATCGGATCTATAATCAGAGCATGGATCTAGTCCAAAAAATAAATCAAGACAATCTGAACAGTTGGATTGGTCAGATCCTCAACCAGCCAACTTGGGTGGCCTTCCAGTTGCATCAATTCTTCTAGCTGGAGTGTATGCTATGTGCTAGGTTACCTAGAGATATCTAGAAATTACCCAATTATAAACATGCACATTGCATGCAAGAATGGTTTAAGTACTTGAGGAGAGGGCTAAAATGAATTACACAAGAAAATTATCAAACAATAAAGGGAGTGAGGTAATGAGGTACAGAATAAAAGCAAACTGAAATACTTGCAACAAGATAATGCAAATTTAGTCCATTGTAAAAGCTTCTTCGAATTGTCTAACATATATTAAAAAAGATAAGGAGGCCTCACTAGGTAAAATTTACTCACACTGAGCTTAGAGAATCCTATTACTTCTAAAAATTTCCATGCAGCATCCATATATGCTAGACAAATCCTGCTCAAAAGTTGGTTAACATAAGGCACAACATAAGCAATAACAAAGATGCTTAAAATCATGGCAAAAACAACAGAGTTATTACCACTCAGAATGATAATCATGATGCATTTTGAATTTTTTATAACTCACATCATTCTTTCGTGCAAACATTCACTTTTGACCATATCCCGACTCCAAAAGTTCAAGAAAAATGTATAAGGTTAACAACTATAGTTGCACAAAACATGAGGGAACGTAGTAGTCAGGACTAGCAATGCGTTGAGGTCAGGGTCAGGTACTAGTGTGCCCATATCCAGACCCACCTAAGGGCCACATATTCAAGTATTGTCGTGTCTAGGTCCAAGTCATATTCAAGGTGACCAAATTTAATCGGGTTTGATTATTGATCCAGTCTTTGGGTTTGGTTCAGTTTGAGGGTAGGTGGAGTTTCCACTATTGGCCCCACAATGTCCATGGTTTAATCAGAGTTAATAGATGTCGTGGTTTATAAACAGTGTCTAGCCCAATGAAGCTTACACCAATCTAAGCCTTTCATCACAATCCTCCTCTCCATTATCCTCTTCTTCCTTATTTCATGGTTCCATAACAATTTTCCAATCCCAACATGTGATCTAGTGACCGTCTTCTTAAAAGGTACCTCTGGGTTTCTTCCTCCAAATATCTGATCTAAGAAACTCCAATCTTCATACCCTAAAATCCCCCTTCTTCCTTACATTCCAAAATCCCCAATCTCCAAAACTTCTTTCTTCCCAAGGCATTTCATTCATTCACCCATCTTAAATCCCAATTCTTTCCTTCTTTTTTTATGGGTAAAGTCGAGCTCGAACTCAAGACCTCAATGTTGAAACACACCCTATTTACCATCTGATGGGGACATCACTGCACGGACACACCTACGTACGTACCAGAGGAGGCGGGCCCCAGTCTCCCGGTGGCTTTGCGAGTACCCATTCTGAAGACCCCACATGGCATGTACGCACATCTAAAAAACCCTACACTAGAAAAATGCATGTGGGTTGCGAGAGGAAGACTTCTAGACCGTTGGATTGCTGTAGACAACGATCGGACCGTTGGATCGCGTTGAGAACATGATCGGACCGTTAATCATGGCCATCATCAACTTGGGACATCTTCATTAGCTTTAGATGTCTAAGACTTTCAGGATTTATTTATTTTTGTTATTTGGTGGACAAGATTACATTAGTTTTAGTTGATTTTCAGATTTGATACATTTTTATGTAGTGGGACATGTAGAAGCAAAAAAGAACTGAAAAGACAAAATTGTCATTAAAGCCCCATACAGCTATAAAGCTCCACACATGACATGTACACTGCATCTAGAAAACCCTACACAAGGGAGATGCATGTGGGTTGCGAGAGGAAGACTTCTGGACCATTGGATTGTGTAGACACTGACAATCGGACCGTTGGATCTCGTTGAGAACATGATCAGATCGTTGATCGTGGCCATCATCAGCTTGGGACATCTTCATCAGCTTTAGACGTCTTAGACTTTTATGATTTATTTATTTTTTTATTTAGTGGACAAGATTACAATAGTTTTAGTTGATTTTCAGACTTGATCAATTTTTAGAAAAAGAACTGAAAGGGCAAAATTGTCATTAAATACCACCCCTCACCCCAGTTTTTTCTTAATAAAGTTTTAATAGAAAAAATTCGGATTGGCTCCTTCTCTTGGTGTTCTCTATCATCTTCTCTTTTCTTCTGTCAAGGTATTCTCCTCCAAACCCTAATCTCACATCTTCTTCTTCATCTTTTCTTCTTTCTCTTCGAATCCTATTCTCTACCTATCTTCATCCTTCACCTAAAACCCACATCCTACTACTCCACCCCACCCTAGCCACGCACACATCCATAAGCACATGCGCACGCATGGGCAGCCACGTGTGTTACTCCTTTGCTTCTGTTTTTTTTTTGCTTCCCGTTGCTTCTTACCTTCTCTAGATCGAAACCCCTCAAAACCCTTTAACCTTAATTTCCATATTTCCCCCATTTCAAAGCCCTAACCCTAATTTCTCCCCCTTTTCTTAAAACCCTAACCTTAAGTTCCTTAAAACTTTACATCCCTTTAATCTATTTTATATACATATCATTCCCTTTGACTAATAGACTTTCCTTATCTTAATGGTGGAATTTCGTAATTCCCATAGGGGCCTTTTGATTAATATCTTATTAGTTCCTCTTCTGAGCATGTAATAGCCTAAGATTCACATAGTTCCTCTTTTTGAATTTTAATAGCTCATGCTCATATTATTTTAAATCTGAATTTCATCATCCCAAATTCTTTAAAAAAAAAAGTTGACATGAATTCTACAACATCATTGTAGGTAATCTCTACAAAACTGTCACAATATTCCCATCTCTTCATTAAGTTGCCCCCTCTTCTTTTTTCATAGAGGAAAAACCTAATTGAAGCAACAAAAAATTATAAAGACAACCAAGTCCCAAAACATATGAACTTTTCCCTTCTAAATTTATCTTGATCACCATCATCATCATCTTAGCTCTTCTCATAGCAATGTGAGTTCCCTACATCCTCAATTTGGTGCTTTTAGGGCCCACTGAATGTTGTCAGTTAGAGTGGCTTGTTGGAAAAGATTAGGTTGTGACCATTAACCATTTCAAGAATAGAAAATTGATGATCCCAAATTGCATTTTGCATTTGAGGAGTGGAAAATCCATGGACCACATTTTTTATTGGGAATTTTACAAAATAAAAAAACTACCCAATTAATATGGAACTTACATTCCGTTACCTTTTTTAAAAAGGTTTTCGAAAAGCTACCTCATTATTGGATATAATTATCATTCCACTACCTTCTGTTACATTTCTTTAATGGACGGTTGGGTGGACATGCAAGAAAATGGGCGGGTTGTGATGCAGAGGCACATGATGACTTAACTGTAAATGCACGTATAATCAAATCGAAGAGATTCAAGCAATAAAATTAATTAACTACTTTCAATTAAAGAGATTAAGCAAACCTCAACAATGAGAAGAGATCAATCCGTTAGAATCATACCCCTTAACATAAAATCACATAAACAGTAAAAGGAGCATCTAGGGATATGAGGATATCCCCAAATCTAGCATAGATCAGTACACATTCACATTTGAATCAGTCCACATTCACATTTGAATCAGATTCTCTTGACTAGTCATCCCTCTTCTACCGTTCATATCAAAAGGAGAAGATTCGGGGGAGAAGGAAAGAGATGAACAAAGAAAATATAGGTTAAAGACAAAAGAAGCAAGGATTTTCCCAACAAAAGTAAATGAACCTTACCTTCTCACATACCTTGAAGATCTAAAAAAAGAAAATATGAAATCCGGGGTGGAATCCTCAACATCCAAGGCCAATCTTCACAACTAGCGAACCTCTCTTGATAATTCAACATTGACCTCCACGAGGAAGATCAATTAAGCAATTCATGTTGAGAAAATAAAAAAACCTTCTCATGGATTCAGTTATACAGCTTCCGCTAGATTTCTTGGAGGCAAACCAAATAATGTTATGTCCCCTCCCACACACCAAGGGCCCATTTGGAAACACTTGCACAAAAAGAGGTTCTCGATAAGGGGAATTCAAACCTTTTTTTCCAGTCGACTCCACGTCAAGGTAGCATTTTAGCACCTATTTTTTCGAGCAAGATAGTGAAATGGGCTTCAAAAAGCGCATCCACATGCACATCAAACACTTGGTTTGGCAGGAAAAGAGGGTTTATGCCTCAAAAGCACCTTTGGAGGGTGTGTCCAAACGGGCCCCAAAGGAGACTGAAACTTCTATTGACAACTGATAATTCGGTCCAAAAGTTCTCATCTAACACTAGATCATTCAAGCCATAAATTGATCTCATAGTCCAAAGAAAACCATCTTGGACAATCAAACGTTAGGGAGAGCAAGAAGAAACCGTATTCTCAATAAGAATAACGTTGTTGTTCCACATTACAATGATTTCCTCTATCGTCCCAAGTGCTTGAAGAAAGGAAAATTTTCCATTGTGGATTCACATAGATTAACAATGATATTATCATCCAACTTCAATTCCTATAGTATAACCACGAACAATATGCATCCACTCAACAAGTCCTCCACAACCCGCCTATGATTAGTGTCCACCCAAACCCCTGACATTCCACGAGATCACCTTCCTTTGAAAATTGATAAGCTTTCTTGTCTACATTTCATTTGTACACTATGATCTCCTTACCCCTACTGCTAGTGGTGAGGTTGGATGATGGTTCAGGAACTACACATTCAGAAACTCCATCCACTTGGGTATCTAATCTAGATTCCTAGCCAACATCATCTCCGAACTTCTAAGATAGAGAACAAGTATGAGGAGAGAATGGTTTTACCATCCCGCAGGAGCAAGTCGAGAGAGCACGACAAGGTCTGGCCATCCAGAGGAGCTACCTCTGGACAAAGAGATGTGACTACTCTGAGGGCAGGAACACACGAGAACTGAAAACCCAAGGAGGCTCTGCCACTTTCAACTCAAGAAAAGCCTCATCCAGAAGATTCACATGACATCATGGGCTATGTCCCTCATTTTTAGTGAGAACAAAACCATGTTTTGGAGGGACCAACAGCCTTCAACAACCGAGGAAGTAACTTTGAGGACAAGGAAGACCATTCAACTTTTCCCACGCTTCCACCAAACCAAGGTACGATGTCATCCATTTTGAGTTGAAAGAGAAATAGGACGACCCAAGATGTGAGATGGAGATGTGATTTTTGTATGAGATTAAGATGAGGACTCGTGAGTATTGACGAGAAATTCAAAACCTCATAAAAGCATACCCTTTCCTTTAAGGGGTGGAATTTAAAACTTAAATACACTGTTTGATCACCTCCTGACCAATCACAACTTGACATTTATCCCCACTTTTAAGGCATGCCTGGCATGGCTAAATTAAGCACTTCTAAGTGTTTCCAATTATCAAAAAGTGATTTTCAGTTGTTAAATACATTTGATTAGCATTCTTAATTAATTGCTTCTTACTAAAAAAACACTTTCTTAGAAAACAGTCAGGAGGCTTCCAAGATCATTGTGTGCTATAGTGGGTGGACGTGATTTTGAGGTGGTGGAGAACATTTCTTAGTTATGGGTATACAATGCATTTCAAAGATTCAAACCATTATCAATTAGGTGCACATTTAACATGCCATATATCAAAAATCATAGTAGCACACTCATCAAGTGACCTGCACATGTACGTTGAATTTGGACTATTAGACCATTATCTAACAACCCATTTTTCTTAGACAAGTTCGATCTACTTGATTAGTGGACCAACATTGTTTTTGGTCCCTAGCATGTTTACGGTGTACCCGGCTCGATGAATGGCCATGATTTGTCACATGCATTGTCCAACCCCTCCCTAACACGTTCCATTCCCACACACTCTCATGTGTATTGCTAGTGAGAAAGAAACCCATCTCCAATTTCTTGGGCTATAGGACACGGGGAGTTAGTGCTCATTTGGGAGCTTGTATTTGGAATGCCTTGGAATTCAAATCACAATTATATTGAAATCAAGGTGATTCCAAATCTTCAGTTGTGTTTGGTAGCTTGTAATTGGAACGCACTAGAATCCAAAAATTGGAATGCATTGAAATTCTATAGTATATTTACAGGAACCTGAATTTAATTACTAAATCAACTATAACATCCCAAAGTAGTGTATATATGTCATATTTGACAAAATGATAGTAATAAGCCCACTGAAATATATACTTTGGACAAAACTAACGAAATTCCGATTATCAGCTGGGCCATGAGCATAAGGATCACAAACGAGCAACTCACCAACGTTTTTTATCCGTCAATTTACATGACCAATGTTGGACAATTTGGATCATTCTATTAATTTGATTTTAATGATGCAACCAATAATTGGATTGCTTTGAAGTATCATCAGCGTGCCACGTGTACAGAGGATTAGTAGCCTAGTGACACCTTTGTTACACGTGCAACTCTCTTACCTTTAAAAAATGAGCCAAAAAAGGCATTTCACTCCAATTACACTGGAATCACAGCAAAAAGGTGAGATTTCAAAACACACCAAAACTGTGTATTTCATTTACCTTCGACTCCATTTACCCCAAAATCCACACTACCAAACGACTTTCGGAAACCAAATGCACTCAAATGCACCCAAACCAATGTTACCAAATGACCCCTTATTTGATAATAAGGGTGAGAATGCTTCTTGTACAAGTGTTGCGTATGGAAACTACAAGAGTGCATGTATGACATCCAACCTGTCCATCATAGTAGGCCCACCATGAAGTTTGGATACCCCAAAAATAAAGCCAATCCAACCATCATGTAGGCCAGCACATGAATTTGGATGTCTTTAAATGGTTGTCCATTATTTCCTATGATGAGGCCTACCATGTGGTGTATATGAGCCCCACCATGATAATGGGATGCATGAAAAATCTAGCCTATATCCATAGCTAGGTGCACGACGCCATAGAAAAGTATGTACAACCATCCAAAAACCTTCATATTCATGTAGTGGACCGCATGATGATTGGATCTTATTGGTTTTTGGGGCGTCCAACTTTCCTTGTGGGCCCATCTTCTTGGACAAAAACAATGCCATACACAAGATTTGTGGGCCCTACATGCATCACTTGTAGAATAAGCTTATTGTACAAAGATATGTAGTCCTTTTCTCCAGTTCAGTGGAGCTACTTGACAGTGACACTCTTAAGCCAATAGTGCTTAATACACCACCACCCTGAAAACGTACATGTGGAACGCATTAACTCAAGTTAAAACATCTGAATAGTGGAACACGCAGTCCCTTAGTCCAAAATCAGATAGGTTAATCAATCAAACCTCTAATTAGTGGACAGCTATTTGTTCAAACAGGACCACCGAATAATTTTCATTTTAAACAGTCTAATAAATTTCCACTAATCTGGTAACAAGATATTCAAATAAACATAATTTTTTAGGCATGATGCATCTATATTGGACCCATAAATTGGACCATTTAATTTGATTAAGTTATATAGCACGCATATAATACGGTGGGCCACACCACATAAAACAATGGGAAGTGGATGCCAACAATAGGTTGCTGTGGCCCCAACACCAAAACAAAACATGTTTATTGGGAATCAATTTTGCATAAGAAATTCTAATAAACAACTCCATCGAAATGTTTATTGGAAATGAATTTTGCAATTGCAAGAAGCAATGCCAAACTGGCCCTTACAAAGGCCATCCATATGTCAACAGATGTCCCGAGGGATCACATAAAATTGTCATTCTTGTGAGGAACTTTACTCATTCCTCAACAAGCGCTCCTCCAATCCCTCAAAACCATCACAATAGTAGGACTCGACTTGTGCCTCAACGAAGACATGTGGTTAGAATAGTGTATGCCCCAACAAGTCTCTTCCCCTCACCTCTCTACCTCAAGATACAACACTTCCCAATCAACAATGATGAAAAACCTCACTACTCTCGTCAATATCATCCTCAGTTGATTATTTGTCCAAGTGAACCTTGCCCTCCCAAAGCCGGGTTGTTCAGCTTATGGTCTTCCAACCAATCACTGAAACCTCACAGACTACTATTAATATCGTAACCACCCATTTTACGAGCGGGGAAACAAATGACATTGAAATTGCCTCACACACACCAACGAACCCTCCATCTATTGTGCACCCTCTCCAACTCTGCCCAAAAAATATCACGAATCAAGCTCATTCAACTTACACATAATTGTGAATACGCACATGTTCAATCAAAGCAGAAAATTTCCAACCAAGTAATCTGCTTTTGATATCTTGTACAAGTTCTAAACAATAACCACACTCCCTAGTCTTTATCTTGAATCTATGTTTCCGGAAGCATGGCACTTTGGGCTATCTCATCATCTAAGCTTAATCCCAGTTAACTGGGGTTAGCTACATGAATCTTGTTCCACCACTCCACTCTATAAAGGGCCAGACCATTGGTTAGACCATAGGTCATCAAGTCTTTTCTTACTACCTCCATCCAAGTCCTTTTGGGCCTTCCCCTTGCCCTTTTAGAGACCATTTGGTACCTTGTATGTGAGTTTATTGGAGGGAATTTGGGGGTATTTTTCCCTAAATCCATCGTTTCGTGCTTATATTTAGAGGTAAATGGAATCAGAGGTATTTGAAATACACACTTTTGGTGTGTTTTGAAATCTCGTGTTTTTTGCTGAGATTTAGGTATAATCGAGGTGAAATGCCTTTTTACCTCCCTTTTTAAAGGCAGAAGAGTCGCACGTGTAACAAAGGTGCCACTAGGCAACTAATCTGTTGTACATAGAGCACGCTGATAATACCCCAAAACAATCCAATTATCGGCTGCAACACTAAAATCACTTCAATAGAATTATTCAAACTATCCAAACATTGGCCATCTAAATGGACGATTAAAAAATGTCAACGAGTCACACGTTTGTAATTCTTACATTTATAGGCCCACCCAAGGTTGGAATTTCCTTATTTTTTTGCCAAGTATATATTTAATGGAATTATTACAATTATTTTGTCAAATATCACATATGTATCCTAATTTGGAATATTAAAGCAGATTTAGTTACTCAAATTCAAGTTCTGTGAATATACTAAATAATTCCAATGCATTCCAAATACAACCTCCTAAATGGAAGGTTTAGATTCCAGTGCATTCCAATAACAAGCAGCCAAACACAATTGAGGATTCCGAATCACATTGATTCTAGAATAATTGTATTTAGATTCCAATGCATTCCAAATACAAGCTCCTAAACGAGCCCTTAGACCCTTCAACTTGTACCAACTAACTCCTAATTGGCATGGTTATTGGTCTCTGGTGCACATAACCAAACCATCTCGGTCTACTTTCCATCGCCTTATTACCAATGGGTAATACTCCTAAATTCCCTCAAATGCATTCATTTATAATTCTATCCTTCCTTGTCTTGCCACTCATCCATCTCAACATCCTCGTTTCAGCTACACTAACCATGCATGTTCTTCTTTAACTGCCTAACATTTTGCCCCATAAAGCATGGCTGGTCTTATAGCTATCATATAAGATTTACCTTTTAGTTTGCATAGTACACGATGATCACATAAAATTCTAGAGGCACATCTCCATTTCTTCCACCTGGCTTGAATTATATGGGCAACATCCTTTAAATCTCTCCACTCTCATGAATTATTGACTGAAGCTATTGAAAGTGGTCATTTTGGAAAACTTGTTGGCAATTTATGGCCCACCCGAGACTTGGAATTTCGTCTTTTTTTTTTTCTTTTTTCTCTCTCCTTTTTTTTTTTTTTTTTATATATTTCAATGGGCTTAATACAATCATTCTGTCAAATATCACATATGTACACTAATTTGGGATATTAAAGCTTAGTTAACCAAATTCAGGTTCCTATGAATATACTAGAATTCCAATGCATTCTGACTACAAGCATCCAAACACAACTTTTGGATTCCACTGCATTTCAATTACAAGCTCCCAAACACAATTGAGGATTTGGAATCACCTTGATTCCAGTGTAACAGTTATTTAGATTTCAATGCATTCCAAATACAAACTCCCAAACGAGCCCGAAAGGAATTTGGGTAGGGTTTGAGCTAGGAATTTAGGTCAAGTCAGGTTCCGGGTAAGGTCCTCTCGAGACCAGGTTGGGCTTGGGTTGACCCTCAACCTGAACCAGCCCACCTGAGTTATAGTCTTACCCACGCATCAGTGGTACCTCTCAATGTTTCATTCTCCTAATTAAGCATTTCCAACCTAAAAACCATGCATGGCAAACTAATTGTGCGCACAAGATTCAGTGGATTAACTGAAAATCAACGGACTGAATAAATAGTGATATGACGACAGAACCAATGGTGCAGCAATCATTTACAGATCAACAGACAACCAATAGTACGCATATTAAAGCTTACTATAGGTTGCACAACCCACCTATCAGACCCATCAACCACTGGAGGCTCGGAATCGTCTGGAAGACCAAAGACAACCCAAAACAACTGTAAATCACAAATATAGCCCATTGCTTTAACCGGATGATTTCCAGACATCATGAGATCAATCTGCACAAAGATAAGAAGAAATAAATTAATGAATAGCAGATCTCAGTATATTGATCCTAAAAGAACAAATTAGAGAAAAAAAAGAAAAAAAAAAAAAAGAATAGACAAGCTTATATTATCAAAAATAATATGTGATTCATTGGAACCAATACAGATCAATCATAAGCTACAAGGTGAGCATACTTCATGACCAATGCGCTCTCTGCTGATTTTATCTGCAAGTGCAGCTTTCACCTCTGCATCTGAAGCAGCCTTTTTCAATTCTTCATCAAGTACAAATCCAAATCTTGCACCTAAGAGAATAAAAGAATAAAACCAGGCTTTAAAATTGGAGTGATGGACAGAAGGCCAACAACATAAGGACAAAGGAGGCTATTCTAAATGCATGTTAAGTACAAAATAGAGACTTAAAGAGAAGCTCAAGTAAATGATAATTGTCGTGATATGCACACAGAACACTTGGAATTAAGATGTAGTAGTATTTTGTTCCCTAAGAGCTATGATTTTAAGTAACCTAATCTCCTATCAAATTCAGCTCTCAATACACTGGCCAATTTTAAATAAGGACCAAGCAACTCTAGATCTGCTGGTATGATAAGAATCCAAAACCAGCCCGACTTATCAGCAAAAGACCCATCCTCCTGGGAAAATAGGGGACTAACTGCCCCCTTGCCTACCCGGCAAACAATCTCCCATGTCACAGAGGGCAACTTTATAAGCATCCTGGGCGACATCTCTCTTCCCCTCATGCCAAATGCCCAACTGAAAGTAACATGGTAAAGGAAAAGGAAATCTTCATAAAATTGCCCACAAAATTGCATTTAAATCTAGAAGCAGTAGTCCATTCCTGTCCAAAAAACTTATAAAAGATGAACAACTCTTGCTATAAAAATGGGGATGAACTAATAAGATAATCTTCATTTCATTAACCTGAACACACCGTCAGCAGAAAGAATGACTTGAAGAAGGTGGAAGCTCACAAGTTGATATGACATATGGATCCAATTATGAGCTCCAACTAGGAGAAAGAAACTCAAAGCCACAATCCTGAGGATTTCGATAACAACCCAAGAGGGCTCAGATCCCCGCTTAGGCTGTAACAAAGCATAGTTCTCATCAACTTTTGCTATGTCACACTGTCAACATGTCCCCAGTTATCTCAAGAAACAAGTTGGAGAAAAATGGAAGAAAAGGCTTAATAATAGAAAAAATCCAAATTTGTTGCATTAATCTACATTTGTTTTGCACGCACTTAACTAGACAATATGGCAAATATTCCATCATCATCTAAACCTTATACCAACTAATTGGGGTCAACTACATCAATCTAGTTCCGCCAATGAGGAAAATGTTTCTTATTAATTTATTTCTAATTGCCACAAAAAAAAAAAAAATGTCTGGCTTAAAAAGATTTGTGACTTGTCAGGACTCCGGAGATAAAGCTTTTCATACAATGTCAGTCCCAAGATCCTCTATACGGAAGTGCTAGGAGTGAGATAAGGAGAGTAGGGAATAGGATTGTTTGAAATCTTGTTTTAGATGAAATTTAATGGAGTTATAACAAATGGTAGCATCAGCCCCTTGGGTAGGCTAGAAGAGATTGTCATGCCAAGAAGGGAGGCACACGGGAGAGTGTGCAATGGGACTCTGAAGCATTGTTCTCAAGTAAATCATTTATTAGGTTGCTCATCTCTGCTGGTGGGACTATATCTTCACTGTATTGAGGTGGTGGTGGTGGTGGTGGTGGGGGGGGGGGGGGGGGGGGGGGGGGGGGGGGGGGGGCGGGGGGGGGGGGGGTTTGTTCAAGGATTTTGTTAGGTGGCTTCATAAACAAGATCCCACATGTAACTGCCTAAATAAGGAATCATTGGTCTTGCAAACAAGGGTGTGTAAGAAGAAAAATTGGGCCTTTTAATTGTCAGATGATGCATGAAAGAAAAAACGGACCATCACTTAATTTGTTGTCAAACAATGCACTAGGCACTATTTTCTTCCCAATCTTATAGGTGTCTAGGTGTGCCTAGCTAACATCCAAAACTTGATCAAAGGCTGGTATAGCAACCTTTTTGTTGACAAGGGGTTATTCTTTGGAGAATACTGAGACGGAGGGTAGAGCACCCCTTGAATGCCTCAAGATCTTTAAACAAGGTATTCCAAAACGGTTATGTGATGGGAAATGGGGCAAACCATCATGCATTACAGAAAAAATGGCCCGTAATAGTGCGTTACAAGGCCAAAACTTTTTTTTTTCCAAAAAAGAAAGAGGCCCTTAACGGCCATTACGGCCCATATCATAACGGTAACAGCGGTGGCCACTATGGCCACTGTTACCATTATGGAATACCTTTGTCTTTAATGCTTGGTCGTCCAACGAGCATATTAGTTGAGGAGACTGGTCCAATCCAAAGAAAAGTTCCAGGTCCTTTCAAGATGAATATTTGTACAACAGTTTGGAATTGGAGTGAGGATTAGGTGTTTCCTTCCTCTTATGTTCTGTGGAGGCTAATGAGATTACAGATAGTCATGCAAGCGAAGGTGTTGCTAAACCATCCTTTTGTTTGGGAATCTCCACCCTTCTATGAGCAATTTTTTGGCTGATTAAACTTACCATCACCAGAAAATTACTACATATCACACTTATTAATGAGATCAATATGATAAAACTTGAAGTCAAAGAGAATAATGCAAATACCAAAACGAATAGCCCGAAGGACTCGAAGTGGATCATCCAAAAAAGTAGCTTTTGGAGGTAAGGGTGTAACAATTATCCCATATCTCAGATCTTGTACACCTGAATAAAAGATATGTTAATTCATTGGAAAAATTACTCCAGAGGAACAGGCAATGAGAAGATACAAAAGGTTCACCAATTAACAGTACTAACCTCTTCCAGTTAAATCTTCAACTGAATCAGTGTTTATATTGTAAAACATACTGTCAAAAGAAAAATAAATAGAACTATCAAGAATCAGCATGGTAAAACTAAAATAATCATAGGAGTTAGATTCCTAAAAGTAGATACAAATACCCAGATATAATTTTCCATACAAATATCACCAAAGTCTAACAATGCAGCAAGTAACAGCCTCAAAATCTCAAGGTTACGAAAATCCAAAAAAAAAAAAAAAAAAATTCAAAAAATCAAAAAATGAGAACATGAGAAGAAGAGAACATTCAAAACATCCCACAATGTCACTCCCCATAACTTTGAGTTCTGATGACGAATGGTTCCAAAGTGACAATATGCCACATGAGTATTTGACATCCCTCTTATACCCCACTTTTGTCAGGCTATCAAATTAAATATGTCAGCATTCCGGACAGCAACGCATAACTCATTCACATTTTACCTCGCCAAGAAGCTCACATTACAAAAGAACTAGACTATTTGATTAAGCTTTACCTCCACACACACACAAGCTTATAATATTTCTCATGATTATCCTTTTTTGGTTGATTTTGTGTTTTTCCATATCAAAGAAAAAAATTCAAAGATAATTTGTTTTCAATTTCTAGGTTGCGCAGTTTTAACGGGGATTATTTGAAGGCATTCACTATATGAATATCTAAATGATGTGTGTGATATATAGCGACTGCTAGAAAGTTGAAACAAACAGATCAGTGCACTATTGGAGGGATGTGTTGTGGGATGGGTTAGCCACTTAGTCCTGGATGTGTGTGTGTTTGTAATTTTTAAGGTAGGTGATCCTCCCACTGGGACTAACATTTTGGACAAATGAATCTGTTGGTCAGATGAAATGTGATCCAGACACATGTAATTGATATAAAGGGAATTTCATGTGGGCATGTGTGTGATTTTTGAGGTAGGATACCATCAGTGGGGCCAACTCTTGGACAAATGTCATACAGACAGGATTGGATGGATCTCCCTTCACCCTTGATATTCTAAGATCTAATGATCTAATTTAGGTTTTGTTAATCTTAATTCCTTGTCTAATTCTAGAATTATATTGCAACTCTAGATCTTTTAATTCCTTGTCTAATTCTAGAATTATATTGCAACTCTAGATCTTTTTTTTCCTAAGCCATTCACATGCATGCACAGCATTCATCTTTTCATTTTAAAATTTTACCCCTTCCCACAATAGGAAACCATTGGCACCATGTGGTTGTGCTGCAGTGAAACTTTGAAGAAAGGCTACCAAAACCCACAACTCTATGCCAGAGGAGACGATGGCCCTTTGCGATCGAGCTGCAGCAAGTTTGGCATAAAAATCCTCCGAAAAAATCAAAGTTTTCCTAATGTACTACAGGTATTCATTATTTCAAAATCGAAGCCTTTAAATCGTTTTAATGGCAAGGTGCAAGGAGCAGGTATCCATTGTGACAGATCTATTACCTCCAAAAGCATTTGATTTAAATTTTCTCCTTTGGTCTAATTCCATTTTCTATTTTCAGTTCTTAGTTCTCCATAATGTCCTTACTGTTTCTAGTTAACCTGAATTTTTTATTTTATAATTATCACTCAAAAACTGTATTCGTTAAAATTGGGTGGACAGTCAATCAGCATCACTGACTGTGCCACCAATCTTCTGCACAACTGTAAGGGCGGATAGTCGATGTCAGTATATCGAATGCCAACCATCTGTCACTACCAATCATCTCTTTGGCTCTCCTTCAGTTTTGATTGATCTCAGTTCCAGAAGCAGGTTTAGTGATGTTTCTGCTTTCCTTCAGTACTAGTGGTTAGTACCTTCTTAGATCTGAAGTCCAATCTCATTCAACCTTAAGTCATCAAGATCAAGTTATTGTGCATAGCTGGGTACATCCCAATAACCAAAGGTCCCCCACACACCACACCCAATTGGCGAGTATTAAAAACTCTTAGATCTGTTTTCCCTTTACAAATGGTGGTGATCACTACTCAATAAACAGGTTGGATCAGTCGTTCTGGGTTTTTAGGTCATTTTTATGGGCATTCAGGTGATCCTTCCGACTGACCCGTAGAATCACTTCCTAAAGTTCTCGTTGAAGAAGTTTACCCCAGTAGTTTCATCTGTTATCCTGTGGGCTACTTCCCGGGTACCAAATAATGCCCAGAAGACAAAAATTGATCCCATTTGAAAGCCTATTCAGTGAGCTTCCAACCAGCCCTAGGTCATGAGGTTCTAGCATGAATTGAGTGATTATGACCGACTTAGGAAACGGCTTGGGATCCCCAGCCCTCATTATCATTTTGCATTTGCTTCTTTTCAGGCAGTCGTGCTTTGTTCGAGCAAAGACAGGATCACTCCCCGTGTTCCAGCTGCTAGGTGTTTTCATCTTGGTTTTTTCCTTCGCTTCCTCTTGTAGGCTTCAACAGGTACCAAGATTGCAGGTAGCCGAGGGACCTGACCTGTTTAAATAGGTCGACGACCAATTTCTGGATGCACTCAATAATTGTTACAGGTTCAGGTCAACCACCTTTGATCCACTAGAAAATCGGGTCGGTTCAGGTACCCACTGCGTCCTGATTATATTTGATATCAATATTATCTATCGAGTTAGGAAGCTTTAATGGTAACCTTAGAATTAAATGCATGGTCTTGAGTAAGACTTTAATATCACGTTAGAATACGATTTGCATGAGGAGGTATTAGGAACCAGTTTATACTTTTCAAATTGTTAACTGTTGTAAATGACATTGACTATGACAAAGTTCCGAGAGATCTGTAGATGAGAGTGGGGACTTTTGAAAAGGGATTTTGCTAAGGCCACACATGCGTGCATCCTGCCCATTTACTTTCAAGCACGAGTGCCAATTCAGTATCCGAGCCTTCAATCATGTGAGCCACACTTGTGGATCTGGTGTACTAAAAATCAGACCATTTTCCTCCCCAAGTGGACCACAGTGTAGAAAACAAACAGGCAGCATAAACAATTTGTTCTAGCCATTAGACCAAAAGATCTAAACAGTGTGCCCAACCAGATAGAAAGATGGATCTTGTACACGTTTGCTGTACCATTCCTTGTTCTTAAGTGTGGATGGGTAGAGACGTAGAGTTCCACATGCATGCAAGCGATGCAAACATCATTTAGATAACGACTTCACATGTGTGTAGTTGGATTACAAGAGGCAATAACCAAGAGTCAAGCCTCATTCTGACAGACTCAATACTAGAAATCATATGGTGGCACTAAACATCTCTCTCATGCATGAATATGATTACTAGTAATCAAGATTTAAATAACAGTATCAGTTGAAATGTTGGCCGGGCCGAAAAACAGTATGATACAGGGCGTATTGCATCATATAGGATCGGACACCACGGACCCGTATTGGCCGAAACTTTTCTGGCAAAACAAGACTATCCAAAATTATTGGGAAATAGGAAAAATGTAAACAAACAGAATCTATCATTTCTTGAGTTTTCAACACATATTCAATGGTGGATCAGGCCATACTTTGATAAGATTGTTGTCTGTCAGCTTGACCTACTAAAAGTCAACCAAATAGACCATAGTCAAACACAACTCAAGCATGATTTATTGGATCAGGGACCAACTATATTACAACGCGAATAGTGGAGGACATATTTGTGTATTTAAGGGACACAAAAAAATAAAGAGAGTCTCTACATGAAGTCTACAAGAAATTATTCCCCAATTCTCCGGGGAAAAGATCATTTTGGGAACAAGCTAAATAGATTTTGCATTTAATTCTTGGCTGCATCCCTGCAATAGTTTATACTGACAATAATTATTGAATGCCCTCAATAGGTTGTCGCCTTCCAGAATGCTGAGGGAGTGTTTGGGTGCAAGGCCGCGAGAGAGTTGAGGAAGGCAACAATGCCATATTTAGTTAGAAGTTAGTTTTCATATTTTAAAATTACATGCTGAACTAACGGAAGAAATAATCAATTTCACAAGCGAATGGTCGGCCATGGACAGGAGTAATTACGAGACATTGCAACAACTATCCATCCAGCCGCACAAACAGTAACTTCATCACCATGTGAGCAAAATTGGAGCACATTCTCTCTCTTTCATATGAACAGGTAGAACAGATTGGGTTATCAGAGGCTCCAGAAGTTAGTGTTCTACCACTACGATGTAAAGCCTCAAGAGAGGCTTCTATAGGCAAAAGGTGCAAGAAAAGCATATGAGAACTCACTGGATTGAATGATGATCGGCCGTCATGCATTCTACAAAGGAGATGAAGACGGCCCACTTTACAAGTGGGTTTAAGTCAGATGACCTAGATCGAGTAGAAGGCCAACCGGAACTGAATATAGCAAAGGACAAAACATCACAAGGCATCGACATTGATGAGATTGTAGAGGATGCTAGGACCTCCCCCCTTAAACTTTCAACCTATTGACAAGGAGTACAGGAGGCAGCTAGCAACAATCATTATCTCATGAGAGACGTGGTGGCTACACTCTATACGACACCGACAGAGATGCAAAGAGCGATGGAGGTGGTGGACCTAGTGGTGATGATGATGGTGGCGGTGACAACCGGGGTGGGGGTGCCAATGATATACGTGATGAGAGTCAGAGTCAGAGTTAAAAGGCCTCTTAGCCTGTTCATTGGTAGAGGGATTTTGAGCATGCCACACAGGACAAAGACTATGCTTCTCATCCCCATCCTCGCATTATCCAGAATAAGGTATAAAATCGTCTTAAGGAGTTGAGTGGTGTTGAGGACTATTTAGCACGGAGCATGAGGTCCATGGACGCTAATAGAAGGCAGTGCAACTCTACTTCTATGCCACAATATGTTTATGGATCATATGGTTACAGACCGTACAGATATGCAACAAGTGACTCCAACAATCATGATACAGGACAATTCGACTATAGGCAGGGATATCCAAGCTATTGCTATGGGCAAAAGATGTATCCAGAAGCTTCATATATACCCACTTTGTATCCAGCTCCATATCCATATCATCCACAAATGGTAACAATTATACAATACCCATGGAAGAGCACTAATCCAATTTGCAGAAGGTAAGTATCAATGATATGTCAGAGAGCATCTTCTTGGTATCATTCAACTATGACTTGGGCACAGTATTGTCTATTCGTGGACGAGCAATACTATAGACAGTCACGTCGAGATGGAAATCATGACTTTGAGCCGCCACGCAACTTTGTGGGTCTAAGGCACAGCTACACATGCACATTAAGGGCACATCATAGGTATATTTCTACTTCTTCTTTAGCTTTGGAATTTATCACTTGTGTTTTCATACATATCTTAGATTTATAAATGATATGAATTGATTTTTAATATAGTTGCATCACTTTTGTCAAATAGCGCATAGTTTAAAACCATATACAAAGAAACTTATTATGTGCACTTGTTTTTGTAATCTTTTGATTTTTAAGTGTGTAATGATGTCTTCTTTAACATCCCTCGAAGTTTCATTCAAAAATTCGACCAATTTTCCAAAGTTTCCAAAAACAAAGAAACATTGCACTATACATGAATCATGATACATCCGTTATTTCCCATGTGATACCCAATATGTTTCCATATCCCAAGCGTGCGATACATCCATCGATACCAATGCTAAAAACATTGTGCGCAACAGAAAACAAGAATTGCATTGGTTAGGAGTGAGTTGTTGCGAGTTAAAGGCTCTAAAAGGGCAAAGGGGAGGCCCAAAAGCATGTGGGAGGAGGTTGTAAGAAAAGACTTGATGGCCAATGGTCTAACTAAAGTTATGGCCCTTGATAGAGTAGAATCGCAAAAAATGGATTCATGTAGCTTACACAAATTAATTCAGATAAGGCTTAGATGATGATGAATGAGTTAAAGAGACATTAATTGAAGACTATAGTAGCATTCTCATTACCAATCAAAAGAAAGTATCACATTACCTATTGATGGTTAGATCCCTCCGATATGCATCTTCTTCAGCAGTGCCAAACTTCTGCAAATTATCATGAATGCAATATTGGCATAACCATATTAAACAATCTCTCTGATATAGAAGTTACAACACACGAACAGATATATCCATGTCCAATGAATTGTGCTGACTGAAAATCTTTTGGATGAACACTAGTTAACATATTTGTGCAACATTTTCTATAGCGTATAATGATGTGCAACAAAAAACAAGAAAAAGAGTTTGAATGCTCAACAACCATTGACAAGTAGGCCACCAAATCAGTGTCCAACAAGCTTTTAATTATCAATGTCCAATGAGTTGGTGTAATTTCTTATAAGGGCTCGTTTGGGAGCTTGGAAATGGAGGTAAATGGAAAATGGAATTGGAGGTAAATGAATTGGGAGTAAATGGCTTACTCGGTTGTGTTTGGATGGGAGTAAATGAAATGCATTTGAAATCCAAATATTCTGTTTGGATGGAAGTAAATGGGAGAAATTAGAACACATTAGAATTTTTGAATATATTCACAAGAACATATGTGAGATCTCAAATCCACTTTGATAGCTCAAATTAGTGTACATATGCACTATAGGCCCATTAAAATGTATACTTTAGCCAAAAAATGAGAAAATTTTGAGCCTCGGGTGGGCCACAAACGTAAGGATCGCAAACAAGAAACTTGCCAACACTTTTTATCCTTCCATTTAGATGGCCAATCTTTGGACGGTTTGGATCATTCTATTGGTATGATTTTAGTGATGTAGTCGGAAATTGAATTGTTTTGGATTATCATTAGCATGCCATGTGTATGGTGTACATGTGCATAGCGCTACCTTTGTTTACTCGTGTGACTCTCCAAGGGAGCTCAAAAGGGCACTTCACCCTATTTACTTCCAAATCCTCTCTCGTAAAGAGGATTTCATTTACATGCCCATTTACTCCCATTCCATTTCATTTACATGCATTTACTTCCATCCAAACACACCTCAAATACCAGTTACCCCCATTTACTCCCATTTACCTCCATTTACTCCCATCCAAACCGCCCCTAAGAGCTTTCTACAGGTTCATCTAATTAAATATGAATACGCAAGCATGCATGATTTCATCTAATTAAATATGAACATGGACGCGCACACACACGCACACACATAGAGCAACTCCACAATCTTTCGGGCTTTCCAAGACCTCAAACTTAAAAACAGTTTGATGAGATAACATTAATTTTTTTTTTCGGGAAAGGTGAACTGGCGAAGTAGCATTTGTTAATTCTACGATTCATCTAGAATGTCTTTACCACAAGGTTTACATTTAACTTACATTACCGCACCTAATTTTTCATTATTTCCAAATAATGACTCGATTTCCCTCTTCTTAGAACAATATTATGTTGCATGTCTCTCACATTCCTCAAGCAATATGAATAGAAAATTTGGGAGGCTGGTCAAAAAACCTTTTAAAGAGGACGATCCTTTGGAAGTCCAAAACTAGTTGTCCACTTCTACTTCTAGAGAAACGTAGACTAATTCCATTTCTTCATGCAGAGTCTTCTCACTAGTGTTTGCTAGTCACATCAAAGGTTGTCAAAAACCATATATTTTAAGGGAAGTTTTTAGCAAAAACAATTCATCATCATCATCATCTAAGCCTTATCCCAACTAATTGGTGTCAGCTACATGAACCTTTTTCGTCATTCCACTATCAAGGGCCAAATGCCCTAGCATGAGTTGCATCTTGGAACTTGTGGCATAAATTTGATGCCAACTGCCAACCTGATGCAACCCTCCTCCTTTATCCCAGTTTAAGGACCAGCAATGAGAGCACAGAACTCCCACAGGCACGTTGTAATAGGCTATTACATACGTTGATTACAATCAAGCGTTATCTAATAGTCAATTACATAGGTTGAGTACAATCAACAAATTTATTGCAATCAAGGATGAAAGCCAACAATAGAAGTTTGGTTTATTACTTATTTTGAGATTTACGGAAAGTAAATACAGCAGTGAGAATATTAACACATTTCTCCTTTATTACACATTTTTATTTTAAGGAACAAAAAAGTGGTTTATTTTACTCTAGAAGGGTATAATCATGAAAATGAGAGTTAATTTTAAGGCTAATAAACTTAAAACTTAGAAGGATCAATAAAAGTGACAAAGTTAAGTTTTCCTTCAAAAATGTTTTAAAAAAAATCAAAATGTTTCTATTTTATATTGTTTCCATGGGAAAAGCACAAAAAATCATCTCTATTTCAAAATAACATGATGTTTACTAACTACAATCAGGATTGTAGATACATCATTAGGTGCGTCCATACAGCATGGAAGTTACACAGTAACAAGTAGGTAATCAAGTATTTAAAATGCTTCTCTAATTTAGACTAGTGCATACCATTGTTGGAATACGGCTATTCTCCGCATACGTTTCAGATCTCAAGTTTGCGAAATCAATCCAAGTATCAAATATACGCATCCTTGCAGTTTCCAAGTGTTTGGATTGATCGGGATTGCTAGAGAATAAATAAACAATCAGATGCACTGGCAGAAAGTAGACTAAGAAATGATATTTGAGTCCATAAACTACAGATCTCAAAAACTATGATAAATTTGTAAAGACTTTACATAACTTCTAGAGGTATTGGGACCAATTCAAGCTAAGTTAACATATATGTGCAAGCTAAGCATCAAAAAGATCACAAAGATACAGAAGTGACAAAAGAAAAGGAGACACTGGTTATGACGAGCAACATGAAATGAACATACGTACAAGTAGCAAAATGCGACAATGAAATCAACCCAAGGTCAAGTAATTCCATATGGTACAATTGAGGAGCAGAGAAAAGAATACAAGTGATGCAACCAGGCCTTCACATGGTAATAGGAAGAAGCCTAGGGTGGGGCCTACCTGATCACGGGCATCAACACATGATCACACGTTTTGGAGAATAGTAGTGCTTCTTTTATGCTCGTTTTGTTTTTTTGCATTTTAAAAGTAATGTGAAAAGCCTAACTGGCCTCACTCAAGAACTAATAGAGAAAGGTACTTAACTAGGGGTAACTTAGTTAAATTGCATCACATTAGGTTTCTCTTGTTTTCTTGACACCATAAATAGTCTCTACGGACGTGTAAGTGTTTTGTGCCTCTGCATGGTAAGAGCAGGGTGTGTGAGCGTGTGATCACTAACACTTGGCCAGTGGGTTGTCGGATTCTTCCTCAAACCATTACTTTTTCCTCTTCCCTCTTGACCATAATCTAGATTTTTCTGATTTTTCAATTTAAAATAGTCTTAGGGTTCAATCACTCCAAAAATTTGGAAAACATTATCCATGACACAAAATAGTTTTTCATGGTTTTTTATTAGTAACGCTACGGCGATCTGCTCAGAGGCGGTTCCCCAAGCAATTCGCCATGTTACAGCAACACTTGTCCTCTCCTCCCACCGCAGGCAAAACAAATCTCCATGGAGCCCACCATGATGTATTTGTGAAATTGACTCCACCCATCACATGATACAGCCTATTTTTCAAGGAAAGTTATAAAGAATCTACCAAAGCGCTGATAGAATTTGTGGAAACCTCAAAATGATGAACACTTGAGAGTTCATTAAGCTCAGTCGTTGAAATCACCACCATGTCACCATTGGAAGGAGTGGGAGTCACTATCTCTAGTACAAAGAATCAGTTCAGTTGTTGTCGCATGAGCAGAAGGAGAATGGCTGGTGTAAGAAAGATATCCATGCAACCGATAACAATTGTCTATAGAATAACTTGACTTAACAAAGAAAGTGCATTTCATATGACCACGGCCACCACATGCCACGAGCACCAAGACCACTAAGACCATGGTCATGACTCACGACAACCCAAGACCTCAAGGTGCTGTTCCATATACATGTTAGATAGAAGAGTAGATCACTCTAGGATTGTAATCACTGACAACACAACAGCCATCAGTGTCCTCCCACAGGAGATCACAGAGATTGAAAAGACGCCTGCATATCTTTCCAAATAATATTGGCTAACACTGACTTATAGCCTGCAGTTAGACCAGCAAGCAACTCAAATACATGATCCTGTTCAGTCTGCTTCTAAGTTCTAAAGGAACTCCACATCTCTTGAACAAAGGGAGATGATCAGTTGATCATTGCAAGTTTCTCTTGCATACCTGGAAATAACCTGAAATACTATAAGAGAGACTTCTTCCCATAGAGGATTTCACAATGCATTGCTTCATTTTATAAACACGAGCAATATTATTATACTGGAAACAAATCCGTACAATGGCATCACATATCTCATCTCATATGATAGAATAAATACTATTTACTAACAGAGTATTGCATACATTGTAGAAGCCATCATATTACAGTAAAATTTTGGGCATTTTATTCATCACACCAGGCACATTCGTAATGCAAGGGCATTTTCACACCGGGCTTGAGTGGGGCGGCCTGTGGACTCAGGAGCACACTCAGGGTGGGGTCGGCCGTGGACTTAGCGCCTGTGGACTTAGGGGGACCGTGGATTTGGACCCACCCGTGGATTTGGAGCCCACGTAGGAGGATTCGACCGAGGGCCTAGGGTGACCTGTGGATTTGGGGCCCTAAGGTGAACCTGTAGATTCGGGGTCCTCTCTACCTGGGCTATGAGATAAAGGGATTGATTCGCCACACTCTAACAGTTTGAGCTTTTAGAGCAAGTGGTTAGTTGTCCTGCATCAATTCGATAGCCCATTCAGAAGTTTGTCAAATAATGTAACCAAATTTTCATCATTGCATGATCAAAACTTTGGCAAATCAAGGCAACTAAGAAAGCTAGCACTGCCTTAACTGCATGATCATAACGGGACATTCTAGCTGTCTCTTATGGATTATATCCAGACTTGAATCCATCAAAGAAAAAGAAAAAGGGCTACCTTCCAAATATCAGCAAAGCAGTATTTTGCAGCCAATAAAAGAGACCAATTTACATACTGCCAGCAGTATGACATGGCCAATTAAACTTCATCATCGCAGAAAAACAGCTGATCAACCTCGACCAACATCAAAAATCACACTCAATCAGCCCCAACTACGGTTGAAAAACAGACCATCAACCTCGATCACCATCAGCCTAAATGTACGTTTAGATGAGAAGGAAGAAAAGAAGAAGAAACAAAGAGAGGAAGAATGAAAGGAAGGAGCGCCTTCTCATGTTTTATTTGAAGAGACTTTTCAATATTTACAATAATGCCATGAGTGACAAAAGCAGGAATATCCAACATGTCCTACAACTAAACTAATGTAAAATAGGGTGAATAAAGAAAGCATAACACAGAAATTGGCTGAGTGATGGTCCGTAACACTCCCCCTCAAGCTCGAGCATATATATCACAAATGCCCAGCTTGACAGTGACAATCCATGAGAGGACAACTAAGAGCTTTAGTGGACATATCTTCTAATTGATCCCGCAACTTGACAAATGGCATACAGATTTCCTTGCTGGTCACCTTCCTCCAGATAAAGAGATAGTGGACCTTGATATGCTTGGTTCTTTCATGATAGACAGGATTGTTGGTAATGTAGGAAGCTGCTTGATTATCACAATACAACTTCATAGAAGTATCTGCCACAAATCCAAGCTTACCATTAATGTCTTTAACCATATGAGTTCATACGTAGCATGAGCCATAGCCCTATACTACGCTCCAAAACTTCAACAAGCCACCACAATCTGCTTTTTACTTTTCCAGGTAACAAGATTGCCTCCTATAGAAGTACGGTAGCCAATAATCAACTGCCTATCAAATGGAGAGCCGGCCTAATTTGCATTCGAATATCCTTCTACACGCAGACGACCATTCCTCTTTTATAGGATACTGCAACCAGGCTCCACATACTTTAGGATACGAAACGCCACCTCCATAGGAGGAACCCATGGAACTTGCATAAACTGACTAACCACACTTACTATATATGTGATATTAGGTCGAGTAATGATTAAATAGATTAATTTTCCAGCAGACAGCAATATCTTACTGGATCATCGAACAGTTCTCATTGATCCGATTCCACACTCAACTTCTAAGTAACTTGTATCCATAGGACTTTTAGTGGGCTTAGCCCCTAGAAGACATGTCTCCTCTAATAAATCCATCACATATTTTCGTTGTGACGGATTAATTCCCAACCTGGACCTTGCAACTTCAACGCATCAAAAGTATCGAAGACAACCTGAGTCCTTTGTATAGAAGTGTTTCCACCAGAAACTCTTCAACTTTTCAATTCTTGTATAGTCACAGCTAGTGATAACGATATCGTCCACATACACTACTAACACAATAGTGCCTGCCTCACTCTTCCTTACAAACGCAAAATGATCTAACTGGCTACGCTTCACCCCAAATTCAAGAACCACGTTACTAAACTTGTCAAACTAAGCTCTTAGAGACTACTTCAAACTATAGATTGATTTTTTAAAGCAGCAAACATTGTCCGACTCCCCTTGAGCAACAAATCCGGATGGTTGCTCCATATATACCTCTTCAACCAAATCGCCATGAAGAAATGCATTTTTCATATCAAGCTGATATAAAGGTAGTCCAAATTCACAGTAATAAATACAATCACGCGTACATAATTGAGCTTCACAACCGCATAGAAGGCTTCTGAATAGTCAACCTGATGCAGGGGCATGAGATGACCTAACCCTAAATGCATGTATATTCAGTTGGAAGATATTCAAATAATAAAATTACGAAACTAACTACTTTCAATCAGAGGAAACTAGCAAGTCGCAACACAAAGATGAGATCTGTCCGTCCGGATCATGCCCCTTAGCATAAAACCATATAAAATCGTAAAACAGGAAAGATCTAGGGATATGAGGATATCCCAAATCTAGCATAGACCAGTCCACAATCAAGTTTGGATCCAGTTCTCATGGCTAGTCATCCCTCTTTTCGATCGTACCCAAAAGAGGGGGGGGGGGGGGGGGGGGGGGGGGGGGGGGGGAAAGGACGAAGAATGTCGAAAAGCAACGGGTTCTCATGAAGTACGAATTAGGAATCAAAAGAAGCTTACCTTTCCTCGCACCTTGAAGAAATAGAGAAGAGAAAACGGGAACTCCAGGGTAGAATCCCCAACACCCGAGGGCCAATCCTGAAATCCTAATCTCTCAAACAAAGAGGAAGAAACTCACAAATTTTCTATTCATTCAATATCTCGAAATAGGGTTCCTCACAGTATATATAAGCTACGAAAATAAAAAATGCACTAAAGTGCCTGAAAACCAAAGAAATAACATAAAAACGCTTAAAGTAAATAACGACACTAAAGGTCCTAGAAACAAGGAAATAAACAGAAAAGCGCCTAAACGTAAATCCGCTCCATGGTCCAGCGATCATAATGCTCCTGCGCGATCCTGCAGCTCGCATACTCTTAACGCGTCAGAAAATGGGCCCAATGGGCCCGGCGTCCATCCACATCAACTCGTCTGCTCCAACACTCGATCTGCGACGTCGCCTCCTCTGGTACACTCTAAAGGGTGCACCACTGATGTCCGCATCACAACCCCTAAAGTCTAATGTAAAGTACTAACGTCGAAGAAAGTAACAAGGTAGGACAGGCAAAGCCCAACTTAGGTTGATCTACCATCTGCTAATGTAATGGAAGAAATAGATAACGATTTGGCATTGAGACAATGCATTTTGTTTACCAAACATGTGATCAGAATCACCTAAATCAATGACCCAGGGGGTACTATCACTTAACGCAAGACATATTGCACATGACTAGGCAAAAGCTATTAGAGAAGATGATGCGAGGGTGGAACAATCCTTTAGAAGTACGGCATATCCCTCCTTGGTTAAAGTAATTGTCTCCCTTAAGGTACTCAGCTCAGAAACAGAGGGAACAGGTTTATGAGCATATACTTTGGTGCCACCATCAGAAAAGTGAACTTGATTCGCCCAATAAGGTTTGTCCACAAGACGCCAAGGATGAAAAGCGGGTAGGCACCCCGTGCACCAGCTGCCTTAAATGGCTCTTTGGTGGTAACGTCTGGAGCACCTAGGGTTTGCTCCCCCAAGGGTGTGACAGGAGGTCTACCATCAACAAGTTGGTGCAAGAGTCTTAAGGAGATCGGGGACAACAAAAGGGGGTAGCGCAGGCTGGCTACCTGTTACCGTTCACCCCCACAAGATGCGAACACATATCAACTATGTAGTTACTAAGACCACCACGAGTGCAATGTCGATTACACCGACGAAGAATCCGTACTGCGGCCTCCCAATTATTTCTTCCTCTCCTTGAATCTATGCCACCACATCCCCAACCTCGACTTCCCCTATCACCTCTACCAGATGTAGAAATAAGGATTGAACGATCTGAAGGAGACTGACTCTAATCACTAACTGCACTCCGAACACGCGCAAATGTCTTAATAATCAAGGGGATCTCGCTACCTCTTAAGAATTTGGGCTCGGACAAGTTCAAGCTCAGGACAAAGTCCATAGAGGAATTTGGCAACACGGAATTCCTCTCTCTATCGTCTCCTAGTATCATAATCAGTGGTCAAGGGCTAGTACTCCCCACATGCCGATCAAGACTGAATAGTACTCACCAACATTCTTGTCTCAGGCAAATATGTTTTGAAATAACTCATAGATTCGTGTTAAGTTCTTTTCACCCGAAAACATCTCTCTCATATTTAGAATTACTTTACGGTTTTGAAAAGATAGCATTTGCGCTGATTTGAGGCTCCATACTATGCCAAAGTAAAACTGTAATCTAAGAATCCTCGTTACCCAATCTTCATATTCCAATGAACCTTCTTCAGGTTTGGGGGAAGTCAAATATTCCAGCTTTCTTTTTCCTATGACAAACACCTCCACTAATGTAGCCCATTGCAAGTAATTCGATCCATTGAGTTTGGTCGATGTAATCTGAAAGTCCATCGACTCAGATAAAGACGGAATTCAACTTGGCTTCATTCTTTTTAGGGAATTTTACAAAATAGTACCTCATTAATATGAAATTTACATCCCAATACCTTTTTTAATTAAGTTTTCATTAAACTACCTCATTAATCAACTTGTTGTCAAATGGGTACCTTACGTTAGATTTTCCTAAAGCTCATTAGTTTAAAGGATGTTTTTTTCTCTAAAATGACAAAAATACCCACCAATTAATGTCATTGCTTAACAAGAATTAAATAGGTACAAAGATATAAATGTGTTATTATAGATAAATAAATAAATTCTAAAGAAGAAAGAAAATCTCTGCAGGCGATTGCATAGTAATAAGGACGTGGTTCCCAGTTGGTTTTCTGCGGTATCCACCATGATGAATTCATGCAGTCCATCCATTTTTTCTATATCCTTTTAGGGCATGAGCCCAAAAAATAAGGCAAATCCAAATCTCAGGAGGACCATGCCATAAAAAATAGTGGTGATTGAACGACCACAAATAAAAACTTCCAAGGGCCCACCTTAACGCCCACCATAATGTTTATTTTCCATCCAACCTGTTAATTAGGTTACACAATCTTGGACGAAGTGAAAAAAAATAAATATCGGCTTGATCCAAAACTTTTGCAGCCATAAGAAGTTTTGAACGGTGGCCATTCATCATCACTGTTTCATGCGGTGTGGTCCACCTAAGACTTGGATCTTCCTCATTTTTTGGATCATGCCCTAAAATGATCTAGAAAAATGGACAGACGGTGCGGATTAAATACAAACATCATGTGGGCCCACAAAGCACCATATGCAATCTAGGTTAAAGACACCGCCTTGGTGTTTTGCCCGATGTGGATTGCCTGTGCAGTAAGTTCATGTAGTCGAAAACGATGTGGGGCCCACGTAGATTTTTGTCACAAATCCTCTCCATCCATCGGTTTTGCAAGACTACAAAAGGACGGGATTCTAAGGACAGGCACATCAAAAGCTCACATGGGCCACACCATATTAAATAGTGGGAACTCAAATGTCCATTGTTGAAACATTCCTGGAGCCGACCATGATGTTTATAGGCTATCCAAACCGTTCATAGGGTTATTACCACTCAGATAAATTGTAGGCACAAATATCAACCTGATACAAAACTTCTATAGCCCCCATAGAGTTTCAATTGGTGGGCGAGTGTCCAATCCCCATTTTTCGTGTGGTGTGGCCATATGAGTTTTAGATATGCCTGATTTTTAGATTTGTGTCCTTTTATTGTCTTACAAAACTAATGAACAGAGTGGATTTATTAAAGAAATCTCCATGGGCCCCCACACAACTTCTAACTACAGGAAGTCCAGCGATCATAGGCCATCTGCGTCCATATTTGCCACGGGTTAAAGTTTCTAGAATAGGTGCAACCTAGGCTTCACCCAACACGATGCAGCCCTGAATGTGGCGCCCACCTTAATATATGAGTTGTATATCCATGCCGTCCATCTGTTTTGCAGGCTCCTTTTAGGCCACGGACCCAAAAATTAAGAATATCCAAATCTCAATTGGACCATACCATACGAAACGATGTTGATTGACGCCCACCATTAAAAACTTCCTATGGCCCAACATAATGCCACCATAATGTTTGTTTGCCATCCAACCTGTTGATAAGTACACAAAGACCTAGATGAAGGGAAAAGAAAATATCAGCTTGATCCAAAACCATTGTAGCCCACAAGAAGTTTTTAACGGTGGCTATTCATCAACACTGTTTCCTGCAGTGTGGTCCACCTAAGATTTGGATCTACCTTATTTTTGAGCTCGTACCCTAAAAAGATTTGGCAGATTGGATGGATGGCATGGATTAAACACATACATCATAGTGGGCCCACAATGCACCATATACAATCCGAGTCTAGGTTAAAGACTCCAGGCTCCGTGTTGGCGGGCATTTTCGTCATTGTAGAAAAAAACATACTTTAATAAGACAGACGTTTGAGAAAACTAACAGAAGTTACCTAGTTGAAAATAACTTGATTAATGAAGTAGCTTAATGAAAACTTAATTTAAAAAGGTCTCAGGAAGTAAATATCATATTAATGAGGTAGTACTCTTCTTTTTATCCATAAATTTAGTCGAATGAACTAAATAACCAAGGAAAGAATGTTTGACTTGAACTTACTCAACAAGTACATTAGAATCCGATGTATACCAATGGACACGATAGTTCGATGTCGCTTCTTGCCTAAACATCACGACACACACACTGCTTCTTCAACATTCATCATACCCACATTCAAAATGTACTAAACTTCTTCAAAGTTGACCATAAATCTAACCACAAACAAATCTGACCACAAATGTACAATACCCTATTTTTATTCATTACAATCAATTTAGGTGAAAGAGGGCATCACACACCTTCACGAACCATGATTACACAACCCACCATACAATGCGTTTGAGAGATTTGTGTGGAGCAGCCCCCTAACAATCTTAAATCTCCACCTCAAACAAAAGAAAAAAAGAAAGAAAGAGGAGAGAAGAAGATGCAGTAGAGGACAAACATATCAAAAGCAGATCTCATAGGCTCTGATGTCATGTACGTTTGGATGAGAAGGAAGAAAAGAAGAAGAGAGAGAGGGGGGAAGAAGAAGAATGAAAGGAAGAAGAGAGAGTTAGGGCTTGGATGTCCCCCAGTTTTTCATGTTTTATTTGAAGAGACTTTTCGATATTTACAATTATGTCATAGTAACAAAGGCGGGAATACCCAACATGTCCTGCATCGGGCTGTCAATAGGCGGGGCCTAAGGTTGGCTTGGGCCCATATTTTGAACTGTTTGGGCTGGGCATGGCAGGTCGGGCCTATTCAAAATTTTGATTTTGCTCGGCGCCTCAGCCCGTGCCCGGCCCATTGACAAACCCTAGTCCTGCAACTAAACTTACGTAAAATAGGCTAAATAAAGGGAGCTAAACACATAGAAATGAGCTAAGTGATGGTCCATAACGCTAAAAACTTGTAGAAAATCATAAGATCATTCAAAAGGTTGAACAGTTGGTCATATGGCCAGTTGTCCATGCAAATCTACCAAGCAGAAGAAAAGAACGGCGTTTTGAAGAGAAGGGAAAAAATTAGGGCTAGAGTACAAGTTTTCTCCTTCTCTTCTAATCAAGGTATGCCAAAACAATTACGTAATGGTCATAACAGCCATTACATAATGTAACGGTGGTAACCGTTGTGTGTTACTGGGCTGAAATAGCCGTAACTGCAGTTATAGAAAAATTGGCCCGTAGTTCTCATAATGGCCCCGAAACATATTTCGGCCAGCACCATAACAGTAACGACCATTACGGCCACCATTACCGTTATGGAATACCTTGCTTCTAACTTGCTCCAATATGAAGTTAGGGAGAGGGGAGAGAAAAAGGTCAAGGAGAACTTTAGCTCAAAACTTAAAAAGATATAAACGCTCTCCAGTCTCCACAAGACACCCACCCCAAACAACTTTTACTTCTGCCTCATAAGTTTTTTTCTTCTTTTCTTTTTCTTTTTTCTTTTTTTTTTTTTGGGTGTACAAAAGAAACAAAGTTGATTTCTTAACACAGCCTAGGCTGCCTAGCCCTTTCAAAGGGTTCTAAGAAAATGTCCATTTAACTCCATAGAAAAAAAGAAAAAAAAAATCCCATCAAGAGCCAAAGCAAAACCATGGGGGCCAAGAGAGTCCCTAAAGCAGGAATCACCTTGTTCACCTCATCCTGCCAAACAGTCTCACTCCCTTCTTATTTTTAATTACTATGAACAAATATCAGCTCATCCAATTTGGTATTCGATTCCACTCCTACCTTAGGTAAAGTTCTTTTATAAATCAAGGTAAAAATGAATAAAAGAAAAGACCACACTACACCTAACCAGTTGCCTTGGAAACATGAACGCTAAAACATTTAACTCCTGGTATAAGACCCGTACATTACGATGGTAAGAAAGCTCAAGTCTTTTGATGGATGAAGATTCATGCCCTAGTTGTGTGTGTGGGTGGGTGGGGGGATTGTGTTCAGTGACTTGGGTCACCTAGGCCATTTCAGATCTTTTCAATACCATACAAAAAAGCAACCATTACTCAGAGTGGATGTACATTCAATTATATGAATAAATGTTAGAACCTCAGAGTGGATGAAGACTATCTAGTGGTAAGATGGATATAGGAAATTGTTACACGCAAAATGATTTGTAAAGTAGATAAATTGAAATGATTTATGAAACATGGCTGTAGAGTAGATAAATGTAAAAAAGTAACATAAGCAGCTGCAATCTCATGCCAAAGTGGTAAAAAAGCATATACCTCTGGATAACACTAATATTGTGCTCTTCTTCCCCAGTGTATGACAAGTATTCATTGACCTTTTCACAGAACTCCCGACCCAGCATATCATCCACCGCAATATCAATATCATAGCATTCTTTGCCCAAAAGCTGAAAGAAAGCATCAGAGTTGTTCCAGCAAGAAATTTTCTAACAATGATGCCAAAACACATCCATAATTTCAAGAGAAAGTGGATTGTAAATCCGTTGTACAAGTGGCACCCATGTACGTCAACCCAGATCGTTCAAATCATGAACCCAGCTTTGATGGGGCATGACCCAAACTGCCTGATCCACCTCCATAAAATGGATGGATGGAAAGATACATGGTTAACAGCCCAGAAAAACTGCAAATGGACGTTAAGACTTAAGATCCCACATATAGTGTATAATGTATATATTGTTGCATACCTAATGGGGCCAACGATTTCAATACTGTAATTGACATGCATGTATACCAAGTGTACTACCAACGAGCCCCTGGGCATCATCCACCAAATTCCACCACAATATGGTGTAATTCCTAAACTAAAAAGAAACACATTTGCTCACGAACACAGAAGAAGGGAGAGAGAATCTGAAAAGGAGGATGATAGTCACACCCCTATTTTCAGTGCTACACCCCCACCCCTTGCTCCTTCCTTTGTAGGCTTGGAAAGCCAGAAGAGGAAAGGATGCACTAATCGAGAAGAGAATCTTTTATACTCTAGCAAAGTGTGATAGATGATCCACAAACACTTAGAAACTACTTGGAAATTTGTACATGGCATACAGGTAATTCAAAATTAAACTGTCCAGATTATGGGCCCCAGCTTAGATGTATCATGAAAAAAAATTATACTTATTTGATTAATTTGACTATCCGATTGGCCAACATTTATTTGAGAGTTAAAAATGGAAAATGTCCAATGGTCCTATTTCATCAAACAAGTGTGATGCAACTGCCCCACATCCCACATGAACATGCTCCACACGTGTGCACAAGAAAAGGCCCACTTTCCTTTTTTAGCTTATTCCTAATTTCCTTTCTTTCATATTCCTATGTTAGGAGAATATCCCTTTGTTAGGAAACAAGTATTATTAGATTTTTCTTGTTTAAGTGCTTTGCTTATTTTAAAGATCTTTGTGTCAGGATATAAGTACTATTAGATTTTCTTGTTTAAGGGTTTCCTTATTTTGGAGATCATGGCTAGCAAGGAATGCTATTTTTAGATTCCTTAGATAATATTAGAGATTATTTCAAAGAGGAAATCTTGTTAGCACTCATTATAAACAAAGCATAGACCTATGGAGTAAGGCACAGTTGAATGATATTTTCTTTAAGCAAGTTCTCTAATTTCTCTACGTTAGTGTGTTGGAGAGGGGGGAGTGGTGATCTCTAGCTTAAGCCTAGAGGAATTTTGAGCTTGCTCATAGTGATCGCATCTTTTCTCTCTTTCTTTCATTTTCTTTTTTTCTTTTTTCTTCTTTTTGAGAGGAAACAACAAATTATTCAAAAAGCCGTAAAGCAGCAACGAATACAAAGCAAGAAAAAAAATAAAAAAACAACGAAAGCTGCTACCTACACACCCAAACCCAAAATTACTGGGGAACCCAACCCATCAATAAGAAACCGATCTTCCTAATGATAAAATCCACAGAAGAGCATCTACCCCTGAAGCAGTAACCGTTCTGTTCTTTCCAGATACTCCAAAAGATGGTCAGAATCAACAAATGCCAAACACCTTTTCCACCTTTCGGCCCATCGACACCGTGACAAACCCACAAAAGAGCATCCACCAACTTCGGCATTACCCATGCCACACCCAACGAGTCAGAAAAAATCCCATATCGACCGAGCTACAGGACAATGGATAAACAAATGATCAATGGACTTCGCATCCCACATACACATGATACAAATATTGGGTAAAATAAGAGATCTCTGCTACAAGTTATCCACCGTCAAAATCCTTTTTCTCCCCACTAACAAAAAAAAAAAACACCGCCACTCTAGGAGGGGCCCCATAGAACCGATGATGAAAGGATGATGCGCCCCAGAGGGAGGACTAGGCACACAACTATGATGAAATAACGATCGGACCGAGAATCTCCCAGACGGATGAACTCGCCAAATCATGTTATCCACCTCCAAAGACGGGACCGAAAACTTAAGCAACTCTAAGAGAGCTAAGAAATCAGAGGTCTCGGCCTAGTTCAGATTCATCCGGAATAAAGGACACCACACAAACGTGTTCCCCAAAGCCGAACAACATCTGGCAATAGAAATCTGACGATCCGGAGCAAGAAGAGCCAACCTAGGGAAAGCTTCTTGAAGAGATACATCACCACACCAAATGTCTATCCAGAAATGAATGCAAGTCCCATTTCCAAAAGCAAACCTGACCCTACTACGAACAAGATGTTGAGAAGGCGCAATCCCTTGCCAAATACCCTAAGCACGATAAAGCAAAGATCGCCTAACAAACCAACCACCATCATCCACCCCGTATTTGCAAGCCACAACCTCCCCCCATAGATTCCCCTCCTTAGACCCGAATCTCGAATGCCATTTACCGAGAAGAGCTTGATTCATGCCACATAAACTTTTTATCCCTGCACCTCCTTCACACACCGGTCTACAAACCTCTCCCCAATTTAGAAGATGAAACTTCCTACCTACACTAGCCCCTTTCCAAAAGAAGTCTCATCTCATCTTTTCGAGCCTATCAACCACCTTAGCCGGGCATTTGAAGAGCAACATAAAGTAGATCGGCATATTCGAAAAAGATGCTTTAATAAGAGTAAGTCTACCCCCATAAGAAATGAATCTACATTGCTACGTCGAAAGCTTGTTGTCAATCCTTTCAATGACCTTATCCCATAGGTGTGCATCAGAACTTTCCCCATACACAAGGGCAAACCTAAATAGGATGACAGAAAAGTGCCCATTTTGCAACCGAAGATAGACGCTAACTGAAGCAAATCAAGATGCGGCATATGAATCCCAAGCATCTCACTTTTGTCAACGTTAACCTTCATACCCGACACTGCTTCAAAACAAACAATGACCTTCCTGAGGTTGTCAATCAATGTAGCGTTCGCATCACAAAAGATCAAATTATCATCAACATACTGTAAATGACTAAATGAAACTCCAACCTCCATCACATTGAATCCCTTGACTAGCCCAACCAACTTTGCCCTCTGCATCATTTTGTTGAAGGCCTCCCCAATAACCACAAAGAGATAAGGCGAGAGGAGATCCCCTTGTCTAAGACCGCAGGAAGCACGGAAAAAAACCATGGGGAGACCCATTGACCAAAACCGAAAACGAGGTAATCTGAATACAAGCGCGAATCCATCTCCTCTACCTGTCTCCTAAACCCAACTTGTGCAACATATAGTCCAAAAAACCTCAATCGACATGATCATACGTTTTTTCCAGATCTAGCTTGCGAACCACACCCGATCTCTGCTGCCTATGCCTAGAATCAATACATTCATTCGCTACAAGCGCGCTATCAAGAATCTGCCTTCCCCTCACAAACACCCCTTGGTTTGGAGATATGACCTCAGACAGGATTTGGCGAAAACGCAAAGAGAGCAATTTAGCTAGGTTTTTTTAGGGGGCTCCTAAAAGACTAATCGGTCGAAAGTCTTTGAGCTCCTCAGCACTATCAAACTTAGGAATGAGAACAACAAACGACGCCCCTAACTCAGCAAACAACTTGCTGCGCTCGTGAAACTCGATCATGAAGTCCATAATATCCAGACGTAGGATGTGCCAAAATGATTGAAAGAAGGCCATGGGAAAGCCATCCGGACCCGGCGATTTATCACCACACATAGAATCAATCGCCGCCTTAACTTCTTCGGCTAAGAAAGGAGATTCAAGGGCAGTCGCTTCCGATTCCAAAATAAAATCAAACTCCAAATTGTCGAGCCTCGGTTTATTCCAACTATCCAAATTGCATCTTTTCTCTTTTGTCATTCAAACTTTCAATCTGATCCATTAAATCTTATTGCAATTAGCTTCTTTTGATCTAGTTGCATTATTTTGGTATTAGAGCAAGTTCTATTATTGGGATTGTCTCTTTCACTTTTCAACTCTTCCCCATCTTCTTTCCACAATTTTTGTCCCAATATTCATCCCAAACCTACCTTCAATTCCCTAAACCAGACTATTAATTTAACAATTCTACCACAGACCATACACAATCTCCATCTCACCTAAACCATCATCCTATCTCTATCCCAAAATTCTACTAACAAACAACATATAACATCTCATACACCCAACCTTCCTAAAAACCTTTTCCATTCCTTATATCCGAAAAGAAAAAGAAAGAAAGAAAGAGAAAAAGAAAAAAAAAAAAACTAAAACTAAAACTAAAAATGGGACCAGAAGAGGGACAACTTACAATCATGGGTTGGCTATGGAACCTCAAGATGGGCCCATACAAACCTTACAACAAGGGATCAATTGATCGCAAAATGGTTGGACAATGTGGAGGCTCGTTTCATGGTCGAAGTAGATACTCTGGAAGGACGCGTTATTGTTCTTGTAGAAGCAAGAAAAGAAATCAATATAAACTGTCAAACATCTATGGATGGCCTTGAGGGAGACAGAGAATCCAAGAATGCTAACCCAAGACATCTTGGCCAAAATGTTGATTTCCACGAGAAAGTATGAGCCTAGCTACGAGATCCAACAACATCACTACGTGCAGCCGGGAACAAGAGGAACGAACCTCCAACAGGACTATCCAAATGATCCTGAAGGAGGGCAGAATGTTTGTACTGTAGATCCCGCTAAGCATGTCAAGATTGAAATTATGGATTACGATGGTAATCCAGATCCCAATGTGTTCAACGACTGGATAAAGTCAATGGAGCGGTATTTTCACTAGTATAAAATGGAAGAAGTTGTCAAGCTACGTTTTGTTGCCCTGAAACTTAAGGGCATGTCTCAAGACTAATGGTACGTTATCAAAGAAGACTTCCAGCAATGCGGCTTCCCTCCCGTAAGCAATTGGGAGGAAATGAAGGGGAAACTAAAGCAGAGGTTTCCGCTGCTGGATTATGAGACGACTTCTTTCCAGGAGCTCCTCATGCCACGGCAAGACAATCTAATTGAGGAATACACGCAACATCATTAGGACTTTGTTATTCACTACCGTCTAATGGAGATCGAAAAGCAAAATGTGGCAGTTTATTGCAATAGACTATAGTTCAATATTTAAAGAGAAATAGCACCCATTTGGCTCAATAGTATAGACGAAGCGTATCAAATGGCCCTAAAATACATGAGCAGAAGTTGGTGACAACGTGCAATAGCCCTCAAATTGAGGGTTGTACATCTACCCGTCCTACTATTAGTAGCTCCACAGCGCATCTGCAACCAATCATGCCTTGTAGTAACTTTCCTCAGGATTACAAAATTGGACAGAACTTTGCTTCGAATCCTATTTCCCAAAGCGATCACAAAGGAAAAGTCTGTTGCAGGCCCGTAGTAACTCAAGAGAGGTCAATCAACACTTGCTTCAAGTGCGGTGGTCGTGGATAGTATGCGACAGTGTCCCCTCTCGCAATCTCCAGTTTTGCGAGGGGACAAGAGGGTGAATGGTAGAAAGAGAACTTTTGTAGACCAAGTGGAAAGTGAACATGAAAGTGATCCAGAAGATAAGAATTAAGAACCTAAGGAAGGCATAAATGGCCTTAAAAAAAATAAGTTATCATTAGTGGTCAGGGGGGTTCTAACAGCACCAAAAGAAGAGGCTCAAGAAGAATGGTTGAGAACTAATATCTTCCCAAACCGAGTATCGTGTGATGAAACAGTTGTCAAGGACATTATTGATATGAGGCAGTAGTAAGAATGTGGCCTTACAAGGCATGATGTACAAGTTGAAGTTGAAAACTCACAAGCATCCCAAGTTGTACAGTTTTATGTGGGTAAACGACACATCCATCCCCGTGACCAAGCAGTGCTTAGTGAACTTCTCCATGAATCGTTATGAAAAATCACTTTAGTGTAACACCATTCTAACGAAAGTCACACACATGTTACTGGAGCGCCTGTAGATATATGACAAGGATGTGACTTACAGGGGTCATAGAACACGTATAGCTTTATCTATAAAGGAAAGTCCATTACTCTCAACCCTATGAAGGATGATGATCGAAGAGAAGCAAAACCGGCCTACGGTAGTGTTGATTGTGCCTGATTCGTTGAGGAAAATTAGGAACAGGAAATCATTTATGCTCTAGTAGAATGCAAGACTGATCCAACTAGCGTTGTTGTTGTCCAACCACATAAGATTCGGGACATTCTATCACAATTTTAAATTTTGGTCCATGATAAACTACTGAATGAGCTTCCGCCCATGTGCAACATTCAACACGCGATTGATTTGGTACCCAAAGCGCCATTAATAGATCTTCTAGCATACCAAACGAACCCGACAGAATATGCATAGCTTCATTGACAAGTAAAGAAATTGCTAGCCAAGGGTATCATTCACGATCTTGTGTCATGCTAGCGTTGTTGACGCCAAAGAAGGATGGTAGTTGGTGAATGTGTGTTAAAATCGTGCCATAAACAAAATAATGGTAAAGTATCATTTTTTCCATTCCACATCTGGATAACATGTCAGACATGATGGCAAATACTACAATTTTTCAAAGGTTGATTTGCAAAGCGGGTACCACCAGATAAGAATTCACCCTGAAGAAGAATGGAAAACCGATTTTAAGAGAGAATAAATTGTATGCGTGCCAGACATGCCTTTGGGTTGACAAACTCACCTATTATTTTCATGCGAGTAATGATGCAAATTTTAAGGCCATTCATAGGTAAGTTTGTCATCCTGTACTTTAACAACATCCTCATATGATCATTTGGTCCATCTTAGTCAAGTAATGAGAGAATTACGCCACTAGAAACTTTACATCGGTTTGAAGAAGCGTATATACAGGAGTTCCAGTGTAGTCTTTTTTTTGGAGTTTGCCATCTCAACAGAACGCATGAGGGCTTATTTTGAAAAGATAAGGGTTGTTGTCGACTAGCCTACTCTCATGAATATTCACAAGGTTTGCAGTTTTCATGGGCTACAGTTGTTTTATCAAACGTTTATATGAAACTTTAGTTCCATCAAAGAGTTCCGTCATGGCTTACATTACAAAATATATAAAGTTCATTCCATTTGAGTGGCCCAAAGCAGTAACAAAGGTATTTCAAGAAATCAAGCAAAAATTGACAGAAGCTTCAATTCACAGGCTTCCTGATTTTGTAAAAGTATTCAAAGTTGCATTTAATGTATCCCACATAGACTTAGGAGATATCCTCAATCAGAAAAGACATGTTAGCCTTTTTTCAGTGAAAAACTCAATGCAGCAAAAAAGAAGTATTATGCATATGGTGTGGAATGTTAAGTTGTTGTACAGGCTTTGAAACATTGGTGTAACTACCTCATTCATCAGGAGTTTGTGCTTCATTTTGATCACGAGGCATTGTGTTACTTGAACTCTTAGAAGAAGTTGAGCAGAAGGCACGCTAAGTATAGTGCTTATATTCAGGAAGCATCGATTCAAAATAGAAAATAAGGAAGTGCATGCCCTTAACCGAAAATCACATATAGTGTCTACCTTATCAGTCTATGTTATCGGGTTCAAAGAACTTAAAAGAGGTTGTACAACATATAATAATTTTGAAAAAGGTATTTTCAATACTCTGCACCAACTCGGGCACAAGGTATCCACGATGTAGCCTGCATAATGAGTACTTATTCTATGATGTGAGGTTGTGTATTCGTAAAAGCTCTTTAAGAGAGCTTGAGATATGAGAGCTCATTCAGGTGGCCTCGATGATCACTTTGGCATCGACAAAACAAAAGCCCTGGTCAAGGCCACCTGAATTATGTTAAGTTTATAAGCTACTTCAGTGAACATTGTGGTTTAAGATGGAAACTAAAATAAAGTTCTCAAGTGCTTATCATGCGCAAACAGATGGGCAGACTGGAGTTGTCAGCTGCAATCTTGGGAATCTACTTCGATATTTGGTTGGTGATCAAATCGGTTCATGGGGCATCATATTGCCACAAGCTAAGTTTGCCTATAATAGTTCTGTGAAACCGCAGTACAAGACTCTTCATTCGAAATTGCAATGGGTATGCAACCTCGACAACTCTTCCTATTGGGATTCAATCGAGCCAAGATGTCAAAGCTTTTGCATAGCATATTACGGAGATGCATGAGGAAGTCAGGCGAAAGATCACCCTTGTTAATGAAAATTACAAGGGGCAAGCAAATGTTTGACAACGTCTTGCACAATTTCAAGAAGGAGATAGGGTCATGATGCAACTCAAACCTAATTTCCAGCAGGCTCTTACACAAAGCTCCACTCTAAAAAGGCAGGTCCTTATCATATTGAAGAAGCTAGGCGATAATGCATATCTCATTGAGCTTCCACCCCAAATGACGATCAGCCCCATTTTCAATGTGAAAGACCTTACAGTCATGAAGACGAGAGCACAGAAGAACAGGTTATCTAGATACCTGAGGGGCCATGGCCAGCTCAAAGAAATTATTGAATACATGTTAGACAATCAAATATATTCCATTCTCCACATACCATGGAGAGTATCAGAAGTTTCTCTTCGAGTGGAATGGCTGACCAAGATCCAACAGCATGTGGATCTCAGGCAAATGATTTCAAACGTATCAACCCGGAACTCTATAAGGAGTACATTGCATTAACTCAAATGAGCTGAGTTTTTCTAAGCTGGGGGGAGTTTATGCAATCACACCACATCCCACACATGCACGCTCCACACGTGCCCAAAAGAAAAGGCCAACTTTCCTTTTTAGCTTGTTCCTAATTTCCTTTCTTTCATATTCTTATGTTATAAAAATATCTTTGTTAGGAAATTAGTGTTGTTAGATTTACCTATTAAAGTGCTTTCTTAATTTAGAGATCTCTATGTTAGGAAATTAGTATTATTAGATTTTCTTGTTTTAAGGGTTTTCTTGTTTGGAGAGATTGACTAGCAAGAGATCCTATTTTTAGATTCCTAATATTGTATTAGAGATTGTCACAAAGGGGAAGTCTTGTAAGCACTCATTATAAATAAGGCATAGAACTATGGAATAAGGCATAGTTGAATGACATTTTCTTTGAGCAAGTTCTCTTGTTTCTTTATGATAGCATGTTACGGTGTTAGAGAGGAGGAAGTGGTGATCTCTGGAATAAGACTAGAGGATTTTTGAGCTTGCTCATAGTCATTGCATCTTTTCTCTTTTTTTATTCGAACTTTCAGTTCAGTACGTTGAATCTTATTGCAATTAGTTTCTTCCTTGATCTAGTTGCATTGAAGTATCTATGAATAAGAGGCTGGGATTGTTCAATCAATATGATTTTGGTATTGTGACGCATCAACAGTGAGATTCCCAATTTCATCAGTTTAGAGTAATGTTAATGTATGCCACGTAAGCAATTTCCAGTGCCTGAATATTGATCGTCACACTCTGCCAGAGCATCACATAACTTCCCGAACAAAAATCAGGGGGTGTAAGTAACTAAGTATCATCTACCTTCAGAAAAGGAAAAACATCAACAATTCAAACATTGTCATCATCACGAGATATAAAATAACCAAAGCCCAAAATTCCAACAACGAATTCTACAATACTATTAGAACGGAAACAAGAGGAACACGAACACTGAAGAAGCATTTCAGAAAAGAAAAGACAAAAAAGCATAGAGAGAAAGGGAAAGAGATATACAAACCTTATCTCGAACCCAACCGCCCGCGACTCGGAGCTGAGTTTTGAGGTTGGAATGCTGGAGCGCGTCGAGCAATAGGCCGAAGATCTTCTTCTCCTTGTCCGTCAGATCAATCTTCTCCTTCACATGAACGGCTGTCGACGACTGGGCCATGCTTCTGCAGCAGACAACACGGAGAAACCCTAGCCGTTGATTAGGAAGGAAGGTGGGAAATTTGGGTTGGGGAAAGAGGGGAAGAACGAAAGGCGGGAAGGGGAAGCGTTGAAGAGAAACGAATAAGTGGGGAGACGTGAAAGGAAGTGCTGCCATATTTATAGTGAGATTTGTGAGCCGAGATAGCTTCCCTTCTCAGTTCTCATACGAGGAGAAGGGAAGCACGAAAAGGCTCGTGCGCACCTCCGTTTCATTTTGAGGATGAAACCACGACCGTCGGATGAAGCCCATAGACAATTGCATGGTATGCATACGAATGGATTTCTGTATTTTCGTATTAACGCAGCGGCCCTCCCATTGGCCGGGTTAGGGCCGGGCCAAGGTCTGTCCAAACCCAGCCCGCAATTTTCAACCGAAACCCAAATCCAGCCCGAGCCCAGCCCAATTATTTACCGGCCCTAGCCCAAGTCCGAATTAAACTCTCTTTAAAAAAAAATTGCAGTAAATTCAAAACCTGTGTGCGTGCGGATGATCTTTGTGGCGAGGAAGAGGTTGCCGGTGAGGATTTTCTCGCCGGAGTAGATGAACGGATGGCGTCGTGGAAGTTCTTTGTGGCAAGAAGGAGGTTGGCTGTGAGGGTTTTCTCGCCGGAGTTGACAAAATCTTTAATACTCTGGTGGAGCATTGTGTAGATGCGCAGGAAGTACTGAGGAAAAGGACGCGGATTTGGCAGAAAGTTCCTGATGCTAGGTGGGGACCACCGTGATGTTTATGAGAAATACATCCCGTCCATCGCTTTTATGAGTTAATTTTAGGACATGAAATACAAAAAAAAATTAGGTGCATCCAAAACTCAAAGCGGGCCATATGAGATTAAACAGTGGGGATTCAGTGACCACTGTTGAAACAGTTGCATGGCCACAAAAGTTTCGTATCATGCTTTTTTTTTTTTTTTATTTAACTTCATCCAAGTGATAATGATCTTATAAACGGTTTGGATGGAATATAAACATGAAGATGGAGCCCAAGAAGATTTCAACGGTAGGTAATGCTTTTCCAAGTTTTCCCTCTTGTGTGACCCACTTAAGTGCTGGATCCACCCCATTTTTTATTACGTATCATAAAATGAGATCGAAAGAACGGATGGACAGGGTGGATTTCTCACAAACATCTTCTCAGTGTAGGTTGTCAGTCATTCTCCATCTACATTTAATCCGCTTGCAGCCAAGCCGCGGATGAACCTCCTGAGCATTTACTATATTCATGGTAATTCCTGCACCACTGCCACTGTGACAAGTGCCAGCTGCTTCTTGGAATTGACCACCAAAACCGAGGGAAAAAAATATGTGTGGCCCACCATGATGTATGTGACTTATCTACACTGTTCATTTTTTCCACCATCTCATTTAGGGAAGACAAAAAAAAATGAGGGCGATCTAAATCTCAAGTGGACCACACCATAAGAAAAAGGTGGGAATTGAATGTCTACCGTTGAAAACTTCTTGTTGGCCTATATGTTTTGGATGAATCTGATATTAGTTTTCTCCCCCCTTATCCATGTCTACGTGACCTCATTCATTGAGTTAGATGACAAATAAACATCAACGTGGTCCCAAGGAATGGGATAGCTTTCAATAGTGGAATTTTAACAATTGAGACCAAAATTTAGACAGATCCAAGCTTCAAGTGGACCACATCACAGGAAGCAGCTGTGATAATAATGCTAGCTGTTGAAATTTTCTAGGGCCCACCGTGATGTTTATTTTCCATCGAGGACCTTAGCTATAAATGGATGGTCATGTCAGGGGCTATGTGGGTCCCATCATGATCTATATGTTTTATCCACGCCGTCCATCTATTTTAAAAGATCATTTTAGAGCATGATACAGAAAAAGTAAGCAGAGCTTTCTCTCATATGGACCACACCGTATGAAGCCATGGAAATTTAAAGCCTACCGTTGAACGGAAGTTTTGAATCAAGGTGATATTTATGTTTTTCCTTAGTATGGGTCTACGTGAACTTATGGACAGGTTGGATGGCAAATAAACATCACGGTGGGCGCTAGAAAGCTAGAAAGTTTTCGACAGTAAGAGTTCAATCTCCACTGCTGCATGTGGTGTGGTCCACTTGAGCCACAAATCTTTCGTTTTTTGGCCATGTCATAAAATGATCTCCTAAAATAGATGGACGGCGTGGATAAAACATAAAGATCACTGTGGAACCCACAGAGCCCCTCGCATGACCGTCCGTCTCTCCGCGCCCATTACACGATCACGTGCCAACCTAACCCTGACCACACGTGGAGCCCATCTTGATGTTTGTGACAAATCCACACCGTTCATCTGTTTCTCCAGATCATTTGATGACATGGGATAAAAAATGAGATAGATCTAAAGCTCAACGTGGGCTTCAAGATGGACAACGGTGGGAGTTCAATCCCACTATTTCCTATTCTGTGGCCCACTGGATATTGGTACCCGCATAGTTTTTGGGCCCATGGAATAAAATGAGCTGGAAAAACAGTTGCACAGGGTGGATTTGTCATAAACATTCCATGGCCCCACTTACGGTCGACCAACCCTTCCCTACTTGAATTTACACCAAGCTAGACCGCACATTGTTGAACGTGGATTGTGGTGCCCACCTAACATCGTCCGTATGTTGGGCCCACATTGATGTTTGTTAGGAATCCATCCCGTCCATCTGTTTTTCTACCTCATTTTAGGACATAGCCAAAATAATGAGCCAGATCCATAGCTCAAAGTGGGCCCGCAATGGCCCCAATATGTTTCAATGATGGGTGTTCAATCTCACTGTTTCCTTTCGTGTGGCACACTTGAGCATTGTAACTCATTTTTGGGCCCATGCCCTAAAATGATCTGGAAACACAAATGGACGGGGTAGATTTATCACAAATAATCTGTGACCCCACTAATGTTTCAACAGTAGACGTTCACCCCTTACTCTCTTCTGTTCGTTTGGCCCACTTGAGCTTTGAATTAGCCTCATTTTTGGCAAATGACTAAATCGATGTGGAAAATCCAATGGACGGAGTGGATTTGTCACAAACATCATGGTGGGCCCACACGGGCAACTCTCACTCGCCTGGACTTAAAAATGTCCAAAATCTCTTAACCTTTATTGACGTTCATTGCCGTGCCGGCCTAACCTCAATCGTGCCGGGCCCAACTTGATGGTTGTGATAAATCCATACCGTTCATCTGTTTTTCTAGCTTACTTTAGAACATGGGCCAAGAAATGAGAAAGATTCAACGCTCAATGTGAGCCCCATGATGGCCCCAAAATGTTTCAACGATGGATGTTCAATCCCACCGTTTCCTTTCGTGTTGCCCACTTGAGCTTGATATCGGCCCATGCCATAAAATGAGCTATCAAAACAGATAGACAGGGGATGAATTTTTCAACTGTGGACGTCCAATCACCACTATTTCCTGTCGTGTGGTCCAATTGAGCTTTGGATCTGCCTCATTTTTTAGCCATCCATAGTGCATGGTGGCACCTATCGATAGTGCATGGAGAATTCTACAAACTGGGATGAATGCCATGCATGACGCCTTCGGCTCCCACCAGTGAAATGGAGAAACAACGGACACGTGATTAAATCAGTCATTTGGATGGGTTGGATTATGCAGCAACCATGACTCATGTATGGTTTGTTATGTGAACGCGTGTAGACTATTATACTCTACCAAGCACCTAAATCGACTTCCCTCATTCTTTACAGTCGCTATCTCGCTATAGCCAGACATTATTTCGTGCTAAAGCCTATTCCTAGGCTGGGAACCTAGGTGAGCCCACTGTGATGTTTTCAAGAAATCCATCCCGTCCACACGTTTTTTGAGCTCATTTAGGACACTATACTAAAAATGATCCGAATCAAAAACTCAAATGGGCCTCGGTGGGTAGGGAAAGCTCTACCGTTGGTCCAAAGTGATATTTACTTGTCATCAATACCGCTCATAACTTCATTACTAATGGGATGAACTAATGGGATGAACTGAAAACACAAATATTAGCTTATTCAAAACTTCTATAGCCCTACAAATATTTTAACTGTATTGAATATTTTATCCTCACAATATCTGCCCACTTAAGTCTTCGGATCTGGATATTTTTTGCCACATGTATTAAAATTAACTCTCAAAACGGACATTATGGTAGGCCAGCCAAAGTTCCCCGAAACTTCATACGAAAGGCTCTGACAGAAAATCCGCGCCCGCTTTTAGGATGCTAGCGGATTGGGTGTTGCCCTAGTCGTATGGAAGCCTAACTTGATGTATTTATAATATATCCATGCCGTCCATCTGTTTTCCCATCTCATTCTAGGATGAGATCCCAAACATTAAATCTCAGGTGGACTATACCACTAGAAACAGTAATGAATGACCGTTATAAACTTGTGTGGGTCACAAAAGTTTTGGATCAAGCTTATCTTTGTATCTTGCCTTTATCCAGATCTTTTTGATGTTATCAAGAGGTTGGATGGAAAATAAACATTACCAAAACCTTACTACATGCCCTTTGGAGTTTTTAATGGTGAGGCACTCCATAACCACTGTTTCCTGTTGTTGTCCGCTTGAGATTCCGATCTGCTTATTTTTTTGGAACCCGTCCTAAAATGGTACATGGACGGTGTGGATATACAAAACATCATCAAGGTGGGCCTCATGGTAAGGGTAACACCCACTAAGGTGTCACCAGGGTAACACCTAACCCGCTGACTAACAGGCATTAGATCAGACCCATCCATCAGATGAGCGGGCGCGGATTGCGATTGAGTAACTCAGTGAAGCCCACCACCATGTACGTGTCTTATCCACGCTGTCAATCTGTTTTATTAGCTTGTTTTAAGGCAAGATTCCAAAATTGAAGCATATCTAAAGCTCAAGTAGACCCTTGTTGGGGGCAACAGAAGTTTTGGATCAAGATGATATTTTTGTTTTCCTGCGTGTGTGTGTGTGTGTGTGTGTGTGTGTGTGTGTGTGTGACCTTATGAACGGGTTGGATGACAAATAAACATGATTGTAAGCCCTATGGCGATTTCAATGGTAGGCGTCGTTATCCCCACTGTTTCCTTTAGTGTGACCCACTTGAACTTTGGATATGCTTCAATTTTGGGCTCATACCCTTAAATGATCTAGTAAAACAGATGAACGGCATGGATAAGCCACAACATCACGATGGACCCCACCTAAGCAGTGACATTCAAGCAATTAATGAACCATGTGAAATGAGGGAAGAAAGGGAGGGCAGTACCCGTCACTTGTCAAAGGTATGATCAAAAGATGTACAGATAGGTTCCTTTGGGTGGGCTCCACAAAAATAATGGGCCTCACCGATCATATAACTCCTAATCGGCATTTACAAAATGAAGAAAAAACAAAACCATAGCCACCTAAATTCAACCTTCACACTTATCAACCAAACCAACCCTGCACTGCCAAGGACCGGCAGCAGGACTGCCTAGATCCTAATTGCTTGTACTACCAATATGAGCCTGGCATGAAGGCTTTAGCAAAGCATCCAACGCAACTTACAGAATTGCAGCACGTGCTTCGACCAGCCTCCATAAACTTTGATTCCAACTGAGGAGATTTGGATAACTCCCAAAGCAGAACACCACCTACACAAAGCAAAGACACACACACTCCGCATACCATCAGCAAAGATACATTTCTCAGCTCCTCCACTACTTAGCCCTCATTTATTCCCACAGCCAGTTGTTGCTACCCTGCCTACTTTTACAAACTTTCACCTTTACAATAAAATCAGCAAAGAAAAAATTTTGTTTTGATATCTTCAATGATGTAGATAATTTAAACAGTCAAACGAATGTCCTGGAATCTGATTCTACAGTAACATTGCGAAAGCCCAAACTCCTGCATAGGCATATTCCGTCCAAGATCGCCTTAGCCTCCGCAATTATGTTGGAAATGATGCCGTAGTTCTTATGGAATGCGAATAACATTTTCTCGTTATGATCGCAGCAAATGAGACCCTGCCCCGGATTGCCTCTAGATGACTCGTCTGTGTTGAGTTTAACCCAGCCAATTCTGGTCGCTGCCATTTGACAAGAACTCTTGCATCCCTATCATCTCCCAAGCCCTTTCTTCAATGAGTTTGCTCCTAAATTCTCCTGGGGTTCTACTTGATAATTCCTTATGCCATCTACTGACATTAGATATAACTGTCTTTGCAAGGAAAAATCTATTTTCAAATTTACGAGGATTTCAATTTAGCCATATCTCCCACAAAATGAAGCATGGCACAATCCCTAGAAGGAACTTGAGTCTGGATGATCGATAAGCCAGGCTGAACCATAACAGAAGTCTCTGATGGATAGGCATCCTAGCTGGAAAGCGGACGTAAAAAATTCTACCAAAATGGTTTCATGCCTCAGTGGCAAGGAAGCCTTCGCTAAACAAGTGGTCCAGATTTTCTGTCTGCGGCGCACCTACTTGCTGTGAAGGAATTCTGTCAATCGGTAGATGGCCAGCAACAGCACTTGATGCACCATTAGCGACCGTGGCATTAGCTAGCTGATTGGGCTAACCATATGGGAGAGAAGACCTTTGTGCTGGAGTGTAACTCTTCTGAGGTTGGAGTCATAGCCGTGCTGATGCAAGAAGAAAAGCCTATAGCATGCTTAACTCAAGCCTTGCATGGTAAAAACCTTACCTTGTCTACTTATGAAAAGGAAATGTTAGCTCTTATTATTGCAGTTAAGTGGCGCTCATAACTTTAGGGAGGCGGTTTGTGATTAGAACAGATCAAAAGAAAGTGAAATTTCTATTGGATCAGCGAATAAGAACTCCATCCCAACACAAATGACTCTGCAAAATTGTTGGGATTTGACTACAGAATAGAATACCGAAGCGGCAAGAAAAATAAAGTAGCCGATGCTCTGTCATGTGTCAATGAAGACACAAGTCTTCGTGCCATATCTTCACCATTGTCTGTATGAATTGAGGAGGTGCACAAGGAACAAAGCTCATCACTCTCACTTCAAGATTTGATACAAATTGGACAATAGGGCAAGTTCCTAGCTGTTACACTTTTGGTGAGGGATTGTTGTATCACAAGAGTAGCCTAATTATCAGTTCGGATTCTCCTCTTCGCCCCATCATTCTTAAGGAGCTATACGATACACCATTTTCAGGCCACTCTCGATATCATAAAATGCTCAAGCGAGTTGTTGTAAATTTTTATTGGGCAAGCATGCATAATTACATCAAAATTTATATTAAGGAATGCAATGTGTGCCAACGTAATAAATCTGAAAATACAGCTCTAGCTGGTCTTCTACAGCCACTTCCAATCCCCACTCAAGTCTGAACTGATATATCTATGGACTTCATTGATGAATTGTTATCCTCTCAAGGTAAAACTGTCATTTTTGTTCTGGTTGATCGCCTTTCAAAATATACTCATTTTGTTCCCATGTCGCCCCCTATACTTTTTCTTTTTTTTTTTGAAAGTTGATGATATTTATTAGAAAACTCACACAGGCGAGGAAAGAATACAAAGGGAAAACAAAGCCAGAGATCCTGCAAGGCAGGCAATGATGGTTTTACAAACAGAACCCAATTTTCCAAAAAAGACACAGCCCTGACAATCACATGTCGCCCCCTATACGGCTAGTATGGTGGCTAAAATTTTATAGAAAATATATTGAAGTTACATGGAATGCCACAATCCATTATTAGTGATCGAGATGCTACTTTTATTAGTCTCTTTTGGCAAGAATTATTCAGACTGTAGGGAAATCAACTTAAATGAGCACCTCCTACCACCTTCCAACCAACGAGCAAACAAAGGTGGTGAATCGTTGCATTGATAACTACCTTCACTGTTTCATCAATGGAAAGCCTGAGGGGGTTAAGTGGATAGTTTGGGATGAATGGTGGTATAATACCACCTTCCACACCTCCGCCAAGATGACTCCCTTCGAAAAAAAAAAAATAGATGACTCCCTTTGAAGCAGTTTATTGGGTCCCTCCTCCACAACTTACTTCATATGTCCCTAGTACCACCAAAGTTCAGGAGGTAGAAAGAGAGTTGCGTAGCCAAGATTACATACTCATACTACTCAAGGAGAAATTGCAAGCAGCCCAGGATCGCATGAAATATTTGGATGACTCTCACCGATCTGAAGGCAAATTTAAAGTGGGTGGTTGGGTTTTTCATGACTTGAGCCTTATCGGCAAACTTCATTAGCTGTCCGACATTCCCTATAGTTGTCACCCAAGTACTTTGGTCCCTTTCAGGTGCTGCAACGCATGAGACGAGTGGCTTATAAGTTGACACTGCCTGAAGGTTGCAAACTCCATCCCGTATTCCATGCTTCAAACATAAAGAAGAAGCTCGGAAAAATAACTCAAGTTGATAACCAAATTCCATTGTTAAATGAAGAAGGTACAGTCCAGCCTTTACCAGTAGCCATTCTTGACCGTGGCAACAAGGCAGTAATCGAGGTGTTGATTCAATAGTAAGGGTGTGCACTTGAAAACGTAACATGGGAGTGGTATCAGTCCATCATGGAGAAGTTAACCTCTATTCACCTTGAGGACAAGGTCAACTTGAAAGGGGGGGGGGGGGGGGGGGGGGTGGGGCGCGGGTAGTGATATGTGCCCATGATACCATGCATGAGGATGCATGATTGTGTGTGCAGGAGTTGGTAGTTATGATTTAAAGTACTTATGGAATGTGGTGCATGTGTCAGTTTCTCTTTATTTCTCAAGTACATGTAACAGTTTCTCCTTATGTTATGGTGGTCCGTGTAATCTATATATTTAAAGATAATTAATGAAAATGGGGACAAGTTATTCATTTTTCTTCTCAACAAGGATATTAGAGGTTGGTTCCCCTCCAAGTAAACCGTTAATTACCCATCTATCCAAAATTCTAGCCAGAATATATTAGGCTACCAAGGATCCTTCCTGGTCAAGCGTAGGACTTAATGCATCAAGTTGTATAGACTGTATAGTGTGCTGATGAGCTCAGTTGACAAAGTTGGAGACCACTCTGGGCAATTCAGACCATAGATCTATGGACCCAACCATGGATCTCCAAATGGAAGATCCTAGACATACAATATTTAGCCACCGTAGGCAACTGATATAATGGTTAGGATATTCCAATAGGAGGTGGGGCATACCCCATTAATGGCGGATTCCATGTTAGTTTGGATAATGATGGTGATGTATTCTGGTTGCATTAAAACCTGATTCTCGTTAAATACACCTGTAGAGGGTTAGACTGGGATGTTAATCTCTTATCATGACCCGGATTTAATCGGGTCCTGATACCCATTGCCAGGGGCAGGGATGTCAAGCTCTGTCCAAGCCCAGTCCACGTTGTTCAACAGAGGGCTGAGTTCGGCCCAGGCCCATGATGGGTCAAAATAGGCCAGCCCGAGCCCATCCTGTAATGTTTATGTCTAGGCCTAGCCCAAGCCCAAGTATTTCTCAGACTGGAGGGAGAGAGAGAGAGAGAGAGAGAGAGAGAGAGAGAGAGAGAGAGAGAGAGAGAGAGACCTGTTTAAGTTCACTGCTACAACGGCCACAAGGTCATGTGGTTGGTCCGATTGGCGAGAATGGCATCAGATTTGAGGCGGATCCTGGTGAAAATCCAATAGTTTGGCTGGAGGAGATGATCGGAGGAGCTTGTAAGATGAGAGAAGAGAGATGGGGCGTCGGATGGAGCTTGAAAGATGTGGGGGCATGGGTTGGAGTTCAGAAGATGAGGGGTGATGGGTTGGAAGATGAGAGAGAGAGAGAGAGAGAGAGAGAGAGAGAGAGAGAGAGAGAGAATGGGTTGGGAGAGGGAAGGCGGGGGCTGGGGTTGCCTGGAGAAGGAGAAAGAGTTGTCTTATGTTTTAAATATTACAAAATTTCCCCAGAAAGTCCTAACAGGCCAAACTGACGGGTTGTTGTACCTGGTCCAAGCCTGGCCTGTTTAATAAACGGGCTTGAGTTTTAACCCTGAGCCCGGACCTTGGGCCTGATACCGCAATCCAAGCTCGGCCTGAAGTGGGCCAAACATGAAAGGCCCGCCGGGCCAACCCGGCCAGGGTTATCAATGGGCTAGGCATGGGCCTAACAAAATCAAATGCCCGACCCAACCCAAATAGTTCAAAATCTGAGATGAACCTGACCCAGGCACAGCCATCAACAGCCCTACCATTCAAGTGTTAGGTTTTTCGAAATATAGCAGAAAACAAAAGTTTGAAAATCTACTTAATCTTAATTAAGCTGAGGATTGTCGTTTAAATATCATCAAGTTCCTAGAAATAAAAACCAAATCATGTGGCTATGATTACCCTAATTAATGCCGTCATTAAGTAAAGAATATTGATGTCGATCCTTTAAGCTAAAAGGCCTCTCTCCAATCTATCTGAGATGGAGTAGGAAAAGAGCCACAGATCAACTCCAGAGTAGGGTCGAAATGATAGCACAGAGCTGTCCAACTATGGAACCCACACATCTCACACATATGATGGAAGGAGGGAGGGAGATGGGATCTCTTTCTCACTTCTCTTCGTTTTCTTCTCTCTTTCTCTCTCTCTTGAAGCGAAGCCCAAAGGGCTTGGGACATCTAAGATTCTCTCTTCTATATGGTCCTTTTCCTCTGAGATAGGATGTATACATAAGGAAGAAATAGGATTTTCAAGGAGACCAATTATGGTACTCTACCATCCTACAGACTTTGGTATACTGCATTAAAAGTTTGTGATCCTACCTTAATCATGCACCCTAATTGACCCCATTCTCCATTGCAACCATCCTTATCCAGTGTCACATGCTTGCTTAAGGTATAGATCCGTAGATCTTAACTATTTGTTCTTGAAGCTTAGGTTAAAATAAATTAACAATTAAAACTAAAACTTCATGGTTAAAAACCACAATTAAACAATAGAAAACATTTGACACACTGGTCAACCTTTAAAACATTTGATGAACGTTCCAAACCAGATGATCAATCCACAATTAATGCCTCAATTAACTAAGTAGACCCTTATTGAATCATGTAAGCCTCAATGGACCTAATGTATGCATCTAGTTACACCAACTTTTGTTAGTCATAAAAAGACCTCATAGATTAAGCTATGTTATCAAGACATTTATCCTCACGCATCCTTAGGCATAGGGATTAGTCAAAGCTAATGTATTTACAAGTCATCTAGTCCAGGCATGATGGATCTTCCAGTCTAAAGACTTAATCAATCATACTAATGTAGGTGCTCGCAGGTCCACATAGGAGCATATATGATGAGGACACAAGACCTTTTAAAGTCTACCAACGAAGAAAGCACCCACGACAAGCATCTTCTTTGTGGCTAGGCGACTATTGAAGAGCATTGCAGACCCTACACACGTGATTTGACACATTGAAGACCCCACATTGGGAGGACACGTGTAGGAGGTTTTTGGACTTTTTAGACGTCTTCAGGCGCCCGGGCACCCGAACTTTTAAGCAATTTGTTTTAAGTTCCGTTTTTGCTTAATTTTTAAGGGTATTTTGGTATTTTTCATGTTTTCTTATTGGTTATTTAAGAGGGCTCAGCCCTAAAAACGAGATTAGTTGTTGATTAATGAAAAAGAGCAAACTTTTGGTTGCCTCCTTCCTCTCTCCCTCTCTCATGGTGCTTCTTCTTCTTCCTTGATCTCATTCTTCTCTTTTCTTTTTGTGCCCCTCCAACTTCTTCTAAGGTAAACTTGTTATTTCCCCCTTCTCTATTCTATTCTCTCATAACTTCTAGATCCTAGATTTGAGATTTGATCCAAAATTCCTATTTCTCAAATTCCAAAATCCCTAATCCGAGAAATCCCTCGATCCCTCGGACTAGTGATTCACATTGGGTATTTGGATTAAGACCATGCAAGATCGGGAGGTTCCATCCCTCGCCGGATCCAACCATAGCAATAATTGAATCTCATACTTCGTGGTTGTGATGAATGGCCTGCTCCATTGCATGTTTCCTTGTGATTTTCTTAGTTCATGATGATTGATGCTAGATTTTATATTATTATTGTCTTGTATTTCCGCTGGATTATATGAGTACATGAGCATGCATCATAATTAGGGTATCCTACGTCAATATATCCATGTCAACCTCACACTTCTATATGGGATAAGGCCAAGGCACACCAACTCGTCGTCATGCCCAATGGCAGTGAAATTCCATCCTGACTTTAATCCCCTAAATAAAAATAACCACAAGTCATCATAGAATTTGCTTAGTTATGGTCAATAGGGTACCTAGATCCATGGCCCACAACTCTCCCTCGCCTAATGGCTATTGGGTCTAATCTCAAGTTCTTAAAAATAGCCTCAACGATCCCTCTTACTAACCCATTCATATAGTGCAATTACGATGTTTCACTGACATTAAGAAGGCTCATGAATGAATGTATTACTCGATAAGCAACACATAAAAGAGTATAAACATTGATTTTCTGGGGCACAACCAAGATCGTCTAATCATGATCATATGCTTAGAGTTGATACATGGCATGTCCTACTGGATCATTTGACCATGCAATTAGGGCCGTTTGGATTACCCAACCATGCAATCGCACATGTACATGAATGAACTACACAACGTACATTCAGAATTGCAGTGGGCCAAGAAATCCATTCAGAATGGAGAGTAGCTGAGAAAAAGAAAATGGCACTAATTGCAGTGGTCTAAGCCTGGCCCTCAGGCCTGGTACGGCAGCCCAAGCCCGACTTGAGGTGGGCCATGCCCAAAAGCCCCTGGGTCAGCCTGGCCCATTGACAGCCCTATGCACGGGCCTAACAAAAATAATGGCCCAGCTCAGCCCAAATAGTTGAAGATTTTAGGTGAACCTGCTCCAGGCACAGCCACCAACATCCCTACCATTCACGTATTAGTTTTTTTTCAAAACACAGCAAAAGACAGAAGTTTTAAAATCCAATTAATCTTAATTAACCTACGGATTGTTGTTTAGATATCAAGTTCCTAAAAATAAAAACCAAATCCTATGGCTAGGATTACTTTAATTAATGTCGCCGTTAGGTAAAGAATATCAATGCCGATCCTTCAAGCTAGAAGGACTCTCCCTGATTTATTCGAGATGGAGTAAGAAGAGAGCCACACATCATCTCCGGAGTGGGATAGAACTGACACACACAAGCCATCCAACCATGAACCTTCAATTTTCGATGGTAGGCGTTCAACCCTTGTAACAATTTGCGATATGATAACGATTTTGGCAACATTGCCCCCAGGAAGTTTTCAATGGTAGGCGTTCAAATTTCACTTTCCTGTGGTATGGTCCAATTAAGCTTTAGTTATGCTTCAATTTTGGGCTCAGGCCCTAAAATAAGCAGGAAAAATGGATGGACGGCGTGTATAAGACACATACCTAACAGTGGGCCCCAATTAGCACGCAATCTGCATCTCCACTTTCCAATCACCATGTGATCCTCAGCCTCTTTGGGTTGGCATCTTTCTCCTTAAATCCCTGAAACTGGAAGATCCTAGCCCTTCGATACCGGTCTCCTGAAAGGGCAGGCATTGGATTTTAGGAGATGACTATCGAAAATATTTAAGAGGGTGTACTTAATAAATGGCGAGGCACATCAATTCAACGGTTGGGATCACGTAACCAGGGACCTCGCTTGTAGCATTCAAATCAGGTGTTTAGAATAATCTCAATGGAATGATAATCTGGTTCTCCTCTCAGATCCTCATGCATAGTTGAGAAGATTTTCACCGAACGTTCTGTCAAAACTAACATAGCAGTCCAACCCATAAAGATTTATGAGGCATCGTTCATCAACAATTGGAGATTGCCCCTATGGCATGATTTACATACATGTCAGGTTATGGTTCCATGATGGAAATTGATACATAATCTACGCTGTTAATAAGGCATTTACAAGAAAAGGTTGAAAGTAGGAATGTTGAAAATACACCAATTTTAAAATTTTAGAAATGAAATTACCTCAAATGTGTAGTTATGATCACCTTCTTTACTGCACGCAAATGAGCACAGAGACGAAGGAAAAGCTGCTATAGATGTTGATTCTCAATCACGAGGAAATTATAAGTTGGTTGTTGTCACTTTATTATATTTAGATACTGCAATTCAATTCATTAGTACATCCAAACATGCCCTAGAAGTCTTTAATCTGCAAATGCGAAAACTTATCAAATTGCCATATCAAACCAGATATGAAACCAACTTTCACTAGTCAATGCCTCTGTATGGTACTACTAAAAATATCAATTTTCATGGCTCAAGCCTCTTAAATCCAAGTAAAGATCTAAGAGGAAACAAATATGGCAATGATGGGCATGTTAATGACAACATCATAATCCCCAAGTCTTTATAAAACTGTTATTATCATCATCTTAGCCTTCTTCCTACAATACAGGATTAGCTTTTAAAAGGTAGATCGGCAGAAGTTCCACAATCAGCTGCCCACCAAATATCAGCCGTCCCCTTCACCCATGCTCTTGAACAAGGATAGCCGCCATCAACAAGAAATAAGTACTATCTACAGAGAAGTGATAGATGCTCTTCTAGATTCAAGAGTAAGATGCACCATGTCCAACCTTTGCCTAGGTGATTTTCATCGTGTGGCTCAAACGTCCTGCACACTTGACTCATTGGTGGGAAACCCAGGATTGCATGTGAAACTTCACATATAGAGGCTTGATCTATGTGATCATCTGTTAGAAGTGTTTTCTACGATTTCATGTTCTCCTGAGACAGATTGTCTAAACATGAAGCCGTCTTCCTACTGCGGCTTTTGTATGCAATATGTTAAAACGAAAATGCAAAAAACAAAAAGCAAGAAACAGAACTTTCAAGATGAGAAATGGCATCATGCAGCTTGCATCATACAAGTTCTAAACTTCTCCTCCATCATCATGATAAACATGGCAAAGTCATTTGGTGACTGGGACTGTTGATCTAGTGGGTCACCATGTCGAGAGACCACATGCCAAAAGCAAGAGTATGACTGTTGTAGCCATCTGATCAGTAGCCTGCAAAAAGGAATGGTTAGAACAAGGGCCCGCATTAAGGCAATCATGGCAATTTTTTGCCTATGGCCCACCAGATCAACGTTCCTGATCACGTAACATGTTTACCATATGTACCGCGAGTGGCTGCATAGAACTATGACACGAGCTGCATAATAGCATTCCTTGTTCAAGATAATTCTCCAGTATTTACATTTTTGCAATATTTTGCCAGAAAACCAGAAAAGAATCAGTTTTTAGAATGTGGAGTTTTCATACCTAACATATCCATAGCACAAGACCCTTGCTGACATGCCCCATGAATGCATGACTAGGATTCCCAGCACAGCCCTGTTTAGTGTAATAGAACAAAACCATGAAAGGCCGGGTTAAATCAAATCATTTTTAGTTTCTATGATGATGTAGCTAAAGAATTTTCCATTTTGCACCGAAAGACTTGAATATACAATATATTGTATCCAACATTACACTCCTAAATAGAAAATTGTTAAAGAAAAGAGAACAATCTTTGTCCTGATAGAATCGGTCTAGAACGGAAGGATTCAAAGCTCCGAGTAATGGAACCAAAACCCATTAACTTACCGTTTGGCCACAAATCCTTCGAACGAGGCGATTTCTAAGGTTATATAGCTCATCAAGGATTGGGCGGTTTTTGTAAAGGCAGCCTTGGCTGGCCTCCCCCCCTTTACGCATTTCTTCGGTTTTTGAATAAATTGTTGTTATCTCTCAAAAATCAACTCCTTTGGAAATGTTACCTGAATGGTACTTCTTTCCCGTATTTCAAACCGTCCGTACAGTACCCATGCGCATTGTTAAACTTGTTGAAGAGATGAAATATAACCAAGGTATCTTTTTTATGAAAGGTTGAATCAATCATCAAAAGAAGAATTAGGCCAAAAATTTGGATACATTCTGGGAAAATGAAACTCTTCCATGGAAGAGAAGCAAATGAAACGCTTTTCATGAAAAGCCTTGTAAAGTACATTTGTATGAAATGTCAACAGCTATGACATTCCTTGAACCATGTTATCCCTTTTGGAAAACATGAAGACTCACCTTCATTCTTAGGGAGATTCAGAGCATGTCTTGTTTTCATGTTTCTTGCTTGTCATGTGTGGATAGAGCAAATGAGGTTTACTAACCCTTGATGTCTAAGAACAGAATGGCAAAAGGGTCAGTCATCATTGGAAATGCCTAGCCTGTCCCAGGTTCACACCTTCCTTTGTTTTTAAATATTTTTGTCATTTACAAAACAAATGCACCATTTTCTTGATACCTTTCAAAAAAAAATGCACCTTTTTCTTTATTCATGAAAAGCATATTATGCATCATTTGGACAAGGAACTCTTTTCTTTTTTTTTTAAACGACAATCACTTTATTAAAAAAGGCCGAAGCCAAAGAAAATAAAAACACAAAAAAAAAAAAAAAAAACCTCTGCAGATTAGACCAACTGCTGGGAAACTGATCTAAACGCATAACATTAGTTGCTTCAGCCCATTCCATGACATTCGATTTTGCCCTGTTGAAGACTTCCAAAATGTCTCTTTTTTGAAAGCTTAAATTTTTTTTATTAAAAAAGAAAACACAAACAAACCGAAAGAAAAAGCAAATACAAAAAGAGACGTCGAGCAGGCGGCCCAATCACAGCCCGAGAAAAACCAAATTACATCCCTTCAAATTTCGAACACAAGAAGAAGCCCATTCAATGATCAGCGATCTGGCCCTTTTGGAAATGCCCTGAACCGACTTGCTAGTATTATCAAAACAACTAGCATTTCTTTCTTCCCAAACAGCCCACCAAATTGTGAGCAAATCCATTCTCCTAATTGGACAAGGAACTCTTTAAAACATGCTTTTCAAAACTAAGAATTTTAGTGGAATCCACACCAAAACATCAGCTTCCGCATTGGGAATTTGTGAATTTAGAAGACACCAACTTTGTATTTTTTTTTTCCTTCTCTTTTTCTTTTTGATAGTTTTAGTAGGGCCTTTCCCAGAAGAGAAAGAAAGCCGCCAAAAATAAGTGTATGCAGCTTTAAGTAGCAAGCACGCAATATCCATTAGCATTTTCTGAGTAGAAACCTCACAAATGAGAATGCGAAGGTTGAGTATCAGTGCAAACCCCACTAAAAATCTTTTGAAGAACCGTGTTTTAAAAACTTTCCTGCCCACATGATACTTTATACAATGCTTACTAACAAACAACATTCCTTACAGCATAATAACTGACACATTCATCATCATCACCATAGTGTTATGACCGCCTTTTGGAATCGGAGAACAAGAAGCACACATTCTATAAAAAAAAAATAATAATAAATAAATAATAAATAAAAATTGCCAGTTGAGGATGGGAATATGAACCAAAATTGAACACCATTCACCTAAAATTTTGTGCACAAACCTAGAAAAAGAGAATGGCAGCAATTACCAAAACATCATCCATAATTTAATTTGATTTTGGCAGCAAGTAACCCATAAACATCTACAATCAAATCCAATATCATTAAGAAGGCAAAAGTTCCGAAGACAAAATCTTGCTAAAGAGATACAGTCCGTCTATAGAGTACTTCATTATCGCTCTCATCCTCTTCATCCGACACGAGCTCGCTCCCCGGCATCTCCAACTTTCCACCCATACAAAATGATGGCCCAACACTCTCCATTTCAATAAAATCAGCCTGTAACCTCTCTTCAAACCTCTGATCACTACAGTTAAGGAACCAAGCCAAACTACAACTAACCCCCTTACTCGCCAACCTCTGATATCGAGGCTTGATCCTCGACTCCAAGCTATAAGTGAAGAACTCTGGAAACTCCACCAGCTCTTGCATCGGCCGTTTCATCTCACTCTTAAAAAAGTAGAAGCTGTTCTTCATGAGCTCAACTCGAAGAGCAACCAATTGCGGACATTTAACGATCATCTTTGCCACATCATCGACTGATATCCCCCGCCCACGAAGAAACTCAACCGGCTTCAAAATAACATTCTGGTTAAGGCTAACTATCTGAGGCATCTTCTCTATCGCCCGAGCGAAACCTTCCGGATCAATCTTAAGCTTCAAGTTGAAGAAATACTGCTGCGAAGACAGCTTCGCTTTCAAAGGCAGGCCAAGCATTTGTGGGTACTGCGTGATAACCGAAGCGATCGATTCCCGCCTAATCCCAAAACTAAGCAAACAATCCACATTCAGTTTCATCGTCTCCTCCAAATCGTACCCAAGGATGTATGCCCGCTTCTCCAACATTCGAGCCAAGGACCTTCTTTGGGACACCCAATGAAACCAAGTAATCCACAATGGGCTTGATTGTGGTCCCCACCCGCATGCCCAGAAAGTATGGGTACTGCGTGACCATCGGCCCGATATCTCTTGGGCTCACACCGATACTGACCAAATACGCAACGGAAGTGCTCATTGTGCCCTCGAGCTTGAACCCCAATAGCTCCGGGTATTTCTGCAGCACATAGGGAATGTCCTGTTTCTCGACATCCAGCCCACGGAGAAATTTCACAACAGGGACGAGCTCAACGACAACGCTCGCGTGGAGGACCTGAGGGTAGTTCTTGACGAATTCTCCAAGCTTCGACCTCTGCATTCCAATTTTCTCCAAATAGCCCAGAACCGGGATCATATTCTTTCTGACACTACAGCCCAGCATGAGGGGGTATTCATTCATGTCATCAATCGTTACGCCTATTTTTTGTAGGAACTCGACTCTTTCTTTCATGACTTCAACCGTCGACGGTAGCTCAAGGTGTTCTAATTCAACAGGGATGATTCCGAGAGATTTCAGGTAATCGCAGATTATGACGCGAGAGACAAGCTTCTCCTTTCGGCCTTGGATTACGCCCCAAGTGACAGACGGCATTTCATATTCAGGGAACTTGCTTGATTGGGTAGAGAAGACACGATTTTGAAATATGGGTCGTAAAATTTGGGTTGTACCGGAGAAATTGGTAGATGAAATTTGGGGTTTTTCATGGAATTTTCCGGATTGAGTCCAAAATAACAGATTTTGGAACCTGGATTTTGAAATTTGGGCTTTTTGGTGGGGTTTGATGTATTCATTTTGGCGATTTCCACAGAACCCGACTGGTTGTGTTGAATATAAGCGATTTTGGAATCTGGGTTTTGAAATCTGGGCTGTTTGGCGGGGTTCTATGCATGGAATTTGAAGACTTTCATGTAATTCAATAGATTGTGTTGGATGTAAGCAATCATCGAAACTGGGTTTTGAAGTTTGGGTTGTTTTGGGGGGTTTGATGTCTCGAATGTGGGGGTTTGGGGAGGAATTGATGGAAGGGAATATTGAAGCATGTTTTAGTGAGATTTGTATGGAGACATTTGGATTTGGGAAGGAATTTAGGGTTCTTTTCCGAAGCAGAGAGTTCATTTCAGAAACCCTAGACAAATACTCAAAGAAGAGGAAAGGAAACGAAAGAAGACGACGACATTGCAGAGAGACTGAAAGAGAGAAGAGGTGTAGGGATTAACGTACGCACCGGTGGTTGCGAGGAGAGCAGTCTAGCTAACGTGCGCCCCAGAGAACAGAGAGGATGGTGAGACTGCCAGAAGATGCGAGATGATTAAGCGTTGAACGGAAGGAATTGAAGTGTTTTGATGGGGTTTTTTTTTTATCGAAGGGAGAGGCGGGTCGAGATTTTGTGGGGAGGAGAGGTTTTAGAAGGCGAGGTTTTTCATCGAGCCCATTTCCGGACACGGCCTGCATACTGAGTGACTACCAACTCAGCACGTTGTAGGGTGGTGAGTAAACACCGTGATGTATGGAAACAGTGTGGATAATGACTATGGCTGGTCATGAGCTGAGTCAGCTCGAGAAACTTGATCGACTCGACTTGAAAAAGCTCGACTCAACTCAGCCGAATAAGTCAAGCCAAGCGTCAATTAGGAGCTCGAGTCAGAAGTTAAGTCAAGTTCGACCATTGGGTCACTCGACTCAACTCAACTCAAAACTCGACTCGATTCAAGCTCGACTCGGCTCGAGCTCGAGCTCGACTCGTTTCATATAGATATTTGTTATAAAAAAAAAAAAAAAAACCCTCTAATCTTCTTATTTCTTGGTTCCCTCTTCCCCCTCCCCCATACAAAAATTAGGGTCTAAGCTTAGGACATATAAAACCCTCACACATTGGGGGTTTCTTAATCCTATTATTTTGTTCAGGTAAGAACATTCTTTGTTGAGTATATCGGATGGATTGAGTAATTTCAAGTACAAAACATGGTGAGCACATAGTGTTTGTGTGTTTTACACGCTGCACAAACACAAGTGCTACAGTGAGACCACACAACATACATATCTACAAAACAAGGGCTATGGTTAGACCAAACACCATATGCAGCTATTGATTGCAATTTTACGAGGGAGGTGGTGCATCTGATCCATAAATCAGCTGTGCCTCATCATGAAGATGGTCCACACAATAATTAGGGCAATCCATTCACGTGGTGAGCTATGCATGTACTGTGTTAATTATGGTTCATAAAATATTACTAATGGTCTGCATTCAATGCATTAGTGACTTGGCCAAAGAAAAAACCGATCAGAGCTAGGTCATTTTAATGGTGGGGTCACATGTAGAAATATTATTCTCCCCTAATATATGTGTGACTTCTCGAACTTAATGTTGTTGACTTTTAATTTGTATTTTTTAGTAAAAAATATAATAAATTGAGGTGAGAGCAAGCTCAACTCGACTCGAGGTAAGCTCGCCTCAACTCGATTCACTAGCTCGCCTCGAAAGTTTTAGCAAACAAGGCAAGCTCCAATGGTAAGCTCGAGGGTGAGCTCGAGCTCAAGCTCGAACTCGAGGAGAGCACAAACGGATCAAGCTAAGCTTGGCCCACCTTGACTCGACTCGGCTCGATGTACAGCCCTAATAATGACGTCCACCGTTGAAACCTTCTTGCAACTCACACACCCTGTTAGTACCGCAACACACCCACCCGGTTAATCACACAAAGCATCCAGTCTCGAACCTGAGACCGGCTGGAGAGGCCGTGGCATGTCAACTAGCCTGAATAACAGGCACTTGACACAAATCGAGAATATTTAAGAGGGTGTACTTAGAAAACGGTGAGGCACATTAATTCAACGGCTGGGATCAGGTAACCAGGGACCTCGCTTGTAGCTAGTGGTTGCATTCAAATCACCATCAGTCAGGTGTTTAGAATAATCTCAATGAAATGATAATCTAGTTCTCCTTTCAAATCCTCATGCATAGCTGAGATTATTTTCACCAAATGGTCCGCCAAAACTATCATATAATAGTCGAACCCTTTGAAGAATTATGGGGTATGGTTCATCAACAATTGCAGATTACCCCTATGGCATGATTTTCATACTATTGAGAATTTCTAATATCAGGAAAAAAAAATAATTTGGAAAAAATCGAGAAATAAAGACAGGCTGAAGCACATGAAAAACACGCTGTCTTGAAAGCGTAATTCACCCCTACTCAAATTATTTTGAGTCTGCTGATAGGTTGCAGGCGGATTGCTTTCAGGATACGATGAGCCTTACGTGGTTTTGCATTCAGCAAGAAACGAAGAAACCACTATGGAACTCAGTAACACTATCTGGCAGATGATGAAAAGAAAGAGAGAAAAGGAATGGCGGTCTTCTTCTTGCAGTAGTAGACCACTACCCTGGGCTAAGTGGCTTGGTTTGTATCAACCAAACCGAGAGGCTAACAGACTCAGATGGGTGCTAGTTCAGTAGAGATAGTTGTGATTGCTGTTGTTGTGTTGGAATGAACCAGACCTGTCCGGTTTATATAAGCAAGGGTGGCTGACAGTTTTGGTCCAGAGCCATAATGACACTAGCCGTTTTCTGGCTGTTGTGATAAACTGGCCGTTTTTTGCAGTTTTTGACTGTTGTGAATGTGGGAGTTATACACCTGTATGCTGCCTATTTAGATTCAATGGCTAGCCGTTTCTGACTGTTGGGCTAGCCACATGCAGCTGTTACTGCATGGTCTGGACCGTTACTGCATGAGCAATTACACAGGTCCCTCTAAATAGCCATGCAGCTCTCTATAAAAAGCAGAGAGGTCTCTTTGTTAGACCTCCCACCCAAAGCACCTCCTCTGCTCCGAACCCAGCCACCTGACCTACTACTTAGCCTCTGTCGGATCGCAACTCGCACAAGTTTCACTCCGGTCCATGAGGTCGCGACCCATCTGCGACATGATGCGCACGATGCAGAGTGCTAAGTGCGCCACTAGTGCCTCTACAGCCACACTGCCTCACATGCCCACGTCCTCGCACCTAGCCCGAGCCCGAGCCCGAGCCCAGTGCCCGTGCCCGTGCCCGTGACTGTGACCGTGACCGAGACCGAGACTGGGACCGTGCACTTGCGCGTGCGCGATGTTCAAGCACTGGAACACACAAGCTACCATACTCCCTCTCTTTCACCATAAATAAGTAAAGTGCACAACACCCTACTTATAAAGAGGTAAAAATACTTTCTCTAATCCGATATGGGACAAAACCAAAATCATTTTTTCAATTTTTTAAAAATTTTTTAAAATAAACTAATTTCAACAATCCCCTACTTAGTTTAAAACAAAAAATGATATCTGTCAGAGTATAAAAGATTAAATGCATAAAGAAAGATATCTTTCGATTTGAATCCTTCCTTAGTATAAGTATTTCAAAGACCTATCAAAATTACTGGTAGCCGCAGCTTTGAATTAGTTATTTTTAGATAACAGAACCGAAAATACTACACACATACTTTCTAAGTGTTTGTTTGAGTTCCCACAATTCTTGCTCAGCATATTTAATGGCCTTGTGCTTATCCTATTTCATGAATGATCCCAAGAAAACTCTCATTCTCATGAGAGGCGGCACCACCTCTACGTTCATATAAGTGAAATCATTTCAGTGTCTCCGTTACTTTTAGACACTTGTCCTTAAGACTGGACTGCATTAAGAGTTTCTAAAACTCAACCCCCTATTTGTAATGGTCAGCACTATAATCCTGGATGAGGTATATATTTATAATTTAGTGCTGAAACTTTTCACATATCAGTGACTTGTTTTTACCCATTGAACCCTTATATAGAGATTTTCTAACTTTAGGTTGGGTTTCCATCACTGGTGAAATCTTTTGAAAAGAGTTTTAACCCCATCCCTCTGGATGTTATCCTTACTACCTCTCTCGTTAGAGGTTTAGTAAAAGGATCAGCTAAGTTATTACTTAACTTTACATAAGAAATTGCAATGATTCCATCTTGAATCAGTCGTCTTACATAGTCATGTCTCAAACTTATATGTCTGAATTTTTTATTATACATGCCGCTGTAAGCTTTAGGTAATGTGGCTTCACTATCGCAATGTAGCGAAACAGCCGGTATCGGCTTCCTATAGAATGAAATTTCTAAAAGAAGATCCCTAAGCCACTCAGCCTCTTTACCTATTGCAGCAAGGGCTATGAACTCAGACTTCATAGTTGAGTGAGTTATGCAGGTTTGTTTCTTAAATCCCCAAGACACAGCTGCACCTCCTAAGGTAAAAGCCCATCCAGTAGTGGATTTGTTGTCACCTGCACTCGATATCCAACTTGCAATAGTATATCCTTCCAGTACAGTTAGAAATTCTGAGTAAAATAACCCTAAGTCTTTGGTTGTTTTTAAATAACCAAGTACTCTTCCTATTGCCTTCCAGTGTTCTACACTGGGATTACTAGTAAACCTACTTAGTTTACTCACAGCATATGTGATGTCTAGTCTAGTGCATTGCATTGCATACATTAGATTCTTATAACACTCACATACTCTAATTGTGCAACTGTTCTTCCAGTATTTTCATTTAACTTGATGCTTGGATCGAATGAGATTTTCGTTTCTTTAATATTCAAGTGTTTAAACTTGTTTATTATTTTCTCGATATAATGAGATTGGCATAGCGCATAACCCCCACTATTAGTTTTTACTTTAATACCTAGAATGGTATTAACTTGTCAAAGATCCTTCATTTTAAATACGGAAGACAGAAACTTCTTTGTTTTAGTTACACCTTCTATCTTGTTACTTATTATTAACATGTCATCAACGTATAAACAAATAACAATTATATAGTTACTACTTATTTTGGAATATATGCATATGTCTGCTACATTATGCATGAAACCATGAGAAAGTATTTTAGAATCAAACTTCTCATGCTACTATTTAGGTGCCTGTTTTAGTCCATATAATGATTTAATTAATTTACAGACTTTCTTCTCATTTCCTGGCAGAGCGAATCCTTCAAGTTGTTCCATGTATACTTCCTCGTCGAAGTCTCTATTCAGGAAAGCAGTCTTTACATCCATCTGATGAATATACAGCTGATGTATGGATGCTAAAGCAAACATAATTCTAATAGATGTGGTTCTCGCCACAGGTGAGTATGTGTCAAAATAATCTATTCCTTATTTTTGTCTGAATCCTTTAGCTACTAGTCTAACTCTAAAGGTTTGAATAGTTCCATTAGTATGATATTTCTTTCTATATACCCACTTACACCCTATGGGTTTAGAAGCTGGAGGTAGATTTATCAGTTCCCAGGTTTGGTTTGACATAATCGAATCCATCTCATTATTGATAGCTTCCAAAAAGCTGAATCTCTAGAAGTTACAGCTTCTCTATAGGTTGTTGGATCATCTTCTATAGTCATAACTATATGTATCTTTCTAATGACATTTTCTCTATCTCCTTCTACAAGATGAAAAAAGATACGTTGAGAGTCTATCTGTTTAGGATCAAGACTCTTTTCTACTCTTACCCTTAGACTCCTACGTGATTCTATTGGAGATTCAACTTCAGGTTGAGCTTCTACCATAGGTTTCTCTGTTGGAGTTTGGATTTCATTATCCTTTGACTCTAAGGATAGTGAGTTTTCAAAAAACTCAACATCTTTAGACTCTATGATTGTATTAGATTCTAAGTCTAGGAGCCTATATGCTTTGCTATTTTGTGTATACCCTACAAAGGCGCACTTAATAGCTCTGGATCCTAATTTAGTTCTTTTGGGATCAAGCTTTCTACAATATGTGAGGCACCCCCACACTTTAAAATATCCTAAATTAGGTTTTCTACCTTTCCATACCTCATATGGTGAAGAGTTAAACTTCTTAAAAGAAACCTTATTTAGGATGTGGCACGCTGCGAGAAGTGCTTCTCCCCAAAGTCCTAGTGGCAACTTTGCTTATATTAGCATTGAGTTGACCATTTCTACTAAAGTTCTATTCTTCCGTTCAGCTATACCGTTCTGTTGTGGTGTGTATGGTGTAGTGCATTGGTGTATTCTGCCATGTTCTTCATAGAAGTTAGAGAATTCATTTGAAAAATACTCTCCTCCTCTGTCGTTATGAAGAACTTTAATTTTCTTGTTTAATTGATTTTTCACTTCTGCTTTATATATTTTGAACATGCTAAGTGCTTCATCTTTATTCTTTAGAAGGTATACATGTACATATCTAGAGCAATCATTCATGAAAGTTATAAAGTATCTTTTTCCTCCACGTGTAAGAATGCCATTTAACTCACAGATGTCAGTGTGTATTAGGTCCAATATTTGAGATGATCTCTCAACACTAGGAAAATGTTTCTTTGTAAATTTGGACCTTGTGCACACTTCACATTTGTCATTTTGACTATCTGTATATGAGATTAAGCCATTCTTAGACATGAATTTTAGGGCACTATAACCTATGTGTGCTAATCTACCATGCCACAATGCTACAGATTCAATCATATACGCAGAAGAGCTACTTTCATTCAAGAAAAACTTTATCATACCATTACAAGCATATCTTTTACCAATAAAGTTCTCGTTCTTCGACAGAATCAGTTTTCCTGACTCAAATACTACCCGTATTTCAGGTTTTCCTAGAAGATCCCCAGAAACTAAGTTTCGTCTCATGTCAGGGACATGCAAGTACATTAGTTAGTAATCACTTTCTTTCCAGAGGTAAAGACTAGTTCCACGGTTCCTTTGCCTACAACCTTCGATCGTACTTTATTACCCATTTGGACCTCTTGACCATCGGTCACGTCTTCATAAGTTTTAAAGGCTGATCTGTCATAGCTTACATGGACTGTGGTAGCTGTATTATACCACTAACTGGGTACTTTACCTTGGATCATGTTTACCTCAGTGATCATGACAACTATGTCTTCTTTAACTACACTTGCTTCATTCTTCGATTTTCGAAGTCGCCATACTCGAGCGTAATGCCCGGTTTTCCCACAGACATGGCAAGTGTCACGCCCCAAATTCGGTTCTCGACGTCCATTCGCTGTAACCCGAATTCAGAGGTGGCAGCCTCCGTAGTACCCCGATCTCGGATCCTAACCCTACACGTCAGGTTCCGATCCTGGGATACCACAAGGAGGATTTTAGGGTCCTGAATTTTTTTTTTAAAACATGAGCATCGCCATATGAGTACCATCAAAGACAAACACAATATTTCCACTAAATCATTTCGTTTACATACAGTACTGAAAAGTAAATACATAATGCGTAAATATAAAAACTGTGCACAATCCGGCACCTCCTGCTACTGCACTCCCAAATCCAACTCAACGTTGCTGATACACTCTGGTATAACTTGCAGCGTCACAAACGCGCATAAGCTTCGAACGAAGCTTTGTGAGTGCGTGTGTGCGTGCACAATGCGTATGACAAGCATGATAAATATCAGAGTAAGCAGTAAAGCATGATGAGAAATCTAAACCAAAACTTAGCCTAATTAGGCTACACGATCATATGATATGAATAACCAGCCTACAACAGGCTATGCAAGCATGCAATACAGATAACTAGCCTGCCATGGCTATGCAAGCATGCAATACAGGTAACCAGCCTACCAAGGCTATATACTCAAACTATGCAATGGCCTACAGGGCCTAATGTCGCATATAATGATCCAATGCATGTATGCAAATCACCACCTCTAAGTATAGTGGTCCAGATACGAACAGTCATAACGCAATCACGTAAGCAATGCAGGACTCGGAACTGGTAGCTCGCCCAGGCTTACAGCCCCGCCCACATCACACCCGCCCACGTCAGGACCGTCCCACACCATACAGAACATCACCGGGGTCTCACAGACCTCACTACTCACCAGTAGAATGCCAAAGCCTATCTGGTGCAATAGCGGACCTACTCACAGCTGGTCAAACTCAACCCCCTTTGCCAACACTCTTCCGGCAGGTTAGGTCAGACCTCCTTCCAAACTGACCACGTGCAGTGGAAAACACCGCCGTTTGGTATTCGGCATACTGGTGTATGACTAAACCACCCGGTCCTTGAATAGAGCACCCACCTTGGTACCAACGGGTTCAGGGACTTTCACCCAGGGACATCTATGGCATCCTGTTTAAAGATCACATATTTCCGATGTTCCTGCAAACCACGATGGAGCTGTGGTTGCAACGTAGTAACCAAGCTATATGCGGCACAAGCAGACGGTGCAAAATGCAACCATGCATATAAACGTGGGACGACATGCCCGTGCAAGTCTCTAAAGAGCACCATAAAACTATAAGGTCTCAAATACAATGTCACCGTCAACTGGTAATGAACTGCACGACAATCACGACCGATATGGCCGGTTGATACAAGACAATCAGATGAGCCAAGCATTCATGATGCATGAGTCAAGTATACAGTATGAGTGCCAACAAGTAGTCCATCTACCATGATGGCAATAAATCAATCAAGTCCAACCTATTTGAGATATGATTAAGATGAGGGGACACATATGAATGATCGAGTCATAGTGCGGGATGTCGCTAGCCAGGGAATCTCGCACCAAGGGCTACAAGGTATGCTAAGCTATTCCTACCATACAGTGTAGGTCAGGATGATAGATTCCTGTCCTCGAATAGTCCCATACCTATTGGAGAGGTTTGCGATAGAGAGCTCATGAATTACATTTGCGCGACTATATCTCGAATGCTTTATGAATGCGTTTATGCCCTAGTGGTCCCCAACTAACAATGGTGATTCGGGATGCATACTCATTACACATGCATGGTGGTCGTAAAAGCATAATATACTATATAGATCGCATAAGAGTATTCCAAATAACACTACGTGTGGCAACAGACATACTAAAAATAGCATAAAAAGATAATTCATTTATAATACAAACAAACATAAAGAGATAAGACTCTAAATGGATGGTATACAACAACACAGATGGTCCAATAACTGAACGGTGTGGATTAACCTTCAATATTCAGATAACCCAAATGGAAAGGAAATGATTGAAAACACTACCGACACATCAAAGGTAGAACCTACTTGAGTGGCAAGAGTGGAATACCCAAAATTCTTTAGTACAGTGGAGATAAACACAATAACGGTCCGTAAAAGGAACGTTATAGAACGGGTTGCAAGATAGACAGGTCATGACAGAGAATCATAAATGGTAGGGAAATCTGAGATAGATGATCAATACGATGAGGTCCAAAAAGAGACGACAGGTCTAACCTCATACTGCAAGATAGGCTCCATATAATGGATGGCCTAGATGACATACGAACGTCGAGGATGAGCCCCATACTCGTCCTATAGGTAAATGGACGGTGCGGATGAGATATACACAATATGGTAGTCTTTAATAGTTGGGTACAAGGGTAGAAGGGGTGAGTTATATGAGTATACAAGCTGAGTTACCAAGATCAATCAACATGGTGAGTCAATAAGGCAGGTTGACAAGGCGGGTCAACATGGTGAGTTAACAAGGTGAATTGGCAAGACGGCTCAACAAGGTGAGTTTAAGAAGGTAGCCCTATGACTTGGATCAAGCAAGCTCTAAGGATGACCTTTCAATAAGGGTTTACACAACTAATCATCAAGGTGGATCCACGGGATGGACAACGCGGTCATTCGAACACGTACACTGAGGTGGTCCTAAGGTCATCCTGTACATAACATGCTAGGGTCCATTCATTTGGATGGTTTGGATTAAGCACAAAATTAAGGCGGTCCCTATGGATGGCCGACATACATATCGCACCATGGTGGCCAATGGCTGACGTGGATAGAACACATGCATAACAAGGTGGACCCGTGGTTGGGGATAACCGTACAAAGGAGTGGGGGAGCCACATACATCAATGGGCCCCAACAGTTTGGGATCAACCCGATATTTGTGCTTTACCACTAATCAAGTGAGATGGCAACCAAACACCATGGTGGGGCCCGCACACCACATGTGTGGAACCCTACCCATGGTTGAGTGACTTAAGAATAAGGAGAATGGCAAATAAACCTAACAGATGGGTCCTGTAAAGTTTCCAATGGTAGGCATTCAATCACCCTTATTTTCTACGTGTGGCCTACCTAAAACTGGGCCCACACCCTTGCCAAGAAGAACGACACGATATACTCAACATTCATCAAGGTGGGACCCAAAGTTGGGCCCCATCACCTTTAGTTGGATGGAAAAAAATAAACATTACAATGGCCCCAAGGAAGGTTTCAAAGGTGGGCATCAATGGCCACGGTTTCTTACAATGTGGTCCACTTGAGGTTTGTATTTACCTCATCTTTTCTTGGAGGGCCCATGGACTAAAATAATATAGGAAAAACAGATGGGTGGCATACATAAAACAGATACATCGTGGTGGGACCCACAGAGCGTACCACCCAAATGGGCTCCAAGAGTTTTGAATCAAACTAATATTTTTGGTTTTCTCTTATATCCATATCCATGTGATCTGATGAACAGGTTGAATGAGAAATAAACATCACTGTAGGGCTGGGAAGATTTCAACGGTGGAGATCATTATTCCCACTGTTTCCCATGGCATGGTCCACTTGACATTTGGATATGCTTAAATTTTGGCTCAGCCACTAAAATGAGCTGGACAAACATATGGACGGAATAGATAAAGCGCATACATTCTAGGTGGGCCCAACGAGTGGGGCCCATTGCCATGCCCAGAGGGCTGTGCCGCTGGGCAGCAGCGTCCCCTGGACGCTGTCTGTCCAGTGGCCAGCTTTCATATTTTTTTTTATTTTTTTATTTTTATATCCTCTCCTCAAGTGGGGCCCACAAGCTTTCGATCAAGCTGATATTTTTGTTTTCCCTTCTTACATGCATGTGTGAACTTATGAACAGGTTGGATCTCAAATAAACATCATGGTGGGCCATAAGAAGGTTGCAACGGTAGGGCCACTGTCCCTACTGTTTTCTGTGGTGGGGCCCCCTTGAGACTTGGATCTGTCTCATTCTTGGGGTCATGCCCTAAAATGATCTCCCCAACTGGATGGACGGTGTGGATACAGCACATGCATCATGGTGGGACCCACGACTGGGCCACCAGCTGGCACGAGCCAGCGTCCAAGGACGCTGGTACGCCCCGCGTCAGAAGCCTCTTCTTCTTATTTTCTTTCTCTCTCTCTTTTTTTTGTTTTCTTGCGCTTAAATCCAGTGGGGCCCACATGGGTCTGATCCACTCCGTTCATCAGGTTCCCCAACTCATGGGGGACCTAACGAGCCCAATATTGGGTATGTTACGGGGTCTACAAACATCAGTGTGGGCCAAGGCAGTCTCGACAGTGGACATCATATTCTCCACTGTTTCCTGTGGTGCAGTCCGCTTAAGATTTGAATCTGCTTTAGATTTGGGCCTTGGCCCTAAAATGATATGGGAAAACAGATAGACGGTGTGGATAAAACAAAAGCATCAAGGTGGGTCCCACGAGTGGGGACCCATTCCAGCCGTCCTGACGCTGGACGGTTCCAGCGTCCCAGACGCTGTGAACGTCCAGCGCTGGACGTTCTATATATATATATATTTTTTTCTTTTTCTTTTCTCTAGTTTATTTCAGGTGGGGCCCACTTAGGGAAAATCCAATCCATTCATCAGGTTCCCCAACTCATGGGGAACCCACAGAGTCCAATATTGGACCAGTGATCTCGTCTACAAACATCACGGTGGGCCACGAAAGTTTAGCAGTCTACATCATTATCTCTATTGTTTTCCTATGGTGTGGTCCACCTGCGATCTGGATCTGCTTCATTGTTGGTTTCCGGCCCTAAAATAGGCTGGAGAAACGGATGGACGGCGTGGATCAACTACATGAATCAAGGTGGGTCCCACGAGTGGGGACCCACGGTCAACCCCCATAGTAGCTAGGCGCTGCTGGGCAGCAGCGTCCCCTGGACGCTGACTGTCCAGCGGCCGATTCTTACTCTCTCTTTATTATTATTTTTTTTGTTGTTGTTGTGTTGTCGTCGTCGTGACTAGTGGGGTCCACACGTGTAGGATCCACTCCATTCATCAGCTTGGCCATCCCATGGTGGGTCCACATGGTGGACAGCGTGGATGAACTACATACATCATGGTGGCTGTTGGCCACACTAAATATGCCACAAAACGGGCCCCCAAGTGGGATCCACACCATCAAAAGATGGGACCCATTCATGGACGATCCAGCCCATCCATCTCATTACCCATCACAAGGTGGGCCCAAGGGAAGAAAATGAAAAGTAAACGAGAAAAAGGGGGAAAGGTGTGCACTCACAATGATGGTTGGACGGTTGGATTGCCGATCGGACGGTCCGGATGATGATCGGGGTCCTCCAAGCTTGATCTTCACCTTCAATTCCTCTAACTCTCTCTTTCTCTCTCTTGATCTCCCTCTAAATCTCTCTACTTCTCTCTCTTCTTTCTCTTCTCTCTCTCTCTCTCAAACCTTGGAATGTAATGGACGAGTGGTGCTTGGGAAATGGGGGGGTTTCTTAGAAATGGCTAGCATGGGAGGTATGGGTTGTGATGATGGCTAGATAATGATGATGATGATGGGAGAGGTATGGGTTGGCTAGCATGAGAGGTATGGGTTATGTTGACTTTGGAGGTGAGAGAATGATGGGGTGGGTATGGTGATTGATTTGATTTATTTGACATGTTGTTGGGATTTGTGCAAATGGGGCCACACCACACGCGCATTGCACGGCCCACCTCGGATTGCACAAAAGTACGCATCTTTCACACCGGGTATCGCAATGAGGCGTGCCGCGCGGCGTTGGAATCGTGGCGCCCTCGCGGTCGTAAGGGTACAAGTCTTAGGTCGTTGCGGTACTAAATCAGGGTCGCGATCAAGGCTCTCTAATCTGGTCCGTCCGGGACGTACCGGTACCGAAAACTAAATGTACGGAGGGCAATTCAGGGTACGGGTCTTACAGCAAGGGCCTTTGAACTCTCCGTTCTTCTTTTGTGGTTTCTTGAATTTCCCTTTATTGGGTTTTAGGGAACCATTCTTCTCGGAATTCTTGTTTTGGGTACTTTCTACTACTTGCACCTTGGACGAGGAATTCTCATTTCCATTTTTCTTTTTACGGTTTCGGGATTCTTCCTCTATTCGAAGATGTTTCTGAATTTGTTCCAGTGAATAGTCATCGGTTTCATGTAGTAGTTTCTTCCTGTATTCTGTCTAACTCGGGGGTAATTTTGCGATAATAGCCCCGACTTGAAAAAATTTAGGGATATCAATTTTTAGGGTGCTAATTTTGCTAACAATTAGTTGTAGTTCTCCGATTTGGGCTAATAGCGATTTGTTATCTACCATGGTGTTGTCGAAATAGCTAGCTATGAGATATTTGTTCATACCTTCTTCGGCCTTAAATTTGAACTCGAGAGCGGTCCAAATTTCTTTGGCAGACTCAGTTTTGGTGTGTTGATCATACAGACGATCAGATAGCGTATTCAGGATGTGTCCGCGACACAGCAGATTATCTTCTTCTCTTTTGATATGTGCGTTGATCTGCTCAGTCGTGTCTTCATCAGTAACTGGAGGAAGCGGCTTCAAGTTCTGGTCTAAGATATAGAATATCTTCAACGCCGTAAGCAGGAATTTTATCTTATCCAGCCATCTGGTGAAAATGGTTCCATCGAACCGGTCCAAATGAATCAGATCCTGGTTTATCAGTTTGATTAATGATACCCCTTTGGTTTCCATATTAGAAAAATTACGCTTTAAGATTGTTGAGAATTTCTGATCTCAGAAAATAAATTAATTTGGAAAAAATAAAGAAATATGGACAAGCCGAAGCACGTGAAAAACACGTTGTCTTTAAAGCGTAATTCGCCCCTACTCAAATTATTTTGAGTCTGCTAATAGGTTGCAGGTGGATTGCTTCTAGGATATGACATCCTTGGTCTTCTTTCCTTGTGCACAAGATGTGGTGGGCTTTTTGGAATTCCTCCACATAGATGGGCTTTTGGGCCCTCATTAAAACTTTTGTATTTCTTTATTCAAGTGTGCACCACCACACTTTGTGTATGTAGGATTCTTTCCCTTCATGCTTTTTCTTTGGATGGATGGAAGACTTGGGTCACTTGATCATCTAGAAGGCCCATGAGTGAGCTATTTCAACAATCTAAGTTCAAGTGGTTTTTCACGTTGTAGGAAACTGGTACTTAAAAGTTTCCTCTTGTCACCACCCTCAAACGGATAATCCTTCTTCAAGTTAGCTATCTATGTAATCTTAGCTCCTTGATTCTCTTTTGGGGCATTTAGTGGGTCATCCATCATCCTTCTCAAAGATGAGTGATTTTTCAATTTGTGGGAAAGAACGATACCCATAAGTTGCCCAAGTTTGTCCCATGCTTTGGGGCGCTTTGGATTTTAGTTTTTAAGTGGGCTATGTACATCATTCTTAGCCCTTTTCATGATGGTTGGGTGACTCATCAAGCCATGCCCTCTTGTGTTCAAATGGTCTTCTCTTTGGTAAAGAAAGTGGTGCACATAAGTTGCGCAAACTTGTCCTTGCATGGACATTGTCAACTTTAATTCTTCAAGTATGCTATGTGCACCATTTTCTACCATTGGTTTCCTCGACTCATATGGTTGTGGGTAGACCACCACATTGTATTCTCATAGCCAAAATATTTATCAAGATGACGCACATGAGTTGCCCATGGTTGACCCAAGAGTGGGTTCTTATGGTTCTTTAACTGGACTATATACTCCTTTCAATCCATTGAGGTGGGGCATTTGAGTTGCTTTTGGGGACCAATTTCCTCCTCTTTGTCCATGTACATATGTAAAAAAGACGGAAACATCTCAAATGAAGTTCATTGCTTTGATATGGAAAGTGAACCAAACCTTGGTCACATATGGACTTTGAAAAGGGATTTTTCATATGAAGCTTGATTCTTGCTCCCCTTTGATTTTTTTATCATGGCTCTTGAATGCATTTGGTGTTTAAAATGTGTCCTTGGATGGTGCATTTTCCTCATCTAGGGCATGACATGCAACCCTTTTTAAGGTGGGCCTTACTTTTTTCAATGGGCCTAACACATATCCAAGGTGACACATGGAGTTGGACATTGGACTTAGTATGTTTGCATTTGAATCGTGTAAGTCCAAATCCATGGGTCTCCTGGATAAAGATTTGGATTTTAATGGTAAAGAATGGGGCGGACGGCACGAGGGGGCGTAGAGCAGTTAGTGAGGAAGACCCTGCCTTCATTGTTCGTCGTGGGGACTATATGTGTTCCCTAGCCAAGGAGCATCAACCTCTCCCCAAAATAAAAGGTTGGGGGACCCGAGACCTTTGGGACGTTTGGGTGGAGCAACCTCAGCCGATGCTTGAACATGTTCTCGCCAACACTCCCTTTGCGGTCTTCTTGCGATGCGCTTTCACAAAAATAGTGCCAATCGTATGGTGCTCACAGCCCTTTGTGAGAGGTGGAGGGATGAGACCCACACCTTTCAAGTTCCTTGTGGCGAATGGGGGATAACTCCCCTGGACATATACATGTAAATAGGTTTTCCATTCCATGGGGTGGTTGTACCTCATGTGGGCTCTCTTGCTCCAGTTACTCCTAATGACTGGATGTGACTTGTGGGAGCCATCCCACCTGAGAGCGAATTTCAAAGTAGCTAAGTGAAACTGTGGTGGTTTCACAACACTTTTGCTGTTGCTGTACCTACCACTGAGCTGGAAGCCCTCCATAAAGCACGGGCAATGATCACTTACGCCTTTGGTTCATTCCTTTTCTGTCATGCAAATGAGAGGATCGATTCCAAATTTCTTCGCTTGATGGATGACCTTCATCATTTATAGAATTGGAATGGGGCCATTCTGACTCGCATTTACCAAGGCTTGGATAAGACTTCTCGAAGTAGCAAGTCTTTTACAGGTTTTTGGCCTGTTGTGGAGGTATTCTCTTTAACCTCCCTTGGCAATTTTTGTCTTCTTTCTTTGTCTGATCATTGTGTTTGCCCCTGCTCAGACCTGCTTTTATGATCATTTCGCTCACCTGTCCCCAAGAATACGGGATGACATCGAACCATCTTTATATTGTTTCATGCATTGACGTCAATAAAACCGTTGACCAAATCCCCGAGTGTCTGGGGACAATTGGCGTGCTGATATAGATGGATTGACTGTAGAGGACGTAAGTATCTTATTTTCCTTATTCGTAGTGTTGTTCTGCAGCTGACTGTGAGATGATTGTCCTTCTTTAGTTTGCTCGGATGCCATACGCCTACTTTCCCCTCTATTATACTCCTCAGTGTGTGGAGGCGTATGAGGCCTCGTGTCTCCGAATCATGCTTTCTGATGATGAGTCATTTCAGTGGTACTTGGGAGAGAGGTTACTTCGACAGATCACCAGCGTTGCCAGGGTTCCTTGTTCTGCACCACCTCAGGCTACTCAGATTCTAATTAATGCTGTGGCCGATGCTCTCGAGGGTCAGCTTGGATTTCGCTTCACGAACCCAGATCGTGATTATGATGAGTGGTATCTACTGTATGGACAGGGACCTGTTCTTCCTTTACTATATGTTCCAGGGGGCCGACATAGGTATGCTGGAGGATAGGTGACAACTCCTCTGATGGACCTTCAGCGTCGAGAGCGGGAGGAGAGAAGAGAAGACGATGATTATGTTCGTGATCTGTAGCCCGCTTCTTAAGGATGTAATTAGCTTGTTGATGTATGGCTTACTGACGTTTAAGGCCTCCTTGCTTTGTTTTTGTATCAAAACTTTTGAATGAAATGCAATCTCTATTTTACCTCGAATTTCTTGATGATGCTCGGATGCTTCAATGATTGTTGATGCTTTGATTTTTTATTCATTCTCTTAAAAGGGTTCTCAACCATGTGGATGATGACTTGAACGGTTCAGATTGCTTGATTTGGCCGTGTAAGACCTTTTCAGATCGAAACACTTATCTTTGATGTTTTGCAGGGCTAAGAAGGCTTTTCATGGTGCAGATAATGATTTGAACGGTTCGGGTTGCTCTTTTTGGCCATGAGGACACACTTAATGATAAGATCCTGGACTCTGGCCTTCTTTTTTGACGATCCAACCATTGATCTCGCTATTTGATGACTCATGTAAGCTCTTCCATGGTTTGGATCATATCAATCTAGCCTTTGGACGGTTTAGATGGCTTGTGAGCCCCTCTTAATTGATTTTTCTTCTCTTTGACTTGGTCAGACCCATTTTGGTCATAGTTCTTCATGAATGAATAGGTGGGGCACCTTCCAAGTGGTTCAGATCAGATTCAGTCAAAATCCGGAGTCGATCGGAGCTTTGGGCGGCCCCTAGGGGGCCAGTTGCTGGCGTGGACTGACAGTCTCACCTACCAAAGGCTGCTGGGTCAATCCCGCGGAGAGAGAAGGAGACCATCCGTACGAGCGGCCCCAAGGGGGCTGCCCAGAATTCTCCTCATGTGTAGTCCATGCGAGCTCTGGTTCGGACATTCTTCACTGTTCCCTGTCATTGTCTCCTATATTCTCTATGTACGAGGTTTCGATCTGGCCATGAATCTCCTTTTTTCTTTGTCTTTTCTCTTCATCTTGTCCTCTTCTTGCTTTGTCCTTTCTCAAGCAGCCCTTGATGATGATTGGTGGGCCATCATGGCAAGGATTGATGGGTCCCATGTGTTGGGAGATGGTGGTGGCTTTAATGAGGGTGAGATCTCTTTAATGGAGGGGGTAGATGGGGCCTTGAATGGGGTCATTGATGATGGATTGAGGATGTTGGTTGGGGGAGCTTTGAATGCTCCCATTAATGGTGGGATAGCTGTAAATTTGGATTTGAATGGGCATTGACTATGGGAGGATTGGATGGTAGGGATGAGATTGGGAGAGTGGCCATAGGTGAGGCTACTATCCTTTGGGTGTGGGCCTTGTGGAAGATGTGATCGATGGTCAGGATGATGCCATGATGGACATTGATGGGCTGATCTCATACCTAGACAATATGGATGGTTCAGATGATACCTTTGATGGCTTGGATGCACTTGATGACGGCCAAGATGTGCGGCACACTTGCTTGGGTGGACTTGATGTGATCATTGACGATGTACCATTGATGATGGACGGTGTGGATGTCTCGATGATCCCTTTGACTGGACAGAGTGACAGTTGGGTTTCTAACTTTATGATGGAGAGGACTGCAGGTTCGGATCTGACTGTAGATTCTTCGATCCCGGGGCCCTTCTTGACGGTTTAGATGCACTTTTTAGCGGTTGAATTGTTTAGGATGCCATGTTGTGCAGTGTGATCTTTGCAGACAGCCTTCTTGACGGAGATTATCGGCCTTTTCATGAGCATCGGCCCTTTGCGCACTCTGTTCATGAGGTGGGCGAGTCTTCTCATGCTGTTGAGGTCGTGACAGTTTCGGATAGCGACGCGATTATATCAGACATAGTCGCTACTGGGGATATTTTAGCGACTGTTAAGTTCATAAGGATTCCAGGTTTTCCTTCTCCTTCGCTCGTTGACCTTCCGATCCTTAAGGAACTAGTCAGTGATTCTTGGGCCTTTTATTCTGGAGGAGATTCCTGTGAGGACTTGCCAGTTGCTTCCTCGTCCTTCTTGATCGCCATGACTGCTTGCTTGGCTTGATAGATTATCTGCTTATGAGATTCAGGAGCTGGAGTCTTATGGCTTTGACGGTCTAATTCATATGGCTAGGGTTGACATTGATTGGAGAATGCTTGGGGTTGCACTGATTGATTGGGTCCCTTCATTGAACTTGTTTGCATTCAATGATATGGAGATGGGACCTTCTTTGGAGGAGCTCGTGCGCTTGACAGGTCTCCCTTAAGATTATGCACAATATTTTTCATGGAAGACTTTGCCGAAGATTGGTACTCTGCAGAACTGGTTTGGGATTCCATATCTTCTTCAGCCTGCCATTGATGGCCAGGACGCTGTGGTCTTCTCTTTAGACTCGCTGTATGATCTTTCTTCGAGCCCTCAGAGTGTGGCAGGGTCCCTACTTTCTTAGAATGCACTAATGTTCTATCTAATAGCTTATGTGCTATTTTTGAGATGGCGCCGATCTTAGATTCCTCTGCTTTTCGAGGTGATGAGCCGAGTTGTTCGTCGGCAGGGGGTCATTTCTCTTGTCCTGGCTAAGCTATTCAACGAGCTGACTGATTGTGCCCTAGGCCGTACCCGTGTTCTTTGCGGTTCCTGTGCATTTCTTCAGGTAATTCTCTCGTTCATTCTTTTTCTTTCTTCTCTTTTGGAACTATTTTGCTTTAGCTGAGTCTCTTTGCTTTCTCATGATTGGATTTAGTTATGGGAGCGTCTTTCGTTGACCGTTCCTGTATCATTTCTCGACACTCGTCGCCCTGATCTTATGCGTCATATCATGGAGTTTCTTCCGTATACAGCCAGGATGAACGAGCCCTTATACCACAGGATGTTCGCTGCGCTATGTGACTGGAATGTTCGTTGGGAGTCATCTTGGCTTTCACTTCCTCCAGTGCTTTGTGATGCTCATTGCCTTCCTCTGATGCTGGTAGGCTTTTACTCATATTTCTCTTATCATCCTATCTGTGTTGAGCTCTTAATTGTGCATATTCTAACCCCAATTCGTCACTCATTATGCATGGTTTTCACAATTTAAAGACTAATCTAAGGCATGTTTTGTTATTGTAGGAATGAGAGCGGACTTCAATCAATTGAAGATGAAAAGGGTCCATTTAGAACCATTGAATGAAGATCGAAGGAGGACCAAGAGGAAGAAGGAAGCAAGGAGTAAAAGAGAGAAGTCATCAAATGAGGGCTAGGATAGGTCATTTATGCATCTTGAAGATCAAAGGAATGAAGGACCAAAGGTGGAGCAAAAGCACATTGAAGATGAAGGAGGAGAAGCTGAAGATTTCAGCCAAGTTCATGTCCACCGGCAGGCCGGTCACAGCCATCGACCGGCCGGCCAAACCCTCCAGAAAGAGAAAAATCTCTGGACACATTTTTATGGAGGCCGACCCACTGACCGACCGGCCGGTAGACCGGCCGGCTGGCTGAAGGGTCGGCCTATCCATTGCAATGTCCAGAAAACTCAGCAGATTGAAGGCCGACCCACTGATCGACCGGTCGGACAGACTGGCCGACCGGCCGGCTGGTGGGTCGGACTGTGAAAAAAAACACTCCAGTGAAAATTTCAATTGCAAGCACTTTGTCCGACCGGCCGGACAAGGGGTCCGACCGGTCGGCTGCGTAGGAAAACTTCTTCCGCAAGCTCCGAAAATCTCTTCGCAAAACGCAAATCTGCGGGATTTCTCGAAGTTTCTTCGCACCTAGGGTTCCAAAGCTATAAAAAGACACCTAGGGATCGTTCCTAGGGTATCTTAGAAGAGTTTGAGCAAGGTGGGAGGTGGCGGAAGCAGATTTCGGAGTTCCACAACTCCTTCTAGTTTGTTTTGTTGTTTTTATGATTTTTCTAATTGTTTCATGTTTCCTTGGATCATGAGCAGCTAAACCTCTTAGCCAGGGCTAAGCGGTGAAGCTTATAGTGGATCTAAGATGTTTCAATTTGTTTTTAGTTGGTTTTAAGATTAGTTTTCATGATTATGAACAATGGTTTGAAGTTAATACAAGTTCCAAGTAGTTTTTCTTAGTCTTATGATGACTCATGGATGTTTGGGAGAATTGCTTGAGTTCTTAATGGTTGAATGTTAGTCTAGACCTGTATGATCCGATGAATTGGAGTATGCTCTAGTACTATGATCTTCATGTGGGAACTTCCTACCAAAGTTCTACCTTTCTGGTTTTCTGAATTATGTATGGGACTGTGCATGTGATTTGATTCAAGTTCAAATCATGATCTAGCTTTATTTGGTGACAGGACTTAATGATGATCATGATTATGAACTTAGTTTATTGGAATTGGGACTGACCTATGCAATTGAGCATGCTCATCCCAGCTTGCATTGAGTGAATCATATACATTGGCCTTACATATGACAGATTGTTTGGTTTAACAGCTCTATCATCCGGCTAGATAGATCTTAATTTCGATTCTAGTTGAGAGAATGAGAAACCATGGCGAATTGAGCATCAAGGATTGCTACAAGTGGATCCTTGAACCCCTAGTGCCTTTTTATAATTGTTTACCTTCAATTTAGTTCAAAGTTGTTACTTACATTAATCTCATACAAAATCTGATTGTTAGCTTCTCAATAGAAACTATTGGATGTGTTTGTGAATTCCTTCATAAGTCCTTGTGGATCAACCTCGGTCTTATCGAGATTATTGCTACATCACAACCCTACACTTGGGGAAGTGAACATCATCCTATCTGATTCTTGTGGCAGTTCGGGTATGAGTAGGATGTTGCACATTTTGCTTTCTCGGATATTGGGCGTCAATCACTTCCGGCTAAATCATTCGATTTTAGGACTAGGGTTGATGGGTCCTGGGCAAGTCACATGATTGCTGATTTTCTTGATTTTGAGTTGTGGACTTTTCTGATGGCGACTGCTCCATATCAGCATTGGGTTACTAAGCAGTCTTTGTATCGGCGCATTCCTCGCTAGCACTTAGCGACTGATGAGGATGAGCTAGATGTCCTTGGGGATGCTGGTTCTTCATTTGGTTCATATGAGCCCTTTGAGGAGCCCCCATTTATTGACCCCGGCTTTTTCTTAGCCACTCATGGTCACTTGCTATCTGAGATTTCTGTGCTTCGGTATCATTGTGAGATGATGTCGAGGAGATTGGCCGTCGATCAGAGGTTGTCTGATGAGGAGACGACGATCCGTAGCCTTGAGTGAGATGAGGTGCATTACCTACGCATGGAGGTGAGTAGGTTGAGAGTGAGGCTATTTCATTATGAGTTAGAGGACTTACCTGACATGGCCGAGGAGGAGGGCAGAGATTGATTTTTTTTCTTCTTTTGAGAGTTGTGTTAGCTGTCTGTACGTCCCTTTTTGCATAGTATATGACTGGCGATGATGTTTTTTTTCGTATTTTGAAAGAAATGATATGATATATGTAAAAGAAATATGATGTATTAATGGAAAGAAAAAACTTTTTGAGAACTTATTGTGTCATGAGTTGTCTTGTGAGTGTGTGTCTGGATTTTGTGCCGGGACGTAGGAATCAGAATTGAGGCTCGGCTAATGCTTTGACCGATGTTTTAAGATTGACTTCTAGGGGATCCCTTTAGTTCACTAGAGGTGTAGGCAGTAGAAATCGTTACTTCCTGAGAGTTTTATCAAGGTTTGTAGAGTTCATGTCCTTGATTGTACTTCTTCTTGCTCCTAATCTGGGATTGTTTGAGCTGATCTGGACTTTTTTGTCTCTTGGTACCTGCTCTTTTTATTTTTCTTTATTTTTTAGCCATTTTTGCCTGTAGTACTCTTTCGAGTTTTCACCACAGCCGGCGTTTTCCCGTCATTTTTACCTGTGGCGCCCTTTTGGGTTTTCACTACGTCCGGGGTTTTTTTATCTTGCCTGCCCCTTCACATCTACGCTGTTTTTACCCTCGATGCCCTTTCGGGTTTTCACCAAGTCCTTTGTGTGCCCACTGTTTTGACTCAAAGTGCCCTTTCGGGTTTTTACTCCGCCCTTTTTTGTTTAAGCACACATTTTTTTGGATAAACGCGGCTGCCAAAGTTAGGGAATCCATCGTTGCCGGCCGATGGTAGCCTTTTGGCCCTTATCTTAAGTTATAATGACAGAGTTGTCGGCCTTAACTATAGACATTTCTGAGGTGGATGGATGGATGACTGTGTTTCCTTTCAAGTTGATTTTTTTTCTTGGGTGCCCTTGTTTTGGCTTCCCATTTTCTTTCTCTTTTTGTTCTTTTCTTTGTATTCTTTTTTTTTTTGTCTTTTTCTTTTCTCTTTTTTCCTTTGAATCCCTTTATTTGGAACACTTGTTGGTGGACGGAAATGATTTCTCAGAGATCTTAGCTTCGACCCCTTGACTTCAACTCTACTAATGGAACTCTTGATAAGGTCAGAATTACTTACCCGTAAAAGATTTTCACTTTGTCGGCATTGATCGGCTCAGGAAGATCCACCCCTCTTATGTTGGTGAGCTTGAGGGCAGCTCCAGAAAGTACTTCTTTGATGATCAGCGGTCCGTCCTATGATAGTTTGAACTTTCCTCTGGGATCTAGAAGGTGTGACGGTAGAATCTTCTTCATGACCATGTCGCCCATGTTGAAACTTCTTTTTTAGACTCTCTTGTTGTAAGCCCGAGCGATCCTTTTTTTTATAACATTGGAAATGACTTAACGCACGCATGCGCTTCTCGTTTGCTAGCTGTAGCTGATCGAATCTGGCCCGTTGCCATTCTCCTTCTTCAATTTCTCTTTCCAGTAACACCCGTAGTGACGGTACTTCCACCTCGACTAGTAGAAATGCTTCCATTCCATAGGTAAGCTCGAAAGGAGTAACGCCTCTAGCAGATTTTACAGACGTTCGATAGGCCCAAAGTGCATATGGGAGCATGTCTGACCAATCTCGATAAGTCACGACCATCTTCTCGAGTATCTTGACGATCGTCTTGTTTGCAGCTTCTACCCTACCATTCATCTGAGGACGGTAAGGGCTTGATTGATGACATTGAATCTTGAACTTGCTGAGGAAGTCATCCACCTTCTTGTTGACAAACGGGATTCCGTTATCTGTGATGACAACGTTAGGGATTCCATACCAGCATATGATATTGTTCTTTATGAATTTAATAACTTATGATGTTGCAATCATGGTGTATGAGGCTGCTTCTACCCACTTGGTGAAGTAGTCGACTGCTACAAGTATACTCATGGCCATTTGATACTTTGGGACTCACCTTCCCAATGATGTCAAGACCCCACATAGAGAAAGGCCAGGGAATTGTCAGGTTGTACAGTTCTGATGAGGGGACATGGATTTGATTCGCATGCTCCTGACACTTGAAGTATTTTCTGATGTGCCGGCAACAGTCTATCTCCATGGTGAGCCAATAGTAGCCGAGTGGTAGAATCTTCTTCGCCATTATATGCCCGTTCATGTGTGGGCCATAGATTCCTTCGTGTATTTCTTTCATGATTTTAGCAGCTTCTGCTTCATCGACGCATTGAAGGACTTGATTATAGGGTTGCTTGTAAAGAATTTCACCACTGATGGTGAATTGGCTGGCCAAACGCTGGATGGTTCGGCGATCTATTACTGTTGCTGTTTCGAATATTCCTGGGTTTTGAGATTTTGCTTCATGTCGGCATACCAGAGTTTGTCAGGAGCGTCTTCGGCCTCTTTTATCTGCAGGCAGAAGGCAGGTTCATCTTGAGTTTCGATTGTGAGCTCCCATTCTGAAGCTACTTTCGGGATTTCGAGCATTGATGCAAGCATAGCAAGAGTATTTGCAAACTGATTCTTGGCCTTGGGCATGTACGAGAAGGTGATTTCTTTGAATTCTTCGACCGGATTTTCAAGGTACACATGATGTGGTACCAACTTCTCATCCTTAGTCTTCTATTCGCCATTAGTCTGATTGATGATAAACTGTGAGTCTCCAAATACTCGTAGCTTCTTGACGCCCAAGATTATGGCTTCCCTTAGACCAGTGATGCATGCTTCATACTCTGCCATGTTATTGGTGCATTTAAATGCTATGCGCCTTGAGATAGGAATAGGGACGTCGTCTGGAGATTAGAGGATTGCTCCGATTCCACTTCCTTTGGAGTTTGTTGCGCCATCGAAGAATAATGTCCACTCGTCTTTCTTCTTCTTCTCTTCACCTTCGATGAGTAAGAGATCTTCGTCAGGGAAGACTATCTTGAACGGTTGATAATCAAGGAGAGAGTGAGCGACGAGGTGATCGAAGAGGGCCTGCCCCTTGATTGCCTTCTGAGTGAAATAGGTGATGTCGAATTCAGACAGGAGTAGTTGCCATTTATCTATCCTTCCAGTGAGTGCTGGCTTCTCGAACAGGTATTTGAGCGAATCCATACGAGCGAGGAGGAGAATAGGGAACGCAATCATGTATTGTCGGAGTCGCTGAGTTGCCCAGACTAGGGCGAGGCAAGTCTTTTTGATTGGGGAATACCTGGTCTCGTAGTCGATGAAATTTTGGCTCAAATAATATATTGCTTATTCCTTCTTTCCGGTCTCGTCGTGCTGGCCGAGGACGTAGTCAATGGCTTCTGCTACTATCGAGATGTATAACAATAGGGGTCGTCCGGGAGCAGACGGCATTAAAATTGGTGGATTCATGAGATACTCCTTGATGCGGTTGAAGGCGACTTGGCAATCGTCATTCCATTCTTTTGGTACGTTCTTTTGAAGGAGTTTAAATATGGGCTCACTGATAGGTGTGAGCTGTGCGATGAAGCAACTGATGTACTGGATTCTGTCGATCAAACCACGAATTTCTTTCTCAGTTCTAGGAGGGGGCATCTCGATGATTGCTCTAGGTTTGGTCTTGTCGACCCTAATGCCATCCTTGCTCACCATAAAGCCAAGGAGTTTGCCTCCAGTTGCACCGAAGACACGTTTTTAAGGGTTGAGACGAAGCTTGTACTTTTCTAACCTGTTGAATAGCTTCTTCAGATCTTCAAAGTGTCCTTCAATTGTGTGAGATTTGATGATCATATCATCCACATATACTTTGAGCTCTTTGTTCATCATATCGTGGAATAATGCTATCATTGCTCGTTAATATGTTGCCCCTGCGTTCTTCAGACCGAATGGCATTACCCTGTAACAGAAGGTTCCCCATGGAGTGATAAACGATGTCTTCTCGCGATCTTCGACGGCCATCTTGATCTGATTGTAACCTAAGAATCCGTCCATGAATAAGATGATCTTGTACCCTGCTGTGTTGTCGACCAGAGTGTCGATATGCGACAGAGGGAAATCATCTTTAGGACTGGCTTTGTTGAGGTCTCGGAAGTCAATGCACATCCGAACCTTGCCATCCTTCTTCGGTACTGGTACGATGTTAGTGAGCTATTCAGGGTAGTTATAGACTACCAAGAATCCCGCATTATACTGTTTGATGACTTCATCACGAACTTTCAAGGCCCATTCCTACTTCATTCTTTGCAATTTCTGCTTAACTGGCTTCATATCTGGCTGTGTTGGCAGATGGTGTACGACGAGCTCTCCATCGAGCCCCGTCATGTCTTCATACAAGAATGGGAAGTTGGACAGTCTTGGAGCTAGGATCTCTATCATTCTTTGCTTCATCTCTTGTGACAACGATTTTCTAATGCGTACTGTTCGCTCGCCTCAAGTGTAAGGCTGCGATGTAGTAATAAATCTCGGTAAGACCGAGGTCGATCCACAGGAAAAGAGGTAAACAATTCCAAGTATTCTAATAACTAGAATCTAAGAAGTTTGAGAAGATAGTTTTTCACATAAAATAGAAAAATCTGAAATTAAGAAGAACTAGAGCATCAAGGATCCACTTGTAGTAGTCCAATGCCAATCCATTCATCCAAGTACAACACAATTAGAATCAAAGTCCTATCTCTCATCTAATTGGAAGATATAACATTCAAGCACAAACAGTCCCACTTAAATCTGGAAATCAGATTTCTAGTTCTAATGAAGCACATAGAACTTGAAGTTGTAGCCTTCGGAGTAACAGCCATGCCTATGGACTATGGCATGCTCAAGGGTTACTACAATTTGAATTCAAACAACCCAATCATGGTAATTTCAGAGAATTGCAAGGAACTCATGTCCGGAGCACACAAACTCTCACAAAACTTCTAAAAAACCAAACTTTATTCAAACTAGAACTTCAAAATCCAAAATTAAGAAAAGGGTACTTGAAATAAAAGAATTAAAGCATTGGAACCAACTACAAATTTCACCTCTAGCTCTAGCTAAGAGGTTAGCTAAGGAAAAGCATATTAAAACTAGAACTAGAACTAAGAAAAGGAAGAAAAACTAGCTGGAGGAGGCTAGGAAGCCTCCTATGACTTGAACTCCTTGCTTCCCACGTCCTTGCTTGATTTGGAATAGAAGAGAGCACCTCCTTTTTTAGTGCAGCAATAGTACAGCAACATAGCAGAATTTATTTCGCTTGGTACAGCTTAACCAATGGTCGGATTGCCCTCAAATTTGATTTTTAGCTTCCTTGTAATGTGATCTTCCTCATAGATGATTTAGATTTCCAAGATTATCCTCTGAATGGGCCCACCAATCAGATCACCGACCGCCTCTCAAAATCGCGCACTTCAGGTACCTTCAGAACCAGTCATCTTGCTTTCAACGCTCTGGAGTGTATAGATGTCGGATTGATCTCAAATTTTGAACATTGGTAGAAAATTCATCCTCTACATGATAGACGGATTAGATTGTGCAAAACAATCCCAGAATATGGTCTGAAAATTAGAACACTTAGGGCTTTTATAAACTCTGCGCAGTTGGATCTTTCTGGATGGTCCATCTTTCTTCAACCGGTACGATCAAACCACACATCCTTTTGATCTGAAACTTTTGTGGTTATTTACATATGGATGTGATCTAAAATATGGTCAAAGTAGATTCTTCATATCATCAATGATGGGTCACTTGGACCGGCCCAGAGTGGAACAGCAAAATCTGGAACTTTCTGGACAGTTCGTATTGTTTTGGCCACCACGATCAATCCGTAGCTTCTATCGACACGAAACCACTTGGGTTAGTTCGGCATCGAGCTCCTCTTCGACATGGATGTATTGGATTTCCAAATATCATCAAGATGAGCCCAAAAAACTATTCCAAAAATCCCAAAACGGGAATAGCTTGCTGCCTGAAATCTGGAAGTGCAAAATTTCATGGCTGACCGGTCTTGATCGGTCTAGACCTATCTGGCAGGTGTCCAGGGAGTGTAGCCAACCGGTCGGGCCTTCTTGGCCGACCGGTCGGACCCAGTTTTTGCAGTTTAAGTTCTTTCTTTTCTTCTCTCCTTCCCCTCTCTTTGCTTTCTTCTTTCTTTGGTCCACCTTGGACCTTCATCAAAGGCTCCTAAACATGGTCTTTTGGTCTCCAATTGGGTGAAGTTCACTCTTATTCCTACAATCACAAAACATGCATTAGATGGGCCTTTTAAACATGAAAACCATGCATATAATGTGATGTAATGGGTTGGCAAATGTATAAATTGGAGGTTCAACACGTACTTTCCTAGGGATTTCTGGTGTTTCCAACTTTATTACTTCAAAATCATTGGCTACAACATTGGCTTTGGATTCGAACTTTTTGAGGAGGTCCTCTAGTTCGGGAGCCAGGTCATCATCTTCCCCATCCCGAGCTTCGTCCAGACCCATGAGTTCAAAGTCTAATTCGATGTCAAAATCATAAAATTCGACTTCAAACTCATGCAAATCTTCAGACGAGCTTGGCACATTATTGAATGTAGGAAAAGAAATGCTTTTTGGTTTTTGAGAATTTTTTGGAATTGAAATGGTAGATGTTTTTTACTTTTGAAAGTTTTATTATTATTTTTTTATTTTTTGAACTTCAAGGGACCTTGAATAAGCGGGCATTGCAAACCATGATTGATCCCAACTTGCCCCAAGGTACCTATCGCTGCTTAAACCGACGTTTTTTTTTGGAAGCTAGAGCCCTCAGATGATTCTCTGGCTAATTCAGAATTTAAAGGAATAGATGACCATTCAGGACCCTACACTCCTTCCCCTGAAGAGGTGGGGGTTGATGATTTAGGTGAAGAATCATGGTCTGGCCCAATGACCATGATTTCTCACTAGTCGGGTTTGAGATCTGAGTCGTACTCAATCCTTCCCGGATTAATTACCTCGCATTGCAGTTCATCTGGTTCCATGGCGAGACACATACTTGGAATCTAGACATCGGACCAATACAAGGCTGGCCATTTCCCTTTCTTGGTCTAATGGATGTGCTGCTTTTACCCCTGGCTGGTGGTTGTTGGTGTTGATTCCACAGAGATGGGCAGGTTGTGCCCCTTGTTGATTGATGTTGAGATGGGCAAGTTGTGCCCCTGATTGGCTAGAATTGAAGTGAGCAGGTTGTGCCCCTGGTTGACTGGAATTGAAGTGGGCAGGTTATGCCCCTGGTTGATTGGAATTGAAGTGGGCAGGTTGTGCCCTTGGTCCTGAAGCTACTATATTTGATCTTCTTCTTCATTTATATCATCTTCTTCTTCTTTTGGAGGCTTAGATGGTTTCGGAATCCAGTCTCATCGAATGGGAGGCCACGTGGCCCATGCTAGGCTCATCGGGTGGCCTTTATGTAGTGCAGTCGGTAGATTTCTTCTTGGATCTCTGCAAGGCTCTCCTGGCCTGATGAATTGAATGGGTGAGCACCAAAACTTCTTTTTTCTTTTGTCCATGATGACTGACTTGTACCCGAGTCCTCATTTTTGTTGATTATATACCGGTGGCATTTTTCTGAACTTGAAGTGATTCTTCATACGTTACTTGAGACTTAGACGTTCTGCTGGTGAAAAGACACGATCCACACTTATCGGTTTTGGATTGGTGATAGCGTTCACGGTCTCGAACTCGAAACTATGAAATGGGACGTCTTCTTCAGAGTATTGAATGTCGATGACGAGGATATCTGATTTAGTAGCAGCAGCATTGGAAGGAATAATGAGCTCCTTCTCTGCATGGACAGAGATCACTTGATTCTCACAGATGTACTTCACCCATTGATGTAAAGTTGATGACATAGCCTTGACCTTATGCAACCAAGGTCGTTTGAGCAACATGTTGAAAAAGGCTAATATATCCAGGATTTGAAATGTAATAGTGAAGACTTCCGGACCTATTTGTACCTCTATGTCGACTTCTCCTTTCACTGATCAGTGGGTGTTGTCGAATGCTCTGACGTACATGGTGCTGGGTCGGAATGAGGAGGGACTGATTCCTAGGCATTCCGCAGTCTTGAGCGAGCAAACATTTAAGCTTGAGCCTTTATTAATAAGGACTATCTGGACACAAAGGTCTTTATATCATAAGGCTATATTGAGAGACCGCCCATGGTTGCGTCCTTCTGGTGGCAACTCATTATCAGTGAAAGTGATGGCACGCAGAGCCAGGAGTTGTCCAATCATCAATGCTATCATTTTAGGTGCTGTATCTGAGGAGACGTGGGCATCACTCAGGGTCTTGGCAAACATTTCTCGGTGTATGCGAGATGTGCAAAGTAGTTCTCATATCGAGATTTGGGCAGGGATTGACTTGAGCTAAGTTGCAACATCATATGCAGCTTCATTTTTATTACCGAGGCCTGCGAGAGTGCTTTTGGGATCTCCTTTGTTCTGATTATCTCTTTGGATGCAACGCCCATTAGGGTTCATGTTCCTTACCTCTGCACATTCTGGATAGTGTCATGGACTTCTTTGAAATTTTCCTCTCCTTTGCTTTTCAAGACCACTGGTTCTTGCAGCTGTGCTGGTGTGGGTACCAGATCTTCCTCATATGGAGCTTTTGCTTTGAGGACTACATTGTTGCCTTGCTAAAGGGATAATATCGAGGCTTGTCTTCATATATCACATAAGTTCATGGCCATGACTTGACTATTCCTAGAGTAGGAGGTTCTCACGAGATGAACACTGGTCCTCTTGATATGGCGATGGGTCTTTCCGTTCGACCCAGCTGCTATAGCATAATTGACACACCTTTAGGACGTCTTTGAGGCTCAGGGGGCAGGGATTGCCCCTTGCAATATGACTAACTCAACTGGGGGAGCCCCTTCTAAGACAATGGGTTCTTGCTACTGATAAGTATAGTCTCTTTATTGCGGATTGGATTGTTCCTGAGCTGAAGTTGCCTCTTGTAAAATGACAGGTTCGTATGCGGGCTCGATGTATGACTGTGCGCCTTCCAGAATGACCGGCTCCCAACATGAATGATTGTAAGGTGCCTCTTGCAAAGGGACAGGCCCTTGGATGACTGATGCATCGTATGGAGGTGCTCTTTCGAGTATTAGCGGCTCGAAGACTGAAGGAAGGGGTTTGCCCCTTGCAGAATTGGAGGAGAGTTTGTTGGGCCATAAGTGTAGGCATGAATGGACTGGATAGGGGATAAGAAGTGATCGAGACACTCTCCCTCTTCTATGCTGTTGATGGTAGGGCAGCGAGACGAACTGGGGTCCGTCGGATCTTGAGGTAAAGGATTCTGAAGGATGTTGGTAGGAGTAGTTGGAGGAGTTCCAGGGACCGAGATAACAATCTTGCGGTCGTCAATAAGATTTTGTATAACATTCTTCAGAGTCATGCATCGTTCAGTGGTGTGGCCACGCCCTTGATGGTAGGCACAATACTCATTTTCTCGGTAGTTTGGAGGCAGAGGATTTGGAGGAGGCCTGGGTTCTATTAGAGTGAGCAATTATTTTTGTACCAGCATAGTCATGACTTGACTGAGTGGTTGAGTAAGAGGAGTGAATTTCCTAAACTCCCTGTAATTTTGCTTGTTTTGATATGAGTATTGGCCATTTCCCCTGAACTGTTGCTGCTGTCGGGGTGGTTGCCGCTGTGGTTGAGGATTTGGTTGTGGTAGGGGTGGCTGCGGTTGGTACCTCTGAGGTTGATGCTGAGCGTGATTCTATTGATATGGTTGACGTCCTTGTGGGGGAGCATATTGGTTGCCTTGAGCAGTGGCGATGATGTTGTTTACCTGTGTCAGGCGAGGAGGACAACCGCTGCGGTTTTCATTACCGTATCCAATAGGTCTTCCTTCCACTTTGTTCCGTTTAACCTGGGTGGCCTGGTGAGGCCATGGGGAGATTGTCCCTGCCCGGATTCCTGCTTCGACTTGCTCTCCGGCACAGATCAATTAAGAGAAATTCGCATATGGATGCGAGATGAGATTCCCAGATATGCTAGGATATGTCGAGTGGACAATTATGAAGATTTATTCCTCATCATCGATGGGCGTTCGCATTCTGGCTACCATAGCTCGCCAGCGTCCTATATAAGCCGACAATGTTTCGTCACTTCTTTGCCTAAGAGCTGCGAGGTCTACTCTCCTTGGTGCCATGTTAAGATTGTAGGTGAATCTGTCGACGAAAGCCTGGGAGTGCTGCTCCCAAGTCTTGATGTGATGGCAGTCTAATGATGTATACCAATCTAAAGAATCTCCCTTCAGAGATTTTTTGAATAAGAAAATGAGGGCTCCTTCATTTCCTGCAATTGCACTCATCTCTCCACAAAAACCTTGAGATGTGCTGTGGGGTAGCCGCTGCTGTCGTATCTTTTGAATTTTCGTACCTCAAAATTTTGGTCGAGGGTAGATCGATTCCCCGTTGTCGCTGTAGTTGATTTTGTAAGTCTGGAACTGCTCCTGCAACTCATCCAGTCCTGCATGATCTACTTGAACGATTGGTGCCTCTTGCAGTAAGGCATGTTCTTCTTCGGCATAGTGGTTAATGTCTTCGACCTTATGGGCTTGCTGGAAAGCAATTGTGGGTTGCTGAATTTAATTTGATGATTGAACTGGATTCTGATGAACTTCTGCTTAAAATGACTGAAATTGAGCTAGTGACTGAAATTGAGCTAGATTAACTGGAGATTTCAGAATTGAAGATTATCGAAAATTAATTGGAGTTTGTTGAATTGAAGATTGCTGAAAATTAACTGGAATTCCATCGGCGAGGATCTGCTGGAATTGAAAGGTGCTCCTGCTTGTAGGAGGCTGAGATGTTGGGAAGTAACCCCCTTGTTGGGTATTCACCACTGTCCGCTGATTGATGTGGGCTTGACATTGACCCCATTGTGGGCGTTCGCCAATGTTGTCCCTGCTGCTGGAAATTGAATTGAAATCTCGTCGACGGGGATGCGTTGAAATTGAGTAAGGGTCTCATTGGCGGGGACATACTGAGAAAGGAAATGGGTCCCATTGGCAAGGACATGCTGGAATCTACTGAGATCATTACTTGCGAGATTGACTGGAAGTCCTTGCGGCGGGAATGCTCTGAGACGGTCTTGTCATAACAGGAAGGTATTGAGAAGGATGCTCCATAACAAAAGGGCTGAGATGACTGTTGTCGGTAGTCTTGGGCAGACTCCAATGGTTGTGCTTGACTTGAACTGGAGGCCGGAATGGCCCGACATAACTATTGAGACTGCTGAATTGGGTCAACTTGATTGTTAGTTGCTGTGGTAGCTTGTGCTTGCATGAATTGCATGAACATCTCTCGCATTGCTCTCATTCCTTGTGCTAATTCTTGCATGATTGGTGTAAAAGTGTTTTAATTTTTTTAACAGCCCGATTGACCCTCATTTCTTTCTCTCTCTCACTCTCTCTCTCTCTCTCTCTCCTGATCGGCCCTCGCGCGTCCCTCCTCATCGTCCGTCTCTCTCATCGCTGATCACCGTCACTGTCACTGCACCGGCGTCCCACCCGCCTCAGCCGACCACCCCCCTCAGCCGACCACCATCACCGGCCCTAGCCACGTGCCTCCACCGGCCTCCCTACGTCTTCGCCACCTCCGGTAACCCTCTCTCCCTTCCTTCTTCCTCCATTTCCTCTCTCTCTCTCTCTCTCCTCGTTGTTGATTGTGGGGCCCACTGCCAAAATCCAATGCATGTGGGTCCCACCGTTGCTGTTGCATGTGGGTCCCACCGTCGCTGTCCATCGTCCATTGCATGTGGGGTCCGCCTTAGCTGTCCACTATTTGGTGAGGCCCACTGATTTAGTAAATCCCTAATTAGGGATTTCGAAATTAAAATCCGCTAATTAGGGATTTCGAAATTAAAATCCCTAATTTGTTCCTTAATTAAGGATTTTAAATTTTAAATTCCAAATTTATGGGGCCCACCGTCGCTGTCCACTGCCTGTGGGGCCCACCGTCACTGTCCACTGTTTTGGATCAAGCATATATTTGTGTGGCGTAAACTCTGTGGGGCCCACAGTGATTTACGTATTTTATCCACTCCGTCCATCCATCTTAACAGGAAATTTTAGGTATGGTGCCCAAAAATGAAGCACATCAAAATCTAAAGTGGACCACACCACAAGTGTGAACTGAATGTCTATCATTGAAAAATTCTCGGAGGACACAGAAGTTTTGGATTGAGCTAATATTTGTGTTTTCCCTTCATCCATATCCATGTGATCTTATGAATAGGTTGGATGACAAATAAAGATCACTGTAGGGCCTGGGAATGGTGGAAATCATTATTCCCACTGTTTCCCATGGCATGGTCCACTTGAGATTTGGATATGCTTAAATTTTGGGCTCAACCACTAAAATGAGGTGGAAAAACATAAGGACGGAATAGATAAATCACATACATTCTAGGTGGGCCCAACTGAGTTTACTCTACACGATTAGAGCGTGCGGAGTTACTCCGCACGCAATCCGATTCCCATGGTGGGCCCCATACTTATTTGTTCACAAAATAGTCATTAGGTATTTGATTAAACTTGATTCATGGTGTTGATGATTCTGCCATTTTCATGTGCTTGTGTATCTGGAATTGATGGAGCAAACCCGGATGTGCGTCGGAGCTACCCGTGGTTAATTTATGTGGATGTATTTGGCTTATTATTAATAGTTAGTTTTTGTCTACAAATGGTAGTATAATAGAATCAGTTAGCCCATTTGGAGATTTCTATATTGCTGAGCACAGATAAAGTGTGTTTTGGAGGTATAGAAATCTGCTAAATTGTCCTGTTGGACAGTCCAAGGTTGGATAGATTGGAATGTTCTCGTTGTTTGTCATTTACATGCTCTGTCATCAGTTTCGTGCGATAACTCTCCTATTCTCTCTGGATATGTTTCTTATGTTTATCTCTATTGTCAATTTAATCCACATAATGTGTGGATACTTGACGTGGAAATGAAATGTAAGATAAATATATCTGGAGAGATAGGGGGAGATGCTGTCGAAATTTAGGCTTGGGCATTTAAATGGAAATAATGATAGCATTTCAATCTATCCATCCTTGGATGGGCGACTGATTGTATTATATTATCATTTAGTGGCAAATTAGATGACGAACATGATACTTGTGATTAAGAGTAGTTGATTAATATTGATGTTGAGTGGGGGTCCTTGGAAGGTGGGAACCGTTGTTGTGACCATGCTGAAGCTGTCCTGTTCCTGTGGACAGCAATATGGGTGGCCTGGCCATTTGGACAGGCCCGTGTTTATGTATTAGCTCGAAATTAATGGAGCAGACCCAGATGTGTGTCGAAGCTATCCGGGTGTTGAACGGGGGTCCCTGGAAGGTGGGAACCGCTGTTGTGACCATGCTGAAACTGTCCTGTTCCTATGGACAACAATATGGGTGGCCTGGCCATTTGGACAGGCTCGTGTTTATGTATTAGCTCGAAATTAATGGAGCGGACCCGGATGTGCATCGAAGCTATCCGGGTGTTGAGCGGGGGTCCCTGAAAGGTGGGAACCGCTATTGTGACCATGTTGAAACTGTCCATTTCCTACGAACAGCAATATGGGTGGCCTAGCCATTTGGACAGGGCCGCGTTTATGTATTAGCTCGAAATTGATGGAGCAAACACGGATGTGCGTCGGAGCTATCCGGGTGTTGAGCGGGGGTCCCTAGAAGGTGGGAACCGCTGTTATGACTATGCTAAAGCTGTCCATTTCCTATGGACAACAATATGGGTGGCCTGGCCATTTGGACAGGCCCGTGTTTATGTATTAGCTCGAAATTGATGGAGCATACACGGATGTGCGTCGGAGCTATCCGGATGTTGAGTGGGGGTCCCTGGAAGGTGGGAACCGCTGTTATGACCATAATGAAGCTGTCCATTTCCTATGGACAGCAATATGAGTGGCCTGGCCATTTGGACTGGCTCGCTTTGTGTGGAGCAGACCCGGATGTGCGTCAGAGCTATCCGTGAGTTGGTTGAGTCTCCAAGACCTACACTCTAAATCCTAAACCATAAACCTAAAATTAAAATCTATAAGCTACCGCTAAACCTAAACATAAACTCAATTCACCTAACCTAAACCTAGATCCAAACTCAAAAACCTAACCCTAAACCCGATCCCAAACCTGAAATCCTAAACCTACGCCTATACCTAATCGTAAACTCAAATCGCCTAACCTAAAGCTACACCTATTCCTAAATCCGCAACTCTAACCGAAACCTAGACCCAAACTCGAAAACCTAACCTTAAACCCGATCCCAAACCTGAAATCCTAAACCTACCTAATCCTAAACTCAAATCACCTAACCTAAAGCTACACCTATTCCTAAATCCACAACTCTAACCGAAACCTAGACCCAAACTCGAAAACCTAACCTTAAACCCGATCCCGAACCCGAAACTCTAAACCTACGCCTATACTTAATCCTAAACTCAAATCACCTAACCTAAACCTACACCTATTCCTAAATCCACAACTCTAACCGAAAACTAGACCCAAACATGAAAACCTAACCTTAAACCTGATCCCAAACCTGAAACTCTAAACTTACACCTAAACCTAATCCTACACTCAAATCACCTAACCTAAACCTACACCTATTCCTAAATCCATTCACCTAACCTAAACCTAGACCCAAACTCAAAAACCTAACCTTAAACCCGATCCCGAACCCGAAATTCTCAACCTACGCCTAAACCTAATCCTAAACTCAAATCACCTAACCTAAACCTACACCTATTCCTAAATCCACAACTCTAAACTAAACCTAGACCCAAACTAAAAAACCTAACCCTAAGCCGATCCCGAACCTGAAATCCTAAACTTATGCCTAAACCTAATCCTAAACTCAAATCACCTAACCTAAAGCTACACCTATTCCTAAATCCACAACTCTAACCGAAACCTAGACTCAAACTCGAAAACTTAACCTTAAACCCGATCCCGAACCCGAAACTCTAAACCTACGCCTAAACCTAATCTTAAACTCAAATCACCTAACCTAAACCTACACCTATTCCTAAATCCATTCACGTAACCTAAACCTAGACCCAAACTAAAAAACCTAACCCTAAAGCTGATCCTGAACGTGAAACTCTAAACCTACGCCTAAACCTAACTAAACATAAACTTAAATCACCTAATGTAAACGTAAACTGACTCTAATCTTTGTATTGTGGATATGAATAAGAGTTGGATGCGAGCTAAGAATCGGTTTGGCCTAGAGTATAAACAAGGTGTTAAGGAGTTCATGGAATTTGTGCGATATCGGGTAGATTCAGGTAATAGAATTAGCCGTCCATGCCGAAAATGCAAGAACATTGTTCACAGGACTTTAGACAAAGTAGAAGACGATTTGTTCATAGTTGGGATTGACCAGGGTTACACTTGGTGGATTCATCATGGTTAAGACTTCCACCAAAGAGTTGAGGCCATTGAAGTCCTTGCTGACCCAATTGTGCCTAATGACGAGGATGAAGACGTTGACGAAATGCAAAATATCATAGGGGATGTGTTAAGGGGAACAATTGCGGATACTGATTTTGCAGCGACAAGTAGTAGCCAGGATATTCCTCCTATGGGTAATGCCGAATCAGAAAAGTTTAGTAGGTTGTTGAGGGATGCGCAACGTCCACTCTATCCGGGGTGTCGGAACTTCTTCAAGTTGAATTTCCTTACAAGGTTACTTCATTTAAAGACAGTAAATTATTGGAGTAACAAATCGTTCGATATGTTACTTGGCTTGTTGAAAGAAGTATTACCTGAAGGTAAGACATTGACTAAGTCTCATTATGAGGTAAAATCCTTAATGCGAGACTTAGGCCTTGGTTACATCCTCATACATGTATGTATAAATGATTGTGTATTGTATTAGAAAGAACATGAAAATGTTGAAGAGTGTCCACAATGTGGAGAGTCTAGGTGGAAATATGACGAAGCCAAGCGTAAGAAAATTCCACAAAAGGTGTTAAGTTACTTTCCATTGAAACCCAGATTACAAAGATTGTTTACGTCGAGCAAGACGACTGAAGATATGAGGTGGCATAAGGAGAAACGCGTTCATGATGATAATACATTGAGTCATCCCGCTGACTCTGAAGCCTGGCAAAATTTTGATAAGCAATATGACTGGTTTGCAGAGGATTCTCGCAATGTTCTGCTAGGTCTTGCAAGTGATGGTTTTAATCCATTCGGTAATTTGAGTAGCTCGTACAGTATGTGGCCAGTGATACTTATGCCCTACAATTTACCTCCTTGGTTATGTATGAAGGAATCATTTTTCATGATGTCGTTGCTTATTCCTGGACCCAAGTCACCGGGGAATGACATTGATGTGTATTTGCGACCGTTAGTAGATGAGTTAAACGAGTTGTAGAGTCAAGGTGTCCAGACGTATGACACTTTTGTAGAACAGACATTTCGATTGCATGCAGCTGTCTTGTGGACAATAACTGACTTCCCTGCATATGGAAATTTGTCTGGGTGGAGCACAAAGGGAAAGTTGGCTTGTCCTACATGTAGTACTGAGACTTGTTCATTGTCATTGAAGCATGGTAAAAAAACGTGTTATATGGGCCATCGTCGTTTCCTTCCGAGGGATCATAGTTGGCGTAAGAAGACGATGATCTTTGATGGCAAACAAGATCATAGGCCACCACCGAAAGAACTATCTGGAGAAGATGTGTTACAACAACTGAGTAACATTGAAGAAGTTATATTTGTTAAGGCACCGCACTTAAAGAAGAGAAAACGTACAATATTGGAGTATAACTGGAGGAAGAAGAGCATTTTTTTTAGTTACCCTATTGGAGTTATCTGAAATTGCGACATAACTTGGATGTCATGCATATTGAGAAGAATATACGTGACAATGTCTTTGGAGCATTGATGAACATAGAGAAGAAAATAAAAGACAGTTTTAAGGCTCGATTAGATCTACAAGCAATGGTTTTAAGGAAAGAGTTGCACTTGCAACCACATGAAAATTCATATACTATACCAGCAGCCTGCTACACATTGACAAAACTAGAGAAAAAACGTTTATGTGAATGGTTGAGATCTGTGAAGTTTCTCGATGAGTATGCATCGAATATCTCTCGGCGCGTAAATATTACAGACTGTAAGATAACATGAATGAAAAGTCATGACTGTCACATCCTTCTGCAACGTCTACTACCGGTTGCGATTCGTGGATTCCTTAGCAAGGATGTCAGTGCTGCGCTGATTGAGTTAGGGATATTCTTTAAGGATTTGTATTCGAAATCTTTGAATGTAGAGGTTATTAAACGACTGGAGAAGGATATTGTCGTAATCCTTTGCAAACTTGAAAGAATATTTTCACCTGCGTTTTTCGATGTCAGAGTACATCTAACGATTCAATTACCACACGAAGCGAAGCTTACAGGCCCAGTACAATATCGTTGGATGTATCCGACGAAAGGTGATAGAACAATGATCATACATTTTTATTCATTCCATAAACTACGTATATCCATGTTTTCATGTCCTAAACATAGTGATTTTGTGTATAGATACCTTCACACATTAAAACGATATGTGAGGAATAAGGCACGTCCAGAGGGATCCATTGCTGAGGCGTACATTGATAATGAGTGCCTGACATTTTGCTCCATGTATCTTCGTGGCATATAGCCTAGATTCAACCGAGAAGATCGGAATGCCGATGAAGGGCAGGAGCATGAACAAGGACTCATATCTGTATTCGCACATAACATCCGTCCTTTAGGATCGCCGATGTTTCAGGATATGGACCTTCAGCATCAAGCAAAGGCGTGGTGGTATGTGTTGCATAACTGTGAAGAAATAGAGTCGTACTTAGAGTAAGTCTTCAATCGATAATTGTATATCTACATACAATGATCTTAAAATTTCTTGCTGACAACGTGCCAATTGTATATAGTGAACACATCGAAGAGATGAAGTCCCAATACCCTACAAATTATGATCGAATACATCAGGATCAGTTTCCAGAATGGTTCGCAAAATGTGTAAGATTAATCTCACCACACTTACAATATTGTTATATTGCACAATATTTACACGTAATCTCAAATCCATAAACATTTATATTCTATACGTGATGATAGATGAAGACGTTACGCGCTAGCTGTTCGCTCGCCTCAAGTGTAAGGCTGCGATGTAGTAATAAATCTCGGTAAGACCGAGGTCGATCCACAGGGAAAGAGTAACAGCTTCCTAATTACTCCAGCAACTCAGTTTAATAGAACAAATTCAATTTCAATAGGATGTTTAATTAAAACAGTAACTTAATGAAAAATCAGAGATATAATGTACTAAGGCTTTCAAGGATCCACTTGTAGCAATCCTATGTTAATTCAGTCAATCCAAGTAGAGAACACAACTAGATTTGAAGTCCTATCTCTCATCTAGTTGGAAAATAAAGCATTCACACACATTCATCCAATTCAAGTTGAACTTCCAAGTTCAAGTCCATTCAATCAATGTAGAATTCAAATTCATAGCCTGCGGAGTAACAGCCATGCCTATGGACTATGGCCTGCTCAAGGATTACTATAATTCGAATCTAAACAAGCAACCTGTGATAATCTCAGAGAATTAAAAGGAATTCATGTCCGGAGCACATGAACTCAGATAAGACATCTCAAACTACCATCTTTTGGACTGAACATAAGAAAATTCTAACCTTGAATTAAAAAATACTTGAATCAAACTGAAATTAACATAGAACTGGCTACAAGCTTCACCTCTCAGCCTTAGCTGAGAGGTTTTAGCCGAGCATAGTCATGCTACAACTAAAAACTCAAAAATAAAGCATAAAACTAGAAAAACCCGAAAATAGATGTTGCAGACGCTCCACAGTCGCCTTCAGCCTCCAAACTCACGTTCCTTCTCTTCTCTGATGCCTTAGGGAGAGCCCCTAGGTGGCCTTTTATAGCAACAAGCCCCCCTTGCGTCGGATTCTGCGAAAGCCTTCGCATTGCGCAGCAATTTTTGGAGTCCCAATTTAGAAAGGAGACTTCTTACGCAGGGCCGACCGGTCGTGACCGGTCGGCCTGGCTTTTCAAATACTCCAGAGAGCTCAGCCGACCGGTCATGACCGATCGGCGTGGATTGTCCATTGTTCCAGCGTGCATGCCCGACCGGTCATGACCGGTCGGGCTTTTTATCCTTCATCCAGTGCCTATGGCCGACCGGTCGTGACCGGTCGGCCCCAATGCAATGTGTCAAGCCTTCCTGGCCGACCGGTCAAGACCGGTCGGCCTCCTTCCATTTACATCTTTTATGTGGCTGACCGGTCGGACGACCGGTCAGCCTTGGTTTTTCTTCCACTTTTTCTTCTTTTCTTCATTCTCTTTTCTCCCTTTTTCTTCTTCTTTCTTTGATCCATCCTAGGACTTCATGCAATGTCTTCAAATACATTCTTTTGGCTCCAATTTGATGAAATCCACTCTCATCCCTACAATCACAGAAACACGTGTTAGGTGGGCCTTTAAACCATGAAAATCATGCAAACTATGTAGTGTAATGGGCAATGCAATGTATAAATTGGAGGTTCAACACACCCCCCAACCAGCTTTTTGCTAGTCCCGAGCAAAACATGCGTGAAAATAATTTCAACCCTCCAAATCCAACTCCCCTTTAGAACCCATGATTCTATCCATCCAAAGATGTATAAGTGAAAAATTTGGCAAAATTAGGTGCTAGAAGCTGAACCTTGGACTCTCAAGACATAAGGAGTGTCTACATGTAATTCTCGCTGATTGATTGATAAATAGAAAAACTCGAACAAATTCCACCTAATGTGCATAGTGAAAAATCATCTCATGAGTTCCTGGAATCATCTTCTTCATAGATTAAGTAGACCTAGGATTTTAAGGTGTACAGAGCAACAGCAAGCCTATGACAGGAATTTGCCTTACCGTCCTTCCGACGGCTTACACACTACGTCCCATTTCCGGCTTTGGTTACGGTTCGACCATCCCCCGGTTGGTAATAGGTAGCCCTTTTCGGAATTTTCCACCAATTTTCTTTCCTTCCCGATTTCATCCTTTCTTTCCTTTTTCTTTTAACTTAGATAGGATTTTTAGAAATCCATATCTTTCATTATTTTCCCATGGACAAGGATGGGCAAAATACCCCGGCTTGGCTGCTCAACACCTCTAAACCAAAGTCTATCTAATCCACAAATCACATAAACCTGTTACTCATGAAAATAGTGTAATGTGAACTTGGTGTAAAGGTGTTCAAATTTTCTATCAATCACAACAATAGGGGAATTAACATATAAAGCCATTATGTTGGAAGAAATTCCAAACTACAACATCACACACTTCGTTTCTCCTCCTCTTCTACTCATAGCCTCTCAAATGTATAGAAACAAAATTTTCTAAAAGAGTTTTGAGATGTTAGAAAATTCGAAAAAATTTTGTGCATATGAAGCTCGAAATGTTGCAATATGCTAGATGAGGGATCTCATCTCACCCCCCAACCAAATCTTGCATTGTCCTCAATGTAAAAAGATCGTCAATTAGCATGAACATGAGAGCAATGGTAAACAATGAGAGAGTGAGAACAATAGTACCTGAGAGAGCGATCATGGAGGTCTGCAATTCCAACAACTAAATCCTACTAAAACAGTAAAACAAAATAAACCTACCTATGCTATACCTCCATCAGACTAGGAGATCAATAATCCTGATAAACAGGATCATTCAGGGAGATGGACATGTCCTCTGAATCAAATTTCTCAACAAATGGTTTAAGGCGTTGTCCATTAACTTTGAAACAGTCACCATTTGCTGCATTCTCAATCTCAACAGCCCCATGAGGAAAAACTTCTTTAACAATATATGGGCCGGTCCATCGAGATCGTAATTTTCCCGGAAAAAGATGAAGTCGGGCATTATACAAGAGCACTTTCTGTCCTTCATGGAAGGATTTCCTTAAGATGTGCTTGTCATGAAAGGCCTTCATCTTGCTCTTGTAAATCCTCGAATTCTCATATGCATCGTTCCGGATCTCTTCAAGCTCATTTAATTGAAGTTTGCGAAGCGAGCTAGCCTTGTCTATGTCAAAATTTAGGGCCCGAATTGCCCAATAGGCTTTGTGTTCTATCTCCACAGGCAAGTGGCAAGCTTTCCCATAGACAAGTCTATAAGGGGACATTCCAATGGGTGTCTTGTAGGCAGTACGGTGAGCCCAAAGTGCATCATCTAATCGTAGGGACCAATCCTTGCGATCCGGTCTCACCGTCTTTTCTAAAATCTGTTTGATTTCCCTATTGGAGATTTCAGCTTGCCCACTTGTTTGTGGGTGGTATGGGGTACTCACTTTGTGCCTAATACCATATTTCTTCATCAAAGTTTCAAAAGGTCTATTGCAAAAGTGAGCACCACCATCACTAATAATGGCTCGAGGCGTCCCAAATCTAGAAAGTATGTTTTCTTTGAGAAACTTGAGAACCGTACGATGATCATTGGTTCTACATGGGATAGCCTCGATCCATTTAGACACATAGTCTACGGCAAGCAGAATATAGACATGTCCAAAAGATGAGGGGAATGGTCCCATGAAATCGATGCCCCAACAGTCAAAGACTTCAAGATGTTGAATTGGGGTGAGAGGCATCATATTGCGACGGGATAATCCTCCTAACTTCTGGCAGCGCTCGCATGCTTTGCAAAACTCGTGGGTATCTTTAAATAATGTGGGCCAATAAAAACCACACTGCAGAATTTTTGCAGTTGTTTTCTTGGCTGAAAAATGACCCCCACATGCTTGATCATGACAAAAGGAGATGACTGAATTGTGTTCATCATCGGGGACGCATCTCCTTATAATCTGGTCTGGGCAATATTTAAACAATAGAGGTTCATCCCAGAAAAATCTGCGCACTTCCCTTAGAAATTTACGTTTGTCTTGCGCAGTCCAATGAGTCGGCATCGCACCTGTGGAAAGATAGTTGGCTATATCAGCGTACCATGGTGGATGCATAGCAACAAAGAGTTGCTCATCAGGGAATGAGTCCTCAATAGGTGACTCATCAATGGAATTTGGTAGGACTAGGCGAGATAGATGATCTGCCACCACATTTTCTACCCCCTTCTTATCTTTGATCTCCAGGTCGAATTCTTGAAGGAGTAGGATCCATCTTAGCAAACGGGGCTTAGTATCCTTCTTAGAAAGAAGGTATTTCAGCGCCGCATGATCCGTATAAACAATAACTTTGGATCCTATTAAGTATGGCCTGAATTTGTCCAAGGCAAAGATGACGGCTAGGAGCTCTTTCTCCGTAGTCGAATAATTAACTTGGGCAGGATTCAAGGTCCTACTTGCGTAGTAGATGACATGGGGCTTTTTATCTTTCTTTTGGCCTAACACTGCCCCAATAGCAAAATCGCTAGCATCGCACATCAACTCAAAAGGCATGGACCAATCTGGTGGTTGCATAATAGGAGCAGTTGTCAACATGTCTTTTAGCTTTGAAAAAGCTAATTGACATTCGGCACTCCACTCAAATTGGGTCTCCTTTTGTAGAAGGTTGCATAAAGGCCTTGAGATGTGACTAAAGTCCTTTATAAACCTTCGATAGAAGCCGGCGTGTCCAAGGAAGGACCGCACATCACGTATGCTTTTGGGTGGTGGTAGATTGAAAATTATGTCAATTTTCGCCAGGTCTACTTCTATTCCATTGGACGAGATGATGTGTCCAAGGACTATTCCTCTTTGTACCATGAAATGGCATTTTTCCCAGTTTAATACAAGCTGTTTTTCCTCACACCTTATCAAGACCAACTTCAAGTGCTTGAGACACTCATCAAATGTACTACCAAAAACAGAGAAATCATCCATGAACACCTCAAGAAACTCACCCACCATGTCTGAGAAAATACTCAACATGCATCGTTGGAATGTGGCGGGTGCATTACATAATCCGAATGGCATCCTTCGGTAAGCGAAGGTACCAAACGGGCATGTAAATGTGGTTTTCTCTTGGTCTTCCGGAGCTATCTCGATTTGGTTGTATCCGGAATAGCCATCTAGGAAGCAATAATAGGGATGGCCTGCCAATCTCTCCAAAATTTGATCCATAAATGGGAGAGGGAAGTGGTCTTTCCTAGTGACCGTATTGAGCTTCCTATAATCAATGCACATACGCCAACCGGTGGTCACCCTAGTTGGTATAAGCTCGTTGTTGGCGTTTTCAATGATGGTAATTCCGGATTTCTTGGGAACAACTTGGGTAGGACTCACCCATTGGCTATCTGAGATGGGGTAGATGATACCCACATCCAATAGCTTTAACACCTCGGCTTTGACAACCTCCATCATGTTTGGATTTAACCGTCTTTGAGGTTGTCTAGTCGTTTTTGCGTTTTCTTCAAGGTGTATACGGTGAGTGCAAACCGAAGGATCTATCCCTTTGAGATCCGCTATTGTCCAACCTAAGGCTTCCCGATGTTCTTTGAGTAGCTCAATCAACTTGAGCTCTTGGTCTTTCTCTAGGTGAGAGGCAATGACAACTGGGAACGTTTCCTCTTGACCCAAATATACGTATTTAAGCTCGGATGGCAATGGTTTGAGGTCAAGCTTCGGTGGTTTGATGCTAGACGGTAGAGGCCTTGATGTGGTTGGTGGCAATTTTTCAAAATGGGGCGTCCACCGGCTAGTATCAACTACCAGTCTTTCTATATTTAATGCCTGCACAATCTCACTACTGATGGGATCTTCGGAATCCATGATATGTGCTAAGCATGTCTCCAAGCTTTCTAGTGGTTCAAGTTGGAGGAGTTCTTCTTCTTCAAAAGTTTCGAGCATGTTCACATCGAAGAACTCATCATCATCAACATTCCTATGTCTTTTGCCCAAATGAAACACATTTACCTCTAGTGTCATGTTTCCAAAAGATATTTGCATCACCCCATTCCGGCAATTGATGATTGCGTTTGATGTGGCAAGGAATGGGCGGCCTAATATCACCGGTATTTGGGTGCTAGCATCCAAAACCGGTTGTGTGTCCAAGACTATAAAATCTACCGGGTAGTAGAATTTGTCAACTTGGACTAGAACATCCTCAACTATCCCCCTCGGTACACGGATAGATCTATCTGCGAGTTGCAATGTGATTTTGGTGGGTTTTAATTCACCAAGGCCCAATTGCTCATATACCGAGTATGGGATCAAGTTCACACTCGCCCCCAAGTCTAACAAGGCACGTTCAATCCGGTAGTCTCCAATGATACATGAAACTGTGGGACTATCGGGATCTTTGAATTTTGGGGGAGTCTTTTGAGTGAGGATGGCACTCACTTGCTCAGTTAAGAAGGCCTTTTGCTGCACATTATATTTGCGTTTTGTTGTGCATAGGTCTTTTAGAAACTTGGCATAAGAGGGAATTTGTTTGATGGCATCAAGCAAAGGGATATTGATCTTGACTTGTCTGAAAATCTCTAGAATATCTTGGGAATTTGGGAGAGATTTTGGGGCAACCAATCTCGATGGGAATGGTGCTGTGGGCTGGTAAATGCGTTCCGGTTGTTGTGGGGCTAAGTTAGATCCATTTTCATCCTCAGAACTTACCGGATTATTGGCTCATCGGCCTTCACCGGAATAGTTTTGTCAATTTGTTTACCACTTCTAAGGGTGGTAATGGATTTAGCTTGCTCCATGTTTTGGTTGGAAGGATTAGGGATGCTTAATTCATGTACTTGCTTTGGATTGGGCTGAGGTTGGGCCGGAAAGGTCCCTTCCTTAGCATTCAAGCGTCCCTTAATCTCATCAACCGAGACTTTCAGCTCTTGGAACATTTGTTGATTTGATTCATTTATTTGCGCTTGCCCTTGCATAAACGCTCTCAAAGTATCCTCCAATGAGACTTGAGGTGGGGCCATATTTTGCATGGGTGGCCCTCTTTGGGAGTTGGTAGGATTGCCCGTTGGGGCATTCTTCCAACTGAAATTCGGGTGGTTCTTCCAACTCTCATTGTATGTATTACCTACCGGTCCATTGAAGGGCCGTTGATAACCATATGTGGCATTGGCTGTCTCTTGCAACACTTCCTTAAATGCAGGAATTGTGGGACAATCTTGCGTAGCGTGTAAGTCGGTGAGACAAATCCCACATGTGGTTTCAACAGCTTCCTTGGACTTGGAAACTCCATTTTTGCTAAGTTCCATGGCCTCAACCTTCCTTGTGAGGTTGGCTATCCTTGCATTTACGTCGTCTTCCTCTTTAAGGACATATATCCCTCCTTTCTCTTGAGTAGGCTTGGGGTTCTTGGGTTTATCCGAGGTGTCCCAAGATTGGGCATTTTCAGCCAACATGTCCAAGTAACTCCAAGCATCATCAGGATTTTTACTCATAAACTCGCCATTGCACATCATTTCCACAAATTGGCGCATATTAGGACTTAATCCATCATTGAAAAAATTTATAATTCGCCAACTCTCATAGCCATGATGTGGGCAAGCAAGCAGGAGTTCCTTAAATCTTTCCCAACATTGAAAGAATGATTCACCCTCTTTTGCTGAGAAATTCATTATGGCCCTTCGAAGAGTGTTTGTCTTATGAGCTGGTAAGAACTTTTTCAAGAATTCCCGGTTCATCTCAACCCATGACCCAATCGAATATGGTCTAAGAGAGTGAAGCCAATCTTTGGCTCTTTCTTTCAAGGTGAAGGGAAAAAGTTTAAGTCTGATTGTATCCCCAGAAACATTGGGATAATGCAAGGTGGCCAACACTTCTTCGAATTCTTGCAAGTGTAAGTAGGGGCGGTCAGAGTCTAGCCCATGGAATTTAGGTAAAAGTTGGATTACTCCCGGTTTTATGTCAAGGGTCCCACCGTTAGCTGGTAGAACTATGCAAGAAGGTGTAATTGTACGAGCACGTTGTAGGTAATCCCGTAGTGATCTCATTGGAGGAACATTATGTACCTCATTCTCTCCTACTCCTTCCTGATTTGCGTTTGTGGTTGGAGTAGGGGGTGGAGGATTCCTTAAGGGTGTTTGCTCCATACTCCCCAAACTTTCACAATGCTCTTGATAATTCCGGACTCGTCTATGGACTGACAATGGTCCAACTAAACCACCTTCAGATTGGAGACGATTTGAATGGTTACGTTCCCAACGGGACATAAACCACTCAATCAGAAATCAAAACTAATCCTAACCTAGAAAACTGCAATCTGAAAATTCTAAAAACTAAGTTAGAAAGGTATCACCTGATGCGCTTGAACTGAAAGAAGAATTCCTACAAAACAGAAAACTTTGTTAGTTCTAAGAAAAATCAGAAAAACCTATCTACTTCTACAGCCACTGAAACTATTTGAAAACTATTATCTAATTTCCCCGGCAACGGCGCCAAAAACTTGTTCGCTCGCCTCAAGTGTAAGGCTGCGATGTAGTAATAAATCTCGGTAAGACCGAGGTCGATCCACAGGGAAAGAGTAACAGCTTCTTAATTACTCCAGCAACTCAGTTTAATAGAACAAATTCAATTTCAATAGGATGTTTAATTAAAACAGTAACTTAATGAAAAATCAGAGATATAATGTATTAAGGCTTTCAAGGATCCACTTGTAGCAATCCTATGTTAATTCAGTCAATCCAAGTAGAGAACACAACTAGATTTGAAGTCCTATCTCTCATCTAGTTGGAAAATAAAGCATTCACACACATTCATCCAATTCAAGTTGAACTTCCAAGTTCAAGTCCATTCAATCAATGTAGAATTCAAATTCATAGCCTGCGGAGTAACAGCCATGCCTATGGACTATGGCCTGCTCAAGGATTACTATAATTCGAATCTAAACAAGCAACCTGTGATAATCTCAGAGAATTAAAAGGAATTCATGTCCGGAGCACATGAACTCAGATAAGACATCTCAAACTTCCATCTTTTGGACTGAACATAAGAAAATTCTAACCTTGAATTAAAAAATACTTGAATCAAACTGAAATTAACATAGAACTGGCTACAAGCTTCACCTCTCAGCCTTAGCTGAGAGGTTTTAGCCGAGCATAGTCATGCTACAACTAAAAACTCAAAAATAAAGCATAAAACTAGAAAAACCCAAAAATAGATGTTGCAGACGCTCCACAGTCGCCTTCAGCCTCCAAACTCACGTTCCTTCTCTTCTCTGATGCCTTAGGGAGAGCCCCTAGGTGGCCTTTTATAGCAACAAGCCCCCCTTGCGTCGGATTCTGCGAAAGCCTTCGCATTGCGCAGCAATTTTCGGAGTCCCAATTTAGAAAGGAGACTTCTTACGCAGGGCCGACCGGTCGTGACCGGTCGGCCTGGCTTTTCAAATACTCCAGAGAGCTCAGCCGACCGGTCATGACCGGTCGGCGTGGATTGTCCATTGTTCCAGCGTGCATGCCCGACCGGTCATGACCGGTCGGGCTTTTTATCCTTCATCCAGTGCCTATGGCCGACCGGTCGTGACCGGTCGGCCCCAATGCAATGTGTCAAGCCTTCCTGGCCGACCGGTCAAGACCGGTCGGCCTCCTTCCATTTACATCTTTTATGTGGCTGACCGGTCGGACGACCGGTCAGCCTTGGTTTTTCTTCCACTTTTTCTTCTTTTCTTCATTCTCTTTTCTCCCTTTTTCTTCTTCTTTCTTTGATCCATCCTAGGACTTCATGCAATGTCTTCAAATACATTCTTTTGGCTCCAATTTGATGAAATCCACTCTCATCCCTACAATCACAGAAACACGTGTTAGGTGGGCCTTTAAACCATGAAAATCATGCAAACTATGTAGTGTAATGGGCAATGCAATGTATAAATTGGAGGTTCAACACTAGCAACTCTACGGATGCGTCTGATGCACTCTACTCACTAGCGTGTGGCCCTGATAGACGTGTATTTAGATATACAGGTTGTATTATAAACGGGATTTGGTTCGACACTGAAGAGTGTGAGAAGTATAGGACCACACAAAATAGTGGGGTGGTTGTGAAGGGAACGCATGAGGAGGTAGAAATTGATTTTTATGGTGTTTTGACAGATATTATTGAGCTGAGTTATTGTATGAGAAAGCGGGTGTACTTATTTAAATGAGATTGATGGGACATTGAAAATAAGTAGTTGGGAATACAGACTGATGACTACTTCACGAGCGTAAATTTATCTCGAAAGTGGTTTAAAGATGACCCATTTATTATAGCCGCCAAGCCGAACAAGTATTTTACCTCGCTGACACCAAGTTAGGCAGCTCTTGGCATGTGGTGTAGAAAATAAAGTCCAGGAACATATTTGACGTTCCCGAACTAGACGTTGAAGATAGCGATGAAGGGAGAAATGGAACGTCGTCAGTTGAACAAGCATATCAAGAAGACATGCCATCTTGGGATAGAGATAATGATCCAAATGTTGATATCGATGTGGTGCAATTGAATAGAGATGATGTGCCACCTGATCATGTTGATGCCTTAATTATAAATGACATTGTTAGAGATGATAGCACTTTCATTATGACAACGTTGCAGACGATGAAGAGGAAATACTGATCAATGATAGTGATGGTGAAGAAGAAAGAGTTCTAAGCGATAATGATTCAGACGACGATTATTAAATGTATACAAGATTTACATGTCATTTTTCAATTCGATTAATTTGATTATTACATGTATATATGTTTTACAACTTATGATTTATTCCTTGAATTGACTTGTTTATAATCCACATTTACAGTTAAGTCACTTTCTAATCATGTCCTCCGTAAACTGGAGCGTAGCGGAAGCACGCAGCATACTTTATCAGTTGTTGCGGATGGACTTTTCAGCCCTATATTCTTCTGGTAGGGCCAGAGAGATACCCGGTCTGGTCGATAAATGTAGGGAGGAAGACGATGACTCAGATGAAAGATTATACAATCTCAAAAAAATTTCGGACCTGATGGAGAAATATAACCGCGGGAAACTTCGTATGGAAGATGCGACATTGTCACTTGCACATATGAACGGAGTCCTGAGAGATCAAATTTCTCCTATTGTGACTGGCATATTGGCTGTAACAATGTTGAGTGCTTCATACAGCTTGACATATACATCTGCAGTGTACGATAACTTACGCAGGGAGTATTTCGGATAGTTGATTCGAAGTTGATTGGTATTACAATGAAATATATGTATTTAATATAGAATGACAATGTGTAATGAATTTTTCAAATTTTATATTCTGTTTACGGTTTTATTATATTCTGCTTGCATTATAGTGTAATGGTCTAATCATATTTTTATCATCTCTCTAAGCATAAGCACAAATTCATTCTACCATGAATACTACTTGGACTGTAAAGTTTAATGTGCTTATTATATTGATGTTCATAAACTTGCATTGACATTGTTTAAATTTATAAGTTTGTATTTCAGATATATTCAGTCATGGAACCAGGTGGGAGATCAGGTCGTTCGCGCATTGGATCTACCCCTTCCACCAGTGATGCGACGCAGACAGCATCGACGTCACATGGTGCATCACAGGCGTCTGATCCTTCGGTTTAGCATACACCGGGCACTGCATGTAAGTCTAGACATTTATTTAGTAATTTTTGTTTATGTTGTTACTTACATATTTCTTTTCGCGACAACATCTTCTACCAGCCGACGAGGATGTGGACCCACGCGTGAGTTAGTTTTAAAGCGACTTACGCGTAAGGGTAGGGTGGCGGTAGAGTTCCCACAGGACTGCCTTAGACCTATTGGAGACAGTGCCAGACTGTTTACGTCTGAGGTCTGTGTCCTATGCCAATCTCTGATCCCCGCCGCCACCCCCCGTTGGACTGACGCGACAGATGATGTGCGACAACTCATCCGTCAGCGCCTTCAGGTAAATTTTAGTAAATCGAAATTTCTTTTTGTGAAAGTTCAATTATGGTTAAGTGATTTTCTTAATAAGTTTATTACCTTAATCTATTATTTACGAAATTGCAGAATAAATTTGTCTTCGATTTGAATGTTTCTTACATTTCTCATGCCGTTGACGACATGATTAGAGAGCGGTTCAAGGAGTACCGCGGAGAGTTACACTAGCGGTACAAGCGGTGCAGGACGCACGATGAGGCCGTACTGTCTGCACCGCCGCACGTGACTACAGACGACTGGCGGATACTCTGCGAGAGATTTTTGTCGGAGGCTTTTCAGGTAATATTTACAAATTTATGATATCTTAAGGTAACAATTATATTCGCAATTAATAGTAATGTATTTTGTATAATGTGTTCACAAGAGGAATATAATAAATCTGTGAACAGAGAAAAGTTACAAGTGAACCACGTAGCTGGTTCAAAGTCATTTGTACGACATCGTTATGACATGGTAAGAAATTATTGATGATTATTAAGTTAATATATTATTTTGATTGGCATTTATTATAAGTTTTCTTTCCTTTTGATTGCGCAGCGAGATTCCGTCATCGGTCAGGAGCCTGGACCAGTAGACCTCTACAGAGGGACTCACTATCGGCAGGCGATGGGATCTTGGGTTCATCCTAGAGCCAGTGAGCATTGGGTAAAAATCTTTACTTTGTAAAATTTAATTGCATTGATTGATAATAATGTCATTCATGTCATTTTTTATGAAATTTTATATGTTTTCATTTTAGGCGGCGATGGACACCATACGTAGTTAGCCCACTCCCGATGGTAGTCAGCGGAGTGAGCCAAAAATCCTGAGCGAGGTGCTTGGCACCCGTTCTGGATATGTGCGTGGGCTTGGCCATGGTGCCAAGCTCATGGCACCCACTAGAGGTGGCTCCAGCCGATCCGTAGCTGGTGAGCGCGCTATACGCCGAGCTGATATCGCAGAGAGAGAGGTTTAGCAGCTACGGGTCGTCGTCGATGAGATTAAGGAGCAGTTGGAGAGGCAGAGGGAGGAGGAGCAGAGGCGTAGGGAGGAGGAGGAGCAGAGGCGACGGGAGGAGCAGGAGAGGAGGATCGAGGAGTTGCGGCTGGAGCATGAGCGACGGATGAGGAGATGTTTCAGGCTCTCGCTACACGCTTTGGCACCGATGCCCCTCCACCTCCACCTTTATCCTCGTAGTCTTTTTTTTAATATACGAATGTTAACTTATATGTATTTGTGCGTGGATGAATGTTGGTTGTTTGTGGATGTGGAATGGATTATTTGTATATGGATGGTGTAGTTTGTGTTTGTTCGTATGTATGTGGATGTGAATAGGATAAAAATGTATTATAGTAGGTTTATTTACAGGTGTATATCAGGAATTGTTTCCTGAATTTTGAAAATAAATGGAACCGGGAAAGGAAATACTATTACTGACGGAATTTTTCGTTGGTAAAAAACTTGTAAAACTTTTACCGACGGATTTTTTCATAGGTAAAAACCTTTACCGACGAAAATTTTCATAGGTAAAGACTTTTCCTGATGAAAATTTTCGTAGGTAAAAGTCTTTTACCTACAAAAATTTTCGTCGGTAAAAGTTTTTTTCCCGACGAATCACATTTTTCTCCGACTAAAAATCATATGCTTTTTCGACGATTTTTTTTCGTCGGTAATGAATTTAATATTGCTTACAAAACGATTTTTCGTCGGGAAAAGCCTTTACCGATGGCCTTTTTTGCGACGATTTTAGCCGCGAAAAATTTCGTCGGGAAAAACATTTCCCGACGAAATTTGACTAAAAACCGACGAATTATTTCGTCGGTAAAAACCGAATTTCTTGTAGTAAGTAATCCTGAAAATTTATGAGTTGAACATTCACTATGCACAATAGACCACACTTGTTCCAATTTTTCTATTTATCAATCAATTAACAGGGTTCTATTTGAAATACTCATTGTGTTTGGGATTTTAAGGTTTCAAGCATTTATCACTACATATCTCTGAATTTTATATTTGTGTGTTTTGGAGTTTATAGAAACATAGTTTCCGAAAGAGAGCACAATTGAGAATATGAACTTGTTTCACGAATGTTTTGCTCGGGACTAGCAAAATGCTGGTTGGGGTGTGTGTTAAGCTTTGAATTGTGCATATTCTAACCCTAATTCATCACACATTATGAATGTTTTGATTGATAAAAGACCTATCTTATATGTGTTTTTTGTGTTTGTAGGAATGAGAGAGGAATCTCATGAATTCTATGATAAAAGAGCCTTTTTAGCATACATTAAAGACCATTAGAAGTAGAGCTGGGCACAAACCAAGCCAGCTCGAAAGCTTGGCTCGGATTGGTTTGAAAAAGCTTGGCTTGGATTAGTTCGAATGGAAGTTCAAACCAAACCAAGCCTCGGAGCCAAGCTCGTTTGAAAAACCAAACCAAGCTCAAACTAGGGCAGTACCGGCTCGACTCGGCTCAGCTTAAAGCTCGATTTGATTCAGCTTGGTTTGATTCGGCTTGATTTGGCTTGTAGATTATAAGCATACTGTTTCCTGTGGTGTGATCCACTTGAGCTTTGGATATGATTTTATTTTGGGATCATGTCCTACAATGATATGTAAAACAGATGGACAACATGGGTAATACATATACATGATGACATGGATAATACATAATACATATACATGAATGCACACTGTTTCCTTGCATGCAAATACAAAGCTACCACCGGTTTGCACTCGGCTCGGCCCGGTTCAAAATTTTCAACCAAACCAATCCCGGCTCGAACCAGATTTTTCGGGAGTGAACCAAACTCGGGCCGCATGGGTCGGCCCGAAACCCGAAACCAAGCTGATCCACAAACTGAGGTGGCACAAAAACAAACCAAACCAAACTAGGGCTAACTCGGCTCGACCCGGATCGTTGCCCACCTCTAATTAGAAGAAGTGCCAAGAGCTGAAAGAAAGATGTAAGAAAGATGGAGAAGAAGAAAAGAAAATTTCTCAAATTCATTTTCTCCACGGCCGGTCATCACCGGTCACCCGACCGGTTAAATTTCCTGAGGTAATGGGAGTTTTAGTGCAAAACTCACTAGACAAAAAAAGGTGGGTTGCGATCGGTCACCAGACTAGTTGGCCAGAAGACACGACCGTTCGTTTCGACCGGTCGGTTGTGTACATTGAAGATGAATTTCAAAATTTTGTTAAAAAGTTCATTGCTGCTTGAAGCCCGACCGGTCGGCCAGGGGGCTGCGACTAGTCGACCACCACCTAGATTGTATAAACACTTTATAAATTCTTGAAGATTCCAAGGCAGTGGTGCATCGTTGTTATAAAAGGACAACTCTACTCTCGTCTAAACACATCTTAAAAGGGTTCTACAGCCGCTGGAGGTGGAGAGGATCAAAGTGGAGAGTCTATAACTCCTTCGACTAGGATTTTTCTAGTTTTTCTTATGTTTTCCGTAGTTTTTATTTTATTTTCTAGTTCAATCATGACAATGATTGGCTAAACCTCTTAGCTAGGGTTATGAGATGAAGCTTATAGTTAGTTTTGATGCTTAATTCGTTTATGCAAGTACTTTAAGCTTCAGTTTTGGATTTTCAAGTTCTAGTGTGAATAAAGTTGAGATTTTTAGACAGTTTTCAGAGCATGTGTACTCCAGACACATGTTGCCTATGAATTTATGAGAATTGTCATTATGGTTTGATGAGATTTGAATTGTAGTAATCCTAAAGCATGCCATTATCTCCTGGCATTCGCTTGCCTCAAGTGCAAGGCTGCGATGTAGTAATAATTCTGAGTGAGACCGAGGTCGATCCACAGGGAAAGAGGTCAACACTTCCAACTACTCTAATAACTGAAATCTAAGAAGGTTTATGAAATCAATTTTTAAAACTAAGTAAAAGCATTAAACAAGAAAATCTATGAATTGAGAAACTACAGCATCAATGATCCACTTATAGTCCTAATCATATTCAATCTTATCACAACTAGAATCGAAGTTCTGTCTATCCAGCTGGGAGATATCGTAATCAAAGCACACAAACTATCTGGAATAAATGAGTGTTCATTGATTTGATTCCCTCAATAAAGCTCAGGCCTTGGGCACACTCAATTGTATAGGCCAAGCCTCTTTCTAATTTAGTTGAGATCACAAGCATAGCCTTCATCAAATCCTGTCACTAGACTTGACTACAACCAATGATTTGAACTCTAATTAAACCAATTCAACAAGCAACAATACCTATCGCAGATTCCACAAAAGATACTTAAACTTTCCATCATAGGTTCTAATAGAGATCCAACTGTTTTGATCCATGGAGAACTCGAAGCATTCATCGTATTTGAAAATCACGATGAATCAAAGGCTTTCATAAATAAAAACTCGTATATCAATCTGATTAATCTCAAAAATCCAACAAGAACTCATGTACTTGGCACACAAACTTCCTGAATTATCTAAAACTATCAACTTTATTAAATAATAATGAATCATTCAAAAGTTAAAACATAATTTGAATTCAAGAGATCAAAGCATGATTAAAAACTAAGAAGTTTCACCTCTCAACTCTAGCTAAGAATTATCTAAAAGAAAGCATAAACAAAAAATAGAATTAGAAGTAGAAGAAGAAGAAGAACTAGTTCTAGGAGGCCAGGAAGAACTAGTTCTAGGAGTTAGGAAGCCTCCTAGGTCTTGATCCCTTTGCTCCCCACGTTGCTAGATCTCCTCTAGTTTAAGTTTAGAAAAGCCTCTAGGTGTCCTTTTATAGATTGAAAGCTCCACCGCCTCAGAAAGTTCCAGAATTGCGCAAGAACTTATGCACTTACACAGAGAAAATCGGAGCTTCAAAGAAAAGTTTTTATTTAATGGGCGTGACCGACCGGTTGGAGCCTCTGACCGATTGGTCTGGCGACCACTCATCGACCTGCTTTTTCATTCCAGCAAGTTTTGCTAAAAAGGCTGGAAATTTAACCTGTCCCCACCCCAAGGCTGACCGGTCGGCCAACTGGTTGGATCTGGCCATCAACCGGTCATACGTGTAACAACAGGGCTATTTTCTGCATTTTCTTCACTTTGCTTTTCTGGCCTTACAACTCTGCACGTTGGTTTTTTTGCCTTTCCAGGTCTTTTAACATGATTTCTTCTAGTTTTTTCTTTATTTTTCAATTCTATCTTCCATGACTTCTTTCTTCCATTCTTGATTTTTCTTCCTTTGATCTTTAAGGTGTCCTAAAGCGGTCTTTTAGCATTAAATTCATAAGGTATCTCTCTCATTCCTACAAACACAAAAACATGCATTAGATAGATCTTTTTGACATAGAAAAAATGCATAATGATTGATGAATTGGGGTTAGAATATGCACATTCAGAGCTCAACACACCCCCAATCAGCATTTTGTTAGTCCCTGAACAAAACATGTGTGAAACAAATCCAACGTTTCAAAACCCAACTCTCTTTTAGAAATTATGCTTCTTTAAACTTTAAGACATACAAATACAAAATTCAGAGAAACTTAGTGATAGAAATCAAAATCTTAAACTCCCTAAACATAATAAGTTTTTCACATAGAATCCCCGCTGATTGACTAATAAATGGAAGAATCCGAACAAGTATGGTCTAGTGCGCATAGTGAATGTTCATCTCATGAATTTTCAGGATTACTTTCTTTATACTATGAACGAATTGACGCTTTCATTTATCGAGTTTGCGCGAGTTGCAATTGGTCCCACAACAACAAACTTTACCTTCTTCTCTTCTGAAGCTTCCATATGAAATTGCGTTGGGGGATACTCTGCGCTATATGCGGAAGCTTACGAAGCTTGTAAAACTATGGCTTTGTCCTAGAGGGGGGTGGGGGGTGATTACGACTGTTTAAAAATCTTTTTTGAAAATTTCTTGCCTAATTAAAGTAATTAGTAATATATAAAATAATTAAAGCAAGAACACTTAGCTTCCAAGCTTAGGTGGGTCCAATCACAAAGGCTAGTAAAGAATACGAAAATAAGCAAACTAGCCTAAGCACATAGATTATAAACATGCAAAATGTTGAGCTCCTAATCAATGTACAAGATCTAGAGCATTAAAGATATTTCTATCTAATCAACTAGTCTATAGAGCTTGAGCACAGCGACATTCACTAGGGAGTTTAAATCAAGTTCCTCTCAACCTAGGTGTTTTAATTCGATTCCACCCTACTAGGGAGTTTGACAAGGTTCCTCCCAACCTATGATAGAGATTTTACTAATTCATCTCTCAACCAAGATATTTACGGGTTCCATCCTATCTAGGAGTTTGACAAGGATCCTCTTAACCCTTCACTTCTAATCCTAAAACCTAGCGTACGCTCCCGCCGGAGGCTCCCCTTAGAGACTTGATCGAGCTTGAATATCAAACTCTCATAGTCAATCCTTCTTAAGAAAAGAGTGTAACCAGACTCTCGATATGACACTTACTTGTTGGATGAGCCCTTTGTTTAGCGCTTTATTGGGTTGGTTGATCTCCGCTCCCCCGTGCTTCAATCAGCTCCCTGATGCTCCCCCGATTGTGTTGTCATTGCTTTGCCAATGCCTCAGCTCCGCCGATCAATCACCTTGCATGTGATGCTCTTAGGATGCCCAAGGTGATAGCAGATGGTGTGAATTTTCTACAACTAGTAGGAGTTAGTTACCTAGAGGAATTCCACCTAATAAGATCTTTAGAGAGGTTTAGACTAAGGATATACCTATGTTTAAGGTGCCTAAAACATCTAGAGATCAAGAGAGAACAAGTTCATCTTCATATGATCTTTGAATGCTCCATCTTGTGATTCAACATAAGAAAGATGACTTGGAATGCTTAGGATTAGAGTCGTATGAGCAATGAGGATGGCTTCTAATGCACTAAATTCTCTTCAAGAACCCCAAAAAACAGGCTGTAAATATATAGAGCAAAAGCTCCAATGGCTAAAAAATGACAGCCAACGGCTAGTTGCGACCGGTCGTAGGGTTCCACGACTGGTCGATCATTGAGGGACGATTGGTCGAATTAGGGCTTGAAACTGGTGAACTTGGTGCCCCATTTTTACCTCTGCCAACCAGTCGGATGACCGGTCAGATAGACTAGATGATCAGTCGAATTGGCCTAGGGATAAGCTGATTTAGCCAATTTGTTGTTGTCCATTCTTATGTCTCTGACGATCGGTCGGCAAACTTGTCTAGCTACTATTTTATATTGTATTTTACAGCAGCTCTTGTAACCTCTTGGGCCATTCTTTGGGTGTTCCTTTAGGACACCTAAGGTCAATCTAAGATAACTAAAAGTATGCCAATGGGTTAGGTCTGAGGTTTGGGTTTTGGTTCAAGGTTCAAGGCTCACCAAGACATCTCATTTACCTGTTTCTTCTTCTTTGATGCAGCAGGTCCACTTGAGTCTTCAGTTTTCATCTGTTTTAAGCTCAACTGACACCTAAACTCACTAACCTACAGTAATTGATAAATAAGGTGCACTAGTATGCCACAAAAAAGTGCACTAACAATCTCCTCCTTTATCAATTACGTAAAAAAAACCTATATTATTAAAATAAAATACATGAACTCGATTACATTTAGATTCAAAATGAAATACAAATTGAGACATGTACAAAATAAGCAGCTCCTCTTCAGTTGCTCCCCCATAACCTGTCAATCCCTGCAACAAAAAATATAACAACCTGTTTTGGTGGTACTTGATCGTTCTCCCCCCTTTTGTCAATAATTGACTAACCAATCTCTCCCCCTTAATAATATACCAATTAAGGAAATGAAGAAGGTATTAGAGTGTTGTAGTTTTAACTATAAGCACATGCTAACTAGGAGAGTATGGAGATACATGAATATTAAAACATGGAGCATGTATAGAATATGATCAATAAGAAAATGTACCTATCTAAGCATATTTAATCATGCATAATTGGTCATTCTAGATAAATAAGAAGGCATAATGACCAAGCCATAAATTAACATACATTAAGCATAAAATTTAGCAGGATTATGTTAATCTAAGCATGGTTAGAGTTTAGCAACAAATTGCACCAATCGAAAACAGGCTAAACTATTAAAGGTGGGCTGATGTGACTTGAATCCTCTTATATGCCCCCAAGGTCACAAATGAGGCTAAAATCCTCAGATTTACCTATAGAATCATATTCCAGCTACTCTCACTCACTATTTCTAGTTTGATCATCCTAAGGGTAACTAATTTCCACAACTCCCTCATAAAATTCAACATGGGGTGAGGGGTTGAGAATTCCTCCTAGAAGGGAAAATGGTCGGGATCCTCTCTTAGATTAGAGGGAAGAGAGGAAGTGGTGGAGTTATGATAATTCTCACTGATTTTTTGTTCCCATCACTAGTGGAGTTACTAGATTCATATCTTAACTCTTTCGTGTCATCCTATGTTGTTATCATAGCCTTCATGCTTTTTTAAGCTTTCTTAGGCATTCATTGGCAACATGACAATATTCATCATAGTTTTAACATTGGACGAGATTGAATTTGGATGATTTATCTTTGAATTTCACACCCTTCTTGTACTTCTTGTCACAACTCTTCCCTCTCTCAAATTTGAGGAATCTCTTAAATTTCTTTTTCAATTTCTCTTCATCATCATCACTATCTTCAGAATACTCACTCTTAATTTATTTTTCCCCATGTGAGTGCATATGTGAAATCTTCAAGGCGATGCTTTTCTTCTTAGAGGGGGCCTTAAAGTGTAGTTTATGTATTTTAGGGAACCTAAGAGTTTTTGTACTTTCATGTTATTTATGTCTCTACACACTTTTAAGGCTATGACTTTGGAGCTAAATCTCTCCGAGAGGGACCTAAGTATTTTTCTATAAATTTTTTCATCTGCAACTCATTCTCCTAAGTCTCTCATGGAGTTATAAATTAAATTTAATCTAGTATAAAACTCCATGAAAGATTTATCCTCACTCATTTTAATATTTTTAAATTGTGTTGTGAGGAATTGCAATTTGAAACGTTTAACGGTAGATGTCTCCTCATGTGTGGTCTCTAGGATCTCCCAAGCTGATTTGATAGTATCATAATTACATATATGATTAAATTCATCGGATGAGACAACAGAAAAGATTACATTGAGACCCTTGGCATTGTAGCCCCAAAGAGACCTTTCTCAGTCACTCCAATTCTTCATTGGTTTGTATTGGGTGGCCGAAACTCCATCTCGATCCATTGTTTCCACCAGTGCAGTCCAACCTTCTTCTACAATGTCCTATACTATTGGATCAAAGGGCATTAAGAATACTCGTATCCGGGCTTCCAGTACGCATATTTAACCCGTTAAAATATGGTGGCTGAGTGTTCGCTTCCCCAAGTGTAGGGTTGCGATGTAGTAATAATCTTGGTAAGACTGAGGTCGATCCACAGGGACTTATGTAGGAATCCACAAAACACTTCCAATAGTTCTACTGAAAAGCTAACAAATAGATTTGTAGAAGATTGATGTAAATAGTAATTTTGAACTAAACTGAAGGTAATCAATTAATTAAAAGGCACTAGGGATTCAAGGATCCACTTGTAGCAATCCTTGATGCTCAATTCGCTGTGGTTTCTCACTTTCTCAACTAGAATCGAAATTAAGATCTATCTAGTTGGATGATAGAACAGTTAAACCAAACAATCTGCTATATGTAAGATCAATGTATATGATTCACTCAATGCAAGCTAGGACGAGCATACTCAATTGCATAGGTCAGTCCTAATTCCAATAGGCTAAGATCACAATCATAACCATCATTAAATCCTGTCACAAGACAAAACTAGATCATGATTTGAACTTGATTCAAATCACACACACAGTCTTACATAAACCAGAATTTCCAGAAAGGTAGACTTTTGGTAAGAAGTTCCCACATGAAGCTCATAAATCTAGAGCATATTCCAATTCCTCAGATCATACAGGTCTAGACTAGTTCACCACAATTAAGAACTCAAGCAATCCTTCCAAACATCCATGAGTCATCATAAGACTAAGAAAAACTACTTAGTACTTGAATTAAACTTCAAACCATTGTTCTTCAATAGAAATCCAACTTAAACCAAATCAAACAAATTGAAACATCTTAGATTCACTATAAGCTTCACCTCTTAGCCCTAGCTAAGAGGTTTAGTCGTTCATGATCCAAGGAAACATGAAACAACTAAAAAAAAATATAAAAACTGGAAAGCAAACTAAGAAGAGTTGTAGAATTCTAAATTCGACTTCCGCCATCTCCCACCATGCTTAATCCCTTCTAAGATACCCTAGGAACGATCCCTAGGTGTCCTTTTATAGTGGGGAAGCTTCGTTGCATTAGAAACATATCGAATTTACGTAAGGTTACACAGTGTGCAGAGAAAATCTGAGCTTGTAGAACACGCACTGTTACGCAGACGACCGGTCGCACGACTGGTCTGAGCTCCTGGACGACCGGTCGCACCACCGGTCTCAAAAGCGTACAAAATGTCCAGAGAGTTTTCGGAAAATTCAGACCTAGAGATTTAATTCAAGGACCGGTCGCACGACCAGTCTGAGAAGTGGACGACCGGTCGTACGACCGGTCTTGGACATTCCAGTGAGTTGTGGCCGCAGGGCCCCTCTCTTGAGTGATCGGACCGGTCGGACGACCAGTCCTGGGCTATGGACAACTGGTCGGACGACCGGTCTTGGGCACATTCTTCTGCTTTCTTTCTTCTTCCCTCTAACTTCTTTCTTCCGTATTTTGACACTTAGTCCTTCGATCTTCTATGCTTGTAAATGGTGTCTTTAAGTCTCCAATTGATGAATCCTCTCTCTCATCTCTACAATCACAAATTCATGCATTAGATTAGTCTATAAATCGTGAAAACCTTGCATAATGAGTGGTGAATTGGGGTTAGAATATGCACCATTAAGAGCTCAGCACTGAGTGATAAAACTACTCCCTTCTTGGGTAGACATCGTGTTATAGCTCTGGTATTGGATCTTACACAAGACGGTTAAGTCTTTAAAGAGCAACCTGCTCTGATACCAATTGAAATTGTGTTGGGGGAAACCCTACGCTATATGCGAAAACTTACGAAGCTTGTAGAACTATGGATAAGTCTTAGAGGGGGGAGATTAGGACCATTTAAAAATCCCTTTTGAAAATTTCTTGCCTAATTAAACTAATTACCAATACATAAACTAATTCAAGCAAGAACACTTAGCTTCCAAGCTTAAGTGGGTCCAATCACAAAGCTAGCAAAGAATAGAAAAATAAACTAGCCTAAGCACATAGATTATAAACATGCAACATGTTAAGCTCCTAATCAATGTGCAAGATCTTGACTATTAAAGAAATTTCTATCTAAGCAACTAGCCTAGAGAGCTAAGTAAACAATATGGAATTCATCATGCTAAGTATATATCTAATAGCTAAGTGAACATACATGTTTCGTGTGAATCTAACTAACAAGTACATAGCATGCAAACCATCAAAGCATTCATATAATCATAATTGAAAGACAATGCATAAAAGGAAATAACTCAATTGACAATCACAAACAGAAGCATGTATAGTGGTTCGACTATTTGTCTACTCCACTCCCGGTTCAAGTACTCACCCCTTGAGCATACTGGCATTCACTAGGGAGTTTAAATCAGATTCCTCTTAACCTAGGTGTTTTAATTTAGCTCCACCATACCGAGGAGTTTAGCAAGGTTCCTCCTAACCTTTGACGAAGATTTTATTGGTTTATCTCTCAACCAGGATGTTTACGAGTTCCATCCAACCTAGGAGTTTGATAAGGATCCTCCCAACCCTTTAGTTTTAATCCTAGAACCTAGCGTATTGTTCACTCCCCAAGTATAGGGTTGCGAAGTAGTAATAAATTTGAAAAGACCGAGTATCGTCCCACAGAGATTTATATGTGGATATTCTCAGAATTTATCTCAAACAACTTATTATTTAGATCACATTAAGAACTAAATCTGAAAAATAATGATTTAGAATTAAACCGTGATTATAAGGGGTAAAACAATAATCTAAAAGGCACTAGAGTGCCAAGGATCCACTTTTGATGGTTTTCAATCTATCAACACAACTAGGTCTCTCACAACTCAACTGGAATCGAATCTCTATCTCTATCCGATCGGAATATGGAGCGGTTTAATTAACACTTATCTAAAACAATTGTTTGTTCATTGATTCGATTCCCACAACAATGCTCAGGCCTTGGGCACACTCAATTGTATAGGCCAAACCTCTTTCCAATTTAGTTGAGATTCACAACCATAGCTTGCATCAAATCCTGTCACTAGACTTGACTACGACCAATGATTAGAACTCTAATCAAATAAAAATCAATCAATAAACATCTATCTCAGATTATTACAAAAGATTAGAACTTTAGTTTGAATGAGTTCCCACATGAAGATCGTGCCATTGTACACAAGGCAATCAAAGAGTCTATCATGCCCGGAGTTGATGATAGATCAATGAACTACACAGGCATAAACAATGCTAAAAATGTAAGCTATTGAATTTAAACTCACTAAGAAGCACATAAGCCCAGAGTCATCAAAGGATCAAAGCAAAACTAAACTAGTACTTTATTCAAACTCTTATCAAACCAAATTCTTCAATTAAAGCATAAAAAGGAAACCTAGGTTGTATCAATCCATAAAAAATGAATCAAAAGCTTCACCTCTTAGCCCTAGCTATGAGGTTTTAGTTCATCTCTAATATCTTTGAACTAAAAGCCTCAAAAACATAAAAACAACTAGAAAATAGAAGAAAACTAGAAAGAAATCCTTCTCCAAAGCTTCCTTGATCTTCCCCACATCCTAGCATGCCCTGAGAATGAAGAGGAGGTGTCCTTTTATAGCTTGGAGGCGTCTCCGCGTGAGAAAAATCGTGTAACCACGTGTCCTAGCAGCACTAAGAAACCAGATTTTTTAATTTGAAAAGTTGTCGAATTCGCACTTAACTGTCTTCATGTGGTTGACCAGTCTTGACCAGTCGAATCCACTTGGGTGGCTGTCCAACGTGCTTTGAATGAGGTGGCCGACCGGTCGGACTCACCTGGACCTTGGTCCAGGGACTTTACAAGGAGGGGAGCGAAATGGCTTTGCATTTTTCCTTCCTTTCATTCTCTCTTCTTTCCTCTCTTGCTTCATTACTTTCTTTTCTCCTTTCTTCCTTTGTTCTTCAATACTGTTAGAAGGGTCTTTTAATCATCCTTTTGGTGAAGTCTCTCTCTCTCTCTCTCTCTCTCTCTCTCTCTCTCTCTCTCATTCCTATAAACACAAATCATGCATTAGATAGGTCTTTTAATCATAGGAAATGTGCATAACGAGTGATGATTTTGGGTTAAAATATGCACAATTCAGAGCTCAACACATACGGTCTAGCCAGAGGCTCCCCTTGAAGACTTGATCGATTATGAATGTTAACATCTCACACTCAATCCTCCTCGAGGAAAGAGTGTAACCGGATTTTCAATATGACACTTACTTGTTGGATGGGCGCCTTGTTGGGTTGCTTGATCATTGCTCTACCATGCTTCAATTGGCTCACCGATGTTCCCTCGATCATGTTGCCATTGTGTTTCCAGTGCCTCAGCTCCACCGATCAATCACCTCGCATGCGATGCTCTTGAGATGCCTAACGTGAGAGGAGATTGTGTGAATTTTTTACAACTAGTAGGAGTTGGTTGCCTAGAGGAATTAAACATAATAGGATTGTTGAGGCATGAATTGTGCATATTTGAACCCAAATTCATAGCACAATTGCATGGTTTAAGTTGTTAAAGATAAGGACTTATGTTTGTTTTTGTGTTTGTAGGTAAAAAAGAGAGACGACATAGATTTAATGTTAATTTGAAGGATTTGAAGTAATTAGAAGACCAAACTTTGATGAGCCAAAGAAGTGGAGAAAAAGCCTTGAAGGAATCAAACTGAAGACCTGAAATGACCAGAAAAGTTATATTGCAAAGCTACAGGGCTAAAAAAGTAAAATGCAGAAAGTTCATAAAATAGCCTTAAGTTGCTACTGAATAGAATTTCGATCCATCGGAGTCATATCGAAATTACCTCCGATCCATCGGAGTCCTATTAGAGTCCCATCAATTTTTTTTTTTTGAATAAGTCTCTAAACAGATTTTCAATCAATCGGAGGAATTATGATCCATCGAAGATAAGTCCAATCAATCAGAACTGTCTATGCAAGTGCGAAATAATTACACGGATTCTCGAAGTTTCCAAGTTGGTGCGGAATTTCTCTTATAAAAGGCCACCTCCACTCTCTTCCTAAAGTAACATAGAAGGCTTGAAAAGTCATAGGAGGTGGAGAGGTTCATCGTGGAGCGTTCGTAACTCCTCTAACTAGGGTTTTTATGATTTTTCTATGCTTTTAGTAGTTTTTCTTTTGAGTTTTAGTTTAATCTGTCATGATTGGCTAAACCTCTTAACTAGGGCTCTTAACATAAAGTTAATATTTTTAGTTTAATCTTCTATCTCTTGTGGTTATGCTTACATGTGATGTTTTGATTTATTGAGATTGATCAATGGGGTGTTGTTGATAGGATTTTGAGTTGTAGATATCTTATATCCATCATGATATGTTGGATGCTAGGGGATCTTACAAACCAAGTTTCCGAAGTACTTATCTAGAACTAAACCTAGAAGAAGTTCTTATCTTTTGATTGGATCTGAGATATGTGTTTATGTACTGATATTGGATCAATAGAAGTCTAATTCATGCTTCTAACTCAAGTCTAGTGACAAGGCTTGAGGAAGAATCATGAACGTGATTTCAATTTTTTGTGAAGTATTGAGCTGTGTGATTGGATACGCCCAATGCCTTAGTTGTTTATGAGAGAACCATATCAGTAGATGATCCATCTATGCTAGACATGTTATGAATATTTAATTGCTCTATATTCCAATTGGATAGGTATAGAACTCCGATTCCAATTGAGTTAGTGGCTTGAATGGTTTGAATTCGCATTGTGAATGATTATAAGTGGATCATTGGCGCTCTAGTGTTTATTTCCCTGATTTAAGTATAAAGTAAGTAATTTTATGTTATTAAATTCTATCCATCAATACAAATCCGAGTTTATCCCATCCTAGTTATAAAGTTTAGAATTGTTACGACAATCCCTGAGGATCGACCTCGGTTTGAATTATTACTACATCGCAGCCTTGCACTTGAAGCGAGCGAACAAGTTTTTGATGCCGCTGCTGAGGATTAAGTTAATGGTTCTAAATTTTGTAATTAGGGTATAGTTAGGTGTTCACTCGCCTCAAGTGCAAGGCTGTGATGTAGTAATAATTCTCGGTAAGACCGAGGTTGATCCTCAGGGATTGTCGTAACAATTCTACGTTTTATAACTAGGATGGGCTAAATTCGGATTTGTAATGATGGATGAAATTTAAGAACATAAAACTATCTATTTTTTTTAATTAAATCACGAAAATAAGCACTAGAGCGCCAATGATCCACTTATAATCATTCACAATGCCAATTCAAACCATTCAAGCCAATCAATTAAATGGAATCATAGTTCTATCCATATCCAATTGGAATATAAAACAATCAAATCATCATAACTTATCTAACATAGATGGATCATCCACTAATATGGTTCTCTCATAATCAACTAAGGCATTGGGCGTATTCAATCACACAGCCCAATCCTTCACAAAATAATTAAGATCATATGCATGATTCTTTCTCAAGCCTTGTCACTAGACTTAATTTAAAAGCATGAATTAAACTTTTATTGAACTAAAATCAATACATAAACACCTATCTCAGATCTAATCAAAATATAAGAAATCCTTCTAGTTTAATTCTAAATAAGCACTTAGGAAACTTAGTTTGTAAGATCCCTTAGCATCTAACATATCATGATGGATCTAAGATCTCTAGAACCCAAAATTCTATCAATCAGCATCCCATTAAGCAATCTCAGTAATCAAAACATCACATGTAAGAGAAATTACAAGAGATAGAAGATTAACTAAAAATACTAACTTTATTTCAAACTTGAACTAGAAGTGTTCTTCATTAAACCAAAAGTACTTGAATTAATTGGAATTAACCATTGCAAATAACTATAAACTTCACCACTTATCCCTTGCTAAGAGGTTTAGCCAACTATTAAGAAAGTTGAACTAAAACTCAAAAGAAAAACTACTAAAAGCATAGAAAAATCATAAAAACCCTAGTTGGAGGAGTTGAGAACGCTCCACGATGATCCTCTTCACCTTAAACAAGTTCCCAAGCCTTTTATGATACCTTAGGAACGAACCTTAGGTATCCTTTAATAATAATGAAGCTCCATCGACTTAGAAACTTTCAGAACCCGTATATTACTTATGCAGCTGTAAACAGTTCCGATTGATGTTCCAATCAATCAGAATTAGTTCTGATCGATCGAAAATTCTGTCCAGAGAGTGTAGAAGTACTTAGTTCTAAATTCTGATTTTTCAATTAATTGAAATTAGTTTTCGATCGATCGGAACTAATTTTCGATCGATCGGAACTAATTCCTATTTAGCGAAATTTCACTCTAGCAATATTTCAGGGCCATTTTTTGAACTTTCTACGTTTTACTTTTCTAGCCCTGCAGTTCTGCACTATGATTTTTCTGGCCATTTTAGGTCGTTAACTTGATTTCTCTAGGTCTTTTTCTTCACTTATTTGGCTCATCAAAGCTTAGTCTTCTAATCATTCCAAATCCTTTAAATTAACAATAAATCCATGACACCTCTCTCTTTTACCTGCAAACACAAAAACAAGTATAAGTCCTTAACTCTAACAGCTTAAACTATGCAATTATGTTAGAAATTGGGGTTCATATATGTACAATTCATGGCTCAATATTAGGTTAGATAGGTTAGGTTAGGATTTATTATTTATTAGATTTTTCTACTAACATATTTTGTTTATTTTATAGGATTTTCTTTACTAACATAATTCTTCAATCCGGTAACATCGTTCTAACTTAGACTCTTTTAGTTTTTACTTTTTTTAGATTTTAGGGTTTAGTTTAGTTTTTGTGTGAGTTTATGCCCCATTGGGTGTAAAGAAAGAGAGAAAAGGAATGGCGGTCTTCTTCTTGCAGTAGTAGACCATTGCGCTGGTCTAAGTGGCTTGGTTTGTATTAACCAAACCGAGAGGCTAACAGACTCTGATGAGTGCTGGTTCAGTAGAGATAGTTGTGATTGTTGTTGTTGTGTTGGAATGAATCAGACCTGTCCGGTTTATATAGGCAAGGGTGGCTAGCAGTTTTGGTCCAAAGCAATAATGACACTAGCCATTTTCTGGCTGTTGTGAGAAATTAGCCATTTTTGGCAATTTCTGACTATGCATGTTTTGTGATTGTAGGAATGAGAGTGACTTCGCCTAATTGGTGACCAAAAGGAACATATATAGGAGCCCTTGAATGAAGGCCCAAGGTGGACCAAAGAACAAAGAAGAAAGAGGGGGAAAAGAGAAGAAAGAAAGGAAGAAAAAGAAGAGAATAGAGGTTCGACCGGTCATGATCGGTCAGCCAAGGGAGCCACGACCGGTCCTGATCAGTCGGCCACCCTGCAATCCCCCTCTTTGGACGCTAGACAAAGGATCAGCCTGGTCCGACCGGTCTTGATCGGTTGGCCAACAGGTCAGACCCCTCTATTTGCCCCCTGGACTTCACTCCAACAAGTCCAACCGGTCAAGACCGGTCGGCCAGCCCAGTCCAACCGGTCACAACCGGTCGGCCATGCGTAAATAGAGTTTCTATTTTGAAACTCTGAATTTTTCTGTGCAAGTGCGTAATGCTATGCAAATTTTGGAAGATTCCGATGCGGTAGAGCTTCCCCACTATAAAAGGACACCTAAGGTCTCTTCTTAGGGCATTATAGAAGCTAAGGAACTTCGTGGGAGGTGAAGGAAGCCGTCGTGGAACATTTGCAACCCTCCTAACTCTGGGGTTTTATACTTTTTTTTTAGTTTTTCTTTGAGTTCTAGTTGTAGTATGACAATGCTCGGCTAAAATCTCTAAACTAAGGTTGAGAGGTGAAGCTTGTAGCTAATTTCATGTTTAATTTAGTTAAATTCATGTAGTTTCACTTTAAGTTTGAATTTTGAATGTTCTAGTTCATATAAAGTTGATATTTTTAGAAGTTTTATGAGAGTTCATGTGCTCCGGACATGGATTCCTTGCAATTCTCTGAGATTATCATGTTTTGCTTGATTAGATTCGAATTATGGTAACCCTTGAGCATGCCATAGTCCACAGGCATGGCTATTACTCCGAAGGCTATGATTTCGATGCTATGTGGTTGAATGGGACTAGAACTTGGAAGTTCAACTTAAGTGGGATTGAATTGTTTAATGCTTTATCTCTCAACTAGATAAGAAACAACTAAAAGCATAGAAAAGCTAGAAAAACCCTAATCGGAGGAGTTGTAGACTCTCCACTTTGATCCTCTCCACCTCCAACGATTGAAGAACTCTTCTAGGATGGGTTTAGACGAGTGTGGATGTGTCCTTTAATAGCAACGATGCACCACCGCCTTGGAATCTTCGAGAATTTGCGAAATCTTTACACAGTTTGGACGGTGGTTGACCGGTCGGGCGATCTGTCTTTGCTTGCACAGTAACAAACAAAACTGAAAATTGGGATTTTGGAACACCGAGTACCGGTCTGGCAATTGGTCATTACATTTTAGAGACTGGTCTGGCAATCGATCTTTTGCATCTAAGGACCGATCTTAAAAGCTAAAAAACAGTCCAATAATGTTTCACTTGAAATATGAATTTCTGGACTCTTGAGGACCGATTGGGCAACCGGTCGAAGGACTGGTCCTTGAGATTGTTTTTTATGTATATATTTTTTTTCTCTTCTCTTTCTTTCTTGCTTCTTTCCTCCACCTCTTCGCTCTTTCTCCTTTGTTCTTCAATGTGTCTAAAGTGAGTCTTTTATCATAGAATTCATGAGGTTCCTCTCTCATTCCTACAAACACAAAAAATACATTTTAGATGGGTCTTTTATCAATCAAAGTATGCATAATGTGTGATGAATTGGGGTTAGAATATGCATAATTTAGAGCTCAACAATGCCAAAAAATGAACTCCCTGTTTTTATAGATAAATATCTAATGGTAAAAAATAGGCAGATTCATATATCTTCAATGGATCAAAACACATGCTGATGGATCTAAGGTATCTTTGATGGATCAGAAATCCTACTCCGATGGATTGAAAAACTGTCTAGAGAGTTTATGCATTTGTTGGGCATTCAGTTCGATTGATAGAAACTTTCTCCAATTGATCTAGATCTCCACTCCAATGGATCGAAGTGATTGGTTCGATGAATCAGAAAACTGTCAAGAGAGTTAACAATGTTACTAGACTAATTTTCAATGGATTAAACTAGTCTTCGATGGATCGAAGTCTCATTGGAACTGAGCTTCGATCGATCGAAGTCCACTCGAAAACTATTGTTTGAGCTAGTTCATTTATAGCAGCTTACACTTCTTTTATTAGCCTAACTTATCATATTTTTCTAACTGTTCTAAGGCTAATGATGATGACTAAGGGTTTTCCTCTTAGGTCCAAGTCATCTAGAGGTTTAGGTTGTTTTGGTTCTAAGGGTTAGGGTCACCAAAGCATCTCTTTTATCTATTTCTTCTTCCTTAATGATGCTTGTCCACTTGAATCTTTTATCTTTAGCTTACCAAGGCTCAACCAACATTAGAACATATGGACGCACGTGAATTGAAAAATAAGGTGCTCTAGTATGCCCCATAAAAGTGCACTGACAATCTCCCCCTTGTCAATTACATGACAAAAACCTAACCTAGACTGTGTCATGGTTCATACCAATGACATTACCAAAACAATAAATAAATTACATGTCAAATTAAAAGATTACAACTCGAAATACACTAAGACATGTAATTAAGTCATGCTCCTCTTGAATTGCTCTCCCACAACCTGTCAATCCTTGCAATACAAAATACAATAACTTGTTTTGGTGGGACTTGATCTTTCTCCCTCTTTTTTTAACAAGTAACAAACCAATCTCTTCCCCTTAATGGTATACCAAGTAAGCAAAGAAAAGTAAAGATTAGAGTGTCTTAGTTATAACTATAAGCACATGCTAACTGAGAGAGTATAATGGTGTATGAACATTAAAACATGGAGCATGCATGAAACATGATTAACATGAAAATTTACTTATCTAAGCATAAGTGATCATGCATAATTAGTCATTCTAAGATAAACATGAATTGTTAATGACCAAGACATAGATTAGCATACATGAAGCACATATTCTTAAAAGATTATGCTAATCTAAGTAGGTTGACAATATAATATTTTTAAGATACCAAAATAGATACAAAATGCTAAATTATCGAAGGCTAATGTTCGCCCGCCTCAAGTGCAAGGCTGCGATGTAGTAATAATTCTTGGTAAGATCGAGGTCAATCCTCAGGGATTGTCATAGTAATTCTAAAATATGTAACTAGGATGAACTAAATTCGAATTTATATTGATGGATAGAAATTAAAAACATGAAACTATCTATTTTAGAGCTAAATCAGAGAAATAAAACACTAGAGCGCTAATGATCCACTTATAATCATTCATAATGCCAATTCAAACCATTTAAGCCAATAACTCAATTGGAGTTAGAGTTCTATCGCTATCCAATTGGAATATAGAGCAATCAAATCATCATAACATATTTAACATAGATGGATCATCCATTGATATGGTTATCTCATAATCAACTAAGGTATTAGGCATATCCAATCACACAATCCAATCCTTCATAAAATAATTGAGATCATATTCATGATTCTTCCTTAAGTCTTGTCACTAGACTTGATTTAGAAGCATGAATTGAACTTCTATTAAACCAAAATCAATACATTAACATCTATCTCAGATCAATCTCAAAGATAAGAGCTTCTTCTAGTTTAGTTCTAGTTAAGTACTTAGGAAACTTGGTTTGTAAGATCTCCTAGCATCCAACATATTATGATGGATCTAAGATCTCTACAACCTAAAATCCTATCAGCAACACCCTATTAAGCAATCTCAGTAATTAAAACATCCCATGTAAGAGAAATCACAAGAGATAGAAGATTAACTAAAAATACTAACTTTATTTCAAACTTGAACTAGAAGTGTTCTTCATTAAACCCAAAAGTACTTGAACTAATTCAAATTAAACATTGTAAACAATTATAAGATTCACTTCTTAGCCCTAGCTAAGAGGTTTAGCCAACCATTAACAGGTTAAACTAAAAATCAAAAGAAAACTACTATAAAAGCATAGAAAAAACCATAAAAACCCTAGTTGGAGGAGTTGCGAACGTTCCATGACGCTCCTCTCCACCTTCCAAGAACTTCTCAGCCTTCTATGATGCCTTATGAATGTTGTAGAGGTGTCCTTTTATAGCAAAAATCTACCACCGACTTGAAATCTTTTAGAATTGAGTAAGTGTTTACGTAGTTTGAGACGGTTGTCGATTGGTCAGAGCCTATGGTCGACTGGTCGGAGCTCAAAAACCCCATGAACTTAACTAAATTTCGAATCTGGGTATGTTGTCGACCCGTTTGCCGACCTGTCGGAGCCTCCTGTTGACTTGTCGATTGACCGGTTGAAGGTGGTCGTTTTATGTCCAGCGAATTCAGCACCCTTATTGAGCTCTTAAATGTGTATATTCGAACCCTATTTCATCACTAGCTATGCATGATTCATAAGTTTAAAGACTATTCTAATTCATGTTTTGTGATTATAGGAATGAGAGAGAGTCTTCGTCATTTGGAGGCTTAGAAGCCCCTCTTACATGCCTTAAAGATCAAAGGAGTGAAGGACCAAAGGTAGAGCAAAGGAAGGAGAGAGAGACTTCACCTAATTAGTGACTAAAAGACTGCATTTAGAAGGCCTTTATTGAAGATCAAAGGTGGGCCAAAGAATGATGAAGAAAGAAGGAGAGAAGAGAGAGAAAGAAAGGAAGAAAAGATGAAAAAAGGAAGGCTTGACCGATCATGACCGGTTAACCACCCCACTACCCTTTTGTATGGCACGCTGGAGCCAGGACTAGTATGGTCTTACCGGTCAAGACCGGTCGGCCAGGAGGTCGGCCTCCCCTATGTACACTTTGGACACCTCATAAGCAGGTTCGATCGGTCAAGACGGTCGGCCAGTGAAAATCTGCCGAAATTCAATAGCTTCCTCTTCAAGTTTTGAAAATTGTGCACAATTGCATAAGTGTTACACAATTATGAAAGATTCTGAGGCGGTAGAGATCTACGATGGTGGAGGAGAAGAAAGACGAATTCGGAGTTCTACAATTCCCTTCTCTAGTTTGCTTTCTAGTTTTCATGTTTTTAGTTGATTTCATGTTTCCTTTGATCATGATCGGCTAAACCTCTTAGCTAGGGCTGAGAGGTGAAGCTTGTGTAGATCTAAGATGTTGTAATTCATTTTTCATGGTTTCAAGTTGAATTCTTATTGAATAATAATGATTTATTGAAGTTTGAATAAAGTTCTACATAGTTTTTCTTAATCTTATGATGACTCATGGATGTTTGGAAGAATTGCTTTAGTTCTTAGTTGTTTTGCATGGATTTAGACTTGTATGCTCCGAGGAATCGGATTCAATACACTCTAGACTTGGATCCTCATGTGGGAACTTCAAACCAAATTTCTACCTTTTGTTCTAAAGTCTGATTTAAGTGTTGCTTATGCATGTGATTTGAATGAAGTTCAAATCATGATATAATTAAGCTTTGTGACTGGGTTTGATGATTATTATGATTGTGATCTTAACCTATTGGAACTAGGATTGACCTATGCAATTGAGTATGCTCAAGTCCTAACTTAAATTGAGGGAATCATGTTTATGAATAACACATGAATATGACTGTTTGATGAATTAACCGCTCTATCATTCGGCTAGATCGGATTTGATTTCGATTCTAGCTGTGTAATTGGGAAGCGATTGCGAATTATACATCAAGGATTACTACAAGTGGATCCTTGAACCCCTAGTGCTCTTTTATTAATTACATTCACTTTTAATTACAGATTCTCATCTATATCAAATTACCAAAATTTGTTTAGTTTGTTTTAATTAGATAATATTGGAAGTGGTTTTGTGAATTCCTAAATAAGTCTTTGAGAACGATCTCGGTCTCTACCGAATTATTACTACATCGCAACCCTATACTTGGGGAAGCGAATAACCTTCCTGATGAATTACCGACCTGTCTACCGACCGGTCGAAGGTGGGTTTTTTTACTCCAGCGAGCTCTAGCAGAAATGCACATGGCAGATGAATTTCCGACTGATCTGTCAACCGGTTGGTGGCCATGTCGACCAGTCAGCCGACTTGTTGACAGTGCATTTGTTTCTGCATCTTTTCCTTTCTTCCTCTCTTTCTTCCGTGTTTCTTTCTTCCACCTCTTGGCACTTATTCTATTGATCTTCAAGGCATACAGAGTGACTTATTTGGTATCATATTGGTGAAATCTCTCTCTCATTCCTACAAACACAAAAATATGTATTAGATTAGTCTTTAAACATGAAAATCATGCAAAAACTGTAATGCAATGGGGTTATAATATGTATAAATGAAGAGCTCAATACACTTCCCATCCAGCATTTTGCTATTCCCGAGCAAAACATTCGTGAAACAATTCACTTATCTAAAAACTCAACTCTCCATTGAAAATTATATTTCTATAAACTTTAAGAAATATAAGTGTAAAATTCAAAAAAAACTTAGTGATAAGAAATTGAAGTCCTAAACTCTCCAAACATAAGAAGTGTTCACATAGAATCCCCACCGAACTAAAAATGCTACAGGGACATTTTCTGTGTATTGTTGTTCTGGGGTTCTGAGTAATGGAAACATTCATAGACAATCACAAGCATTCCCAAAAGGTACACAATAAGAGATATCGCAATGTGAATTTTATTCCAGAGATTCTTAGATCTTGTACATTCCAGGTCATGGTCTGGCACGAGCCCTTAATTACATCGAATGATCGATGACCCTTGATTAAAAGGCAGAAGACTAGTCAGTAGGGACTATGATCTTAGAGTTTGTGGTCATAGAGACCTGTATTTATTTTGTTATAGACTGAACCATCTTTGTATTAGTAGGATGTCTATGTCCCATGTTTTGGCCGGAGATCCAGGTTGAGACTATCAGGATTTTTGACTTAGAGGGACGACTTTGGGCCCGCGCTTGTCATGTTTGGACAGGTGACATCAGAAAGTCTGATCTGTAGTTGTGTGTACCTGAGTAGCCCAACCGACAGATGCCGTTTGAATGGGTAGGCATAGACTGTTGTGTTGTGGCAGTTCATAACAATTACTTTGTAGAGAATTAGAACTCTTTGATATGGTTTATTGTGATAATCATAATCCCATTTGTTTAACTTTTGACCCTAATCGGGTCATATCTTAAAGTACATGTGAATAATGATACATTTGTACAGTCCTAGATGTTGGTAGCTTTCTTCCGAGAAGTTATTTTATTTATCGCGTTGAATAGGATCAAACCTCGAATATATGCAATTCTGTTCGTTTAGAGATCTCAGAATGACTGTTTGACCATTTCATTGCATCCAGAACGCCCGAAATACCCAAAATAGGCTTAAACAGGGCTTGAAAACACTTAAAATTGAGTCTGGCGCACCCTGCACGGAGTCTGAGAAATTCTGATTTTTAGGGTGCGCCAGACATATTTTTCAGGTCCGCTGGACTCGGAGCACCTTGAAAATATGAAGTGTCTGGTGCTGATTTTTTTGGGGTGCGCCAGGACATATTTTTCATGTGCGCTAGTGTCAGAGCACCTTGAAAATAGATGAGTAGAAAAATGTTAATTTTTCGGGTGCTCCAAACCATTTTATGGGTGCGCTAGAGCACTTTAACAATTTCGAAAGATGTCTTATTTTATTTGTTTTACGCCGGACCTGCGGTGATCAGAGGTAGGTTTCCGACGTGGGATTTCGAGGGTCAAAAAAGTATTTCGGCGGTCGGAAAGGAATTCCAGTGGTCGAAAAGGGATTCCAGCGAGGTTTTCGAATATCCAGAGGGTAATAACTCTCTCTCTCTCTCTCTAAGTACGCGTAAAAATGAATAGTGCAAAGGGGTATTTATACCCGAAAATCTCAGAGGGTGAGCCAATCATCGTACGATACGTCAAGCGCACCCTGAAAATGTTTGGAGCGCCCTGAAAATAGTAAAAATTGTTGTTTGTAAAATGCCTATTTTTCGAGTGCGCCGGACTCTGGAGTACCTTGAAATTAGGTATTTTTCGGGGGTGTCGGGGTCGAAGCACCCTCAAATGGTCTGAGTGGAGTTTGCTGAAATCACGTATTTTCTAGGTGTGCCCGACTTGTTTTTCAGGTGCTCTTGACTAATTGGTTTGGATTTCATGTAAGGCTACAATGCTATATTAATTGGGTGCGCCAGACTTATTTTCTAGGTGCGCTAGACTGTTGTTGAGTGAAAATGGTAAGTCTGAAAATTAGTATTTTATGGGTGCGCCAGAGCTATTTTTGGGTGCGCTGATAACCGTCGTATTGCTTTTCTGACTTTAATTACGATCTATCTCTGATTTGTGGGGCCCACTTGGATGATGACTGTTCATCCACTCTTTTTAGTGGTCCACCTATATGCCCATGACCTAATTTGGAACTAGTTTGGTCATCGTGCGATGTGGGGCCCACCAAAAGTCATTTTTGGGCCAATGTATGGTCTTGCGCACCTTATAATTTTTTATTAATTTTATTCGGGTGAGGTCTTTGAACTTCACACTTTTATTCTTATTCTGGTCCTGAATTTGTAGATTCATTTCGTGTAATTTCGAAGGTGGTCCGGATTGATTTTTTGGGTGCGCCCCCTCAGTAATTGATGAAATTTTGTGTCAACGGGTCGGATATTTTGAGACCCCAACATTGACAAATAGAAGAATCCGAACATGTATGATATAGTGTGCATTGTGAGAGTTCATCTCAGGAATTTTCAGGATTACCTTCTTTATAAATTAGTAAAACAAGAGATCTAAAAGTGTACAAATCACCCAAATGCCTATGATAAGAATTTGCCTTACCGTTCCTTTGACGGATTTCACACTACTTTCCATTTTCAGCTTTGGTTATGGGTAGACCATCCCTTGGTTGGTAATAGGTAGCCCTTTTCAAAATTTATCAACAAATATTCAATGAATAACCATACTTGTTATTTTAAAATTAGATTGGATTTTTATAAATCCGTATCTTTCGTTCTTTTCTCTTATTTCACATGAACAAGGATGGACAAAGTTCCCTGGCTTGGTTCCTAAACACTTTAAACCTTTAGTCTAACCAATCTATAAATCTAATAATCCTTTCAAACAATGAGAATCGTGTACTGTGAACTAGACTCAAAGATGTTAAAATTTTCTATCAATCAACTCAATGGGAGAATTCATATAGAAGACTTTTACATTGGAGATAATTTAGAAATCTTAAAATCATATCAATTAATCTCTCATCCTTTCATACTTTATAGCATCCCAGGTGCATAGAAATAAGGTTTTCCAAAGGAGTTTTGATATTTCAGAAAAATTAAAAAATTTCTACAAAACATTGCTCGAAATGTCACAAATTACTAAATTCCAAGAATCTCACTCGCCAACTAAATCTTGCATTGTCTTCAATGTAAAAAGATATGCAATAATCTTCTAATAAAAACTTAAGACATGAGAGCAATGATATAAATAAAGGAGAGTGAGAATGAGAGTACTTAAGAGAGTCGATCATGGAAGTCTACAACTCTAAACAACTAAACAATTCAAACTAATAAAAACTACTCTATACCTTCGTCAGACTAGGAGGTTAATCTTGATACACATGATCATCCAAATGAATAGAATCTAGCAGGATTATGAGGTGGAGTAAAAGATTTTTCAGTAATACCATCCACCATCTTACTTCGTTATGCACATGGGTGATGTTTGTTGTTTTAATCCATTGAAAATCTCGCTGAAAAATTCCAATAAGTTTCTCAAAATTATCCCCCCATGTGTCAGGAAAGGAGAATTTCTTTGATTGGAAATCATTAAACATGAATCTCCTTTCCAACTTGTCTGGGAGAAAATTATTCAGATAAGGATCATCCCAGAGATGGTGCTCTTCGGTTTGAACAAACCAAAGCGATGTTGAGACTTGAATTTTTTTTCACAAGTCGGTATGGTCTCCTACATTTTTGGATTTTATCGGTGCTTCCACAATTGATAATTTGATTTTACACTCCCTAGAAGGAGTCTTTTTGGGCACTGGTGAGGTTTTTCTCAAGGCATTGACAATGTCATGAATTATAGGATCTCCCAATCCTCAAAATATGCCAAACACTCTTCTAGAGTGTAGGAAACTTCGACCTTCTCGGTCACTTGTGTAGGTTGGAATAAGTCTTCAACCACTGCATATTCAGAATTTGGCCTTTCTTTAGGTGAATCAAGCACCAATCCATCAAAGTCCTAAACAACAAAATTGTTCAAGTCAGCGATTAGGTGTCTTGTCAATCAAATTTTCTTCTAAGGCCTCATCAATATCTTTTTCCTTGGAATGAGCTAAGCAAACTTATAAGGTTTTGGAAAATTTAGCTGAGGGTGGCTCATCATCATCCACAATTGTATCTATAAAATTAATCATGTAGATCTCATCTTCATCCTCATCCTTTTATTATTTTTGCAAATGAAACACATTCAGCTCCATTGTCATATTTCTAAAAGATATTTTCATCACTCCATTCCTACAATTGATTATAGCATTGGCGGTTGTTAGGAATGGTCGGCCTAGAATGACAGGGAACTTAAGTGCATACATTTGTAACCGCTTGTGTATCCAAAACGATAAAGTCTACCGGGTAGTAGAACTTATTAATTTTAACTAACACATCTTCATTCACTCCTCTCGGTATTCTAATGGAGCGATCCTGCAAGTTGTAAAGTTATCTTGGTGGATTTTAATTCACCAAGTCCAAGTTGCTCATATACCGAGTAGGGAATCGAGTTAACACTAGCCCCTAGATCGAGAAGTGCTATACGATTCGGAAGTTACCTATCATGTAAGAGATTGTAGGGCTTCTAGAATTTTTGAATTTTGGGGAGTGTTTTGTTGTATGATGGCACTCACTTGTTCCATAAAAAATGTCCTCTTGTGCACGTTTTGCTTACGTTTTACGATACATAGATCCTTTAGAAATTTGGTATATGAAGGAATTTGCTTAATTGCATCCAACAAGGGAATGTTAATTTTGACTTATTGGAAAACTTCTAGAATGTCCTAATTTTCACTTGGCTTTTTGGTCGAGACAAGACGTTGGGGGAATGGGGTCACAGGTTTATACACATGCTGCAGCTCTTCATCTTGTGGAGCATTTTTCAATTCACCTTCACTCTTAGAATCAGCCGGATCATTAAGCTTTGTGGCCTTCACCGGTTCAGATTTTTCAATTATTTTTCTACTTCTAAAAGTAGTGATGGCTTGAACATATTCCACATGAGGATGGGTTGAAGAATTGGTATTTGTTTCCAATTGTTCCTTGGGGTTAGGATGAGATTGGGTCAAAACAGTCCCTTTCTCCCTAACTCCTAGGTGTGTCTCAATTCTTTCAACTGAAATTTTGAGTTCATTCATGGCCTACATGTTAGAATGATTTATCTGAGTTTGTCCAATTATGAATGTGTTCAATGTATCCTCAAGAGTGCTCTTTTGAGGAGGCCCTTGTGAAGCATTGTTTGTATTTTTCATTGGTTCATTCCTCCCATGAAAGTTTGGTTGACACCGCCAATCAGGATTATTCAAGCTAGAATTTGGTTCACTAAAGCGGTTTTGGTAAGCCTTTGTGGCATTCGATTGAGTTTGCAAGATATCTTGAAACGCAGGGATTGTTGGGCAATCCTTTGTTAAGTGAACACCACTCTCACAAATACTACACACACTCTGAACGGCCTCACCGGTGGTTATGATCATGTTAACACTTCTCAATTCTATGGCCTCAACCTTTTTTGTGAGACCCGCCAGCTTCATATTTAAATCATCCTTCCCATCTAATACATGTACTCCTTTCTCTCTTGAGGTGGACTTAGGATTACTAGTTGGAGTGGAGATGTCCCAAGATTGGGCATTCTCGGCTAACATATCAAAGTAATCCCAAGCATCATCGGGTGCTTTGTTAAAAAACTTACCATTACACATCATTTGGACAAATTGGCGCATGTTTGAACTTAATCCGTTGTGGAAGAAGTCAATCAAGCACCACTTTCCATAACCGTGATGTGGGCACTCTAATAAAAGATCCTTTAACCTCTCCCAAAATTGCAAAAAACGTTTCATCTCTTTTTTATGAGAAGTTCATGATAGTCTGCCTTAGTGCATTTGTTTTATGCATCGGGAAATCTTAGATTCTTAGAACTAGGCTAGGTTTTTTACTTCAATGGGGGTACTACTATATCATTCCTTACTAAGTCAATAGTATCAACTTACCATGGAGGTACTTCTCTAATCCTGTGCTAAGACCTAGGGATTCTCTTATATTGAGTTATTTAGAAGGATATTAAAGGATAAATAATTACGAAGGATGCTAGTTCGATGGATAAAATAATTGTTCATGTGACTTACAAGATTATATTCAGGATTTGATAAAATGTGTATGCGTTTGATCAGATGTATGGTTGGAACATGTATTAGATAATGAGATGAGGGGTAGGATGAATGGTTATCAACAAGATAAGGTGTGATTGAGCAGGCAAGTGAATGGATAGATATACGAGTAGATACGTGAACGGTTAAATGTCTTTGATGATTTCTTATTGGTTAAAGGTACAATGAGTGTCACGCCCCAAATTCGGTTCTCAACGTCCATTCGTTGTAACCCGAATTCAGAGGTGGCAGCCTCCGTAGTACCCCTGATCTCGGATCCTAACCCCACACGCCAGGTTCCGATCCTGGGATACCACAAGGAGGATTTTAGGGTCTGAATTTTTTTTTTTTTTTTTACATGAGCATCACAATATGAGTACCATCAAAGACAAACACAATATTTCCACTAAATCTTTTCGTTTATATACAGTACTGAAAGGTAAATACACAATGCGTAAATATAAAAACTGTGCACAATCCGGCACCTCCTGCTACTGCACTCCCAACTCCAACTCAACGTTGCGGATACACTCTGTTATAACCTGCAGCGTAACAAACGCGCATAAGCTTCGAACGAAGCTTTGTGAGTGCGTGTGTGCGTGCACAATGCGTATGACAAGCATGATAAATATCAGAGTAAGCAGTAAGCATGATGAGAACTTTAAACCAAGACTTCGCCCAATTAGGCTACACGATCATATGATATGAATAACCAGCCTACAACGGCTATGCAAGCATGCAATGCAGATAACCAGCCTACCAAGGCTATATACTCAAACTATACAATGGCCTACAGGGCCTAATGTCACATACCATGATCCAATGCATGTATGTAAATCACCACCTCTCAGTACAGTGGTCCAGATACGAACAGACAAAACACGATCACGTAAGCAATGCAGGACTCGGAACTGGTAGCTCGCCCAGTGTGGTAGCTCTCCCAGGCTTACAGCCCAGCCCACATCACACCCGCCCACATCAGGACCGTCCAACACCATACAGTGATACCAATACCATCTCTGAAACAGAACATCACCGGGGTCTCACAGACCTCACTACTCACCAGTAGAATGCCAAAGCCTATCTGGTGCAATAGCGGACCTACTCACAGCTGGTCAAACTCAACCCCCTTTGCCAACACTCTTCCGGCAGGTTAGGTCAGACCTCTTTCCAAACTGACCACGTGCAGTGGAAAACACCGCCGTTTGGTATTCGGCATACTGGTGTATGATTAAACCACCCGGTCCTTGAATGGAGCACCCACCTTGGTACCAACGGGTTCAGGGACTTTCACCCAGGGACATCTATGGCATCCTGTTTAAAGATCACATATTTCCAGTGTTCCTGCAAACCACAATGGAGCTGTGGTTGCAACGTAGTAACCATGCTATATGCGGCACAAGCAGACGGTGCGAAATGCAACCATGCATACAAACGTGGGACGACATGCCCGTGCAAGTCTCCAAAGAGCACCATAAAACTATCAGGTCTCAAACACAATGTCACCGTCAGCTGGTAATGAACTGCACGACAATCACGACCGATATAGCCGGTTGATACAAGACAATCAGATGAGCCAAGCATTCATGATGCATGAGTCAAGTATACAGTATGAGTGCCAACAAGTAGCCCCTCTACCACGATGGCAATAAATCAATCTAGTCCAACCTATTTAAGATATGATTAAGATGAGGGGACACATATGAATGATCGAGTCATAGTGCGGGATGTCGCTAGCCAGGGAATCTCGCACCAAGGGCTACAAGGTATGCTAAGCTATTCCTACCATACAGTGTAGGTCAGGATGATAGATTCCTGTCCTCGAATAGTCCCATACCTATTGGAGAGGTTTGCGATAGAGAGCACGTGAATTACATTTGCGCGACTACATCTCGAATGCTTTATGAATGCGTTTATGCCCTAGTGGTACCCAACTAACAATGGTGATTCGGGATGCATACTCATTACACATGCATGGTGGTCGTCGAAGCATATAGTATAAAGATCACATATGAGTATTCCAACAACACTACGTGTGGCAACATACATACTAAAAATAGCATAAAAAGATAATTCACTTATAATACAAGCAAACATAAAGAGATAAGACTCTAAGTGGATGGTATACAACAACACAGACGGACCAACAACTGAACAGTGTGGATTAAGCCTCCAACATTCAAATGACCCAAATGGAAATAAAATAATTGAATACACTACCGACACATCAAAGGTAGAACATACTTGAGCGGCAAGAGTGGAATACTCAAAATCATGCCGAGACCCATAATCCTGTAGTACAGTTGAGATAAACACGATGAATGGTCCGTAGAAGGAATGTCATAGAACGGGTTGCAAGATAGACAGGTCATGACAGAGAATCATAAATGGTAGTGTAATATGAGATAGATGGTCAACACGATGAAGTCCAAAAAGGGACGACAGGTCTAACCTCATGCTACAAGATAGGCTCCATATAATGGATGGCCTAGATGACATACGAACGTCGAGGATGAGCCCCATACTCGTCCTATAGGTAAACGGGCGGTGTGGATGGGATATACACAATATGGTAGTCTTTTAATAGTTGGGTACAAGGGTAGAAGGGGTGAGTCATATGAGTATACAAGCTGAGTTACCAAGATCAATCAACATGGTGAGTCAACAAGGTGAGTTAATAAGGCAGGTTGATAAGGCGGGTCAACTTGGTGAGTTAACAAGGTGAGTTGACAAGACGGTTCAACAGGGTGAGTTTAAGAAGGTAGCCCTGTGACTTGGATCGAGCAAACTCTAAGGATGACCTTTCAATAAGGATTTACACAACTAATCATCAAGGTGGATCCACGGGATGGACAATGCGGTCATTCGAACATACACACTAAGGTGGTCCCAAAGCCATCTTGTACATAACATGCTAGGGTCCATTCATTTGGATGGTTTGGATCAAGCACAAAATTAAGGCGGTCCTTATGGATGGCCGACATACATATCGCACCATGGAGGTCAATAGCTGACGTGGATAGAACACATGCATAACAAGGTGGACCCGTGGTTGGGTATAACCGCACAAAGGAGTGGGGAAGCCACATACATTAATGGGCCCCAACAGTTTGGGATCAACTCAATATTTGTGCTTTCCCACTAATCAAGTGAGATGGCAAACAAACACCATGGTGGGGCCCGCACACCACACGTGTGGAACCCCACCCATGGCTGGGTGACTTATGAACAGGAAGGATGGTAAATAAACATAACAGATGGGTCCTGTAAAGTTTCCAAGGGTAGGCATTCAATCACCCTTATTTTCTACGTGTGGCCCACCTAAAACTGGGCCCACACCCCTGCCAAGAAGAACGACACGATATACTCAACATTCATCAAGGTGGGACCCAAAGTCGGGCCCCATCACCTTTGGTTAGATGGAAAAATAAACATTACAATGGCCCCAAGGAAGGTTTCAAAGGTGGGCATCAATGGCCACGGTTTCCTACAATGTGGTCCACTTGAGGTTTGTATTTACCTCATCTTTTCTTGGAGGGCCCATGGACTAAAATATGGAAAAACAGATGGGCGGCATACATAAAACAGATACATCGTGGTGGGACCCACAGAGCGTAGGAATCAAACTAATATTTTTGTTTCCCCCTTCACCCATATCCATGTGATCTTATGAACAGGTTAAATGACAAATAAACATCACTGTAGAGCCTTGGAAGGTTTCAACGGTGGAGATCATTATTCCCACTGTTCCCATGGCATGGTCCACTTGACATTTGGATATGCTTCAATTTTGGCTCAGCCACTAAAATGAGCTGGAAAAACATATGGACGGGATAGATAGAGCTCATACATTCTAGGTGGGCCCAACAAGTGGGGCCCATTGGCAACGCCGAGAGAGCCTGGGCTGCTGGGCAGCAGCATCCCCTGGACGCTGCCTGTCCAGCGCCCATGATCTTTTTTTTTTCTTAGTTATTTCAGGTGGGGCCCACTTAGGGAAGATCCAATCCGTCCATCAGGTTTCCCAGCTCGCTGGGGACCTAATAAGCCCAATATTGGGCGGGTGATTCTGTCTACAAAGGTCACGGTGGGCCCAAGAAGTTTTGATAGTGGGCATCCTTGACTCCACTGTTTTTCTATGGTGTGGTCCGCCTGAGATCTGGATTTACTTTATTTTTGGTATCCAGCCCTAAAATGGGCGGGAGAAACGGATGGACGGCGTGGATCAACAACGTGCATCAAGCTGGGTCTCACAAGTGGGGACCCACGGTCATGCCCAAGGGGCTTTCAGCCCGGGCGCTGCTGGGCAGCAGCGTCCTCTGGACGCTGACTGTCCAGTGGCCCCTTCATGTATATATATATATTTTTTTATTATTCTTTTTTTTTACTAGTGGGGTCCACACGTGCAGATCCACTCCATCCATCAGCTGGACCATCGCATAGTGGGTCCACAGGGTGGACAGCGTGGGTGAACTACATACATCATGGTGGACCGTTGGCCACACTAATTATGACATAAAGTGGGTCCCCAAGTAGGATCCACACCATCAAAAGTGCGACCCATTTATGGACGATCCAGCCCATCCATCTCATTGCCTATCACAAGGTGGGCCCAAGGGAAGAAAATGAAAAGTAAACGAAAAGAAGGGGGGAAGGTTTGCACTCACAATGATGGTTGGACGGTTGGATTGCTGATCGGACGGTCTGGATGATGATCGGGGTCCTCCAAGCTTGATCTCCTCCTTCAATCTCTCTAACTCTCTCTTTCTCTCTCTTGATCTCCCTCTAAATCTCTCTACTTCTCTCTCTTCTCTCTCTTCTCTCTCTCTCCCTCTCTCTCTCTCTCTCTCTCTCTCAAATCTTGCAATTGAGAAGGCCACCCCCCCCCACGTATGGCTCTTGTATGGGAAGAGGGGGGGGGGGGGGTGCATGATGTCATGATGATGATGATGATGATGATGGGAGAGAGCATGAGAGGTATGGGTTGTGGTTGACTTTTGGTGAGAGAGGATGGGGTGGGTATGGTGATGATGGCTAGATAATGATGGGGGTATGGGTGAGGGTGATGGTGATAGATTTGACATGTTGTTGGGAATTGTACAAGTGGGGCCCACGCCACACGCGCGTTGCGTGGCCCACCTCGAATTGCACGAACGTATGCATCTTACACACCGGGTATCGCAATGGGGCGTGCCGCGCGGCGTTGGAATCGTGGCGCCCGCGCGGTCGCAAGGGTACAAGTCTTGGGTCGTTGCGGTACTAAATCAGGGTCGCGATCAAGGCTCTCTAATCTGGTCCGTCCGGGACGTACCGGTACCGGAAACTAAACGTACGGAGGGCAATTCAGGGTACGGGTCTTACAATGAGAGGTTCAACGGATAGATGATGTTAGGGATACCATAATTTAGGTCTCGTTAGATTCTAAGTAACTAAATTTTTACACCCTAGGGTTGTTTATAGGTCTATCTCAGTCTTGTCATCTAACATAGAGAAGACACTCACTTACAAGTTCAGGAGAATGCATAAATATCCCCATGTTAGAATGAAGATGTGTTTCATATAATGTCGGCATCGCGGAAGGACAGTTTGAGCATATTTGGGTCTGATACTTATATCTTCTACTCAAACTTGAGCATTGAGTTCATTAGCGTCAATCCATAATTCCAAGTGTCGACCCTCGGGATTTGAATTTAGACCCAACCGTTTACACATCACATAAGGTACAACTCCACAATTCCGTGTCGCCAAATAATGGGGGATTCTAAAAAACACAACAAAAATCATTACCAATCAATCACCCAAAAAAAACAATAGAAATCAATCAATAATAAAACGCTAAGAAAACATGCCGACGACCTAAAAACGGGCAGGTATGTAGAAACTGATAGTTACAATAATCTACCTAGAACAATGGAGTGGGGCCTAAAAATACTAAAAGTTACATGAATGAACATCAAAGAAGCACTTCTAAGGTTGCAAGCTTATGAAAACTAATCCTAATTAAGGGGTTCTCAGGGTTTCAAGGCTAAGGGAACTAGGGTGGCGCCGAACCTGGAATGCAGGACCTATAAGCGCTTTCAGAATTCTTTCTCTTAAACTGGCCATCGGTTCCTCCTAAAATTTGGTAGGTAAGCTTTAGGTTATGTTTTAAATAACCCTGATTTTCTCAGGTCAAAATTCCTATGATAACATATGTTGTTTCACTAATCAATTCTGAAAAACACAAAAGGTTAGCAGGATTTTCTCTATTGTTGAAATTTTCCTGATTTATCTACTCGTCCAATTGACCCGAAATTTTATGATAGTTTTGAGGGTTAAGTTAGAAGTCTCTAAACAAATTTATGAAAATTTAGTAAATCTAGAAGTACGATTTCCAATGGTGGAACTACTGCTGGGTCAGGAAATCTGGTTTATTAGTGAAAGTTTAAAATAAAATAGCTAACCGCATAATTTGAGGGGAATAAATCACATAATTTAGCAATTTACTGAAATAAATATGGGGAATAGATGAGAGCCCAAATCTATAAGCAAAAGTGGGAATACTCTTCCCAAAAATCCTAAAAGTTTCAGGTTTCTACGTTTATCAGCTACCCCATCAATCTCAAGGGGGCCTAAGTATGAGTTTCTAAATTCATAACATTACATACAACTATTGATGGGTGTTCCTAGGTTAACTTATTTTTAGTTTGAGGGACCGAAGTCCTAAGGTAAATTCATTATGCGATGGGTTGGGCTTCACGCCCAGAGGTCCCGTTTATGCTCTGGTACTAACTATAACGCCCCAAAATTTCGACTCTTGTGGCCAACACAATGGACCAAGTTTTCGGGTGTTAATTTGAATATATTAAGGATATATTTTCACATACTTATCTTTATTTCATATATTCATGGAATTCACAGCATAATGACAAAAATTTAGAGTTCATGTTCTATGTCTTTCTACTCTACATTCTCAAACATAATATCTTATAAACATGCCAAATATAATGTTCCACCTTCTTGTCTATTTATGAGAGACTTAATACAAGTTCTAAGGAGAAGAAGAAAAATTAAATAAATAAATAAATTTATTCTACTAAAAAAAGAGATAAACGAAATCGTCTTCACGTCATTCTGGCTTAATCATCCGTCATTCGTCGCTATGAACTTTCATATTCTTCACTTTGCAAATCGGGTCCTTCTATTGGATCATCACCTGCAAAATCTGGATTGATGTTTTAAAACATAGTCCTAAGAGGGAGTGATTTGCTCGAGATCAACTCAGTGAGGATTACCCCCTAAGATTAGCACAATAATATACAAGCATAATAATCGTACCTAAACAAAACATACATGAAAAAATATTTATTTAATGCAATGCATGATATGCATGCTTTGGCTAAGGCACTTTGGCCAAATGAGATAGGACTTATTTCAACTCTTCTCACTAGCCACTAGTCACCAGAGTCTACGATGAAGCGACTAATTCCACAACTTCATGTCAACAAACCCAGCTAATGGAGGTAATAAAAACCCACCATACTACCACAAGCTAGCGTCGTAGCACCTATGGGGCTGACCCACCAAGGTTGGGTCCCATGAATGCATGATTAGTTTCACCTTTAATTCAGTATTTTAGCATCCAGCCAATTTAAAAAAAATCAAAGGTCATTATAGGGAGTTGCAAGCTGTTCGCTCCCCAAGTGTAGGGTTGCGATGTAGTAATAATTCGGTAGAGACCGAGATCGTACTCAGGGACTAACTCAGGAATTCACAAAATTTCTTAAAACAATTTCTAATTGAAATCAAACTATAATAAACCAAAATTTGAATGTAGAAGAGTAATATGTAAATTTGAGATGAAATTAACAATCTAAAGAAGCACTAAGGTGCCAAGGATCCACTTGTAGCAATCCTTGATGTATGATTCTCTTTGGTTTCTCAATTACATAACTAGAATCAAAATTAAATTCTATCTAGCTGGATTATAGAGCGGTTAATTCAGCAAAACAATCCAATATATGTGTTGTTCATCAACATGATTCCCTCAATTCAAGTTAGGACTTGGGCACACTCAATTGCATAGGCCAATCCTAGTTCCAATAGATTAAGATCATAACCATAATAATCATCAAATCCTATCACAAAGCTTAACTAATATCATGGTTTGAACTTGATTCAAATCACATAAATAAACAATACATATTTCAGATTTTCATAAAAAGGTAGAACTTGTGGTTTGAAGTTCCCACATGAAGATCCAAGTTCTAGAGCGTCTTGAATCCGATTCCTCGGAGTGTACATATGTAGAATTTTGCAAAACAACTAAGAACTAAGACAATTCTTCTAAACATCCATGAGTCATCATAAGATTAAGAAAAACTACTTAGAACTTTATTCAAACTCAATAAACCATTGTTCAATCATTAAAAATCCAACTTGAAACCATTAAAAATGAATTAAAACATCCTATAACTACTACAAGCTTCACCTCTTAGCCCTAGCTAAGAGGTTTAGCCAACCATGCTAAGAGAAAATAGGAAATCTACTTGAAACAAGAATAACTAGAAAGAAAACTAGGAATAGGGAGTTGTAAAACTTCAAAACCGACTCTTTCCGCCTCTCACTATGATAGATCTCTTCTAGGTTAGCTTAGGAACGAAGTGGAAGAGTCCTTTTATAAGCCTTGGGCCCCGGCAATGAAGAACCTTCGAGAAATTGTGTAGCCCTCACATTTTGCGTAGGAAAATTCGGATTCCAGAATCAGAAATTTCTATTTCTGGACGTTGGCCGGCCGGCCAGACTCCCCTGGCTGGCTGGCTAGTCCATCTGGCCGATCGGTCAAGAGGTCGGCTTTCACAAAAATAGTCCAACAATTTCGCTGTTTCTGGAGAGTTTGGCCAGCTGGTTGGCTGGATGGCATGTAAATTTCAGATTTTTTTAGCTTTTCTCCCTCCATCTCCATTGCAGTCTTTGCTCCATCTTTAGTCCTTTATTCCTTTTATCTTCAAGGTATGTAAGAAGGGCCTCTAAGCACCCGAATTGCGAATTCTCTCTCTCATTCCTACAATCACAAAACCATGCATTAGGTAGGTCTTTAAGCATGTAAATCACGCATAGTTAGTGAAGAAATGGGGTTAGAATATGCACATTTAAGAGCTCAACACACCCTCCAACCAGCATTTTGCTAGTCCCGAGCAAAACATGCATTAAACAACCCCATCCTCTAAAACTCAACTCTCTCCTGAAAACATTCTTTTATAAACTCTAAGACATACAAGTGTAAATATCAGAGAAAATCAATGAAAGAGATTGAAATCTTGAACTCCCAGATACCATAAGTGTTCCACATAGAATTCTTACCAATTGATTGAATAATAGAAGGTTTAGAACAAATGTGGTCTACGGGTGCAACGTGAATGCTCATTTCATGAACTTCAAGGATTACCTTCTTCATAAATCAATCAAACTGAAGACTTAAAGTGTGCAGATCAACAACAAGCCTCTGACAAGAATTTGCCTTGCCATTCCTTCGACGGCTTTCACACTACTTTCTATTTCCATCTTAGGTTATGGGTAGACCTTCCCTTGAATAGTTAGTAGGTAGCCATTTTCAAAATTTCTCAATATATTCAATAATAATCGGACTTCCTTTCTTTTCGTATACATGAGATAGGATTTTTAGAAATCCATATCTTTCCTTCTTTTCTTATTTTCTCATGAATAAACAAAATTTCCCGTCTTGGTTCCTCAACACTTAAAATCTCAGTCTCATCGATTCACAAATCTAATAATCCCTTCCATTATGAAAATTGTGTAATGTGAACTAGACTCAAAGTGTTCAAAATTTCTATCAATCATTCAATATGGGAATTCATATTAAAATCTACTATATTTAAGATAATTCAAGGCTTTCAAAGTCTCTTCACTTCATTACTCTTCATTTTGAACTCATATTGTCTTAAAATGTGTAGAAATAATGTTTTGCAAGAGAGTTTTGAAATTTCAGAAAATCAAAAAAATTTCCACATAATTGCTCGACTTGTACAAAATATTAAATGATAAATCTCACCCCCAACCAAATCTTACATTGTCCTCAATGTAACAGGACATGAATGCTATGATGATATGAGAGCAACGACAAAAACAAGGGGATTGAGGAATGAGAGTACCTGAGAGAGAAAATGGTGGGATTCTACCTCCATCTAACAAACCTACTGAAAAATAAATAAAGCAAAAGCATAAATCCTAATCCTAAACTACATTATACCTTCATCAGACTAGGAGATCAAGTATCCTTATACACAGGATTAGTCAGAGGTATGGACATACCTTCTTAAGGAAAGTTCTCAAATAACGGCTTTAAATGCTGACCATTTACTTTAAAGATGTTGCCAGTTCCTTAGATTCCATAACTCGACAGTCCCATGTGGATAAATAGTTTTGACAATGAAGGGACCAGTCCATCGAGAACTCAATTTACCCAGAAATAGATGTAATCGAGAATTATACAAGAGGACCTTTTGATTGATCATGAAAGTCTTACGAAGGATGTTCTTATCATAGAACACCTTCGTCTTGTCTTTGTAAATTCTCGCATTCTCGTATGCCTTATTCTAGAGTTCTGCAAGTTCATTCAATTGAACTTTGCGCAGCGAGCTCGCTTTGTCAGAATCAAAATTCATCTTCTTTATTGCCTAATATGCCCTATATTCCAACTCCACAGGCAAGTGACAAGCTTTTCCATAGACAAGTCTATAGGGTAACATTCCAATGGGGGACTTGAAAAGCTGTACGGTAAGCCCAGAACACGTTGGTAAGTCGAAGCGACCAATCCTTACAATCGGGGTTTTACTATTTTCTCTAAAATATGTTTGATTTTCCTATTGGATATCTCAGCTTATCCACTTGTTTGTGGGTGATAGGGAGTGCTCACTTTATGAGTAACACCATATTTCTTCATTAATGCTTCAAATGGTCGGTTACAAAAGTGAGACCCTCCATCATTGATAATGACTCGAGGGGTTCCAAACTGGGAAAGAATGTTTTCTTTTAAAAATCGAATGACTGTTTTATGGTCATTGTTCCGGCATAGAATTGCCTCAACCCATTTTGAAACATAATTAATGGCAAGCAAGATGTACAAATTTTCAAAAGAAGATGGGAATGGACCCATGAAATCGATGCCCTAACAATAAAAAATTTCGATCGCTAAGATGGGATTGAGTGGCATCATATTTCGACAGGATATTCCTCCCAATTTCTGACAAGGCTCACAAGCCTTACATTACTTATGCGTATCTTTGAACATGGTGAGCCAATAAAACCCACATTGCAGAATTTTGACTGTGGTCTTCTTAACTGAGAAGTGGCTACCACATGCTTAAGAATGACAGAAGGAGATGATATCGTGATGCTCATCATCTGGCACACATCTCTTTATAATTTGATCGGGACAGTACTTGAGCAAGTATGGGTCGTCCCATAGGAATTTTCTTACCTCACTGAAGAACTTATCTTTATCTTACTTTTTTCAATGTGTTAGAATGGTTCATGTAGCAAGATAGTTAGTAATGTCCATATACCATGGTAATTGAGAGACTTGGAAATTTGTTCATCGGGGAACATGTCATTGATTGTAGTCATCTCAGAGGAATCAGTGAGAACAAGTCATAAGAGATGGTCAGCCACTACGTTGTCTACTCCCTTTTTATCTTGTATTTCTATGTCAAATTCTTGGAGTAGGAGGATCCATTGCAACAAGTGCGGCTTAGCATCTTTCTTAGAAAGAAAGTACTTAAGCGCGGCATGATCGGTAAATATTATGATCTTAAATTCGATCAAGTAGGATATAAACTTGTCTAATGGGGGAAAGCCATAAATGAAGGTGTAAAAGACCTTGCCGATTGCAGGTGTTAGTGCACTTTCTATGGCATACTAGTGCACCTTGTTTGTGATAGTAAGTCTAGTGTCGTTTGAGCTTAATGAAGACGAAGACCAAAGACTCTAGACGGACTTGCCGCATCAAGGAAGAAGAAATAGGTAGAAAAGATGCCTTGGTGAGCCTTGAACTTCAACCAAAACCAAAACCATAACCTCTAGATGACCGTAACCATTAGGCATACCCTTAGTCATCTTAGATTGGCCTTAGGTGTCCCAAAAGATTACCAATACAATGGACAAGAGGTTGCATGTACTGCTGCAAAATAAAAGGGAAACATTCAAGCAGAATTCATTCTCAGACCGATCGTCTGACCTGTCAACAGGAGGCCCAAAGTGGACAGCAAGCTTCTTTGATAAATCTTGTCTCAGGGCTTAATTCGACCGGTCAGCGACCAATAAAAAAGAGATAATCGCATTACTATCAAGGCCAATTAATTCGATTAGTCGCCTGACCGGTCGAGGACCCCATCCGACCGGTCGGACAGACCCGTTTATAGCCATTTATAACCGTTGGGGCTTTGTTTATTTAAAGACTTGACTCATTTTTAGGGGTAAGAAAAGGAATTTTGAGAGGATTGAAGTCATCATTGTTGAGACCATTAGAGGCTCAATTCCTAACCATTGTAAGGAATCTTCCTTGTGATTTTACACAAGAATGGAGTATTCCAAGCTCATGAAGAAGATGACCTTTATCCCCTCTTGATCTTTAGAGTTTGGATCTTCCTTAATAATCATATCCTTGTCCAAAGCTCTAAGATGAGATCGTTATAGGTGAGAAACTCTAAGCAACCCATTTCTATTAGTTGTAGAGTTCTTAAACCCACCCTTCTATCACCTTAGGCATCTCAAAGGCGTCATAAGCAACGTGATTGATCAAGTGTAGCTGAGGCATTGTCGACGTAGCGGTAACATGATTGGAGGAGCAAGGGAAGCTAATTGAAGCACGGGAGAGCGGAGATCAAGCAAACCGAATCGGTGCTGAACAAGGGGCTCATCTAATAAGTAAGGTTGTCTTTATTGAGAGTCCTTCCATTCAATTCCCTATGGGAGTTGAGTGTAGAGTTTGTTTGTCAAACTCGATCTAGCGTCATTTTTTTATCCTTGGCACGTTTGTCGAGTCTAAACATCCAAGGACGTTTGTTGTTCCTTGGCACATTTGTCAGGCCTAAATTAATCTCCAAGGGGGAGCCTTCAACATGGGAGTGAATGTGCGTCGAGTTGAGAGTTAGCCTATGTCCAAAAATCCGTTTGGGTTGAGAGTTAACCCTTTGTCCAAAACTCCTTTAATGGTTGAGAGGTGAACTGGTAAAATCTCTGTGTAAAGGTTGAGAGGTGAACCTCATTTAAAACCTCCGATAGTGAATGCCAATATGCTTAATGGGGTTGAGTACTTGGACCGGGTGTGGAGTAGACCCAAAGTTAAACCACTATACATGCTTATGTTTGTGATTGATTTGAGCACATTGTTATCTTAGCTTTGCATGTTTAATTGTTTAGTTATGAATGCTTGATAGGAATGTATGCTAGACACTAGATATGCACATCCACACACAAGATGTACTTTCACTAGTAGTGTAGACTTGAGCTCATTGATCCATTCTCATAAGTCTACATAGGTTGCATAGATTAGGAGCTTGATTAGTTAAATCACTTGTTTATCTATGCATGCTTTGACTAGATTGCTTATTGCTTAAGCAATATGCTAGTCTTGTGATTGGAGCCACTTAGGCTTGGAAGCCGAAGTGTTCTTGCTTACTTAGTTTAAATTGTTAAAACTGTTAAGTAGGCAGAAAGATTTTAAAAGGTCCTAATCACCCCCTTGCCCCCCCCCCCCTCCTTAAGACTTAGCCATAATACTAGTTGCTCTTTAAGCTTCTGCATGCATACGCCTTTAATCCAAAAGGTGTAATTTCAGCAGGTAGTCACGTAAAGTCCTAATCGGAGGTGCATTTTATACATCATTCTCCTCTTGTTCCTCATAAATCTGATTTGGGTTTGGAGAAGGAGTATCGGGAGGATTCCTCAACGGAGTTTGTTGGTTAGCAACCATACTGCTCAAAGTTGCACTCTCAACTGCTTTTAGATACTTTCGAACTTGTTAATGAACTGAGAAGCCCTCGACTAGACCTCCTTCGGTTTGAAGATGGTTTGTGTGGTCACGTTCCCAATGGGACATAAACCACGCAAACTTCTCAAACTAAAGAGAATTTAAATTTAAAATAAAATCTAAGAACAAGTGTTAAGTTAAAAGGATGTTACCCGTATCAACGAACTAAGTTGGGTTAGAATCCAACAAAATAAAACACAAAACAATGTTAGTGATAAAATAAAATCTTAAAATAAAACTTAAATTTAGAAATTCTGAAAAATCCTAACTAGTCCTAAAACTACAACTTATTGGAACCTAATTAGATTACACCACTCCCCGGAAACAGTGCCAAAAACTTGTTCACTCACCTCAAGTGCAAGGCTGCGATGTAGAAATAACTCGGTGAGGTCGAGGTCGATCCACAAGGAGGGTGGTAACCCAATTCCAATTAGCTTAAAGTAACTTAAAATTTCATGTGAGATTTGAACTCAATAGAAAATAGAATTTGATGAATTATACATTTAAAATTTTGAAAATGCACTAGAGCATTTAAGGATCCACTTTTAATTCTTCTTAATGGCTTGACACAAATAGGTTCCTTAGTCACTCAGCAGAAATCGAAGTCCTATCTCTATTCAGCCAAAATATAAATCAGTTGAATCACAATATGGACTAAGAAGAAAGCTTGCTTATTATTTAGTTCTCACGATTTTTCTGGCCACACCTGTTTGCATAAGCTAATCCTTTTTCTAATTAAGTTCATCATCATGGCCTTCATCAAATCCTGTTACTGAACTTGACTAGAACCAATGATTTGAGCTTCAACTAAACCGAAATCAATTTGCAAGATTTCTATCTCAGATCAGTTCAAGAGATTTGAACTTTGGCTAAATATAGTTCCCATATTAGGATAACATCATTGGACAAATGACAATCAAAGCATTTATCATGGCCTGAGTCTATGATAGATCTAAGAATGGTACAGGTCTAAACAATGCAAATAGTTAAGTTAATAGATTTAAATCCACAAAGCATCCCATGAGACAAAAGATATCAAAGGATCTAAGAAAATCTTAAACTATAACTCCATTCAAACATTAATCAAACCATTGTTCAATATTAAATCATTAAAATAAAACTTAGGTTGAATCAATCCATAAAAAATAAACCAAAAGCTTCCCCTCTTAGCTCTAGCTAACAGGTCTAGCCAATCCAAGACATGATTGAACTAGAAAATACAAGAAAAACTAAAATAAACATAAAAACTACAAAGAAATCTAAGAAAAACCGAGTTGGAGAGCTCCTTGTCGAGCTCCACCACCTCCAATAGATTTAGGGCTCTTTCATGATGTTTTTTGACGAGGGTGGGAGGTCATTTTATAAGAAAATCCGTCATATCGTCTTCATTGTGTGCAAAATAGATTCCAGCGCCTACAATGTCAGGCGCCCCGCCCAAAAACGTCCAACAAGGTTGCTGGATGATTTTTCTTAGGTTAGGATGCCCAACCCTGAGTCTAGGATGCCCGAACTCCTCTATTTCTGCATTGGTTGGGCTTGCTCGAGTTTCGATTGTTGCCGACTCCTCTCTCCTTGCTTTGGCTTGGCCGAGACTTGATTCCTCATTATCACGAATCCTTGATTTGACGTTTAATCAAGTGTGATCTCGCTCCATTACCTGCAAGCACAAATTCATGTATAAGATGACTAGTTTGATAGTTTGAAATATGTAAATGCATAATGAAATTGGGTCTACATATGCATAATTCAATGCTCAACAAATATGCTCATAGTATGCCTATATGTCGATGATTTGTTGTTTATAGGAAACAACCACCAAATGTTTGATGAATTTAAGAAGGCCATGTTTAAGGAGTTAAAGATGACCGATGGTGGACTTACATCTTTTTGTTTGGGCATCAAGGTAAAGCAACAACATGGTGGCATCTACGTATCTCAGAAGAAGTATACAAAACAACTTCTTGAAAAGTTCAAAATGTGCGATTGAAAAGTCGTAAATACGCCATAGCAATAGGCCTAAAGATGACAAAAGAAGGAGAAGGAAGAAGCATGGACTTGACTTTATTCAAGAGTCTAATTGGAAGCCTAAGGTACCTCACAATCACAAGGCCGGATATAGTCTATAGCGTTGGGCTTCTAAGCAAATACATGGAAGCACCAAAAGAATCATACTGACTTGCTACAAAAAGGATCCTCAAATATATCAAAGGATCTATGGAATTTGGTCTCTTCTATCCATACAATGATGAAGCAATGTTATATGAATACTCAGACAGTGATTGAGGGGGTGACCAAGATAAAAGAAAAAGCACCATGGGATAGGGCTGTACATCAAGCCGAGTCGAGTCGAGGTGGGCCAAGCTTGGCTTGACCTGTTTGTGCACTCCTCGAGTTCGAGCTCGAGCTCGAGCTCACCATTGGAGCTTGCTTTGTTTGCTAAAACTTTCGAGGAGAGCTTGAGGCGAGCTAGTGGATCGAGTTGAGTTGAGCTTGCTCCCACCTCAATTTATTATATTTTTTAACTACAAAATACAAATTAAAAGTCAACAACATTAAGTTCGAGAAGTCACACATATATTAGGGGAGAATAGTATTTCTACAGGTGGGACCCACCATTAAAATGACCTAGCTCTGATAAGTTTTTTCTTTGGCTAAGTCACATATGCATTCAATGCAAACCACTAGTAATATTTTATGAACCATAATTAACATAGTACATGCATAGCTCACCACGTGAATGGACTGCCCTAAGTATTGTGTGGACCATCTTCATGATGAGCCCCAGCTAATTCATGGATCAGGTGCACCACCTCCCTCGTCAAATTGCAATTAATAGCTGCATATGGTGTTTGGTCTAACCATAGACCCTGTTTTATAGATATGTATGGTGTGTGGTCTCACTATAGCACCTGTGTTTATGTAGCGTGTAAAACACACAACCATTGTGTGCTCACCATGTTTTGTACTTGAAATTACTCAATTCATCAGATATGCTCAACAAGGAATGTTCTTACCTGAACAAAATAATAGGATTAAGAAACCCCCAACATGCGAGGGTTTTATATGTCATGTGGAGGAGGGGGGGAGAGAGAACTAAGAAATAAGAAGATTAGGATTTTTTTTTAAGAAATATCTATATGAAACGAGTCAAGCTCGAGCTCAAGCCGAGTCGAGCTTTAATCGAGTCGAGTGACCTAATGGTCGAACTTGACTCGATTTTTGACTCGAGCTCCTAAATGAAGCTTGGCTTGACTTGTTCTTCTGAGTCGAGTCGAGCTGAGGCGAGCTTTTTCGAGTCGAGTCGATCGAGTTTCTCGAGCTGACTTGGCTCATGACCAGTCCTACCAAGGGATATGTTTTCTATCTCGGGTCGACTGCCTTCACATGGAACTCAAAGAAGCAGAGTGTGATCGCTTTGTCCACATGTGAAGCAGAGTACATGGCAGCATCGTCACAATTTGTGAGGTGATTTGGTTAAGAAATGTTCGCTTCCCCAAGTGTAGGGTTGCGATGTAGTAATAATCTCGGTAAGACCGAGGTCGATCCACAGGGAAGGAAGTAAACAATGCAAATTATCCTAATAACTAGAATCTAAAGAGGTTTGTGAAATTGATTTTGAACATAAAATAGAAAATCTGATAATGGAAAGATAACTAGAGCATCAAGGATCCACTTATAGCTCTCCTTAGATGCATAATTCGCTATGGTTTCTCACTTTCTCAACTAGAATCAAAATTAAGATCTATCTAGTCGGATGATAGAGCGGTTAAAACAATCAACCTGACATATGTATGATCAATGTACATGAGTCACTCAATGCAAGCTAGGACGAGCATACTCAATAGCATAGGTCAGTCCCAATTGCAATAGACTAAGCTTACAATCATGACCATCATTAAGTCCTATCACAAGACAAAGCTAGATCATGATTTGGACTTGATTTAAATCACATACATAGTCTCAAACGTACTTCAGAAATTCATAAAAGTAGAACTTTGGTAGGCAGTTCCCACATGAAGATCATAGTACTAGAGCGTACTCCAATTCCTCGGATCATACAGGTCTAGACTAACACATAACAATTAAGAACTCAAGTAATTCTTCCAAACATCCATGAGTCATCACAAGACTAAGAAAAACTACTTTATTACTTGAATTAAACTTCAAACCATTGTTCTTAAACATAAAATCCAACTTGAAACCAATAAAACGAATTAAACAATCTAAGAAAACTAGAAGGTTCACCTCTTAGCTCTAGCTAAGAGATTAGCTAATGAAAAGCATATTAAAAATAAAACTAGAACTAAGAAAAGGAAGAAAAACTAGCTGGAGGAGGCTAGGAAGCCTCCTATGACTTGAACTCCTTGCTCCCCACGTCCTTGCTTGACCTGGAATAGAAGACAACACCTCCTTTTATAGTGCAGCAAGAGTACCGCAACGTAACAGATCTTGTTTCGCTTCGTACGGCTTAACCAATGGTCGGATTGCCTTCAAAATTGATTTGTAGCTTCCTTGTAATGTGATCTTCCTCATAGATGATTTATATTTCCAAGATTATCCTCTGAATGGGCCCACCAATCATATCACCGACTGCCTCTCAAAATCGCGCACTTTGGGTACCTTCAGAACCAGTCATCTTGCTTTCAACGCTCCGGAGTGTACAGATGTCGGATTGATCCCAAATTTTAAACATTGGTAGAAAAATTTCTCCTCTACATGATAGATGGATGAGATTGTCCAAAAAAATCTCAGAATGTGGTCCGAAAATTAGAACACTTAGGGCTTTTATAAACTCTGCGCAGTTGGATCTTTTTGGATGGTCCATCTTGCTTCAACCGGTATGATCAAACCACACATCCTTTTGATCTGAAACTTTGTGTTTATTCATATATGGATGTAGTCTAGAAGATGGTCAAAGTAGATTTTTCATATCATCAATGATGAGTCACCTGGACCGGCCCAGAGTGGAGTAGGCAAAATCTGAAACTTTCTGGACAATTCGTATTGTTTTGGCCACCACGATCAATCCGTAGCTCCGATCGACACGAAACCACTTGGGTTAGTTCGATGTCGAGCTCCTCTTCGACATGGACGTGTTGGATTTCCAAATATCATTAAGATGGGCCTAGAAAACTGGTCTGAAAAACCAGAAACGGGAATGGCTTACTGTTTGTAATCTGAAATCTGGAATTTGCATGGTCGACCGGTCTAGACCTGTCTGGTTTGGTCCAGCAGCCTCTGTAGAAAGCAGAATTGTTGGCCGACCAGTCTAGACTGGTCGGGGCCTGTTTGGCCGACTGGTCTTGACCGGTCGGACCACTTTTCTGCATTCTTTCTTCTTTCTTTTCTTCTCTCCTTCCTCTCTCTTTGGTTTCTTCTTTCTTTGGCCCACCTTGGGTCTTCATCCAAGGCTCGTAAATGTGCCCTTTTGATCACCAATTGGGCAAAGCCACTCTCATTCCTACAATCACAAAGCCATGCATTAGAATAGCTTTTAAACATAAAATCCATGCATAATGAGTGATGAATTGGGATTAGAATATGCACAATTAAGAGGTCAACAAGAAACCTGCTAAAGGAGTTGAAGCATCCACAGGAAGGATCCACATTCATATATGTGGATAACAAGTCAGCAATCGAGCTCACCAAAAATCCAGTGTAGCATGGAAGGAGCAAGCACATCGATTCCCACTACCATTTTCTAAGAGATCAACTGAAGCAGAAAGTAGTAAAATTGGAGTACTGTCACACCATTGAACAGGTAGCGGGCATATTCACCAAGGCACTACCGACAGATGCATTTAGACGACTAAGGGAGAAACTCAGAATGAAATAGTCTTTGATTTGAAGGGTAGTGTTGGAATTACAAACCAAATCCAGTCCGTTTATTTGGTTTCCTTGCATACTAAAGAACCATAGTCCATTGAATTCTTAAGGAGAAGTAATTGTTGAAAGAAACTTCCAGCAGCTGGTTGGGTTTCTCCTAGGGCAAAAAGTCGGGCAGGTTGGGTTGGGTTGGTGCTCAACCCTAAACCAACCCAAGGTTCTTCTTATACCTCAACCCTAACCCAACCCAACCTCGGGTTGGGAATTCTCAACCCAAGTAGCTCGGTCGGGTTGATCGGGTTAGTCGGGTTGATGTATGTTAATATTTTCGTTATTACATTAGTCTATTATGTTTCAATATACATCTTATTTTTTGTACCTATGGCTTTATTAATTATATATGTAGTTATTTATTGCAAAGAACTTCACTTTTTCTATAAAAAAAAGCTAAAATATAGGATAATTACTCTTTTAACATTCAAGCATTTCAAATTCAAACATATCAAATTTCAAAAATTATAAGTTTGCTTAGTAAAGTAATATAAATTAATAAGTTTATTTAACTAAAGTATAACAAAAATACAAGTAACTTGTATATAGATCAGGTTTGGGTTGGGTCGGGCAACCCGAGATCTCAACCCAAGCCCGACCCAAACTTCATCGGGTTGGTGTTTTCATAGCCCAAGCTCGAGATCGGGTTCGATACTTCCTGCCCAAGCCCAACCTAATGTCAGGTTGAACCCGCCCTAGTTCCTCCATGTGTCTGTTTGTTTTCAGATGCTTTGAGAAGAAAAACCATTTAATATTTTTTTTAAAAAATAGTTATTTCACTACCCTTGAAGTGTATAGTTGTATGGGCAATTAGTCATTTCACTATGCTGCAAAACGTCTATATAAGGTAGTGTTTGTTGGCCGTTTAAAGTAATGCAATGGAATAAGAATTACACAATAGCAAGAAGTAAGTTAGCAAAATAATAAAATATTTAGTTTTTCTCCTCTCTTCCCTTGTGAATTTGAAGTCCTTCAAATGCTTGGAAAAGTCAACAGTAGCAACTATTTTGAACATGTAGCAGCAATATCTTTCTTCTCCTTGTATGTGATTAAACCCGATCATCATAAAGGGCGTTGTTTGCCCAACATACTAGAAGTATACCTATTTGGACCAAGTCATCTAGAGGTTAATGTTGTTTTGGTTCTAATGGGTTAGGTTCACCAAGGCACCTCTAATTTACCTGCTTCTTGCTCCTTGATGCTTCTTGTCCACTTAAATCTTCGGTCTTCAGCTTGCCAAGGCTTAACCAACTCTATAACACATGGACGCACGTGATTGACAAATAGGGTGCACTTATATGCCACAGATAAGTGCACTAACAATCTCCCTCATTGTCAATTACATGACAAAAACCTAACCTAAACCTTGTCATGGTCCATACCAATGACAATACCAAAACAACAAATAAATTAAATGTCAAAGTAAATGATTACAACTTCAATTACAAACTAAGATATGTAACCCTAAGCAATGCTTCTCTAGTCCAATTGCTCCCCCATAATTATATCCCTACAAAAGATAATCTATCATGCAAAATAGATTACATTTTTGTTTGTGGGAGATAACTTTCATCCCCTTCTTGTCAGCAATTAACAAACTAATTTCTTTCTCTTAATGACATATTAATTAAGTTATAAAGGAGAAGTTAGAATGTCTATAGTTTAACTAGAAGCACATGCTAACAAGAGGTTAAGGGTGCGTGAACATTTAACCATATGGAACATGCAACCCATGATCACAACATATATTCCTATCTAAGCATAAGTGATCATGCACAAATTGTCATTTCAAGATATACATGAAAGCATAAATGACCAAGGCATAGATTAGTAAGCATTAAGCACATAATTCAGCAAGATATGTTGATCTAAGAAAAATGGTAATCTAGTAATCTAAAGATACTAAAATAAGTACACAAATACTAAACTATCAAAGCCTAATGAGGTTGGAATCCTCTGATGTGCCAATAAGCATACTAATGAGGCTAAAATCCTCAGATTTACTTATAGTGTTCAGATTCTAGCTACCCTTACTAATGTTCTCCTATTGTTCATCCTAAGGGTAACTTAATTTTTTCAACACCCTCATAAAATTCAAAAAATGTGAAGGAGTTGGGAACTCCTTCTCCTAGAAGAAATAATGGTCGGGATCCTCTCTGAGATTAAAAGGGAGAGAGGTTGTGGTTGAGGCCATTAAAATAAACAAAGGTTTTTGGCCTCCATCACTAGGAGAGTCACTAAATTAATATTTTAACTCCTCCTTATCATCTCATGTTGCTGCCATAGCCTTTTTTATTTGGCTTTAAATTTATCCAGACAATCCGGGGCAACATGACCATATTCACCACAGTCTTAACATCGGACATTCTTGGATTTGGATGATTTCTCTTTGTCTTTCCCACCCTTCTTGTCCTTCATGTCAAAGCTCTTCCCTCTGTTTATTTTAAGGAATCTCTTAAACTGTTCATTAAACTTTTCTTCCTCATCTTCTTCATCACTATCTTCTTCTTCAGATTCACTCTTAACTTTCCTATGTGAATACTTATGTGAAGTCTTTAAGACAATGTTTTTCTTTCTAGATGGGACCTTAAAGTGTAGTTCATGAGTTTGTAAGAAACTTAAGGGTTCTTCTATTAGTACACTTTTCTGTGGAATACTAGTGCGCCTTGTTTGTCAATCACTTACTGTCAGTGAGTCTTGTGTTGGTTGAGCTTAATGAAGATGAAGACCGAAGACTCAAGATGGACCAACTGCATCAAGGAAGAAGAAACAGGTAAAAGAGATGCCTTGGTGCGCCTTAACCTTGAACCTAACCTAAACCATCACCTCTAGATGACTGTGACTATTAGAATACCCTTAGTCATCTTAGATTAACTCTAAGCGTCCCAAAAGTTCACTTAAACAAATGGCCAAGAGGTTGCATGAACTGCTGCAAAATAAAACACACATAGCAACAGAAATTCATGCTTAGACTGGTCGGTAGATGGCCGAAAGTTGACAGCGGGCTTAACTAAAAAATCAATCTCTGGGCCTTAAATTCGACGATTGTCCGACAGGTCGAACGGTTTGTCTGATTGGTCGACGACTGTCTGTTTTGAGACAGCAAGCATCCTGTCCTGGCCAGTTAAATTAGACCGATCACCCAACCAGTCGAGGATCCCATCCAACCGATCGGTCGACTAGTTGAAGAGAGCCATTTTATAGCCGTCGAGGCTTTGTTTATTTAAAGGCTTGACTTGTTTTTAGGGGTAAGAAGAGGGATTTTGAGAGAATTAAAATCGTCATTGTTGGAGACCATTAAATGCTCAATTCCTAACCATTGCAAGGAATTTTCCTTGTGATTTTACAAGAGAATGGAGCATTCCAAGCTCATGAAGAAGATGACCTTCATCCCCTCTTGATCTCTAGAGTTTGGATCTTTCTTGATAGTCAAATCCTTATCCAAAGCTCTAAGATGAGATCGTTGTAGGTGAGAAACTATAGGCAGCCCATTCCTATTAATTGTAGAGTTCTCAAACCTACCCTCCTATCACCTTGGGCATCTCAAAGGCATCACAAGCAAGGTGATTGATCAAGTGTAGCTGAGGCATGGGCGACGCAGCAGTAACACGATCGAGGGAGCAAGGGAAACTGATTGAAGCACGGGAGAGAGGAGATCAAGCAACCTGAAGCGGCACTGAACAAGGGGCTCATCCGACAAGTAAGGTTGTCTTTATTGAGAGTCCTTCCACTCAATTCCCTGTGGGAGTTGAGTGTAGAGTTTGTTTGTCAAACTTGAATTAGGGTCGTTTGCCGATCCTTGGCTTATTTGTTGAGCCTAAAACTCTAGAGACGTTGGCCGTTGCTTATCTTGTTTGTCAGCCTAAAGACTAGGGCTGTTTGGAGCTCCTTGGCTTATTTACCGGGCCTAAACAAAGTCTCTAATGGGGAGCCTCCAACACAGGAGTGAACGTGCGTCAGGTTAAGAGTTAGCCTTGTCCAAAAACTTCGTTTATGGTTGAGAGGTGAATTGGTAAAACCTCCGTGTAAAGGTTGAGAGGTGAACCTTATTTAAAACCCCTGATGGTGAATGTCGGTGTGTTCAATGGGGTTGAGTACTTGAACCCTGAGTGGAGCAGACCCAAAGTCAAACCACTATACATGCTTGTGTTTGTGATTGATTTAAGCATATTATTATCTTAGCATTGTATGTTTAATTGCTTAATTATGAATGCCTGATAAGGAATGCATGTTAGGCACTAGTTAAGCACATCCACACATAAGATGTTCTTTCACTAGTAGTGTAGACTTGAGCTCATTGATCCATTCTCATAAATCTATATAGGTTGTATAGATTAGGAGTTTGATTTGTTTAATCATTTGATCATCTATGCATGCTTAGACTAGGTTTCTTATTGCTTAAACAATATGCTAGTCTTCTGATTGGACCCAGTTAGGCTAGGAAGCCAAAGTGTTTTGACTTATTTAGTTTAAAATTTTAAATTTTATAAGTAGGCGAAAAGAATTTCAAAAGGTCCTAATCACCCCCTGTATGACTTAGCATAATACTAGTTACTCTACAAGCTTCCTCACGCATACGCTTATGCAAGTGTGTTGATCCAAAAGGCGTAATTTGATCTTCTACTTTTCATTATGTTTATGTCTCTACACTCTTCTAAGGTAATGACTTTGGAGTTAAATATCTCCGAGAGGATCTAAGTATTTTCTTACAAATTCGCCCATTTGGAATCCTGTCTCCTAAGCCACACATGGAGTTATAAATATGGTTCAGTTTATTATAGAACTCCAAGAAAGTTTTATCGTCCTACATTTTAATATTGTTGAAATGTGTTGTGAGGAGTTGAAGCTTAGAACGTTTGATGGTGCTCGTTCTCTCATGAGTGATCTCTAAAGTCTCCCAAGCTAATTTGCTAATCTTAAAATTGCATATACGATTAAATTCATTGGGTGAGACCACACAATAAATGGTGTTTAGACCCCTGGCATTATAGCCACAATGAGACCTTCCTCGGTTACTCTAATTGGACATTGCCTTACATTGAGTGACATAACTCCATCTCATTCTACCGTTTCCACTGGTGCGATCCAACCTTGTTCAATTAAGTCTCATACCATTGGATCAAGAGACATAAAAAATATTTGCATCCAAGCCTTCCAATATGCATAATTTGAACCATCAAAATGTGGTGGACGAGTGATGAAACCTCCCTCATGGGTAGATATCATGCTAGAACTCCTTAGGATCTACTCCAGACGGTTAAGTCTTTCAAGAGAAATTCACACTTGCTCTAATAGATTAACCTGTGCTAATATCAATTGAAAGTTGAATACCAAGGGGTATGCAGAGAGCCGCTCTTATCAAAGTAACTTTGCTCTTATACCAATTGAAATTTCAGCTTTTACTCACACTAGAGGTGCTTGCGCTTTGTAAAAGCTAAGAGCGAAGCTACTAGAACTATGGCTAAGTCCTAGAAGGGGGCTGATTAGGATCTTCTGAAGTTCGTGCCTTATTAAAACTAATAGTAATTAAACTGAATTAAAACATTAACACTTTGGCTTCCAAGCCAAGTGAGTTCAATCAAATGGACTACAAATGATGCAGTAATTAAGCCTCTAGTCTAAATAGTGAAAATATATCTTGTGTGTGAATCTACCTATCATGTGCATAGCATACATTCCATTCAAGCATTCATATAATTAATAATTATACTAAATTTATTAAAATAACAACGTGCTCAAATCAATCACAAACACAAGCATGTATAGTAGTTCCGTTTCCCTAATCTACTCCCGGTTGTCGTACCTAACTCATAAGTACACCAGATTTCACTAAACGGAGGTTTTAAATCAGGTTAATGTCTAAACGTATAATATAAGTTTTTACAATGGATTCATCTCTCAACTCGAATGGAGGTTTTTCAGGTTCACCTCTCATCCTGCATGCATGCACTCGTGCTAGTGAAACACATACACATCTGTGTCGATGGTTCCCTTTAGAGACTTGACAATTTAGGCTCTATATAAGAGATAAGGTCCTACACAGGAACCTGAATTTAAGCTCTACACAAGAGCCAAGGTCTTACACAAGAACCTCATGTATACTCCCGCCGGAGGCTCCCCTTAGAAACTAGATTTAAGCTCTACTAAAGAGCAAAGGTTCTACACAAGAACCTAATTCGAGTTTGGTTCTGTTGGGGCTTAAAATCTCACCTATGATAAATCAATGCATGACGGTCAATCTATGATGATCCGGATCGATCATAATCTTGGAAAACACCCTAATAATGCGATCAGACTCCAGTGCAGCCCTAACCCGCATAGTTATGACCAAAATATTTCAGAGTGGAACATGACATGCGTATTGCCCCAAATGATCCGAAACACCCTAAAACTCTTAACCTGCAAGTTTGAATGTTGCGCAGCGCGTATCTTTGCCTGTGCACACCAAAACGTGTTTTACCCCTATTTGGAGCCGATCGGGAGGGTCTAAATTGGTAAGGAATTACCAAAATTCACAGTAGATAACCATCCGTACCCCATCCCGTTCATTTGATAGGTCGATCATGGCTTAAAAGTGGCATGGCATCAGTGACTTTGATCCCCGAAAAGGTAGCCGTCCTCTGGAGGTCGCCCGTCGGAGCCAAAATTTGGAAAATATTCTAAGTACTTGGGACATGCATACACCACAAGAGGGGCATGCACATGCCATAAGGGCACATGCGCCTACACCCCCATCACATGCGCATGGGAGCTCTTCTCCACCTTTTTCAAAATTAAGTTAATTGTGGCACATGCGCCCACCATAGAGGCACATGCGCGCACCACAGAGGGCACATGTGCCCACACCATAAACACATGCGCATGACTCCCCTCTCCAAATGCATGCGCTCAATGAAATTTCATTTTTGGTGGACCCGGGACCCAATTAACTTGCTATAAATAACACACTCACCTACTGAGAGGGGACTTCTTCATTTTTCTTGGAAAGGGTCATTAGAGCGAGGTAGAATCCTCGCTAGAAAGGGACATGTGCCCATCCTCTCACTAAATGCCTTCGCCGGAAAGGAATTTCTCCCACCAGAGCAAATGTAGAAGGAGAGTGATAAAATCTTAAAAATCTCTAAGTGGCAAAGCCACATGCGCTTACCATCCCAAGTCCTTAGTGGACATGCGTCCACCTCTTTCTCTCTCTCCCATTTTTCTCTCATGCACCCAGGGGGAGAAAATTTCTCTCTCTCATTTTTCTTCTCACATACGCCCAAAGGGAGAGGATTCTCTCTCTCTCTCTCTCTCTCTCTCTCTCTCTCTCTCTCCATTTTGCTCTCATTTTTTGTTAAGTCACAAAGTGACATGCGCCTGGGGGAGGAGGGCAGGCGCATGTGCTCTGCCACATTCGCCCACCTCTCTCTCACCACCTCTCTCCTCTTTCTCTCTCACATGCGCCTAAGGGGGAGGCAACATGCGCCCACTCCCACTCCCAGGTGCGCCTAGACGTTAGTTGGGGCCTGGGGTATTCTATGGTGTGACCCGCTTTCAATCTGGTTCGCCTCCTGATCGTGTCGATGATCACAAACACATAACGGCGACGTCTATCCATCCCCCGGATCAGATCTTCCAACAGTCGATGTTAAGCGGCCCAAATCTGTAATCTGATCAAAATGACCAACACTTAGTCAATTTTATAACTTCGAAAATCCCTCCGAAAGAGCGAAAAACGGCAGAAATCAAGAAGAACCGGACGAAATTTGACCGACCCCGAGAGAGAGACTTCTCTTCTCCAATACATGATACACCATAATCATGCACCGCAACGGGGTTATCTGATCTCAAGACCCTCAAATACCCTAATTAAGGGGTAAACATGCCCGATACTTAGTCATTTTAAGCCCTGGGAAGTGCCCTGTCGGCTTAGAAATCGACTTACGTCGAGCGAAATGAAATGCGATGACACTGACGCCGGAGTGGATCCAGCATCATTGCGATCCTCATGGACATGATCCATCCCTATTAAAAGATGATCATCACCGGTATTCACTAAATATCCCAATTAGATTGTAAACATGCCCCATCCTTAGTCATTTTCAGCCTTGGGAAGTGCTCTGTTGGCTCGAAAATCGAATAATGCTAAGTAAAACCAATCGCGATCTCAAAGACGCGAAGGCAAAGCTAATGCCCTCATACTATAAAACAGCTGAGTCTAACATTTACAGGACATTGATCCCTTTTTTAATCAGAAATTGGTATAAATGGGTACTCATTAGACCCGATACTTAGCCATCCGCAGGCATCAGAAATGGCTGATCTAGTCGATCGGACTTAAACTTCTCGAAGAAATATAGCTCGACACAGCTTCTCCCAATGATCTAATCGTTCAAAATATCGATTATTAAGAATGACGTGGCCGAATTAAAGATATGCACAAAGTAGATTTATCAAATCAAATGTATAATTCATCCGATGTACTAAATATCAAGCATAAGTGTAACCCTCTCTCGAGCATGCATTAAGCATATTTACTTTATGCTCTCTACATCCATTACATGAATTCTATTCATCTCGATTCGAAATACGAACTTAGATCAAAGGGACTATGGTTATTATCGAAAACTGTAATCAAGGAGTCCCAAAACATCTTAAATGCTTCATTATGAATTATCATCGCCAAGACCAGTTGATGTACATCCCATCCAAAGAGAGATCCGTCAGTTGAGTTGTTACGCCCCAAATTTGGTTCTCGACGTCCATTCGCTGTAACCCGAATTTAGAGGTGGCAGCCTCCGTAGTACCCCTGATCTCGGATCCTAACCCCACACGCCAGGTTCCGATCCTGGGATACCACAAGGAGGATTTTAGGGTCTGAATTTTTTTTTAAAACATGAGCATCACCATATGAGCACCATCAAAGACAAACACAATAATTCCACTAAATCATTTCGTTTATATACAGTGCTGAAAAGTAAATACACAATGCGTACATATAAAAACTGTGCACAATCCGGCACCTCCTCCTACTGCACTCCCAACTCCAACTCAACGTTGCTGATACACTCTGGTATAACCTGCAGCGTAACAAACGCGCATAAGCTTCAAACGAAGCTTTGTGAGTGCGTGTGTGCGTGCGCAATGCGTATGACAAACATGCTAAATATCAGAGTAAGCAGTAAAGCATGATGAGAAATCTAAACCAAAACTTAGCCTAATTAGGCTACACGATCATATGATATGAATAACCAGCCTACAACGGCTATGCAAGCATGCAATACAGATAACTAGCCTGCCATGGCTATGCAAGCATGCAATACAGGTAACCAGCCTACCAAGGCTATATACTCAAACTATGCAATGGCCTACAGGGCCTAATGTCGCATATAATGATCCAATGCATGTATGCAAATCACCACCTCTAAGTGCAGTGGTCCAGATACGAACAGTCATAACGCAATCACGTAAGCAATGCAGGACTCAGAACTGGTAGCTCGCCCAGTGTGGTAGCTCGCCCAGGCTTACAGCCCCGCCCACATCACACCCGCCCACATCAGGACCGTCCAACACCATACAGTGATACCAATACCATCTCTGAAACAGAACATCACCGGGGTCTCACAGACCTCACTACTCACCAGTAGAATGCCAAAGCCTATCTGGTGTAATAGCGGACCTACTTACAGTTGGTCAAACTCAACCCCCTTTGCCAACACTCTTCCGGCAGGTTAGGTCAGACCTCCTTCCAAACTGACCACGTGCAGTGGAAAACACCGCCGTTTGGTATTCGGCATACTGGTGTATGATTCGACCACCCAGTCCTTGAATGGAGCACCCACCTTGGTACCAACGGGTTCAGGGACTTTCACCCAGGGACATCTATGGCATCCTGTTTAAAGATCACATATTTCCGGTGTTCCTGCAAACCACGATGGAGCTGTGGTTGTAACATAGTAACCATGCTATATGCGGCACAAGCAGACGGTGCGAAATGCAACCATGCATACAAACGTGGGACGACAAGCCCGTGCAAGTCTCTAAAGAGCACCCTAAAACTATAAGGTCTCAAATACAATGTCACCGTCAACTGGTAATGAACTGCACGATAATCACGACCGATATGGCCGGTTGATACAAGACAATCAGATGAGCCAAGCATTCATGATGCATGAGTCAAGTATACAGTATGAGTGCCAACAAGTAGTCCATCTACCACGATGGCAATAAATCAATCAAGTCCAACCTATTTGAGATATGATTAAGATGAGGGGACACATATGAATGGTCGAGTCATAGTGCGGGATGTCGCTAGCCAGGGAATCTCGCACCACGGGCTACAAGGTATGCTAAGCTATTCCTACCATACAGTGTAGGTCAGGATGATAGATTCCTGTCCTCGAATAGTCCCATACCTATTGGAGAGGTTTGCGATAGAGAGCACATGAATTACATTTGCGCGACTACATCTCGAATGCTTTATGAATGCGTTTATGCCCTAGTGGTCCCCAACTAACAATGGTGATTCGGGATGCATACTCATTACACATGCATGGTGGTCGTCAAAGCATCATGTACTATATAGATCGCATAAGAGTATTCCAAATAACACTACGTGTGGCAACAGACATACTAAAAATAGCATAAAAAGATAATTCATTTATAATACAAGCAAACATAAAGAGATAAGACTCTAAATGGATGATATACGACAACACAGACGGTCCAACAACTGAACAGTGTGGATTAACCTTCAATATTCAAATAACCCAAATGGAAAGAAAATGATTGAATACACTACCGACACTTCAAAGGTAGAACCTACTTGAGCGGCAAGAGTAGAATACCCAAAATCATGCCGAGACCCATAATCCTGTAGTACAGTTGGGATAAACACGATAATGGTCCGTAAAAGGAATGTCATAGAACGGGTTGCAAGATAGACAGGTCATGACAGAGAATCATACATGGTAGGGTAATCTGAGATAGATGGTCAATACAATGAGGTCCAAAAAGGGACGACAGGTCTAACCTTATACTACAAGATAGGCTCCATATAATGGATGGCCTAGATGACATACGAACGTCGAGGATGAGCCCCACACTCGTCCTAAAGGTAAACGGACGGTGTGGATGGGATATACATGATATGGTGGTCTTTAGTAATTGGGTACAAGGGTAGGAGGGGTGAGTCATATGAGTATACAAGCTGAGTTACCACGATCAATCAACATAGTGAGTCAACAAGGTGAGTCAATAAGGCAGGTTGACAAGACAGGTCAACATGGTGAGTTAACAAGGTGAATTGACAAGACGGTTCAACAGGGTGAGTTTAAGAAAGTAGCCCTGTGACTTGGATCAAGCAAACTCTAAGGATGACCTTTCAATAAGGGTTTACACAACTAATCATCAAGGTGGATCCACGGGATGGACAAAGCGGTCATTCGAACATGCACACTAAGGTGGTCCCAAGGGCCATCCTGTACATAACATGCTAGGGTCCAGTCATTCGGATGGTTTGGTTCAAGTACAAATTTAAGGCGGTCCTAATCGATGGGCAACATACATATCGCACCATAGTGGCCAATGGCTGACGTGGATAGAACACATGCATAACAAGGTGGACCTGTGGTTGGGTATAACCGTACAAAGGAGTGGGGAAGCCACATACATCAATGGGCCACAACAGATTGGGATCAACCCGATATTTGTGCCTTACCACTAATCAAGTGAGATGGCAACCAAACACCATGGTGGGGCCCGCACTCCACATGTGTGGAACCCTACCCATGGTTGAGTGATTTAAGAACAAGGAGAATGGCAAATAAACATAACAGATGGGTCCTGCAAAGTTTCCAATGGTAGGCATTCAATCACCCTATTTCTACATGTGGCCCACCCAAAACTGGGCCCACACCTCTGCCAAGAAGAACAACAAAGTATACTCAATATTCATCAAGATGGGACCCAAAGTTGGACCCTATCACCTTTGATTAGATGGATAAATAAACATTACAATGGCCCCAAGGAAGGTTTCAAAGGTGGGCATCAATGGCCACGGTTTCCCTACAATGTGGTCCACTTGAGGTTTGTTTTTACCTCAATATGAGGGCCCACGGCCCTAGAATAATATGGAAAAATAAATGATTGGCATAGATAAAACAGATGCATCGTGGTGGGACCCACAAGGTGGGCCACCTGCGCGCTGCTTGGGGCGTGGCACCCAAATGGGTCCCAAGAGTTTTGAATCAAACTAATATTTCTATTTTCCCATTTACCCATATACATGTGATCTTATGAACAGGTTGAATGACAAATAAACATCACTGTAGGGCTGGGAAGATTTCAACGGTGGAGATCATTATTCCCACTGTTTCCCATGACATGGCCCATTTGAGGTTTGGATATGCTTAAATTCTGGGCTCAGCCACTAAAATGAGCTAGACAGAATAGATAAAGCAAATACATTCTAGGTGGGTCCCACTAGTGGGCCACCTGCTGGGCAGCCCAGCCAGCCCACGGCCAGCGCCCCTTTGTTTTCTTTTTCTTTTTCTTTTTCTTTTTCTTATTATTATTATTTTTTTATTGTTATCAAGCGGGGCCCACAGAAGCTTTCGATCAAGCTGATATTTTTGTTTTCCCTTCTTCTATGCATGTGTGAACTTATGAACAGGTTGGATCTCAAATAAACATCATGGTGGGCCGTAGGAATGTTCCAACGGTAGGGTCACTGTCCCAACTGTTTCCTCTCAAGTGGGGTCCACTGGAGATTTGGATCTGTCTCATTCTTGAGGTCATGCCCTAAAATGATCTCCCCAATTGGATGGACGATGAGGATATAGCACATACATCATGGTGGGACCCACGAGTGGGCCACCAGCTGGCCTCACGAGTCAGCGTCCACGGATGCTGGCACTCCAGCGTCAGAGACGCCTCACGCCTCTGCCCCTTCATCTTTCCTTTCTTTCTTTCTTTCTATTTTTTTTGTTTTTTCATAGTTTTCGCCAAGTGGGGCCCACAAGAAGATGATCCACTCCGTCTATCAGGTTCCCCAGCTCATGGGGGACTCAATGAGCCCTATATTGAATAGTTGAATTGGTCTACAAACATCGATGTGGGCCGAGGAAATTTTGACAGTGGAAATCATTCACCCCACTGTTTCATGTGGTGCGGCCCACTTAAGATTTGAATCTGCTTCATATTTGGGCCTTAGCCCTAAAATGACATGGGAAAACAGATAGACGGTGTGGATACAATGAAATCATCAAGGTGGGTCCCACGAGTGGGGACCCCTTCCAGCCGTCCTGACGCTGGACGGTTCCAGCGTCCCAAACGCTGTGACGTCCAGCGTCTGGACGTTCTTTGCTATATATATATATATATATATATATATATATATATATATATATATTTTAGTTTATTTCAGGTGGGGCCCACTTAGGGAAGATCCAATCCATTCATCATATTCTTCAGCTCCTTGAGGATCTAGTGAGCCCAATATTGGGCAGGCTATGGGGCCTACAAACATCAAGGTGGGCCGAAGAAGTTCAGCAGTCCATAACATTATCTCCACTGTTTTCGATGTTGTGGTCCACCTACGATCTGGATCTGCTTCATTTTTGGTGTCCAGATCTAACATGGGCTGGAGAAACAGACGGACAGTGTGGATTAAGCCCATACATCAGGGTGGGTCCCACAAGTGGGGGCAACCCTCAATGCCCAAAAGGGGCTTCGCCACAGCGCTGCTGGGCAGCAGCGTCCTCTGGACGCTGGCTGTCCAGCGGCCTTCTCCTCCATTTTTTTTCCTTTTTGTTTTGTTATTATTATTATTATTATTATTATTATTATTATTATAATTAAGTGGGGCCAACTCATCCATCTCATTACCCATCACAAGGTGGGCTCAAGGAAATAAAATGAACGGTAAACCAGAAAAAGGGAGGGGAGATTGCACTCACAATGATGGTTGGACGGTTGGATTGTCGATCGGACGGTCCGGATGATGATCGGGGTCCTCCAAGCTTGATCTTCACCTTCAATTCCTCTAACTCTCTCTTTCTCTCTCTTGATCTCCCTCTAAATCTCTCTACTTCTCTCTCTTCTCTCTCTTTCTCTTTCTCTCTCCTTTCTCTCTTTCTCTCAAATCTTGGGTTTGAAAATGGACGAGTGGTGCTTGGAAAATGGGGGGGGGGGGGGGGGGGGGTTTCTTAGAAATGGCTAGCATGGGAGGTATGGGTTGTGATGATGGTTAGATAATGATGATGATGATGGGAGAGGGCATGGGAGGTGTTGACTTTGGTGAGAGAGGTATGGGTTGGAGTTGGTGTGTGTAGGCTTGGGTAATGATAGGGATATGGTGAGGGTGATGGTGATTGATTTGACATGTTTGTTGGGATTGGTGTAAGTGGGGCCCACGCCACACGCGCGTTGCGTGGCTCACCTCGGATTGCACAAAAGTACGCATCTTTCACACCGAGTATCGCAATGAGGCGTGCCGCGCGGCGTTGGAATCGTGGCGCCCGTGCGGTCGCAAGGGTACAAGTCTTAGGTCGTTGCGGTACTAAATCAGGGTCGCGATCAAGGCTCTCTAATCTGGTCCATCCGGGACGTACCGGTACCGGAAACTAAACGTACGGAGGGCAATTCAGGGTACGGGTCTTACATGAGTAGCTAAGGTAATAGTGGTGTGTCTTCAAGTAGTCACCCGTCCACAGAGACGGTTTATGACGCTGTGTTGTACCACCCAGTTTCCATAAATGCGTCTTCAAGTGATCACCCATCCATAGAGACGGTCAATGACACTATGTCGTACCATTTGGCAACCATAAACGTATCTTCAAGTGGTCACCCGTCCACAGAGACGGTCAATGACACTATGTCGTACCATTTGGTAGCTATGATGCGTCTTCCTACGGCCACCCGTCCGCAGTGCCGGTCAATGATGCTGCGTTGTACCATTTAGTAACCATGATGTATCTTCCGGTGGTCACCCGTTCACAGAGACGGTCGATGACACTGTGTTGCATCATTTGGCAACCGTAATATGCCTTCCGGTGGTCACCCATTCACAGTAACGGATATTGGCACTGTGTTGAGCACGACAACCATGATGTATCTTACGGTGGTCACCTATTGGCAGTGACAGTCAATGACATTGTGTTGTATCAAATGACAGTCGTAATATGCCTTCCAGTGGTCACCCATTCATAGTAACAGATACTGGCACTGTGTCGAGCACGGTGTTCGCTCGCCTCAAGTGTAAGGCTGCGATGTAGTAATAAATCTCGGTAAGACCGAGGTCGATCCACAGGGAAATAGAAACAATCTCCAAACTACTCCATCAACTCAGCTTTTAGAAGAAAATCAGATTAATTGGGTAATTAACTAAACAGTAACTTTAATAAAAAAAAATCAGTAATTCAAAGTACTAAGGCATTCAAGGATCCACTTGTAGCAATCCCATGTCAATTCAATCAATCCAAGTCGAGAACACAACTAGATTCAAAGTCCTATCTCTCATCTAGTTGGAAAATTAAGCATTCACACACATTCAATCCAAATCAAGTTGAACTTCTAAGTTCTAGTCCCATTCAATCAATATAGAATTCAAAACCATAGCCTGCGGAGTAACAGCCATGCCTATGGACTATGGCCTGCTCAAGGGTTACTATAATTCGAATCTAAACAAGCATTATATGATAATCTCAGAGAATTGCAAGGAACTCATGTCCGGAGCACATGAACTCTCATAAAACATCTCAAACTACCACTTTTGGAAACTAGAACATAAGAAAAATTCAAACTTGAATTAAAATTACTTGAATTAAACTGAATCCAACATGGAATTGGCTACAAGCTTCACCTCTCAGCCTTAGCTGAGAGGTTCTAGCCGAGCATATTCATGCTACAACTAAAAACTCTTAATAAAAGCATAAAACTAGAAAAACCGGAAATAGAAGAGTTGCAGACGCTCCACGACAGCTTCCTCTCTCCAAAACCACATCCCTTAGCTTCTCTGATGCCTTAGGAAGAGCCCCTAGGTGTCCTTTTATAGTAAGAAACCTCCCTTGCGTCGGAAACATCCAGAATCTGCGAAAGGTTATGCAATGCACAGCAGTTTTCGGAGTCCCGATTTAGAAAGGACTCAGTTTACGCAGGGCCGACCGGTCTAGACCGGTCGGACTGGCCTTTTCAACCATCCAGGGAGTGCAGCCGACCGGTCAAGACCGGTCGGGCTTTATTCAAATCATCCAGTGTACATGGCCGACCGGTCAAGACCGGTCGGTCTGGTCTTCATGTTGAGCAGCGTGCGTGGCCGACTGGTCAAGACCGGTCGGTCTGGTCTTCATGTTGAGCAGCGTGCGTGGCAGACTGGTCAAGACCGGTCTGGCTCTTCTCCCCTTTTGTCCAGTGTGCATGGCCGACCGGTCAAGACCGGTCGACTCTCCTTCAATGTGATCAACGTTCATGGATGACCGGTCAAGACCGGTCAGCCTTCTTCCATTTGATTCTTCTTCCTTTCTTTTTCTCCTCTTTCTTCTTCTCTCTCTTCTCCTTGCTTGATTGTTTCTTTGGTCCATCATAGACCTTCCTCCAATGTCTTCAAATGACCCTTTTTAAGCTCCAATTGGATGAAGTCTGCTCTCATCCCTACAATCACAAAACATGTGTTAGATGGGCCTTTAAATCATGAAAATTATGCAAACCGCGTCATGTAATGGGCAATGCAATGTATAAATTGGAGGTTCAACACACCCCCCAACCAGCTTTTTGCTAGTCCCGAGCAAAACATGCGTGAAACAATTTCAAACCTCCAAACCCAACTCTCCTTCAGAAACCATGATTCTATCCATTCCAAGATGTACACGTATAAAATTTGGAAAAATTAGGTGATAGAAGCTGAAATCTTGGACTCTCAAAACATAAAAGGTGTCTACATGAAATTGTCGCTGACTGATTGATAAATAGAAGAACTCAAACAAATTCAACCTAGTGTGCATAGTGAAAGTTCATCTCATGTGTTCCTGGGATCATCTTCTTCATAGATTAAGTAAACCAAGGATTTTAAGGTGCACAGAGCAACAACAAGCTTATGACAGGAATTTGCCTTACCGTCCTTCCGACGGCTTTCACACTACGCCCCATTTCCGGCTTTGGTTACGGTTCGACCATCCCCCGGTTGGTAATACGTAGCCCTTTTCGAAATTTTCCACCATTTTTCTTTCCTTCCCGATTTCATCCTTTCTTTCCCTTTTCTTTTAAATTAGATAGGATTTTTAAAAATCCATATCTGTCATTATTTTCCCATGGACAAGGATGGACAAAATACCCCGGCTTGGCTGCTCAACACCTTTAAATCAAAGTCTAGCTAATCCACAAATCACGTAAACCTGTCAACTCATGAAAATCGTGTAATGTGAACTTGGTGTGAAGGTGTTCAAATTTTCTATCAATCACAACAATAGGGGAACTAACATATAAAACCATTATGTTGGGAGAAATTCAAGACTTACAACCTCACACACTTCGTATCTCCTTTTCTTATACTCATATCATCTCGAATGCATGGAAATAAGGTTTTCTAAAAGAGTTTTGAAATTTTAGAAAATTCGAAAAAAATTTGCGCATATGAGGCTCGAAATGTTGCAAACTGCTAGATGAAGGATCTCATCTCACCCCCCAACCAAATCTTGCATTGTCCTCAATGTAAAAGATATTCAAGTAGCATGAACATGAGAGCAATGATAAAATATGAGAGAGTGAGAATCAATAGTACCTGGGAGAGCGATCATGGAAGTCTGCAACTCCAATAACTAAATCTTACTAAAACAGTAAAACAAGATAAACTAAACCTAATCTACAGAAAGCAGTAAAGATAACTAACCTGTCCTTGTAAAAAGAGGATCTCCCTCAGACTAGGAGATCGATTATCATTATATTATCCAAAAGCACAAAGTTGAGCAGGATCATCAAGTGGTGTAACAAATTTTTCACTAGAACTAACCACCATCCTGCTTTGGAAAGTACATTGGTGACATTGATCATTCTACCCCATTGATAATCCAGCTGAAAATTTTTAGCGGGTTCAGAATTGTCACATGTACTAGGAAAGGAGAATTGCATTGGTTGGAAATCATTGAATATAGATCTCCTTTCCTTCTTGTCTGGGCGAAAATTATTCAAGTATGGATCATCCCAGAAGTTTTCTTCGGTTTGAACAAACCAAAGAGATGTGGAGACTTGTATTTCTTTTTCACAAGTCGATATGATCTCCACAAAATCAGATTTCACCGGTGCTACCACAATTGATTTTTCAGTTTGGCACTTTGTGGAAGGAAGCTTTTTGGGCACCGGAGGGGTCTCCTTCAAAGCATGCACGATATCCTGAATCATAGGATCATCCCAATCTTCAAAATACGCTAAACACTCGTCTAGAGTGTAGGAGACTTCATCGGAGGAAGTTTTCAGATTTGGACCCTTTATGTTTTCCTCCTTCACAGAATTTTGTGTAGGTTGGAGTGGGTCCTTAACCTCTACACTTTCAGAAATTGGCCTCTCTGTAGGCAAGTCAAGCACCAATCCTTCCAAATCCTGCACAACAAATTTGTGTAAATCAGAAATTGGTGACTTGTCGAATGAATTTTCAGAAGTTAACACTTCCAAGGTCTTAATAAAATGAAATTTAGATTCATCCTTGGAATGTGTCAAACATGTCCCCAAACTTTCAGGTAGATCATGTTGGAAAAACCCCCCATCATCCATGGATTCTATCATGTTTACCTCATGGGGACCATCATTGTAGTCCCAATCCTCAAAGGGATCAAAGCTAACAACATCTAGAGGATCAAAATTCTGCCTTAAAGCGAACCCCTCTTCCACGATTGAATCAATCATATCAACCTCGTGGACATCATCATCATCCCTATGCCTCTTGCCCAAGTGAAACACATTCACTTCTAAAGTCATGTTTCCAAAGGATAGTTGCATCACTCCATTCTGGCAATTGATGATTGCGTTTGATGTGGCAAGGAATGGTCGGCCTAATATTACCGGTATTTGGGTGCTAGCATCCAAAACCGGTTGTGTGTCCAAGACGATAAAATCTACCGGGTGGTAGAATTTGTCAACTTGGACTAGAACATTCTCAACTATCCCCCTCGGTACACGGATAGATCTATCAGCGAGTTGCAACGTGGTTTTGGTGGGTTTTAATTCACCAAGACCCAATTGCTCATATACCGAGTATGGGATCAAGTTCACACTCGCCCCCAAATCTAACAAGGCACGCTCAATCCGGTAGTCTCCAATGATACATGAGACGGTGGGACTACCGGGATCTTTGAATTTTGGGGGGGTCTTTTGAGTGAGGATGGCACTCACTTGCTCAGTTAAGAAGGCCTTTTGCTGCACATTATATTTGCGTTTTGTTGTGCATAGATCTTTTAGAAACTTGGCATAAAAGGGGATTTGTTTGATGGCATCAAGCAAAGGGATATTAATCTTGACTTGTCTGAAAATCTCTAGAATATCATGAGAATTTGGGAGAGATTTTGGGGCAACCAATCTTGAAGGGAATGGTGCCACGGGCTTGTAAATGCGTTCCGGTTGTTGTGGGGCTAAGTTAGATCCATCTTCATCCTCAGAATTTACCGGATCATTAGGCTCATCGGCCTTCACCGGAATAGTTTTGTCAATTTGTTTACCACTTCTAAGGGTCGTGATGGATTTAGCTTGCTCCATGTTTTGGTTGGGAGGATTAGGGATGCTCACTTCATGCACTTGCTTTGGATTAGGCTGAGGTTGGGCCGGAAAGGTCCCTTCCCTAGCATTCAAGCGTCCCTTAATCTCATCAACCGAGACTTTAAGCTCTTGGAACATTTGCTGATTCGATTGATTGATTTTCGTTTGCCCTTGTATAAACGCCTTCAAAGTATCCTCCATCGAGAATTGAGGTGGGCCATATTTTGCATGGATGGCCCTCTTTGAGAATTGGTAGGATTGCCCGTAGGAACATTCTTCCAACTAAAATTTGGGTGGTTCTTCCAACTCTCATTGTACGTATTACCTACCGGTCCATTGAAAGGCCGTTGATAACCATATGTGGCATTGGCGTGTTCATGTAATACCTCTTGAAATGCAGGAATTGTGAGACAATCTTGCGTAGCGTGTAAATCGGTGAGGCAAATCCCACATATGGTTTCAACAGCTTCATTGGACTTGGGAACTCCACTTTTACTAAGTTCCATGGCTTCAACCTTCCTTGTAAGGTTGGCTATCCTTGCATTCACATCGTCTTCCTCCTTAAGGACATAGATCCCTCTTTTCTCTTGAGTGGGTTTGGAGTTATTAGGTTTATCGATGTATCCCAAGATTGGGCATTTTCAGCCAACATGTCCAAGTAACTCCAAGCCTCATCTGGATTTTTACTCATAAACTCGCCATTGCACATCATCTCCACAAATTGGCGCATATTGGAACTTAATCCATCATTGAAAAAATTTATGATTCGCCAACTCTCATAGCCATGATGTGGGCAAGCAAGCAGGAGATCTTTAAATCTTTCCCAACATTGAAAGAAAGATTCACCTTCTTTGGCCGAGAAATTCATTATGGCCCTTCGAAGGGTGTTTGTTTTATGAGCCGGGAAGAACTTTTTCAAGAATTCCTGATTCATCTCAACCCATGACCTAATTGAATATGGTCTGAGAGAGTGAAGCCAATCTTTGGCTCTTTCTTTCAAAGTGAAAGGAAAAAGTTTAAGTCTAATAGTATCCTCGGAAACATTGGTGTAATGCAAGGTGGCCAATACTTCTTCAAATTCTTTCAAGTGTAAATATGGGCGGTCAGAATCTAGCCCATGGAACTTTGGTAAGAGTTGAATTACACCCGGTTTTATGTCAAAATTTCCACCGTTTACTGGTAAAACCACGCAAGAGGGTGTAATTGTTCGGGCAGGTTGTAGGTAGTCCCGTAGTGATCTCATTGGAGGAATATTATGTACCTTATTCTCTCCTACTCCTTCCTGATTTGCGTTTGTAATTGGAGTAGGGGGGGGGGGGGGGGGGGAGGATTCCTTAAAGGTGTTTGTTTCATACTCCCCAAACTTTCGCAATGCTCTTGATAATTTCGGACTCGTCTATGAACTGACAATGGTCCAACTAAACCACCTTCAGATTGGAGACGATTTGAGTGATTACGTTCCCAACGGGACATAAACCACTCAACCAAAAATCAAAATTAATCCTAACCTAGAAAACTGAAATCTGAAGTTAATCTGAAAAAAACTAAGTTAGAAAGGTATCACCTGATGTGCTTGAACTAGAGAGGAATTCCTACAAAACAGAAAAGTTTGTTAGTTCTAAGAAAATCAGAAAAACCTATCTATTTCTACTTCTACAGCCACTGAACTATTTGAAAACCGTTATCTATTTCCCCGGCAACGGCGCCAAAAACTTGTTCGCTCGCCTCAAGTGTAAGGCTGCGATGTAGTAATAAATCTCGGTAAGACCGAGGTCGATCCACAGGGAAATAGAAACAATCTCCAAACTACTCCATTAACTCAGCTTTTAGAAGAAAATCAGATTAATTGGGTAATTAACTAAACAGTAACTTTAATAAAAAAATCAGTAATTCAAAGTACTAAGGCATTCAAGGATCTACTTGTAGCAATCCTATGTCAATTCAATCAATCCAAGTCGAGAACACAACTAGATTCAAAGTCCTATCTCTCATCTAGTTGGAAAATTAAGCATTCACACACATTCAATCCAAATCAAGTTGAACTTCCAAGTTCTAGTCCCATTCAATCAATATAGAATTCAAAACCATAGCCTGCGGAGTAACAGCCATGCCTATGGACTATGGCCTGCTCAAGGGTTACTATAATTCGAATCTAAACAAGCATTATATGATAATCTCAGAGAATTGCAAGGAACTCATGTCCGGAGCACATGAACTCTCATAAAACATCTCAAACTACCACTTTTGGAAACTAGAACATAAGAAAAATTCAAACTTGAATTAAAATTACTTGAATTAAACTGAATCCAACATGGAATTGGCTACAAGCTTCACCTCTCAGCCTTAGCTGAGAGGTTCTAGCCGAGCATATTCATGCTACAACTAAAAACTCTTAATAAAAGCATAAAACTAGAAAAACCGGAAATAGAAGAGTTGCAGACACTCCACGACAGCTTCCTCTCTCCAAAACCACGTCCCTTAGCTTCTCTGATGCCCCTAGGTGTCCTTTTATAGTAAGAAACCTCCCTTGCGTCGGAAACATCCAGAATCTGCGAAAGGTTACGCAGTGCGCAGCAGCTTTCGGAGTCCCGATTTAGAAAGGACTCAGTTTACGCAGGGCCGACCGGTCTAGACCGGTCGGACTGGCCTTTTCAACCATCCAGGGAGTGCAGCCGACCGGTCGGGCTTTATTCGAATCATCCAGTGTACATGGCCCACCGGTCAAGACCGGTAGGTCTGGTCTTCATGTTGAGCAGCGTGCGTGGCCGACCGGTCAAGACCGGTCTGGCTCTTCTCCCCTTTTGTCCAGTGTGCATGGCCGACCGGTCAAGACCGGTCGGCTCTCCTTCAATGTGATCAACGTTCATGGACGACCGGTCAAGACCGGTCAGCCTTCTTCCATTTGATTCTTCTTCCTTTCTTTTTCTCCTCTTTCTTCTTCTTCTCTCTCTTCTCCTTGCTTGATTGTTTCTTTGGTCCATCATAGACCTTCCTCCAATGTCTTCAAATGACCCTTTTTAAGCTCCAATTGGATGAAGTCTGCTCTCATCCCTACAATCACAAAATGACAGTTAATGACACTGTGTTGTATCACACGGCAGTTGTAATATGCCTTCTAGTGGTCACCCGTTTGCAATAATGGATACTGGCACTATGTTGAGCATGAAAACCATGGCGTGTCTTCTTGAAAGTCATTCCGTCCACAGAGACGACCGATGACACTGTGAGGCATTACATGGGAATCATGACATGTTTTCCTGAAAGTCATTCCGTCCACAGAGACGACCGATGACACTGTGATACATGACTTGGTTAAAATCCTGGTTGTTACTCGACTAGGAACACCCGAAAGAACATGGGACAAGCATTTGACTTGTCTAAACGATGGTTCAGTCCATATGAAACTCGAGACTTGGTCTCTGCTGTTAGTGCACTTTTCTGTAGGCATACTAGTGCACCTTGTTTGTCAATCACTTAGGTCAGTGAGTCTAGTGTCGGTTGAGCTTAATGAAGACGAAGACCGAAGACTCAAGCGGCCCTGCTGCATCAAGGAAGAAGAAACAGGTAAAAGTGATGCCTTGATGTGCCTTAACCTTAACTAAAACCTAACCCTTATCCTCTTTGATGACCTTGACCTCATTAGGAAACCTTTAGTCATCATAGATTGGTCCTAGGTGTCCTAAAAGATCACCCATACCTTGGCTATAGAGATTGGGTTGTAAAATAGACGGGTCAGCAAATCAATAGGCTGAACCATGGCCTGTCCGACCTAGTCACGACCGGCTAAGACCAGTCGGACAGACAATCCAGTGTCTACGTATGAGTGCAAGCCATTGGGGCCGACCGGTCGGACAGACCCCCCACTAAGATAGCAACCTCCTGTCTTCAATAGGCCTTTGGCCGACCGGTCCATACCAGTCGTGGACCCCTGGCTGACCGATCACAACCGGTCGGCACTAGCCATTTTTTGCCCATTTTAAATTCGTTGCACATCTTTTTATACATGGGCTTGGCTTGTTTTGAGGGGGATGTAGAGGGATTTCAAGAGAAGTGAAGCTACCATTGTTGGAGACCATTTGAGGCTCATTCCCAACCTATGCAAGGCATCTTCCTTGTGGTTTAACACAAGATTGGAGCATTCCAAGCTCATGAAGAAGATGACCTTCATCCCCTCTTGATCTCTAGAGTTTGGACCTTTCTTGATAGACATATCCTTGTCCAAAACTCTAAGATGAGATCGTTGTAGGAGAGAAACTCTAGGCAACCCATTCCCATTAGTTGTAGAGTTCTCAAACCTACCCTCCTATCACCTTGGGCATCTCAAAGGCATCACAAGCAAGGTGATTGATAGAGTGTAGCTGAGGCATTGGCGACACAACGGCAACATAATCGTGGGAGCAAGGGAAGCTGATTGAAGCACGGGAGAGCGGAGATCAAGCAACCCGAACCGGCGCTAAACAAGGGGCTCATTCGACAAGTAAGGTTGTATTTGTTGAGAGTCCATCGACTCAATTCCCCTTGGGAGTTAAGTGTAGAGTTTGTTAGTTTTGGTCGTTCCTTGGCCCGTTAGCCGGGCCTAAACAAAGTCTCCAAGGGGGAGCCTCCGACATGGGAGTGAACGTGCATCGGGTTGAGAGTTAGCCTATGTTCAAAACTCCGTTCGGGTTGAGAGTTAGCCCTTTGTCCAAAACTATGGTTATGGTTGAGAGGTGAACCGGTAAAACCTCCGTGTAAAGGTTGAGAGGTGAACCTTATTTAAAACCTCCGATAGTGAATGCCAGTGTGCTCAAAGGAGTTGAGTACTTGAACTGGGAGTAGAGTAGACCCAAAGTTGAACCACTATACATGCTTGTGTTTGTGATTGAATTGAGCACATTGATATCTTTGCATTGTAAGTTTAATCGTTTAATTATGAATGCTTAATAGGAATGTATGCTAGGCACTAGATAGGCACATCTACACACAAGATGTACTTTCAATAGTTGTGTAGACTTGAGCTCATTGATCCATTCTCATAAGTATACATAGGTTGCATAGATTAGGAGCTTAATTAGTTAAATCATTTGATTATCTATGCATGCTTAGACTAGGTTGTTTATTGCTTAAACCTTATGCTAGTCTTGTGATTGGACCACTTAGGCTTAGAAGCCGAAGTATTCTTGCTTACTTAGTTTAATTTGTTAAATTGTGTAAGTAGGCGAAAAGAATTTCAAAAGGTCCTAATCACCCCCTCCTATAGGACTTAGCCATAATTCTAGTTGCTCTTTAAGCTTCCGCACATACGAAGGTGTCGTGTTAGACTACCGACGTACTTTCATCTGCGACCGTGAACTCAAAACCATAGTCCCTGACGATCTAAGTTACTTGGTCGATCTATCCAGGTTTTCTCTTTAATATTCCATCTATTATATAACTGCATTCATAGTGGAATCTTGTCGCTTTGTGCCATGGTTTTCTCCCGTAAGGGTTTCCACATAAAAATCTTTATGTTGTTTGTGATTTGTTTTATTTACATTTATGCTCTTTTAATGCTTTGTTCAACTTATCTATGATGCACACATTCTTTTACTTTTGCCTTTTAATCAAGGGTGATCCTCCATTGATGTAATTAAGGGTTCGTGGCTAGTTCACAGCCTGAAATGTAAAAGATCTCGGAATCTCTGGAATAAAATTCACCTTGTGGTGCTTTCCCATGTGTACTTTGTGATTGCTTGTGATTCTCCACGAACGCTTCTATACTCAGAACCCCAGAATAACGAAACACAGGAAAAACTATCATTGAGCATTTTTCTAGTTTTAACAAACTGACGACTCTGCTAGGGATTGAACCTACCAGAATCTCTGGTTATCTTTGAGTAACGTTTTAAGATAAATCATTTGCAGTCACGAATGTATGCATAAGAAAGTTACCACAAGGAGAAATGTTCAGTGCCTTCACGAGTGCCAAACTGACGACTCTTAACGGGAACGTTCTTCCCTTCATCTTCAAGGCAAAAGAATTTGAAATCAGTTTATCGAAGGTTTTCCTAAACTGTTTCTAAAATGTACTTCTAACACACTTCAAAAGAAAACATAGATATGAATTTCTCATAGCATGCATTTAATTTATCATGTGCGTTTCGCTTCTTTTCAAACCTGTGTTGCGATCGGTAAGGTCGCCTGTTCTTTTCCTTTTGAAGCCGCGGGATGTCATAAAGCTTGTGTGGCTGTACAGATAATCCTAGAGAAAGAACCTTATTAAAAGAACTAACTACCAAAACAAGAGAAATGGAAGCAACTATGATTTTCTTGGCGATAGGAGGATTTTATTTTCCCCATCTTGCTGCATCCAAGTAAATGACTACTGAACTCAGCTGGCAGATTATGCGAAAACGTAAGCAGCCGAAGAAGACTGAGAGCCTAAAAAATAGATGTGCTTATAAGGAAATGAACGCAGAAAAACCGCTGCGCTAGTATTGGAAACAATGACCGATCAGATGTACTAATGAAATGGCAGCACAGAAAATGTAGGGGTTCATCCTATCCGCCAATGAATTTCCAGCATTGCCAAGAGCAGTCAGGCCAACTAAGGAGCAGTCAGAGTACATTCTTTCAAAGATCATCGCAGAATCAGTGGAAGTGACCATCAACAAGGCAACTACAATTGGACCAAAACCACAACTGGTACAAGTCGCCACGATCCAGGTTACTGAAGAAGAACAACCGGGTGATTAAAACATTGAGCTGCCTCCAATCCAAGAACAAATAGATGAAATCATCTAGGTCCAAGAAGACACCGCCAAAGAAATGAGAGAGATGAAAGAAGCGTTGCTGGCTCTAGTCACCTAGGGGGAAACCAGGAACCCAACCATTCCCACTCGACAGTCTGTGGAAGAACCCCGGGGGGCAGCAGAAGAGCCAGCTGCCACCGTACCATAGGTTCGCCCGAGGAATGTTGCATTTAAGCACGCGCTACCGCCAACATCCCATGTTACAAGGGAAGAGTTATCTTAGATAATCTTGAACCTGATGCATCAGGAGGAAGAGAAGCAGAAGAGAGGAAAGTATGTTTATCGAGTGCCGTATTCTCCCGAAGTTGATGACATTCCATTTCCCCACAACTTCAAGCGTTCAAATTTCTCCAGATTTGACGGTGGAGGATTACTGGAGGAACACATGACTCAGTTTATGATGATGTTGGGCAATCTATCAACAGTTCCCCAATATTGTCTGAGGTTGTTCGGATCGACACTTGTTCGCTTGCCTCAAGTGCAAGGCTGCGATGTAGTAATAATTCTCAGTAAGACCGAGTTCGATCCACAGGGATTAGAAAATAACTTCTATACTATTACAGCAACTAGGATTACAATGATTAAGAGATTCAATTGAGAGCATTATGTTAAAACAGTAACTTAAGAAAAATAGTAATTAAGGAACTAAGGCTTTCAAGGATCCACTTGTAACAATCCCATGTTAATCTAATCAATCCAAGCATAAACACAACTAGATTTGAAGTTCTATCTCTCATCTAGTTGGAAGATAAAGCATTAAACACATTCAATCCCACTTAAGTTGAACTTCCAAGCTCTAGTCCCATTCAACCACATATAGCATTTGAAATCATAGCCTTCGGAATAACAGCCATGCCTATGGACTATGGCATGCTCAAGGTTTACCATAATTCGAATCTAATCAAAGAAAAACATGATAATCTTAGAGAATTGCAAGGAATCCATGTCCGAAGCACATGAACTCTCATAAAACTTCTAAAAATATCAACTTTATATGAACTAGAACACTCAAAATTCAAACTTAAAGTGAAACTGCTTGAATCAAACTGAATTAAACATGGAATTGGCTATAGGCTTCACCTCTCACCCTTACCTGAGAGATTCTAGCCGAGCATTGTCTTACTACAACTAGAACTCAATGAAGAAGACATAAAAAGCATAAAAACCCAGAGTTGGGAGGGTTGCAAACACTCCACGACGGCTTCCTTCACCTCCCACGAAGTTCCTCAGCTTCTATGATACCCTAGGAAGAGACCTTAGGTGTCCTTTTATAGTGAGAAAGCTCTACCGTGTCGGAATCTTCCAGAATTTGCATAGCGTTACGCACTTGCGCAGAAAATTTCGGAGTTCGAATTTAGAAACTGTTGTTTTACACATGGCCGACCGGTCGTGACCGGTTGGACTAGGTTGGCCTACCAGTCTTGACCGGTCGGACTGATTAGTTTTGAGTCCAGCATGCACCAGAGGGTGACCGACCTGATGGCTGGCCAGTCTTGACCGGTCGGACCAGACTGGTCCTTTTTCCAGTGACTTCCAAAGGGGGATAGCAGGGTGGCAGACCGGTTATGACCAGTCGGACCTTGTTCTTTCCATGTTTTCTTCCTTCCTTTCTTCTCTTTTCTCCCACTTTCTTCTTCCTTCTTTGGTCCACTACAAAACCTTCATTCAAGGGCTCCTACATTCGCTCGTTTTGGTCTCCAATTGGCTGAAGTCGCTCTCATTCCTACAATCACAAAACATGCATTAGATGGGCCTTTTAAACATGCAAACCATGCATATAATGTGATGTAAAGGGCTATATCATGTATAAATTGGAGGTTCAACACACCCCCCAACCAGCTTTTTGCTAGTCCCGAGCAAAACATGCGTGAAACAAGTTCAAACCTCCAAAAACCAACTCTCCTTCAGAAACTATGTTTCTATCTATTCCAAGACATACATGTGTAAAATTCAGAAAAACGAGGTGATAGAAGTTGAAACCTTAAACTCTCAAAACATAATAAGTGTCCATATGAAATTCTCGCTGATTGATTGATAAATAGAAGAACTCGAACAAATTTAACCTAGTGTGCATAGTGAAAGTTCATCTCATGAGTTTCTGGGATTATCTTCTTCATAGATCAATTAAACTATGGATCTCAAGGTGCACAGAGCAACAACAAGCCTATGACAGGAATTTGCTTTATCGTCCTTCCGACGACTTTTACACTACGTCCCATTTTCGGCTTTGGTTATGGGTAGACCATCCCCCGGTTGGTAAATAGGTAGCCCTTCTCGAAATTTTCCACCATGTTTTCCATCATTCCCAATTTCCATCCATCCTTCCTTTTCCTTTTTCTTTTACATTAGATAGGATTTTTAGAAATCCATATCTTTTGTTATTTTCCCATGGACAAGGATGGACAAAGTACCCCGACTTGGTTCCTTAACACCTTAAATTTAAGTCTAGCCAATCCACAAATCACATAATCCCTTCAAACCATGAAAATCGTGTAATGTAAATTAGGTGTAAGAGTGTTCAATTTTCTATCAATCACATAAATAGGGGAATTCACATATAAAATCATTATATTAAGAGAAGTTCAAGGCTTGCAACATCACTCACTTCGTATCTCCTTTTCTTATACTCGTATCATCTCGAATGCATAGAAATAAGGTTTTCTAAAGGAGTTTTGAATTTTTAAAAAATTCAAATTTTTTTTTGCACAATATGATGCTCAAAGTGTTGTAAACTGCTAGATGAGGTCTCATCTCACCCCCCAACCAAATCTTGCATTGTCCTTAATGTAAAAAGATATGCAATAAGCATGAACATGAGAGCAATGGTAAAATGTAAGAGAGTGAGAACAATATTACCTGAGAGAGTCAATCATGGAAGTCTAGCAACTCTGTCATGCCCCAAATTCGGTTCTCGACGTCCATTCGCTGTAACCCGAATTAAGAGGTGGCAGCCTCCGTAGTACCCTGATCTCGGATCCTAACCCCACACGCCAGGTTCCTATCCTGGGATACCAAAAGGAGGATTTTAGGGTCTGAATTTTTTTTTTTTGAAACATGAGCATCACCATATGAGTACCATCAAAGACAAACACAATATTTCTACTAAATCATTTCATTTACATACAGTACTGAAAGGTAAATACACAATGTGTAAATATAAAAACTGTGCACAATCCGGCACCTCCTGCTACTGCACTCCTAACTCCAACTCAACGTTGCTGATATACTCTGGTAGAACCTGCAGCGTAACAAATGCGCATAAGCTTCGAACGAAATTTTGTGAGTGCGTGTGTGCGTGCACAATGAGTATGACAAGCATGATAAATATCAGAGTAAGCAGAAAAGCATGATGAGAACTTTAAACCAAGACTTCGCCCAATTAGGCTACACGATCATGTGATATGAATAACCAGTCTACCACGGCTATGCAAGCATGCAATACATATGACTAGCCTACCATGGCTATGCAAGCTTGCAATACAGATAATCAGCCCACCAAGGCTATATACTCATACTATGTAATGGCCTACAGGGCCTAATGTCACATACAATGATCCAATGCATATATGCAAATCACCACCTCTCAGTACAGTGGTCCAGATACGAACAGTCATAACGCAATCACGTAAGCAATGCAGGACTCAAAACTGGTAGCTCGCCCAGTGTGGTAGCTCGCCCAGGCTTACAGCCCCGCCCACATCACACCCGCCCACATCAGGACCGTCCAACACCATACAGTGATACCAATACCATCTCTGAAACAGAACATCACCGGGGTCTCACAGACCTCACTACTCACCAGTAGAATGCCAAAGCCTATCTGGTGCAATAGCGGACCTACTCACAGCTGGTCAAACTCAACCCCCTTTGCCAACACTCTTCCGGCAGGTTAGGTCAGACCTCCTTCCAAACTGACCACGTGCAGTGGAAAACACTGCCGTTTGGTATTCGGCATACTGGTGTATGATTAAACCACCCGGTCCTTGAATGGAGCACCCAATCTTGGTACTAACGGGTTCAAGGACTTTCACCCAGGGACATCTATGGCATCCTGTTTAAAGATCACATATTTCCGGTGTGGTTGCAACGTAGTAACCATGCTATATGCGGCACAAGCAGACGGTGCGAAATGCAACCATGCATACAAACGTGGGACGACATGCCCGTGCAAGTCTCCAAAGAGCACCATAAAACTATAAGGTCTCAAACACAATGTCACCGTCAGCTGGTAATGAACTGTACGACAATCACGACCGATATGGCCGGTTGATACAAGACAATCAGATGAGCCAAGCATTCATGATGCATGAGTCAAGTATATAGTATGAGTGCCAACAAGTAGCCCATCTACCACGATGGCAATAAATCAATCTAGTCCAACCTATGTAAGATATGATTACGATGAGGGGACACATATGAATGATCGAGTCATAGTGCGGGATGTCGCTAGCCAAGGAATCTCGCACCAAGGGCTACAAGGTATGCTAAGCTATTCCTACCATACAGTGTAAGTCAGGATGATAGATTCCTGTCCTCGAATAGTCCCATACCTATTGGAGAGGTTTGCGATAGAGAGCACATGAATTACATTTGCACGACTACATCTCGAATGCTTTATGAATGCGTTTATGCCCTAGTGGTCCCCAACTAACAATGGTGATTCGGGATGCATACTCATTACACATTCATGGTGGTCGTCAAAGCATATACTATATAGATCGCATAAGAATATTCCAAATAACACTACGTGTGGCAACAAACATACTAAAAATAGCATAAAAAGATAATTCACTTATAATACAAGCAAACATAAAGAGATAAGACTCTAAATGGATGGTATACAACAACACAGATGGTCCAACAACTGAACGGTGTGGATTAACCTTCAACATTCAGATAACCCAAATGGAAAGAAAATGATTGAAAACACTACCGACACATTAAAGGTAGAACCTACTTGAGCGGCAAGAGTGGAATACTTAAAATCATGTCGAGTACCCATAATGCTGTAGTACAATGGAGATGAACACAATAATGGTCCGTAAAAGGAATGTCATAGAAGGGGGTTGCAAGATTGACATGTCATGACAGAGGATTATAAATGGTAGGGTAATCTGCGATAGATGGTCAATACAATGAGGTCCAAAAAGGGACGACAGGTCTAACCTCATACTACAAGATAGGCTCCATATAATGGATGGCCTAGATGACATACGAACGTCGAGGATGAGTCCCCACACTCGTCCTAAAGGTAAACGGACGGTGTGGATGGGATATACATGATATGGTGGTCTTTAATAATTGGGTATAAGGGTAGGAGGGGTGAGTCATATGAGGATACAAGCTGAGTTACCAAGATCAATCAACATGGTGAGTCAACAAGGTGAGTCAATAAGGCAAGTTGACAAGGCCGGTCAACATGGTGAGTTAACAATGTGAATTGACAAGACGGATCAATAGGGTGAGTTTAAGAAGGTAGCCCTGTGACTTGGATCAAGCAAACTCTAAGGATGACCTTTCAATAAGGGTTTACACAACTAATCATCAAGGTGGATCCACGGGATGGACAACGCGGTCATTCGAACACGTACACAGAGGTGGTCCTAGGCCGTCCTAGTACATAACATGCTAGGGTCCATTCATTTGGATGGTTTGGATCAAGCACAAAATTAAGGCGGTCCTAATGGATGGCCAACATACATATCGCACCATAGTTAGCCAATGGCTGACGTGGATAGAACACATGCATAACAAGGTGGACCCGTGGTTGGGTATAACCGCACAAAGGAGTGGGGGAGCCACATACATCAATGGGCCCCAACAGTTTGGGATCAACCCGATATTTGTGCTTTCCCACTAATCAAGTGAGATGGCAATCAAACACCATGGTGGGGCCCGCACACCACACGTGTGGAACCCTACCCATTGTTGAGTGACTTATGAACAAGGAGAATGGCAAATAAACATAACAGATGGGTCCTGTAAAGTTTCCAATGGTACGCATTCAATCACCCTTATTATCTACGTGTGGCCCACCCAAAACTGGGCCCACACCCCTGCCAAGAAGAACGACAAGGTATACCCAACATTCATCAAGGTGGGACCCAAAGTTGGGCCCCATCACCTTTGGTTGGATGAAAAAAATAAACATTACAATGGCCCCAAGGAAGGTTTCAAAGGTGGGCATCAATGGCCACGGTTTCCTACAATGTGGTCCACTTGAGGTTTGTTTTTACCTCAATATGAGGGCCCACGGCCCTAGAATAATATGGAAAAATAAATGATCAGCATAGATAAAACAGATGCATCGTGGTGGGACCCACAAGGTGGGCCACCTGCGCGCTGCTTGGCGCGTGGCACCCAAATGGCCCCCAGAGTTTTGAATCAAACTGATATTTTTTTTTTCTCCTTCATTCATATCCATGTGATCTTATGAACAGGTTTAATGACAAATAAACATCACTATAGGGCTGGAAAGATTTCAACGGTGGAGATCATTATTCCCACTGTTTCCATGGCATGATCCACTAGAGGTTTGGATATGCTTAAATTTTGGCTCAGCCACTAAAATGAGTTGGAAAAACCTATGGACGGAATAGATAAAGCGCATACATTCTAGGTGGGCCCAACGAGTGGGGCCCATTGACAATACCCATATAGGCTAAGCTGCTGGGCAGCAGCGTCCCCTGGACGCTGTCTGTCCAGCAGCAGCATTTTATTTTTTTTATTTTTATTTTTTATTTTTATTATGATTTTTTTTATACTCAACAAGTGGGGCCCACAGCAGTTTCGATCAAGCTGATATTTTTGTTTTTCCTTCCTCCATGTATGTGTGAACTTATGAACAGGTTGGATCTCAAATAAACATCATGGTGGGCCATAAGAATGTTTCAACGGTAGGGCCACTGTCCCTACTATTTTTCTATGGTGGGGCCCCCTGAGACTTGGATCTGACTCATTCTTGGGGTCATGCCCTAAAATGATCTCCCCAACTGGATGGACGGTGTGGATACAGCACATGCATCATGGTGGGACCCACAGGGTGGCCCACCTGCTGGCACCCCACGAGCCCAGCGTCCACGGACGCTGGGTACTTCCAGCGCGTCAGAGACTGCGCCCTTCCTTCTTCTCTCTTTCTTTCTTTCTTTTTTTTGTGAGGTTTTGATCGAGTGGGGCCCACATAAGAGTGATCTACTCTGTCTATCAGCTGGGCCATCTCATGGTGGGCTCAATGAGCCCAATATTGAGTATGTTACGGGGTCTATAAACACCAGTGTGGGCCGAGGCAGTCTCGACAGTGGACATCATATTCTCCACTGTTTCCTGTGGTGCGGTCCGCTTAAGAATTGAATCTGCTTCATATTTGGGCCTTAGCCATAAAATGATATGGGAAAACAGATAGACGGTGTGGATACAATAAAATCATCAAGGTGGGTCCCACGAGTGGGGACCCCATTCCAGCCGTCCTGACGCTGGACGTTCTTTGTTTTTTTCTTTTTTTTTTTTCTTCTTATATATCAAGTGGGGCCCACTTAGTGAAAATCCAATCCGTCCATCAGGTTCCCCATCTCATGGGGGACCCAATAAGCCCAATATTGGGCAGGTGGAACAGTCTACAATTGTCACGGTGGGCCCAAGAAGTTTTGACAGTGGGCATCCTTGCCTCCACTGTTTTTCTATGGTGTGGTCCACCTGCGATCTGGATCTGCTTCATTTTTGGGTGTCCAGCCCTAAAATGGGCTGGAGAAACAGATGGACAGCGTGGATTACATACATGCATCAAGGTGGGTCCCACGAGTGGGCCCCATGGATTTCGCCCAAACTGGGCTTCGTCCCAGCGTCCTCTGGACGCTGGCTGCCCAGCAGCCCTTTTCTTTCTTTCTTTCTTTCTTTCTTTCTTTCTTCTTTTTTTTTTTTTTGGTTAAGCCTTGACCAGTGGGGTCCACACGTGCAGGATCCACTTCCTCCATCAGCTGGGCCATCGCATGGTGGGCCCACATGGTGGACAGCGTGGATGAACTACATACGTCATGGTGGACTAGTTGGCCACACTAAATATGCCACATAATGGGCCCCCAAGTGGGATCCACACCATCAAAAGGTGGGACCCATTCATGGACGATCCAGCCCATCCATCTCATTGCCCATCATAAGGTGGGCCCAAGGGAAGAAAATGAAAAGTAAACGAGAAAAAAAGGGGAAAGGTTTGCACTCACAATGATGGTTGGACGGTTGGATTGCCGATCGGACGGTCCGGATGATGATCGGGGTCCTCAAAGCTAGATCTCCTCCTTCAATCTCTCTAACTCTCTCTTTCTCTCTCTTGATCTCCCTCTAAATCTCTCTACTTCTCTCTCTTCTTTCTCTTCTCTCTCTTTCTCAAATCTCTTTCTCTCTCCTTGCAAATATGGGAATGAGAAGGCCACCCCCCCCTACGTATGGCTCTTGTATGGGAAGAGGGGGGTGCATGATGTAATGATGATGATGATGATGATGGGAGAGAGCATGGGGGAATGGGTTAGAGTTGACTTTGGTGAGAGAGGGATGGGATAGGTATGGTGTGTGTAGGCTAGGGTAATGATAGGGGTATGGGTGAGGGTGATGGTGATTGATTGGACATCTTGTTGGGATTTGTGCAAGTGGGGCCCACGCCACACGCGCGTTGCGCGGCCCACCTCAAATTGCACAAACGTACGCATCTCACACACCGGGTATCGCAATGGGGCGTGCCGCGCGGCGTTGGAATCGTGGCGCCCGCGCGATCGCAAGGGTACAAGTCTTAAGTCGTTGCGGATACTAAATCAGGGTCGCGATCAAGGCTCGCTAATCTGGTCCGTCCGGGACGTACCGGTACCGAAAACTAAATGGACGGAGGGCAATTCAGGGTACGGGTCTTACAAACTCCGACAACTAAATCCACTAAAACGATAAAACTAAAATAGAAAAAGCAACTAAACCTAATCTGCGCTATACCTCCGTCAGAGTAGGAGATCAATCATCCTGATACACAGGATCATTCAGAGTGATGGACATGTCCTCTGAATCAAATTTCTCAACAAATGGTTTAAGGCGTTGTCCATTAACTTTAAAACAGTTACCATTTGTAGCATTCTCTATCTTGATAGCCCCATGAGGAAAAACTTCTTTAACAATGTATGGGCCGATGCATCGAGATCGCAAGTTTCCTAGAAAAAGATGAAGCTGAGAATTATACAAGAGCACTTTTTGACCTTCATGGAAAGATTTCCTGAAGATGTGCTTGTCATGAAAGGCCTTCATCCTACTCTTGTAAATTTTTGAGTTCTCGTAGACATCGTTCTGGATCTTGTCAAGTTCATTCATTTGGAGTTTGCGAAGCGAGCTAGCCTTCTCAACATTAAAGTTCAATGCCCAAATTGCCCAATAAGCTTTGTGTTCAATCTCCACAGGCAAGTGACAAGCGTTCCCATAGACAAGTCTATAGGGGGACATTCCAATGGGGGTCTTGTAAGCGGTACGGTGAGCCCAAAGCACATCATCTAATCTCAGTGACCAATCTTTGTGATCCGGCCTCACCGTCTTTTTCAAAATCTGTTTGATTTCCCGATTGAAAATTTCAGCTTGTCTACTCGTCTATGGGTGGTATGGGGTACTCACTTTATGCCTAATGCCATATTTCTTCATTAAGGCTTCAAAAGGCCTATTACAAAAGTGAGAACCACCATTACTAATGATGACTCGAGGCGTTCCAAATCTGAAAAGTATGTTTTCTTTAAGGAACTTTAGAACCGTACGATGATCATTGGTTCTACATGGAATAGCCTCTATCCATTTAGACACATAGTCTACTGCAAGCAATATATAGACATGTCCAAAAGATGAGGGGAATGGTCCCATGAAATCGATGCCCCAACAGTCGAAGACTTCAAGATGTTGAATTGGGGTAAGAGACATCATATTTCGACCTGATAATCCTCCAAACTTTTGGCAACGCTCGCATGCTTTGCAAAACTTGTGGGTATCCTTAAATAAAGTGGGCCAATAAAAACCACACTGCAGAATTTTTGCAGTGGTTTTCTTGGCGAAAAAATGACCCCCACATGCTTAATCATGGCAAAAGGAGATGATGGAATTATGTTCATCATCAGGGACACATCTCCTACTAATTTGATCTAGGCAATATTTAAACAGTAAAGGTTCGTCTCAGAAAAATCTGTGCACTTTCCTTAGAAATTTTCATTTATCCTACACAGTCTAATGAGTTGGCATCTCACCTGTGGAGAGATAATTGGCTATGTCAATGTACCATGGTGGATGCGTAGCAACAAAGAGTTACTCATCAGGGAATGTGTCCTCAATCGGTGACTCGTCAATGGAATTAGGTAGGACTAGGCGGGATAGATGATCCGCCACCACATTTTCTACTCCCTTCTTGTCCTTGATCTCTAAATCGAATTCTTGAAGGAGTAGGATCCATCTAAGCAAATGAGGCTTGGCTTCCTTCTTACAAAGAAGGTGTTTCAGCGCCACATGATTTTTGTAAACAATGACCTTAGATCCTATTAAGTAAGGCCTGAATTTGTCCAAGGCAAAGATGACGGCTAGGAGCTCCTTCTCCATAGTCGAGTAATTGACTTGGGCGGGATTCAAGGTCCTACTCACATAGTAGATAACATGGGGCTTCTTATCCTTCTTTTGGCCTAACACCACCCCAATAGCATAATCGCTCGCATCGTAAATTAACTCAAAAGGTACGGACCAATCCGGTGATTGCATGATGGGAGTGGTTGTAAAATGTCTTTTAGCTTTGAAAAAGCTAATTAACATTCAGGCACTCCACTCAAATTGGTTCTCCTTTTAGAGGAGGTTGTCTAAAGGCCTTGAGATATGACTAAAATCCTTTATAAACCTTCTATAAAAACCGACGTGTCCAAGAAAGGACCGCACATCGCGTATGTTTTTGGGTGGTTGTAAATTGGAAATTATATCGATTTTGGACAGGTCTACCTCTATTCCATTAGACGAGAAGATATGTCCAAGGACTATTCCTCTTTGTACCATGAAATGACACTTCCCAGTTTAAAACGAGGTTCTTCTCCTCACACCTTGTCAAGACCAACTTCAAGTGATTGAGGCACTCATCAAAAGTACCACCAAAAATAGAAAAATCATCCATGAATACCTCGAGAAATTCACCCACCATGTCCGAGAAAATACTCAACATGCATCGTTGGAATGTGGCGGGTGCATTACATAGCCCGAATGACATTCTTTGGTATGCGAAGGTGCCAAATGAGCATGCAAAAGTGGTCTTCGCTTGGTCTTTTGGGGCTATCTTAATTTGATTATAACCGAAATAGCCATCTAGGAAGCAATAATAGGAATGACCCGCTAACCTCCCCAAAATTTGATCCATCAATGGGAGAGGGAAGTGGTCCTTCCTAGTGACCGTGTTTAGCTTTCGATAATCAATGCACATACGCCAACTGGTGGTTAGTCTAATCGGTATAAGCTCATTGTTGGTGTTTTCTACGATGGTAATACCGAATTTCTTAGGGACAACTTGGGTAGGACTCACTCATTGGCTATCCGAGATGGGGTAGGTGATACCCACATCTAGTAGCTTTAACACCTCGGCTTTGACAACCTCCATCGTATTTGGATTTAGCCTTCGTTGAGGTTGTCTAGTCATTTTCGCATTTTCTTCGAGGTGTATACAGTGAGTACAAACCGAAGAGTCTATCCCCTTGAGATCCGCTATTGTCCAACCTATGGCTCCCCTATGTTCTTTGAGTAGCTCAATCAACTTGAGCTCTTGGTCTTTCCCTAGGTGAGAGGCAATGACAACCAGGAATGTTTCTTCTTGACCCAAGTATACATATTTAAGCTCAGATGGCAATGGTTTAAGGTCAAGCTTTGGTGGTTTGATGTTAGACGGTAGAGGCCTTGATGTGGTTGGTCGCAATCTTTCAAAATGGGGCCTCCATCGGCTAGTACCAACTACCGGTTTCTCAATATTCAATGCTTGCACAATTTCACTAATGATGGGGTCTTTAGAATCCTTGAAATGTTCCAAGCATGTCTCTAAGCTTTCTAGTGGTTCAAGTTGGAGGAACTCTTCTTCTTCAAAAGATTTGAGCATGTTTACCTCGAAGAGCTCGTCGTCATCAACATCCCTATGCATTTTGCCCAAGTGGAACACATTCACCTCTAATGTCATATTCCCAAAGGATAATTGCATCACCCCATTCTGGCAATTAATGATTGCGTTTGATGTAGCAAGGAAGGGGCGGCCTAAAATCATCGATATTTGAGTGCTAGCATCTATAACCGGTTGTGTGTCCAAAACGATAAAATCTACCGGGTAGTAGAATTTGTCAACTTGGACTAGAATATCCTCAACTATCCCTCTCGGTACACGGATGGATCTATCAACGAGTTACAACATGGTTTTGGTTGGTTTTAATTCACCAAGACCCAATTGCTCATATACCGAGTACGGGATCAAGTTTACGCTTGCCCCCAAGTCTAGCAATGCATGCTCAATTCGATAGTCTCCAATGATACATGAGATTGCGGGACTACCAAGATCTTTGAATTTTTTTTTTTTTTTTTTTTTTTGGGGGGGGGGGGGGGGGGGTCTTTTGAGTGAGAATGGCACTCACTTGCTCATTTAAGAAGGCCTTTTGCTGCACATTATATTTGCGTTTAGTTGTGCATAGGTCCTTTAGAAACTTGGCATAAGAGGGGATTTATTTGATGGAATCAAGCAATGGAATGTTTATCTTGACTTGTCTAAAAATCTCTAAAATATCATAAGAGTTTGGGAGAGATTTTGGAGCAACCAATCTCGAAGGGAATGGTGCTATGGGCTTGTAAACGCATTCTGTTTCTTGTGGGGCTGAGTTGGGTCCGTCCTCATACTGAGAATTTACCGGATCATTAGGCTTGTCGGCCTTCACCGGAATATTTTTGTCAATTTGTTTACCACTTCTAAGAGTGGTGACGGATTTGGCTTGCTCCATATGTTGGTTGGAGAGATTAGAAATGCTTACTTCATGTACTTGCTTTGGATTGGGCTGAGGTTGGGTCGGAAAGGTCCCTTCCCTAGCATTCAAGCGTCCCTTAATCTCATCAACTGAGACTTTAAGCTCTTGGAACATTTGCTGATTTGATTGATTGATTTGCGTTTGCCCTTGCATAAACGCTTTTAAGGTATCCTCCATTGAGAGTTGAGGTGGGGACATATTTTGCATGGGTGGCCCTCCTTGAGAGTTGGTAGGATTGCCCGTGGGAGCATTCTTCCAACTGAAATTTGGGTGGTTCTTCCAAGTAAAATTGTTCGTATTACCCATCGGTCCATTAAAAGGCTGTTGATACCCATATGTGGCATTTACATGTGCATGTAACACCTCTTGAAACGCAGGAGTTGTAGGACAATCTTGCGGAGCGTGTATCTTAGTGAAATAAATCCCACATGTGGTCTCAATAGCTTTATTGGACTTTGAAACTCCACTCTTACTAAGTTCCATGGCCTCAATCTTTCTTGTGAGGCTGGCTAGTCTTGCATTCACATCATCTTCTTCCTTGAGGATATAAATCCCTCCTTTCTCTTTTTCTTGAGTAGGCTTGGGGTTATTAGATTTATCCGAGGTATCCCATGATTGGGCATTCTCGGCCAACATATCCAAATAACTCCAAGCTTCATCTGGATTTTTGCTTATAAACTCGCCGTTGCACCTCATCTCTACAAATTGGAGCATATTGGAACTTAATCCATCATTGAAGAAGTTTATGATTCGCCAACTTTCGTAGCCGTGATGTGGGCAAGCAAGTAGGAGGTCCTTAAACCTTTCCCAACATTAGAAGAATGATTCACTCTCTTTAGCCAAAAAATTCATTATGGCTCTTCGAAGGGTGTTCATTTTATGAGCCGGGAATAACTTTTTCAAGAATTCCCGGTCATCTCGTTCCATGACCCTATTAAATGTGGTCTAAGAGAGTGAAGCCAAGTCTTGGTTCTTTCTTTTAATGGAAAGGAAAAAAGTTTAAGTTTAATGGCATCTTCTGAAACATTACTGTATTGCAAGGTAGCCACCACTTCTTCAAATTCCTTTAAGTGCAAATATGGGCTTTTAGAGTCTAGCCCATGGAACTTTGGTATAAGTTGAATCACACCCAACTTTATATTGATGTTTCCCCTGGTTGGTGGTAAGACCACGCATGAGGGTGTAGTTGCACGGGCCGATTGTAGGTAGTTCCGTAATGATCTCATTGGAGGAATGTTATATACCTCATTTTCTCCTACTCCTTGATTTGCATTGGTAGTTGGAGTAGGGGGGAAGGATTCCTTGTTATAGGCAAAATGATGGAGATCAACTTAGCTGCTAAGAATTTACGTGGACGCCCATTTGACTCTCGAGATCATCTGATCGAAAGTCGCAGATCGAGTAAATACGGAAGTGCCCATTCGACTCTCGAGATCATCTGATCGAGAGTCGCAGATCGAGTAAATACGGAAGTGCCCATTCGACTCTCGAGATCGTATGCTCGAGAGTCGCAGGATTGATAAATACGGAGCACCTATTCGCAAGGCCTTGAGTTCCCATAGCTGATAGTCGGATATAGCAAAGCAAAGATTCCCTTCTTGATCTGCGAGCAGACCTTCTCACAAGTCGTTGAAAGGTATTACATCTAAATGAGCGAGCACTTGGACTCGCGACCATCCTCCAACATGCGAACATCTTTCTCTGTGGCGACACCCCTTAGCCTTCAGTACCAGCAGCCCGTATAGGCCGATTTTGGGCTTATCTTCTCTTATGGTTCCAAATCTCAAGGATTGTTATCAAGGAACGTGATTGTCAAGACAAGTCATTGGGTTAGATCTCTTCTCTAAGGATAAGGATCTTATCCCACGAAATCAGCGGGATCTCGGTGTCGTACACGAAATCAGCGGGATCTCGATATCTTACGTAACAGATTGGACCCTTCTAGATCTATATAAGGAGAAGACTCCATTAAGATACAGGTACACAATATTCAATCTCTAGCCTCGTTTTGCTTGGTTATTCTCTTGCTCTGCCTGACTTAAGCATCGGAGGGCTAACGGTTGGACACCAGCCACCCTTAGTTGCTTTCTGCCTTCTTACAGGTCCGGCGGAGGGAATCTCTGTTGGAGAGAAGGTGAACGACCGGAGGATCCTGTTACAGAATCTGACGTTAACATTCCTTAAAGGTGTTTGATCCATACTCCCCAAGCTATCACAATGCTCTTGGTATTTTCGGACTCGTCTATGGACTGATAATGGTCCAACTAGACCACCTTCGAATTGGAGACGATTGGAGTGGTCACGTTTCCAACGGGACATAAACCACTTAACTAAAAACTAAACTAATCATAAGTCCTAAAATCTGAATTTAATCTAAAAATTGAAAATTTGCAAAAAACACTTAATTAGAAGGATATTACCCGATTCACTTGAACTAGAGAAGAAATCCTACAAAGCAAAACAATGCGTTAGTTCTAGGAAATTAGAAAAACCTATCTACTTCTACTTCTACAGCCACTAAAACAATCTAGAACCGTTATCTAAATTCCTCAGCAGCGGCGCCAAAAACTTATTCGCTCGCCTCAAGTGCAAGGCTGTGATGTAGTAATAATTCTAGGAAAGACCAAGGTCGATCCACAAGGAATTAGAAAACAACTTCTATACTATTCCAGCAACTAGGATTACGATTCAATTGAGAGGATTATGTTAAAACAATAACTTAAGAAAAACAGTAATTAAGGAACTAAGGCTTTCAAGGATCCACTTGTAACAATACCATATTAATCTAATCAATCCAAGCATAAACACAACCAGATTTGAAGTTCTATCTCTCATCTAGTTGGAAGATAAAGCATTAAACAAATTCAATCCCACTTAAGTTGAACTTCCAAGTTCTAGTCCCATTCAACCACATATAGCATTTGAAATCATGGCCTTCGGAGTAACAGCCATGCCTATGGACTATGGCATGCTCAAGGTTTACCATAATTCGAATCTAATCAAAGCAAAACATGATAATCTTAGAGAATTGCAAGGAATCCATGTCCGAAGCACATGAACTCTTATAAAACTTCTAAAAATATCAACTTTACATGAACTAGAACACTCAAAATTTAAACTTAAAGTGAAACTGCTTGAATCAAACTGAATTAAACATGGAATTGGTTACAAGCTTCACCTCTCACCCTTAGATGAGAGATTCTAGCCGAGCATTGTCTTACTACAACTAGAACTCAATGAAAAAGACATAAAAAGCATAAAAACCCAGAGTTGGGAGGGTTGTAAACGCTCCACGACGGCTTCCTTCACCTCCCACGAAGTTCCTCAGTTTCTATGATACCCTAGGAAGGGATCCTAGGTGTCCTTTTATAGTGAGGAAGCTCTACCGCGTCAGAATCTTCTAGAATTTATGTAGCGTTACGCACTTGCGCAGAAAATCTAGGAGTTCGAATTTAGAAACTGCTGTTTTACACATGGCCAACTGGTCGTGACCGGTCGGACTAAGCTGGCCGACCGGTCTTAACCAGTTAGACTGATTAGTTTTGAGTCCAGCCTGCACCAGAGGGTGACCGACCTGATGGCCTACTGGTCTTGACCGGTTGGACCAGACTGCTCCTTTGTCCAGTGACTTCCAAAGGGGGATAGCAGGGTGGCCGACTGGTCATGACCGGTCGGACCTTGTTCTTTCCATGTTTTCTTCCTTCCTTTCTTCTCTTTTCTCCCACTTTCTTCTTCCTTCTTTGGTCCACTAAAAAACCTTCGTTCAAGGGCTCCTAAATTCGCTCTTTTTGGTCTCTAATTGGGTGAAGTCGCTCTCATTCCTACAATCACAAAACATGCATTAGATGGGCCTTTTAAACATGCAAACCATGCATATAATGTGATATAATGGGCTATATCATGTATAAATTGGAGGTTCAACAACACTCACTGGCAAGGCGTTCTAGTGGTACATGTCGCTACTTGCGGGGTGCGTTAAGTCCTGAGATCAGATGCAAGAGTTGTTCATCTCTAAATTTTTCTCCACTGAGCGAGAAGTCTCGCTGACAGACTTAGCTTTGATCCGGCAGAGACGAGGAGAGTCGATTGATAAGTTCATTGATAGATGGGGAACCATAGCAGCACAATGCCGAGAATTACCTAGCGAGTTTGAGTAGGTCAAGATGTGCATGCAGGCCATGGTCGCGATGATTTCGTTCGGTTTAGCCGAGCACAACTTCTCAACGTTCCGAGATCTAGCTACGAAAGCCAACTTGGTGGAAGGACCCGCGTTCAGAGCATAGTTCAAAGCGGAGAAGACCAAAAGTGAAGTTGTAAGGACAACCGTGTCAAATTACGTTGACAAAAGCAAAGCTTCGAAAGATCGAAAACGCCTGCATTCAGAACATAAGATCAAAGGCAAGCTAGCAGAAACTCAGTCCAAAGATAAAGGGCCACAAAAATCGAAAAAGATGACGATCGTTGGATGGGGTAGGGTAGACGGGCATTATTCGTTTGACCTGGAAGATCTCGTTTCGATAATAGAACAACTGGTTGAAGAAGGAGAACTGCAATTGTTAGAGCCGATCCAACCAGATGAAGTAGGGCAAGTGGATGCCTTCAATTATTGTAAATATCATCAGATCCTAGGACATGAGACAGAAGAATGCCTCATCTTAAAAGGGAAAGTATAAAGACTGATCAACCAAGGTATTATTAAGTTGGAGACAGAAGAAGCCAATCGGGGTACATCAGCCGTAGTGTCGATAGCACCCATGAGACACGAAAGGCCGGTACAAGTTGCGATGGTGCAGGTCGTTGAAGAAAGAGAGCTGGCAGGACAAGACGTCGAGTTGTCAGCAATCCAAAAGCAGATCAGCGAATTGGTCCAAGCACATAAGGAGTTATCTAGGCAGATGGGAGAAGTTCAAGAGGCTCTAGCCACCTTGATCTCATAGAATGTGACACCCAATATCGCTCCGCCTATCCGACAGTTGGAAGAAGAAGCACCGGGGGCAGTACGTGAACCAGTTGTAGTGAGACAATAGACCTATCCCAAACACACAAAAACCTGGATGTAGAGGTTCGCATGATAGAGCAGTCCATTTCGAAGACACGGTCTCAAGCAGAAAGGCAAGACATGAAACGAAAAAGAGGACATGGGTTGACGTAAGAAAGAATCCTGAGAACCGAAAGCGACTGAATCGAGGGCATAAGGCAGAGACCAACGTTATAAAGACACGAGACAAGGGCAAAGAGCCTCAGAGGTCGTAGCACATGACAATCAGTGAGTGAGACAAAAAGAATGGACTGTATACATTTGACATTGAAGACCTTGTCCCAATTATGGAACAATTAATTGAAAAAGGAGCATTACGACTCCTAAAATTTGTTCGACCAGCTGAAGAAGGACGTGTGGATGACCCCAATTACTGTGAATATCACAGATGCATAGGCCATAAGACCGAGCAATGCTTCGTTCTGAAAGGAAAGGTACAAAGGATGATAAATCAATGCATCGTCAATCGAAAGATAGATATCACCTAGGAAGAATGTTCGCTCAAGGACTCTATTTCCTAAACTTGAATAGTCGTGAACGCCTATAAACAGTTCTGACAAATTGTAAAGTAAATAGGGATATACTTATATTCGTTTATGCGTCTATTTCGGTCATATGCTATATTTCATACTCACTCACACATTCACTCACATTATGCTGTTATACATATGAATATAAAATGTTCGTATAGCTTTTCTTGATGACAGGTACCATGGTCAAAGAATGTCAACGAATCAACTCTGTGAATCATCAACTGCATCATTTTATTCTTACCAAACTAGTTGAATTAGAAGAAAATATCTCGTAGAAAGCATACATGAAGCACAACATCCTCATATTATTGTATCTTCATCATGGGTTCTCTTATTAGTATCCTGGTATTCTAAAATCCCTCTACTTGATAGGAGAGCAATTCAGAATTGATGATCTCTTATATATAGGGTTCTATATGAAGATAATCAGAGTATTCAGTTATTATCAATCTTGCATACATACGCACTTGGTCCTAACGGAAATGATCATAACATCTCGCTGTGTATATTCGGCTCTTGTATTCTATCATGAATCCCTTCGTCATTATCTGGATATTCTTCCACTCTATATGAGGACAAATCAAAACCAGGAATCTCCTATATATATACATACGACCTTATATGAAGATGATCAGGACACTCTATTATGTATCACTTCGCCTTGAGAATATCAACGGTTTTCTCTTATAAATAATTCTGCAACAAGAATATGTAATTAAAGATTATGATTAAACGGGTATTCTATGCGGATTTCTAAAGCACAGGACATCTTCTATCAGAAGGAGGAAGTCTTGCAAAGCGATGAGCTAAATACACTGGGGGCAAACCCCAAATATGACGAAAAACTCAAGTTTGCAGAAAGAAATGATTGGGGGTAGGCCAGGAAGGACAACAGACAAACTTGATAACAAGGAGTTGGGTGGAAACTTTAGATTTATAACACATACATCTTTTGAAAGCAATGACCTAAGGATACGCAGGCTAAGTAAAAGGGAAGTATTATTTTTATGTATTTTTCCATTTATGCTTTAATATTCTTAGCTCACATTAAACTCATACATAACGCATCATCTTATACATGCTAGTCTTAAATGCACAACACCAAGAGGTAGTTTTGCAAAAGAATCATTGTCATTACTTTGAATCGTAAAGCACACAATTAACAAATTCTAATGTCAGTTACATCAGATACAAGTAGCAGTTAAGCATTCAGAATAAATTCCCAACATTGCTTTTGTTTGATAATGACTGTAAAGAGCAAAAGAGCAAAACTACAGCTTCTCCAAGAACCCTGCTACGAACCGCATCACGACATTCCATGTTGCTTCCATGGTAACCTTTGCCTCTACTAGTACCAGCGCAGGATTCGAGGTGTCACGAAGTTCAGTTTCTAAATCTGCTATTTGCTTACGCACCACCTCTCCTTCACTCTTGAGTCGTGCGACCTCAACACGGTTCTGATTAACAACAAGGTCAAGGCGGGCAACCTCAAGATCTATGGCCACTTCTTTCGTCTGCAGCTGCACGATCTTGGATCTAACATCAGCAAGATGATTAATACACCCGCGACGTTGAGTCTCGCTATCCTCCAAATTTATTCTAACACCCACTGTCGAGTGTTCTCACTGCTCTAAGACAGGCTGCAAAGAAGACAACACTCGCCATTTCTCTTCAACAGTAGGGTCAGGCTCGATCCATTCAACCACAGCAACCTGCACAATAGAATCCTCAAAAGAAGAAATGCGGTAGACTATTTTGGATACGTCAGGCCCGATTACCCCTGTGCAGGCTTCCAATGCCTTCACTCTAGCTCCTAGTGTACGCCACTCGCACGGCTTAGCCAACACCTTTGAAATACTGGATAGTAGACCTCTCAATATGCTCTATCCGAAATAGTCTAAATGATTAAAACAAGGAATGTCGGATACTCCGTGAGCAGCAGCATCAGAACTAGCAATATCTGCGAGAAAAGAAACAGAGCGAGTAAGGAATGAGACAATAAGTACAGAAAAAGAATACACCAAGGAGCTATAAAAGAACCGTACTAGAAGACGAGTCGACAACAGGTTCTGAGGAATTTGTAGTATATATCGTCGCGTCAACAAATGACTCAGTAATCTCAGTCAATGGAGTCGAAGTCACATCCAAAAGTTCAGTAGTATCGTTATCAGTATCGATCACTTCAGTTGCTCCTGGCGACTCTGCTATATCCTCAACAATGGAAGCATCAGGGACCACAAACACAGTGGTGTCGTTCGCCGATGTAGTGGTCCCTTGCAGATCATCCTCTCCAATCTGCCCGACCTGCTCTCTCACGCAAACATGATCTAATGTTTCATTCGTCGATCTGGTCATCATTCGTCGATCTGGTCATCACCGGGTCCTCTTCACTAATTAACTGATTGTCATCCTTATCACCTTCAACCACCAGAAGACGTGTGAACCCGGCTTCTTGTGACCATTTCACCAAAGGTACTCTAAAAGTGTGTCAGCCGTCCAATGTTGTATCCTCCTTACGATGGTCAATTGACACACTCAGAGAAGTCTTATGCCTAATACTTGATGACAAATACACTTCAGCCTGCTCTCTATAATAACCCAATCCAACAGCAAGGACCTCTGTCAGCCTTGGAGGATGAATTTAGATTGGATCATCAACAGAGCTGTTGTTCCGAATCAGAGCATACTGATGCACCCACCATCTTAACCAGCCATAAGGACCACTAGTATTCCAATAAAGGCTAGGAAGCATGAACCTTGAGCCCGTTCATGTCATCAGAAGTTGATGCCATATCCACTCCCAATGAGCAAGACCCGTGCCGTATGCCCGCTCTACTTTGGCTACATCCGATAATGTTATCAGAACACCCTAATCATATCTTAATTGCCTGGCAAACCGGCTAGAGTTATAAGGTTCCCGCCAGAACTGTATTCCTTCGTACAACGGAAGTGAAGCAGTACGAATAGACACCAAAAACTCCCTATCAATAGTATTCACAGAATGTGCATCGTCAACGACTTCTCGATCCTCCTCGACATCAGAAACAGGAAAGTGGTAGAAGTAAATCTCCGCCCAACTGCCAATTTTAGAAGCAATCCAATTAGATGACTGCGTTATCATTTTAAGTTTTCTGTAGCGATAAAAAGGCACGTGATCGGTGTAAAGATACCGAAAGAGATCCATTCCATATATACACAGGAAATATATGCCCAACCACCCATAAAAGAAATGCCATGGGCAATAAGCCACATTCATCCCTGGCCCGGGTTGATCTTTGTTACTAGCAATATCACCAAAAGCCCTATATAGACTGCATAACACCAACGGTGCTAGAGAATATCGATGGCCATTTGCAAGAGCTCCTGCCACGACGAAGCAAGAAACTCTGACCCCATCAGCACTCTTAGAACTAGGCAACACAACTACCGACAACCAGTAAGCTAAGAAGCCTGCTAGTTCACAAGTAGGTGTAAGCTCATTTGGATTATGGAATTTATGTTCAAAATGTTCCTTCATCAAGACTCGGTCTTCCGGCGGGGTTTCTTATTCTTCATAATCAATGCTTAAAAAAGAAAGGAACATTCCACGTCAAAAGTAAAGAAATTAAAAGCATACAAAACACGAAGTACAAGAGAGAGTATCAAAAGAAATGTTACTTCATCCTCTGGTTGAAGTAAATCAACCAGTCGTCGTAATGAATCTTTGTAATATTGTCGAACTGCGATAACTCAGCGAACAACTCCAGACAAGCCTCCGAATGGTAAGCATCTCGAGGACTTTTGAGTTGAGATGAAGACAACTCTTCATCAGTTGGGATGTATTCCTGGTAATATTCTCCTATTATGGACAAGCCAACCATCATTTAGAGATCCCATAAGGTTATACTCATCTCCCCATATGGAAAATGGAATGAATTGGTAATAGAAGACCAATAACTCAAGAAGCTCCGAAGGATTGTCGGATCAAGGAAGAAATGCCCAGAGGTCGCATCGATATCCTGATACAGGCCGATTTATTTCAAAACCCTCTTGTGACGGACCAAAATCTCTTTTGCCTACGGCTCATAACCAACTCGCTCGTTCAGATGGCCTCGCGTACGGAAACTTCTCATCGCCCACATCATCATCTTGTCAATATGTTGAAACCTTTGCTAAATTGTCTCAAAATAATGGATTGGATAAAGAGTGTGAGGATCACAAGTTGGCGCAAGAAAAATCATTTCTCTTAGGAGACCTACTTGCTGCTCTCTCCCATCGTCAACTAGTAAGGTAGTCAACAACTACTCAGGAACAGATGTCCACCTTCCAACTCCATAGAACTGAAAAGGGCCTTGAACGTTGGATGGCTCAAAACTCGGGAGAGGCTTGTGCCTCATAAGAGATTTCTCATGTGTGATGACTCGGTCAATATAGGGGTTTAAGACAAAGAAACCGCACATCGTAATGATCTTGTTTCCATCCCCGCTGATCTTCATCCGGTCATTCTTCGGATTAACAAGCCGTGTCGATTGCTCCGCCTGACCGACTGCTCGGTCTCTTACCTCGATTCTGCCTCTCCTTCCTCTTTTGAACTTCTTGATTATCCTCGGGATGTTGGACAAGCAAACTAGAAGGACCCGCCTCTACGACATTCAGAGCACCAATAAGTTGACAATACCAAGAGGACCATTCCTCTACAGTTCCTTGCGTCGGAGGCTCAGATGTGGTCTTATCCACATAAATACGTAGTAATACTTCATGGGGAAGCTACTTAATACAATCGGAGAAATCCTTCATTTCAGGCTCGGTTGTCGCAAAAGAGTGCGAGCGACATTCTGCTGAAGACGGATCGACAGTATCTTCAACTACCCTCTTCCTCCCGCATTGCGCAGATGAAGGGCCAGAAACTTGCGACTCAGAAACTTCACCAGAAGATCTTTCTACGGTTGCCATGATTCATTGCAACCCATAAACGAAGGAATGTCAGACGAAAGACCAACGCATACAACAGGCAACACAATAAGGTACGCATCACAAGAAAGAAACAAGATAGCATCATCTAATCATAGGTTTCACAGACAAATCACACAGATAAACATATGCACAAAATCATGACTCATAGGAGCATGGGAGCAGTGGAATTCAAGCGCGCATCCGATGAACAAGTGCACACATGTCATAAGCATAGTAAATATAATGATAATCCCACATATACGTTTGCAGCACGTACGAATTCGTATCAACCCCAAATTATGCATATGCACCCGCTCGGAAGTGCACATCATGGAGCCATTTATATGAGTGGTTACAGGCCATAAAAGACCAACATAAGCATCATATTATGGGCCCTAAGCACCATGCCCTAATCATGTTTAAGCATTGACCGAGACAGCCACAAACGACATCGAATTTGGCATCGGATGGAGCCAGAAGCATTAGTTTTTACCAAAGGCGAAGGAAATGCCAGAATTCAAAAAATTTGGCTAAGTAGTGGAGTCACATGTGCCCAAGCCAATGCCCCAGGCGCATGTGACCCCACATGCGCCCACTCCATGTAATTGGGAAATATAAGTTTGAGCAAGTGCCCCAGGTGCATGTGCCCTTGCACATGCGCCCACATTCACCAAAGAGGAGCTCACATGCGCCTACACTATGAGAGGTATCCACACATGCGCTTGGGGTGTGAGTATATGCACCCACACCCTAGGAAAATCCCACATGCACCTAACCCCTAGGAAAATCCCACATGCGCCCATACCAAAGTCTCATGCGCCTACAACAATTTGTAAGGGCGACATGCACCCATGCCTAGGCCACATGCACCCATTATCAGTTGAAGGGGCACATGTGCCCACATGGATATCACATGCGCCCACTCCCCATGGAGAGGTTCTCTCACCTCAAAAATTTTCACCTCTTAACTCGGAGATGAGGAAATGACTCAGTGAGTCCCTTATTTATACTTGAGCCTAGGGATCGCGTGACGTAAGCATCCATCGCAGCGCAACAGGGGGGCACTTGATGAGGCTTAAAATCTCACCTATGATGAATCAATGCATGACGGTCAATCTACGACGATCCGAATCGATCATAATCTTGGGAAACACCTGAAAAATGTGATTGAACACCAGTGTAGTCCTAACCCGCACAGTTATGACCAAAATATTCCAGAGCAGAACTGGACATGCGTATTGCCGCCAAATGATCCAGAACGCCCTAAAACCCTTAACCTGTAAGTTTGAATGTTGCACGGCACATATCTTTGCCTACGCACACCGAAACGTGTTTTATCCCTGTTTGGAGCCGATCGGGAGGGTCCAAATTAGGAAGGAACTACCAAAATTCATAATAGATGACCATCTGTACCCCATCCCATTCATTTGATAGGTCGATCATGGCTTAAAAGTGGCTTGGCATCAGTGACTTCGATCCCTAAAAAGGTAGTTGTACTTTGGAGGTCGCCCGTCGGAGCCAAAATTCGAAAAATATTCTAAGTACTTGGGACATGCATACACCACAAGAGGGGCATGCGCATGCCACAAGGGCACATGCGCCTACACTCCCATCACATGGGCATGGGAGCTCTTCTCCCCCTCTTTCAAAATTCAAAAATTCAAAATTAAGTTAATTATGGCACATGTGCCCACCACAGAGGGCACATGCGCCACACCATAAGCACATGCACATGACTATTCTCTCCAAATGCATGCGCTTAGTGAAACTTCATTTTTAGTGGACCTGGGACCCGATTAACTTGCTATAAATAGCACACTCACCTATTGAGAGGGGACTTCTTCATTTTTCCTGGAAAGGGTCGTCAGAGCAAGGTAAAATCCTCCCCGGAATCCTTGCCAGAAAGGTACATGCGCCCATCCTCTCGCCGGATGCCGTTGCCGGAAAGTGATCTCCCACCGAAGCAAATGTAGAAGGAGAGAGGGATAAAATCTTACAAATCCCTAAGTGGTAAAGCCACATGCACTCACCATCCCAAGTCCTTAGTGGACATATTTTGAGCCTCTAATTTATACATATTCTAACCCTTATCATCACACATTATGCATGGTTTACGTGTTTAAAGTCTAAACTAATACATGTTTTTGTGTTTATAGGAGTGAGAGAAGGATTTCACCAAGATGATGCTAAATGATGATGCTTTATATACCTTGAAGACTAAGGAATCAAGTGCTAAAGGATGGAAGAAAGAAGCAAGAAGAAGAGGAAAAGAAAAGATGAGAAACCACCCTGGCTGATTGATCGGTTAACCTGACTGATTGATCGCCAGGGTGGTCGATTGATCCCCTGGCCCAGCCGATTCATCGACCACTCTGTTTATGTCGCTGGACTGAAAGATGCACTAACGATTGATCGGTTTCCCAAACCAATTGATCGCTCAAGAGGAGGAATTTTCAGACAAGTTGCTGGACAAAAAAAGGTCCCACCGATTGATCGCTCAGCCCGGGCAATCAATCGCCCAAACTCATAATTTTATGCTGAAGTCTCCGGACACTTTTTGTCCCCGCCGATCCATTGCCCAGCATTGCCGATTGATCGCCCACCGCAAGCGATCAATCGCTCAACTTCAGAGATCAATCGCCCGAGCCATTAGGATTCTGGTTTTTCTGTTAACGTCTCTGCACATTTTTTGTCCTATGCGATCCATCGCTCACCACCTGCGATCCATCGCCCATCACAAGCGATTAATTGACCACCTTGGCCGATCAATCGCCCGTGCGGCCAAGTCTAGAAACTTCTATTTCTGGTCCGATTTTCTCTGCGCAAGTGCGTAACTTTACGCAATTTCTCGAAGGTTCTGCGCAATTGGGGCTTGAATGCTATAAAATGACTCCTCTAATTCGATCTAAAGGCATCCTAGAAGAGATTGAAAGTTGTGGAAGAGGAAAAGAAGCTCTATGGAGTGCTGTAACTTCGGTTTCTCTGGTTTTTCTAGTTTTTCTTTACATTTTTCCTTAATTCTAGTTGTAGTATGACAATGCTCAGCTAGAACCTCTTAGCTAGGGCTGAGAGGTAAAGCTTGTAGCTAATCTCATGTTTAATTCAGTTTAATTCAAGTACCTTTACTTCAAGTTTGGATTTTTATTGTTCTAGTTTGAATAAAAGTTGATATTTTTAGAAGTTTTATGAGAGTTCATGTACCCCGAACATGGATTCCTTGCAATTCTCTGAGATTGTCATGTTTGTTTGATTAGATTTGAATTGTAGTAACCCTTGAGCAAGCCATAGTCGATTGGCATGGCTGTTACTCCGAAGGCTACATGTTTGAATGCTATGTGCTTGACTATAACTAGAACTTGAATTTTTGACTTGAATGGGATTATTGTGCTTCAATGGTTTATCTTCCGACTAGATGAGAGATAGAACTTCAATTCTAGTTGTGTTTCATGCTTGAGTGAATGAATTAACATGGATTGCTACAAGTGGATCCTCAATGCCTTAGTTCTCTCTTTATTCTCAGATTTTCTTAAATTATTGTTTAGTTTTAGTTTACTTAATTGAATCTCCAAAACACTTAAATCTTAGTTGCTGGACTAGTTTAGAATTGTTTACTTCTTTCCCTGTGGATCGACCTCGGTCTTACCGAGAATTATTACTACATTGCAGCCTTGCACTTGAGGCGAGTGAACAACATACGCCTAAGGGAGGGGGGCAGGCACATGTGCCCTGCCACATGCGCCCACCTATTTCTCTCTCTCCCATTTTTTTCTCTCATGCGCCCAGGGGGAGAAAGTTTCTCTCTCTCTCATTTTTCCTCTCACATACGCCCAAAGGGAGAGGATTCTCTCTCTCTCTCTCTCTCTCTCTCTCTCTCTCTCTCTCTCTCTCTCTCTCTTCATTTTCCTCTCATTTTTTGTTAAGTCACAAAGTGACATGCGCCTGCGGGAGGAGGGCAGGCACATGTGCTCTGCCACATGTGCCCGCCTCTCTCTCACCACCTCTCTCTCTCCTCTTTCTCTCTCACATGTGCCTGAGGGGAAGGCCACATGTGCCCACCTCAGAGCCACATGTGCCCACTCCCACTCCCAGGTGAGCTCAAATGTTAGTTGGGGCCTGGGGTATTATGTGGTGTGGCCCGCTTTCAATCTGGTTCGCCTCCTGATCATGCCGATGATCCCAAACACACAACAGTTACGTCTATCCATCCCCCGGATCGGATCTTCCAATGGTCGATGTTAAGCGGGCCAAATCTGCAATTTGATCAAAATGACCAACACCTAGTCAATTTTACAATTTCGAAAATCCCTCCAAAAGAGCGGGAAACGGCCAAAATCAAGAAGAACCGGGCAAAATTTGACCGACCTCGAGAGAGAGACTTCTCTTCTCCATTACATGATACACCATAATCATGCACCGTAACGAGGTTATCTGATCTCAAGACCCTTGAATACCCTAATTAAGCGGTAAACAGGCCCGATACTTGGTCATTTTCATCCCTGGGAAGTGCCATGTCGGCTTGGAAATTGACTTATATCAAGCGAAACGAAATGCGATCGCACTGACGCTAGAGTGGATCCAGCATCATTGCGATCCTCGTGGACATGATCCATCCCTATTCAAAGATGATCATTGTCGGTATTCACTAAATATCCCGATCAGACCATAAATAGGTCCGATACTTAGTCATTTTCAGCCCTGGGAAGTGCCCTGTTGGCTCAGAAATTGACTAATGCCAAGTAAAACCAACCGCGATCTCAAAGACGCAAAGGCAAAGCTAATGCCCTCATGCTATAAAATAGCTGAGTCTAACATTTATAGGACATTAGTCCCTACTGTTTAGAAATTGGTATAAATGGGTACCATCAGACCCGATACTCAGCCATCCGTAGACATCAGAAATGGCTGATCCATTCCATTGGACTTAGAATTCTAGAGGAAACATAGCTCGACACAGCTTCTCCCAATGATCTAATTGTTCAAAATATCGATTATCAATAATGACGAGGCCAAATTAAAGATATGTTGTTGAACCTCTAATTTATATATTTACTAACACATTACATCACATTATATGCATGGTTTGCATGCTTAAAAGACCCATCTAATGCGTGATTTGTGATTGTAGGAGTGAGGTGGAGATTTCACTGATTTAAGGCTAAAAAGATCATTGTAGGTACATTGAATATCAAAGAACTAAGTGCCAAAGGATGGAAGAAAGAAGCAAGAGCGATATAGAAGAAAAAAGGAAGAAGTGCAACACTCTACACTGAAGAAAGGTCGTCGACCGGTCTGCCAATCTACAATTCAACAGAGACCCCCCATTGCTGTACATATCACTTGACCAAGACAAACCGGTCGTCAGACAGGTCGACCATCACTCAGACCGGTCATCAGACCGGTCGAGCACTCAATAGAGAGGGGGAGGAAATTCTAAAAAGTCATTGGACTGATTTTCACATTTTACGACCTGTCGTCCATGAGCTTAGACCGGTCGGCTGCGTAATAGAGCTTGTCTTACCAACTTCGATTTTCTCTGTGCAACTCCATGATTTCTTGCGCAATCTGGAATCTTCCGTACTATTCTATAAAAGGGTACCTAGGGTTTCATCTAAAGGCATCCTAGAAGTGATTGGAGGTCGTGGAAAGTGAGGGAGAGCACCGTGGAGCATCCACAACTATCGATTCCGATTTTTGTAGTTTTCATGTCTTTTTCATTGAGTTCTAGTTGTAGTATGACAATGCTTGGCTAGAATCTCTCAGCTAAGGCTAAGAGGTGAAGCTTGTAGCCAATTTCATGTTTAATTTAGTTTAATTCAAGTACTTTCACTTTAAGTTTGGATTTTGAATGTTCTAGTTCAAATAAAGTTGATATTTTTATAAGTTTTATGAGAATTCATGTGCTCCAGACATGGATTCCTTGCAATTCTCTGAGATTATCATATTTTGCTAAATTAGATTTGAATTATGCTAACCCTTGAGCATGCCATAGTTCACAGGCATGGCTATTACTCCGAAGGCTATGATTTTGAGTGCTATGTGATTGAATATGACTAGAACTTGGAAGTTCAACTTAAGTGGGATTGAATGTGTTTCAATGCCTTATCTTCCAACTAGATGAGAGATAGAACTTCGAATCTAGTTGTGTTTTATGCTTGGATTGATTGCATTGACATGGGATTGCTACAAGTGAATCCTTGAAAGCCTTGGTTCCTTTAAATCACTGATTTTTCAAAGTTACTGTTTTAAGTTAGCTCTCTTAATTGAAAACTCTAAATTATCCCAATTCAAGTTGCTGGAATAGTTTAGAATTGGTTTTTCTAATTCCCTGTGGATCGACCTCGGTCTTACCGAGAATTATTATTACATCACAGCCTTGCACTTGAGGCGAGCAAATAAGTTTTTGGCGTCGTTGCCGAGGAATTTAGATAAACAGTTCTAGATTATTTTAGTGGCTGTAGAAGTAGAAGTAAATAGGTTTTTTCTGATTTTCTAGGACTAACAAGTTGTTTTGTTTTGTAGGAATTCTTTCATAGTTCAAGCAAATCGGGTAATATCATTCTAACTTAGTACTATTTACAGATTTTTAGATTTTTGTTAAATTCTGTTTTAGGACTTAGAATTAGTTTAGTTATTAGTTGTGTGGTTTTTGTTCCGTTGGGAATGTGACCACACCAATTGTCTCCAATCCAAAGGTGGTCTAGTTGGACCATTATCAGTCCATAGACGAGTCCGAAAATACCAAGAGCTTTGTGATAGTTTGAGGAGTATGGATCAAACACCTTTAAGGAATCCTTCCCCCTACTCCAACGACAAATGCAAATCAAGAGGGAGTGGGAGAGAATGAGGTATACAATGTTCCTCCAATGAGATCTTTTCGGGACTACCTACAACCGGCCCGTACAACTACACCCCCGTGCGTGGTCTGACCACCAACCGGGGGAAATATTGATATAAAGCCGGGTGTGATTCAAGTTTTTCCAAAGTTCCATGGGCTAGACTCTGAAAGCCCATATTTACACTTAAAGGAATTTCAAGAAGTGGTGGCTACTTTGCAATATACGAATGTTTCGAAAGATGCCATAAAACTCAAACTTTTTCCCTTTTCATTGAAAGAAAGAGCCAAGAGTTAGCTTCACTCTCTTAGACCACACTCAATAGGGTCATGGAACGAGATGACCTAGGAATTCTTGAAAAAGTTCTTTCCGGCTCATAAAAAAACACCCTTCGAAGAGCCATAATGTACTTTTTGGTTAAAGAGAATAAGTCATTCTTCCAATGTTGGGAAAGGTTTAAGGACCTCCTACTTGCTTGCCCATATCACGGCTACGAAAGCTGCCAAATCATAAACTTCTTCAACGATGGATTAAGTTCCAACATGCACCAATTTGTAGAGATGATGTGCAACGGCGAGTTTATGAGTAAAAATCCAAATGAAGCTTAGAGTTACTTGAAAATGTTGGCCGAGAATGCCTAATCATAGGATACCTCGAACAAATCTAGTAATCTCAAGCCTCCTCAAGAAAAGGAAAAAGGAGGCATCTATATTCTTAAAGAAGAAGATAATGTGAACGCAAAGATAGCCGGCCTCATAAGGAAGATCGAGGCCATAGAACTTAGTAAGAGTGGAGTTTCAAAGTCCAATGAAGCTATTGAGAATATATGTGGAATTTTTGCCACTAATATACATGCTACGCAAGATTGTCCTACAATTCCTGCGTTTCAAGAGGTGTTACAAGAACATGCAAATGCCACATATGGATATCAACGGCCTTTTAATGGACCGGTGGGTAACACGTATAACTCTACTTGGAAGAACCACCCAAATTTCAGTTGGAAGAATAATCCCACGGGTAATCCTACCAACTCTCAAGGAGGGCCACCCATACAAAACATGTCCTCACCTCATTTTTCAATGAAGAATACTCTAAAGGCATTTATGCAAGGGCAAACGCAAATAAACCAAATGAACTAACAAATGTTCCAAGAGCTTAAAGTCTCGGTTGATGAGATTAAGGGACGCTTGAATGCTAGGGAAGGGACCTTTCCGACTCAACCTCAACCCAATCAAAAGCAAGTACATGAAATAATCCCTAATCCCCCCAACCAACATGTGGAGTAAGCCAAATCCATCACCACTCTTAGAAGTGGTAAGCAAATTAACAAATCTATTTCGGTGAAGGCCAATAAGCCTAATGATCCGATAAATTCTAAGGATGAGGACGGATCTAACTCAGCCCCATAAGAAATAAAACACGTTTATAAGCCCGTAGCACCATTCCCTTCGAGATTACTTGCTCCAAAATCTCTTCCAAACCCTCATGATATTTTAAAGATTTTCAGACAAGTCAAGATAAACATTCCATTGCTTGATGCCATTAAACAAATCCCCTCTTATGCCAAGTTTCTAAAAGACTTATGCACAACCAAACGCAAATATAATGTGCAACAAAAGACCTTTTTGAATGAGCAAGTGAGTGCCATTCTCACTGAAAAGACCCCCCAAAATTCAAGGATCCCGGTAGTCTCACAATATCATGCATCATTGGTGACTATCGAATTGAACGTGCATTGCTAAACTTGGGGGCAAGTGTAAATTTAATTCTATACTCGGTATATGAGCAACTAGGCCTTGGTAAATTAAAACCCACCAAAACTACGTTGTAACTTGCTGATAGATCCATCTGTGTACCGAGAGGGATAGTTAAGGATGTATTTGTCCAAGTCGATAAATTCTACTACCCGGTGGATTTCATCGTTTTGGACACACAACCAGTTATGGATACTAGCACTCAAATATCGGTGATTTTAGGCCGCCCATTCCTAACTACATCAAAAGCAATTATCAATTATCGGAATGGGGTAATGCAATTGTCCTTTGGAAACATGACATCGGAGGTGAATGTGTTCCATTTGGGCAAAAGGCATAGGGATGATGATGATGAGCTCTTCGAGGTAAACATGCTCGAATCTTTTGAAGAAGAAGAGCTCCTCCAACTTGAATCACTAGAAAGCTTGGAGACATGCTTGGCACATTTTGAGGATTTCAAAGACCCGAACATTAGTGAAATTGTGCAAGCATTGAATTTTGAGAAACCGGTAGTTGGTACTAGCCAGTGGAGGCCCCGTTTTAAAAGATTGTCACCAACTACATCAAGGCCTCTATCGTCTAATATCAAACCACCAAAGCTTGACTTTAAACCAATGCCATCCGAGCTGAAACATGTATATTTGGGTGAAGAAGAAACGTTCCCGGTAGTCATCGCCTCTCCCTTAGGAAAAGACCAAGAGCTCAAGTTGATTAAGCTACTCAAAGAACATAGGGGAGCCATAAGATGGACAATAGCAGACCTCAAAAGGATAGATGCTTCGGTATGTACTCACCGCATACAGCTCGAAGAGAACTCAAAAACGACTAGACAATCTCAAATAAGGTTAAATCCAAATATGATGGAGGTTGTCAAAGCCGAGGTGTTAAAGCCACTAGATGTAGGTATCATCTAACCCATCTCGGATAGCCAATGGCTGAGTCCTACCCAAGTTGTCCCTAAGAAGTCCGGTATTACCATCGTAAAAAATGCCAACAATGAGCTTATACCGACTAGAGTGACCACCGGTTGGCATATGTGCATCGATTATCGAAAGCTAAACACAGTCACTAGGAAGGACCACTTCCCTCTCCCATTCATGGATCAAATTTTAGAGAGGTTAGCGCGTCGCTCCTATTATTGCTTCCTAGATGGCTATTCCAGTTACAATCAAATTGAGATAGCCCCAGAAGACCAAGAGACGACCACCTTTACATGCTCGTTTAGCACCTTCGCATACCGAAGAATGCCATTCGGGCTATGTAATGCACCCGCCACATTCCGACAATGCATGTTGAGTATTTTCTCAGACATGGTGGGTGAATTTCTCAAGGTATTCATGCATGATTTTTCTGTTTTTGGTTGTACTTTTGAAGAGTGCCTTAATCACTTGAAGTTGGTCTTGACAAGGTTTGAGGAGAAGAGCCTTATTTTAAACTGGGAGAAGTGTCATTTTATGGTACAAAGAGGAATAGTCCTTGGACATATCATCTCGTCCAATGGAATAGAGGTAGACCGGGCTAAAATTGATATTATTTTCAACCTACCTCCACCCAAGAGCATACGCGATGTGCGGTCCTTCCTTGGACACGTCGATTTTTATAAAAGGTTCATTAAGGATTTTAGTCATATTTCTAGGCCCTTATGCAACCTTTTCCAAAAGGAGAACCAATTCGAGTGGAGTGTCGATTCTTAATTAGCTTTTTCAAAGATAAAAGACATGTTGACAACCACTCCTATTATGCAACCACCAGATTGGTCCATTCCTTTTGAGTTGATGTGCGATGCGAGTGATTATGCTATTGGGGCGGTGTTAGGACAAAGGAAGGACAAAAGCCTCACGTTATCTACTATGCAAGTAAGACCCTGAACCCCACCCAAGTCAATTACTCGACTACGGAGAATGAACTCCTAGCCATTGTTTTTGGCTTGGATAAGTTTAGGGCGTACTTGATAGGATCCAAGGCCATAGTTTACACGGACCAGGCGACGCTGAAATACCTTCTTTCTAAGAAGGATGCTAAGCCCCGTTTGCTTAGATGGATCCTACTCCTTCAAGAATTCGACTTAGAGATCAAGGATAAGAAATGAGTAGAGAACATAGTGGTAGACCATCTATCCTGTTTAGTTTTACCGAGTTCCATTGATGAGATTGAGGACTCATTCCCTGATGAGATACTCTTTGTTGCTATGCATCCACCACGGTATGCTGATATTACAAACTATCTTTTCAAAGGTGCGATGCCTACTCATTGGACTACACAGGATAAATGAAAATTTCTAAGGGAAGTGCAAAGATTTTTCTGGGATGAACCTTTACTTTTTAAATATTGCCCAGATCAAATTATTAGGAGATGTGTCCCTGATGATGAACATAATTCTATCATCTCCTTTTTCAATGATCAAGCTTGTGGGGGTCATTTTTCCGCCAAGAAAACTACTGCTAAAATTCTGCAATGTGGTTTTTATTGGCCGACTCTATTTAAGGACACCCACAAGTTTTGCAAAGCATGCGAGCGTTGCCAAAAGCTACGAGGATTGTCTCGTCGAAATATGATGCCTCTTACCCCAATTCAAAATCTTGAAGTCTTTGACTGTTGGGGCATCGATTTCATAGGACCATTCCCCTCATCTTTTGGACATGTCTATATATTGTTTATCGTAGACTATGTGTCCAAGTGGATAGAGGCTATTCCATGTAAAACCAACGATCATCGTACGGTTCTAAAGTTCCTTAAAGAAAACATACTTTCCAAATTTGGAACGCCTCGAGCCATCATTAGTGATGGCGGTTCTCACTTTTGCAATAGGCCTTTCGAAGCCTTAATGAAGAAATATGGCATTAGACATAAGGTGAGTACCCCATACCACCTACAAATAAGTGGGCAAGCTGAAATTTCGAATCGAGAAATCAAACAAATTTTGGAAAAGACGGTGAGGTTGGATCACAAAGATTGGTCACTAAGATTAGACGATGCTCTTTGGGCTCACCGTACCGCTTACAAGACTCCCATTGGAATGTCATCCTATAGACTTTTCTACGGGAAAGCTTGTCACTTACCTATGGAGATTAAACACAAAGCCTATTGGGAAATTCGGGCATTGAATTTTGACATTGACAAGGCTAGCTCGCTTCGCAAACTCTAATTGAATGAGCTTGACGAGATCCGGAATGATGCTTACGAGAACTCGAGGATTTACAAGAGTAGGATGAAGGCCTTCCATGACAAGCACATTTTCAGGAAATCTTTCCCATGAAGGTCAGAAAGTGCTCTTGTACAATTCTCGACTCTATCTTTTTTCGAAAAAATTACAATCTCGATGGACCGACCCATATATTGTTAAAGAAGTTTTTCCCCATGGGGTGTTGAGGTAGAGAATGCGGTGAATGGTAACTGTTTTAAAGTGAACGGACAACGCCTTAAACCATTTGTTGAGAAATTTGATTCAAATGATATGTCCATCACTCTGGATGATCCTGTGTATCAGGATGATTGATCTCCTAGTCTGACAGAGGTATAGCGTAGGATTAGGAAATCTTTCTATGAAGGTCAGAAAGTGCTCTTGAGAGATAGAACTTCAAATCTAGTTGTGTTTTATGCTTTGATTGATTGGATTGACATGGGATTGCTACAAGTGAATCCTTGAAAGCCGTAGTTCCTTTAAATTACTGATTTTTCAAAGTTACTGTTTTAAGTTAGCTCTCTTAATTGAAAACTCCAAACTGTCCCAATTCAAGTTGCTGGAATAGTTTTGAATTGGTTTTCTAATTCCCTATGGATCAACTTCGGTCTTATCGAGAATTATTACTACATCGCAGCCTTGCACTTGAGGCGAGCGAACATATGCACAAAGCAGATTAATGAAATTAAATGTATAATTCATCCGATGCACTAAATATCAAGCATAAGTGCAACCCTCTCTCAAGCATGCATCAAGCATATTTACTTTGTGCTCTCTACATCCATTATATGAATTCTAATCATCTCGGATCGAAATACGAACTTAGATTAAAAAGGACTATGGTTATTATCGAAAACTGTAATCAAGGAGTTCCAAAACATCTTAAATGCTTCAATATGAATTATCATCGCCAAGACTAGTTGATGTACGTCCCATCCAAAGCGGGATCCGTCAGTTAAGTAACTAAGGTAATAGTGGTGTGTCTTCAAGTAGTCACCCATCCACAGAGACGGTTTATGACGCTATGTTGTACCACCCGATAGCCATAAATGCATCTTCAAGTGATCACCCGTCCATAGAGACGGTCAATGACACTATGTCGTACCATTTGACAGCCATAAACGTGTCTTCAAGTGATCACCCGTCCATAGAGACGGTCAATGATACTATGTCGTACCATTTGGTAGCTATGATGCGTCTTCCTGTGGTCACCCGTCCGCAGTGACAATTAATGACGCTGCGTTGTACCATTTAGTAACCATGATGTATCTTTCGGTGGTCACCCATCCACAGAGACGGTCAATGACACTGTGTTGCATCATATGCAGCCGTAATATGCCTTTCGATGGTCACCCATTCGCAGTAACGAATAGTGGCACTATGTTGAGTACGACAACCATGATGTATCTTACGGTGGTCACCCGTCCGTAGTGACAGTCAATGATACTGTGTTGTATCACATGGCAGTCATAATATGCCTTCCGGTGGTTACCCGTTCACAGTAACAGATACTGGCACTGTGTCGAGCATGTCAACCATGATGTATCTTACAGTGGTCACCCATCCGCAGTGATGGTCAATGACACTGTTATATCACATGGCAGTCATAATAGGCCTTCCAGTGGTCACCCGTTTGCAGTAACAGATACTGGCACTATGTTGAGCACGACAACCATGGCGTGTCTTCCTAAAAGTTATTCTGTCCACAAAGACGACCGATGACACTTTGAGGCACTACATGGGAATCGGGGCGTGTTTTCCTGAAAGTCATTCCATCCGTAGAGACGACCGATGACACTATGATACATGACTCGGTTAAAATCCTGGTTGCTACTCGACTAGGAATACTCGAAAGAACATGGGACAAGCATTTGACTTGTCTAAACAATGGCTCGGTCCATAAGAAACTCGAGACCTAGTCTCTGCGATCGTGAACTCAAAACCATAGTCCCTGACAATCTAATTTACTTGCTCGATCCATCTGGGTTTTCTCTTTAATATTCCATCTATTGTATAACTGCATTCATAGTGGAATCTTGTCGCTTTGTGCCGTGGTTTTCTCCCGTAAGGGTTTCCACGTAAAAATATTTGTGTTATTTGTGGTTTATTTTATTTACATTTATGCTCTTTTAATACTTCATTCAACTTATCTATGATACATGCATCCATTTACTTTTGCCTTTTAATCAAGGGTGATCCTCCATTGATGTAATTAAGGATTCATGACTAGTTCATAGCTTGGAATGTAAAAGATCTCAAAATCTCTGGAATCAGTTTCACCTTGCGGTGCTTTCCCATGTGTACTTTGTGATTGCTTATGATTGTCCACGAATGCTTCTTACTCAGAACCCCAGAATAACGAAACAAAGGAAAAACTGTCTTTGAGCATTTTTCTAGTTTTAACAGGTTCAAAAACTCTCACACACTAACCTACTAAAGGAAAGAGCATGACCGAAATCTTACAATTAACAACCTGTCGTATTGATTCCCTTTTATAGGGCCACTTTGAATCGCTTCTTATAGCTCTCTTGTGCTTGAATAAGCTCCTTATACTCCCTCGATCTTTATTATTGATGTGTTGTCAATGCCTCAGCTCCAAATTTAGGTTGGAGCATTTTTCCCAAATTTCTTATGCTATGGTCGTAACCAAGTCGAGGGCTTTTGACTCCAAGGTGAACATCTACCTTTCAAGCTGTCCTACGACATTTTTTTACCTCGCGATAATCTCAATATTCGGATAATCATGCTAACTAACCTATGAAATATGCGATAACTTTTGTAATCTATCTCACATGTGCTAAATAGGGATAGTTTATTAAATCCATAACATGCTTATGTAATGCCCCAAAATTTTGGCTCTCGTAGACAACACGATGGGCCGAGTTTTCGGGTGTTAACATGAGTATGTTAGGGATATATTTTCACATACTTATCTTTATTTCACATATTCATGACATTCATAGCATAATGATGGAAACTAACATTCTCAACTCAAATTTTTCTACTCTACATTCTCAAACATAATGTCTTAAAACCATACTAAATATATAATGTTTCGCTTTTCGTCACCATGGGAGACTTATTTCAAATTTATAGAAAAAAAAAACTATCCTAAAGAATCAAACAAATAAATATAAATCAATCTTCACACGGCTTCAACTTCGTTATCCACCATTTGCTGCCACGAACCTTCATATTCTTGACCCTGCAAATCAGGCTAATTTACTGGATCGTCACCTCTAATATCTGGGTTGGTGTTTTAAAACACCGTCTCAGGAGGACGTAAGTTGCTCTCGATCAACTGAGTGAGGGTTACCCCCATAGATTAGCACAATACTATCCAATCATAATAATCATACCCAAATAAAACATACATGAGAAAATCTTATTTAATGCGATGCATGATATGAATGCTCTAGCTAAGGCACCCTGACTAAATGAGACCGGAATACACAATTCTTCTCACTAGCCACTAATCATCAGAGGTTCTGAGCATGGGACGAGCCTTATCCACTCTTCCATTGGCCCCCAAAAACCCAACTAGTGAAACGGGTCAGATGCACACCACCACTAGATAGCTAGGAAAACGGGTCTCATGCACACTTTCTCTGCCCAAGGGGCATGATTAGTTTCACCTTTAATTAAGTAAATTTAGAATCATGCTAACTTAATGATGTCCACGACGAATGGTCGCTCTTTACCCCATCCCATGATCCACTATGACATAGAATAGCAGTTCCATCCAAAGGGGCCCACCATGGAGAGTCGTACACATCCAAGTTATGACACATGGCTCATAAATAACCTTTACTTCAAATGGATCCCTCATAGGTATACAACCAAACTTAGATCCTTGCTAATTCTAAAAATATCGCGCACACAGTCTTGCCAATAAAACATATCGTGCAATAAAAGACTACCCTTATGGGTCAATCCTTCCCAACATATGCCTACATTCATGGGGAAAAGGGCTTCCATTAATGTAACATCCACATACATAATCCCGGTACTAAAGAACGCACTATTCATCATGTTCATCATAAGCATGTGACAATCGTAAATCAAGCATAGATTTCACAGTCTTCACAAAAGCATGTATACAATCATGATTTCTTTTCTAAACACTTACTCATAGATCAAGGTTCACATCCATAAAAAATTAGCATAAACACATCAAGGAGTTTGATACAAAATTCATATTTTAATGGAGAGAATTCAACAAACATTTGTTTTAAGCAATCATTCAAGAAAACCCTAGTTTCTAAGCATGAAATCAACAAATAATCTGATATTATTGTAACTAGGCTTAAATGAAATTCTCACCTCTTGGGATTGGGTGGTTTGAGACGTTAAAGGACCGTAAAACTCGAGCTTAGATCCAAACCTATATCGTTTAACGAAAAACATGAGATTAGGGTGTAGTTAGATACAATTTGAAACGCTACAAGCATAAAACTACTCCTAGGTTAGAAATGATTTCTTATGCTATGGTCGTATCCAAGTCGAGGGCTTTTTACTCGAACGTGAACATCTACCTTTCAAGCTTTCCTACGACATTTTTTATCTCGTGATAATCTCAATATTCAAATAATCATGCTAACCTATGAAATATGCGATAACTTTTGTAATCTATCCCACATGTGCTAAATAGGGATAGTTTATTAAATCCATAACGTGCTTATGTAATGCCCCAAAATTTTGGCTCTCGTAGACAACATGATGGGCTGAGTGTTCGGGTGTTAATATGAGTATGTTAGGGATATATTTTCACATACTTATCTTTATTTCACATATTGTTGAACCTCCAATTTATACATTATATAGCGCATTACATCACATTATATGCATGGTTTGCATGTTTAAAAGACCCATGTAATTCATGTTTTGCGGATGTAGGATTGAGAGAGAGACTTTGCACCAATGATAGCTAAAAGATCATATTTAGGAGCCTTTGAATGAAGGCCCAAGGTGGATTAAAGAAGGAAGAAGAAAGAGGGAGAAAAGAGAAGAAAAAAAGGAAAGAACAAGGTCTGACCGGTCATTACTGGTCGGCCGAGGGAGCCACGACCGGTCAAGACCGGTCGGCCACCCTGCTATCCCTCTTTGGAAGTCGCTAGATAAAGGACCAGCCTGGTCCGACCGGTGAAGACCGGTCGGCCATCAGGTCGGTCACCCTCTAGTGCACGCTGGACTCAAAACTAAGCAGTCCGATCGATTAAGACCGGTCGTCCAGCCCAGTCCGACCGGTCCGCCTTGCGTAAAACAGCAGTTTCTATTTCGGATCCGAGATTTTCTGCCCAAGTGCATAATGCTACGCAATTCTACAAGACTCCGACGCAGTAGAGCCTCCCCACTATAAAAGGACACCTAGGGTCTCTTCCTAGTGCATCATAGAAGCTGAGGAACTTTGTGGGGAGTAAAGGAAGCCGTCGTGGAGAGTTTGCAACCCACCCAACTCTAGGTTTTTATGCTTTTTATGTCTTTTTCATTGAGTTCTAGTGTAGTATGACAATTCTCGGTTAGAATCTCTCAGCTAAGGCTGAGAGGTGAATCTTGTAGCCAATTTCATGTTTAATTCAGTTTGATTTAAGTAGCTTCACTTCAAGTTCGAATTTTGAATGTTCTAGTTCTTATAAAGTTGATGTTTTTAGAAGTTTTATGAGAGTTCATGTGCTTCAGACATGGATTCCTTGCAATTCTCTGAGATTATCATGTTTTGCTTGATTAGATTTGAATTATGGTAACCCTTAAGCATGCCATAGTCCATAGGCATGGTTGTTACTCCGAAGACTATGATTTCGAATGCTATATGTAGTTGAATGGGATTAGAACTTAGAAGTTCAACTTAAGTGGGATTGAATGTGATTAATGCTTTATCTTCCAACTAGATGAGAGATAGAACTTCAAATCTAGTTGTGTTTATGCTTGGATTGACTGGATTAACATGGGATTGTTCAAGTGGATCCTTGAAAGCCTTAGTTCCTTAATTATTATTTTTCTTAAGTTACTCTTTTAACACAATTCTCTCAATTGAATCCCCTAATTATTGTAATCCTAGTTGCTGGAATAACTTAGAAGTTTTTTCTAATTCCCTGTGGATCGACCTCGGTCTTACTGAGATTTATTACTACATCGTAGCCTTGCACATTGAGGCGAGCGAACACATATTCATGACATTCATAGCATAATGATGGACACTAACATTCTCAACTCAGATTTTTCTACTCTACGTTCTCAAACATAATGTCTTAAAACCATACTAAATATATAATGTTCCGCTCTCCGTCTCCATGGGAGACTTATTTCAAATTTATAGAAAAATAAAACTATCCTAAAGAATCAAACAAATAAATATAAATCAATCTTCACACGGCTTCAACTTCGTTATCCACCATTTTCTGCCACGAACCATCATATTCCTCACCCTGCAAATCGGGCTAATTTACTAGGATCGTCACCTCCAATATCTGGGTTGGTGTTTTAAAACACCGTCTCAGGAGGACGTAAGTTGCTCTCAATCAACTGAGTGAGGGTTACCCCCTAAGATTAGCATAATAATATCCAATCATAATAATCATACCCAAATAAAACATACATGAGAAAATCTTATTTAATGTGATGCATGATATGAATGCTCCAGCTAAGGCACCCCGACTAAATGAGACCGGAATACACCATTCTTCTCACTAGCCACTAATCATCAGAGGTTCTGAGCATGGGACGAGCCTTAGCCACTCTTCCACTGGCCCCCAAAAACCCAACTAGTGAAACGGGCCACATGCACACCACCACTAGATAGTTAGAAAAACGGGCATCATGCACACTTTCTCCGCCCAAGGGGTAAATAAATGCATGATTAGTTTCACCTTTAATTAAGTAAATTTAAAATCTGGCTAACTTAATGATGTCCACGACGAATGGTCGCTCTTTACCCCATCCCATGATCCACCATGACATAGAATAGCAGTTCCATCCAAAGGGGCCCACCATGAGGAGTCGTACGCATCCAAGTTATGACACATGGCACATAAATAACCTTTACTTCAAATGGATCCCTCATAGGTATACAACCAAACTTAGATTCTTGGCAATTCTAAAAATATCGCACACACAGTCTTGCCAATAAAACATACAGTGCAATAAAAGACAACCCTTATGGGTCAATCCTTCCCAACATATGCCTGCATTCATGGGAAAAGGGCTTCCATTAATGTAACATCCACATACATAATCATGTACCAAAGAACACACTATTCATCATGTTCATCATAAGCATGTGACAATCGTAAATCAAGCATAGATTTCACAGTCTTCACGTAAGCATGTATACAATCATGATTTCTTTTCCAAACACTTACTCATAGATCAAGGTTCACATCCATAAAAATATAGTATAAACACATCAAGGGGTTTGATAAAATTCATATTTTAATGGAGAGAATTCAACAAACATTTGTTTTAAGTAATCATTCAACAAAGCCCTAGTTTCTAAGCATGAAATCAACAAATAATCCGATATTATTGTAACTCGGCTTAAATGAAATTCTCACCTCTTGGGATTGGGTGGTTTGAGACGTTAAAGGACCGCAAAACTCGAGCTTAGGTCCAAACCTATATCGTTTAACAGAAAACATGAGATTAGGGTGTAGTTAGATACCATTTGAAACGCTACAAGCATAAAACTACTCCTAGGTTAGAAACGATTTCTTATGCCATGGTCGTATCCAAGTCGAGGGCTTTTGACTGCAACGTGAACATCTACCTTTCAATCTTTCCCACGACATTTTTTATCTCTCAATAATCTCAATATTCGGATAATCATGCTAACTAACCTATGAAATATGCGATAACTTTTGTAATCTATCTCACATGTGCTAAATAGGGATAGTTTATTAAATCCATAACGTTTTTATGTAATGCCCCAAAATTTTAGCTCTCGTAGACAACACGATGGGCCGAGTTATCGGATGTTAACATGAGTATGTTATGGATATATTTTCACATACTTATCTTTATTTCACATATTCATGACATTTATAACATAATGATGGAAAGTAACATTCTCAACTCAGATTTTTCTACTCTACGTTCTCAAACATAATGTCTTAAAACCATACTAAATATATAATTTTCCGCTTTCCGTCTTCATGGGAGACTTATTTCAAATTTATACAAAAATAAAACAATCCAAAAGAATCGAACAAATCAATATAAATCAATCTTCACACGGCTTCAACTTCGTTATCCACCATTTGCTGCCACGAACCTTCATGTTCCTCACCCTGCAAATCGAGCTAATCTACTGGATCGTCTCCTCCAATATCAGGGTTAGTGTTTTAAAACACCGTCCCAGGAGGACGTAAGTTGCTCTCGATCAACTAAGTGAGGGTTACCCCCTAAGATTAGCACAATACATTTTAATCATAGTAATCATACCCAAATAAAACATACATGAGAAAATCTTATTTAATGCGATGCATAATATGAATGCTTTAGCTAAGGCACCCCGACTAAATGAGACCGGAATACACCATTCTTCTCACTAGCCACTAATCATCAGAGGTTCTGAGCATGGGACGAGCCTTATCCACTCTTCCACTGGCCCTCAAAAACCCAACTAGTGAAACAGGCCACATGCACACCACCACTAGATAGCTAGAGAAACGGGCCTCATGCACACTTTCTCTGCCCAAGGGGTAAATAAATGCATGATTAGTTTCACTTTTAATTAAGTAAATTTAGAATCCAGCCAACTTAATGATGTCCACGACCAATGGTCGCTCTTTACTCCATCCCATGATCCACCATGACATAGAATAGCAGTTCCATCCAAAGGGGCCCACCATGAAGAGTCGTACACATCCAAGTTATGACACAGGGCACATAAATAACCTTTACTTCAAATGGATCCCTCATAGGTATACAACCAAACTTAGATCCTTGGCAATTCTAAAAAATATCACACACACAGTCTTGCCAATAAAACATATAGTGCAATAAAAGACAACCCTTATGGGTCAATCCTTCCCAACATATGCCTGCATTCATGGGAAAAGGGCTTCCATTAATGTAACATCCACATACATAATCCTGTACCAAAGAACACACTATTCATCATGTTCATCATAAGCATGTGACAATCATAAATCAAGCATAGATTTCACAGTCTTCACGTAAGCATGTATACAATCATGATTTCTTTTCCAAACACTTACTCATAGATCAAGGTTCACATCCATAAAAATTTAGTATAAACACATCAAGGGGTTTGATACAAAATTCATATTTTAATGGAGAGAATTCAACAAACATTTGTTTTAAGTAATCATTCAACAAAGCCCTAGTTTCTAAGCATAAAATCAACAAATAATCCGATATTATTGTAACTCGGCTTAAATGAAATTCTCACCTCTTGGGATTGGGTGGTTTGAGACGTCAAAGGACTGCAAAACTCGAGCTTAGATCCAAACCTATATCGTTTAACAGAAAACATGAGATTAGGGTATAGTTAGATATGATTTGAAATGCCACAAGCATAAAACTACTCCTAGGTTAGAAACAATTTCTTATGCTATGGTCATATCCAAGTCGAGGGTTTTTTACTCCAACGTGAACATCTACCTTTCAAGCTTTCCTACGATATTTTTTATCTCACGATAATCTCAATATTCGGATAATCATGCTAACTAACCTATGAAATATGCGATAACTTTTGTAATCTATCTCACATGTGCTAAATAGGGATAGTTTATTAAATCCATAAATGTTTATGTAATGCCCCAAAATTTTGGCTCTCGTAGACAATACGATGGGCCGAGTTTTCGGTGTTAACATGAGTATGTTAGGAATATATTTTCACATACTTATCTTTATTTCACATATTCATGACATTCGTAGCATAATGATGGAAACTAACATTCTCAACTCAGATTTTTCTACTCTACGTTCTCAAACGTAATCTCTTAAAACCATACTAAATATATAATTTTCCGCTTTTCGTCTCCATGGGAGACTTATTTCAAATTTATAGAAAAATAAAACTATCCTAAAGAATCAAACAAATAAATATAAATCATTCTTCAGCACGGCTTCAACTTCGTTATCCACCATTTACTGCCACGAACCTTCATATTCCTCACCCTGCAAATCGGGCTAATCTACATGATCATCACCCCAATATCTGGGTTGGTGTTTTAAAACACCGTCTCAGGAGGACGTAAGTTGCTTTCGATCAACTGAGTGAGGGTTATCACCTAAGATTAGCACAATACTATCTAGTCATAATAATCATACCCAAATAAAACATACATGAGAAAATCTTATTCAATGCGATGCATGATATGAATGCTCCAGCTAAGGCACCCTGACTAAATGGGACGGGAATACACTATTCTTTTCACCAGCCACTAATCATCAGAGGTTCTGAGCATGGGATAGGCCTTAACCACTCTTCCACTGGCCCCCGAAAACCCAACTAGTTTACGAGCCACATGCACACCACCATTAGATAGCTAGAGAAACGGGCCTCATGCACACTTTTTCTGCCCAAGGGGTAAATAAATGAATTATTAGTTTCACCTTTAATTAAGTAAATTTAGAATCCAGCCAACTTAATGATGTCCACGACCAACGGTCGCTCTTTACCCCATCCCATGATCCACCATGCCATAGAATAGCAGTTCCATCCAAAGGGGCCCACCATGAAGAGTCGTACACATCCAAGTTATGACATAGGGCACATAAATAACCTTTACTTCAAATGGATCCCTGATAGGCACACAACCAAACTTAGATCCTTGGCAATTCTAAAAAATATCGCACACACGGTCTTGCCAATAAAACATACCGTGCAATACAAGACAACCCTTATGGGTCAATCCTTCCCAACATATGCCTCCATTTATGGGGAAAAGGGCTTCCATTAATGTAACATCCACATACATAATCCTGTACTAAAGAACACACTATTCATCATGTTCATCATAAGCATGTGACAATCGTAAATCAAGTATAGATTTCACAGTTTTCACATAAGCATGTATACAATCATGATTTCTTTTCCAAACACTTACTCATAGATCAAGGTTCACATCCATAAAAATTTAGCATAAACACATCAAGGGGTTTGATACAAAATTCATATTTTAATGGAGTGAATTCAACAAATGTTTGTTTTAATCAATCATTCAACAAAACTCTAGTTTCTAAGCATGAAATCAACAAATAATCCGATATTATTGTAACTAGGCTTAAGGGAAATTCTCACCTCTTGGGATTGGGTGGTTTGAGACGCTAAAAGACCGTAAAACTCGAGCTTAGATCCAAACCTATATCGTTTAACGGAAAACATGAGATTAGGGTGTAGTTAGATACGATTTGAAACGCTAAAAGCATAAAACTACTCCTAGGTTTAGGGTTTAAGCTAGATCTAGGAAACAAAACTAGGATTGGATCAATCTTACCTCCCACCAAAGCGCCAATCTCGAAAGAACTCAGCCGGGTCGACTCAGTTCTGCTCGATCCCCCCCCCCCCCCCCCCCCCACACACACACACACACTCTTTTTCTTTCCTCCCTCTTTCTTCTTCTCTCTTTCTCTCTCCTTCTCTCTTTTCTTCTTTCCTTCTTTTCTTTCTCTTTCTTCTTTCCTGGCTTGGGACAGAAGTCCAGCTTAGGTAGCAACAGGGGTGCGGAATCCCCTCCCACACGGTACAGTCTCTCTCTCTCTCTCTCTCTCTCTCTCTCTCTCTCTCTCTCTCTCTCTCTCTCTCTCTACACGATCTCTTTACATGATCTGGTGCTTGTGGAGAGGGGGTGTGGACGTTCAATTTATAATCTTATACAGTCGGTGGGGGTTTGTAGCGTCCTTGACTAGCTTAAAGTGGGATGTCGACTGATTTCTGGAGATTCTTGTGTATGAAATCTATTGGGGAGTTAGGTGGGGTCCACAGGAAGCTTTGGGAGCAATCTGGGTGGTTCATGCAAGGTGTAAAGGTGCGGATGAAGCTGATCTTAGCTTTCTTGAGTTTGAACGGTGGTTTGGAGCGGGTTGCTAGATCGACTGAATGGACGAAAGATTTCAATGGACTGGGGAGGAAAGGCGTACGGTACTGATGAACGGACTGGATTGAGATGGGGGCCCCAACCTTGACGACGATGGAGATCACCTAGGCCAGTCGGTGCGCCGCTGATAACAGCGAAGAATATGTGTGATTCTCTTCTTCTTTTTATCTTTTTGTGTTGACATAGTACGGACCAGACGACTTACGGTTGTGCACTACACATGGGTCCATTGAGATGAATCAGGACCATCTACTCCGATCAACAGGTGGGCAGCATAAAAATAGCCGCTGACAAGAAAAATGAAGCAGATCCGAATTAAGGTGGGCCGTTTATTAGCTGATTTTTTATTGGGCTACTTGTACTATGATTGGGGAGCCAAAATTTGATTTGTATAGTTATTTTATGTTAAATAGGCTTCTTGCAAAGTTTTGATCTAAACTGAATGCGGGAAACTAGTTTACTAAAAGCAGGGGTTTAAATCAAATGACATTTTTGTAATTATCGTAAAATGATGAGTTTAGCAAAATCTAATGGGTCTACAATGTTCTAGGAAATATTCTAAGCAACTTTTGTAAAGGGTCCACTATCAGATCTCCTATGGATGTCTCATTATTCATAACTCAAAGTTAATGGTCAATAATTAATTAAAATAAAAAAATTAAAAACAAAATCTCCATAAAATTTGAAAAATCTAGGGCATTACAATCCGCCACCCTTAAAAACACACTTCGTCCCCGAAGTTTTCTAGGCATCGATTGTGGGCATTCTCCCTCTATTTTTCCGCGTCTCTAGTTATCCTTGTCCTATACTGAGTCAGTTGCGATCATGTCCCACCCCCCTTAAAATAAGGTTCTGTCCTTGAAGTTGATTTTCCAAATTATAGGTCTGACACGCTTCCACTGGGCACTCTAATTCCTAGATGGTACCTCTATATATCAATCGGTCCCTTAAATTAATCACTTATCTAATATCTTAATGTCTCTCGGGTCTAGGAGTGATGTTATAGTTAAAGATCTGGGATGATTAGAGTTAGATAATTACCAAGGATGTCTGATTGCTAACGAAATGAATGATCGAAAGTTTAAAGGATAGATTTAAGTTTGATTAGGTCGACATGATTGAATGGTCAAGTGAAAGAGTAAATAAACGAGTGTGTAATTAAACGAATGAGATATCATCGATGGTTGTTGAATGACTAAAGGTGCGATGCAAAAAATTGAGATTAGGGGTAACGTAATTTAGCTCATGTTAAGGTCTAGACGGCCTAGTTTTTATGACCTATGGTTGTTTATACGTCTACTTCACTCTAGTCATCACAAAAGAAAACACACATATAGGTATCTCAAGAGAATGCACAAATATCTCTAAGTTAAGCCACAAATGCAGCCAATAAAGTGTCGGCATCACGGGCGAACGGTTCAAGTAGATTTAAGTTCGATACTTAAATCTTCTACTCACATCGAGCATTCAGTTCATTAGTATCCATTCAAAATTTTGAGTGTCAGCCCTCGAGCTTTGAACTTGGATCCAATCGTTACAGAGTCTCAGGTACGGTTCCGTTCTTCCGTGTGACCGATTAGTCTAATCATCATGGGGGCTTCATGTACTCTCCCAGAATGTGCATAAAGTAATTATCAACAAGATCACACAAAATAAAATTCATCCATACAACGAATCAGAACCTTACGAGGACCTATTTACTTTCGCTGCCAAACATGGTCAAAGATCTACATGAAGGTTCGTTATGTGGCATATTATGGTTGTGATAACTTACCTAAGGTACTGAGTTGAGCTGAAAATTTGTAGGGACATATACTCAAAAGCTAAGGAACATTCCTAAGGGTGCAAGCTTACGAAAACTATACCTAATCAATGGGTTCCAGGGTTTCAAGGCTAAGGGAACTAGGGCGACGCCGAATCTAGAATGTAGGGACTTACAAGCTCTCCCGGAATTCTTTCTCTCAAACCGACCATCTGTTCCTCTCGAAATTTGATGGGTTAGGTGTGAAATAGCCCTGATTTTTCTCAGATCAAAATTCCTATGATAACATATGTTTTGGCCCTAATCAAGTTTGAAATACGCATCAAGTCAGCAGGATTTTATGCAGAATTTTTTCTACCGTCGGAATTTTCCTGATTTATCTACTCATCCAATTAACCAAAAATTTTATGGGAGTTCTGGGGGGTAAGTTAGGATGCCACGTCTCGAAAACCAGGTGTCGGGCAGTCCGCGGCTTCCGACTCTTTCGAGGTGACCGTATTTTACGGAAGTATACTTTAATGTTACAAATCCATGGCATCAGCTCATAAATAGAGATTTAAGCTAAACAGTGTACAATATAGTTTGAATTAAAGTGTAAATACATAAAATCATCCACAAAACTAAGGAGTCCACTCAGCTGGGGCTCAATATATACATGTACAATGAAATCTTTAAGAATATCGACCCAAGACGTCCAATTCAAGGCAGAAAAAGAAACGCAAGACATAGGTAAGCCAACAGGTCCTGCATCTCATGCATCAAGTGGCAGCAACTCGTGCATCAAAATAACTGGTTGGTGTTTTAAAACACCCTCCCAAGTGGGAGTGAGTAATCATACTCAGTGTTACCATTCCCTAAGTTGAACATATCATCAACACAATCAAGTATAAGTACTGGAGCATAACAAATGGTGGGGCTCTCACACCTACCACCCCAGCTTCAGTAGATAACATAACTTCACAATCAAGTTCTTATTCTAGTTGAATAATGCATGCAATTATGATATGCAAATGTTATGTTCTAAAAAATAAATGGTGAGATTACCACCCGGCAGCAGCATCAAACCAATGCATGTGAAAATGTAATGCATGCATGTTTGCCAAGTATTTATTTAATTTCGTATTCAATCAGCAGTATTGGCGAAGCCAAAATCCTCAATTTTATCAAGAGTCTAATGAACAGGAACACGACCGACAGGAATGCGACTGAACACTGGACAGGGAGGAAAGTCGAACACTGGACAGTGGCCTTACCGAACACTGGACAAATCCAGGTCGGGGTACCCTCTACCAGGCCGGGGCCCACCGCCAGGCCTAGGGCGTCCTATGCCCGGCTCCTAGAAACCCAATTTAGGTCCGTCACCCAACATAACTAAATAATAAATCAAATGGTAAGGGTCTCGATGCCCTAGAATGTCATATGCATGGTAATGAGTCGTCACCCAAGATCAATGATGGTAGGCTCGTCACCTAGCATCGGTGCTCAAGACTATCGATAAGACCATCAGGATCAATACCGGCCAAAGACAGCACAAGCACAGTTACCCATATACCATGCCTGGCCCATGAGCTTCAGTATGTAGGATTCAATGCTCAAGGCTATTAGAGGGCTCATCACCCACACCAACCAAAGACAGTACAAACACAATTACCCATATTCCATGTCTAGCCCATGAGAGTTGATATGTACAGTTATAAGTGACTGCACAACAATGGTAATTGTGGTATTCGAGATTCTATAGAATATGTAACAACGATCAAACAAATATGATTAACCCTGAAATTGATTGATTTAATAGGCCAAGCGAAACATCAACTAAACCGGCGTAGCTAGGGTCGGCCGATCATGTTACTCCCAAGTCGACCAAACAAGTTCGTGACGGCCAAACCCAAGTAGGCAGTTCATAAATTATGATTTTCAGAGATTAATCTTAATCATATCAATTAAATAATATACTAAGCATGTTGTCAGAGGAATAGAACATCATAGTATTCATTGTCTCAATCAGGCATAAAACCAAACAGTTGATATGCGATAAACTTCGTTTCATATATGAGCGCAAAATCAAACACTTGGCGTGCTATTGCAGGCCAATTCATCAAATTCACAATCAGGCACTGGCCTGGGTGAATGGTAATCCACTTACTCAAGCATATGTGAACTTCTGTTCACTCAGAAATTTCATCAAACACTTGATATGCACAACACATCAAATCTCATATTTTCATAAAATCGATTCAAATGGGTAATCAATCCACACATCGAAGTAAGCATGTAATTAATCAACACATACAGAACATCAATTATAAACATAAATCATTCGGCACTTAACTTTGAATGGAATTCAAGAAAAACCCAATTTTCACTATCTGAAACCCTCATGGGCTGATAATAGCCAACTTAGAAGAATAGTTCTCACCTGATTGACGAATCCACGAGTTAGGAATGAGTATTCCTCAAGGATTTAAAGAAAATTCAGTTAGAATACCTAAATTCAACAAGAACTCTAATTAAAAATGAGAATCCCTAATGAAACTTCCTAATTTCTATAATAGGGGAGGTATCTTACCTCAAGGCATGACCCGCCTACGATCGGTAGAAGGAATGGTGACAGAGTAGAAGGGTTTGAGCAAACCCTAAAAGAAAACCCAAGCAAAATCTCCAAATTCCATTTCAAATGAAATTCTCAAATGGGCTTGGTATTTATAATTCCAGATGGTCCAAGGTTGAGGTGAGTCGCACAACTCACCCTCTCTGGTCATGATCTATGTTGTGCGGTTCAGGATAGAGTGTTGGACATCTGGTGCAGGGGAAAGGTCAAGTCCAGTAAGACGATCGATTTCGTGTAGATTCGTGATCAACGGCCCACTAACGAACGGTCTGTAGCTATTCTAGGTTTTTGGGACACCAATTGGATGATTTAGAGAACAAAGTTTGGTGAATTCTTTTACTAAGTCGTAACATACACTAGCGAGTATCAGATTATAATGGTAACACGGATTTATTTGGAGTTTTAGGCATTATGAAGCGAATTAGGTTATTAGTTGGGTCCGAATGGAGATTAGGTTGTCAATTAGGTCAAATCGACTTTGTTACTTTAGATAATCGAGATCTGATTCGTTAATCAGGGTAGTCTAAGGTAGACTTGCATTGGGAATTGGTTATACAGGTAAATCAATTGTGATTCTAGTAAATCATGGTTTGAGGTTCGTAAATCAACAGATCAGATGTAAGATTTGAAGATTAGAAAGGAATCGGAGGCTATTCATGATATCTAACGAAGAATGTATGGTTAGATTGATGTATCTAAATGTCTTACAAGGTTTCGATCAAATCGGATCGTCCAAACTAGGGTTTTCAATACAAATCTCCTACAGTCTTAGTTCTAAATCGGGAGTTTGCACTCTCATTTGATAATTAAATTAGAAATTTTTTTAGAGGTGCTCGAGTACTCTCGAGGCTGGAGGATTAAAATTTCCAAGGCGTTACATAGGTGTCTTCAGAAAAATTCATAAGAATCTGCTAATTCTGGAAGTACGATTTCTAATGGTGGGATTGCTACTGGGTTAGAAAATTTGGCCTAACAGTAAAAATTTAAAAATTTAAAATAAAATAGCTATTCGTATAATTTAAGGGAGATAAATCACACAATTCAACGACTTCCTAAACTAAATATGGGGAATGGATGAGAGCCCCAATCTCCAAGCAAACATAGGAATATTCTTCCAATAAACCCTAAAACTTTTAGAGTTCTACGTTTATCGACTACTCTAACGATTTCAAGGGGGCCTAAGTATGGGTTCTTGCATTTATAACATCACATACAACAAATTGTGGTCGAACCTAGATATTTTATTTATAGTCTTTGGGTACCTAAGCCCTAAGTGTGTTCATTATGATAAGGGTCAGTTTTCTCATTGAGAGGTCCCGATTGTGCTCTGATACCAACATGTAACGCCCCGAAATTTTGGCTCTCGTGGACAACATGATGGGCCAAGTTTCTAGGTGTTAACCTAAGTATGCTAGGGATATATTTTCACATACTTATCGTTATTTCACATATTCATGGCATTCATAGAATAATGACGTAAATTAACATTCTGAACCCATCTTTTTCTACTCTACATTCTCAAACATGTCTTAAAACCACACCAAATATATAATGTTTTGCTTTTCGTCTCCATGGGAGACTTATTTCAAATTTATACAAAAATAAAACTATCCTAAAGAATGAAACAAATAAATATAAATCAATCTTCACGCCGCTTTAACTTCATTATCCGCCATTTGCTGCCACGAACCTTCATATTTCTCACCCTGCAAATTGGGCTAATCTACTAGATCGTCACCTGCAATATCTGGGTTGGTGTTTTAAATCACCGTCCCAGGAGGACGTAAGTTGCTCGCGATCAACTTAGTGAGGGTTATCCCCTAAGATTAGCACAATAATATCCAAGCATAATAATCATACCCAAACAAAACATACACGAGAAAATCTTATTTAATGAGATGTATGATATGAATGCTCCGACTAAGGCACCCTGACTAAATGAGATGGGAATACACCATTCTTCTCACTAGCCACTAGTCACCAGAGGTTCTGGGCATGAGACAGGCCTTAGCCACTCTTTCACTGACTTCCAAAAACTCAACTAGTGAAACAGGCCACATGCACATTACTACTAGATAACAAGAGAAACGGGCCTCATGCACACTTTTCTGCCCAAGGGGTAAATGAATGCATGATTAGTTTCACCTTTAATTAAGTAAATTTATAATCCAACCAACTGAATGATGTCCATGACCAATGGTCACTCTTTACCCCATCCCATAATCCACCATGACGTAGAATAGCAGTTCCCTCCAAAGGGGCCCACCATGAAGAGTCATACGCATCCACGTCGTGACACATGGCACATAGATAACCTTAACTTCTCATGGATCCCTCATAGGTATACAACCAAACTTGGATCCTTGGCAATTCTAAAAAATATCGCACACACAGGTCTTACCAATAAAACATACAATGCAATACAATACAACCCTTACAGGTCAATCCTTCCCAGTATACTGTTGTAGAATAAAGTTGATTGTTAAAGAAGCATGAATACCCGCGAATCCGGAACGTTTTTATAGACATGCATGCGCGACCCACTAGCGCCTCTGACTCCATAAAGTCGCTACCAAATCATTCGACTAACGAGCCTACCTGGTCGCGTCTCATATATCGGACAAACCTATGACTTCTATGCACTCACATTATGTGAGCAGGACTGGTCACTGGTCATCGCGTGAGGACACCTCCATCATCTGAGCAGCTCTGGTCCCTGGTCATTAAACGAGGATATTCCCAAATCTGAGTAGCCTTGGTCTCTGGTCATTCACTGGGGACGTCCCTCGTCTCATAGTACTAACAGCTCGTATAGGCCAGCTTTGGCTTGTTTCTATTCATAGTTCCGTACCACGAGGGCCCTCCATCAAGGAACGTAACTAGTTAGACGTTTAGATTGGTTATGCCATCTTCTTATTTGAGGATTAACGGGATAAGCTCCTTATCCCTCTAAATCAGCAATAATCTTAATAACTTGCGTAACAGATTGGATCACCCAGATCTGTATAAATAAATGGCCCTACAGATGATAAAGGTACATTATCTCTAAGCTTACGTTTCACACTTCATCTTATGATCAAGTCACCTCTGACATAAGCTTCAGAGGGCCAATGGCCAAGCGCCGGCCACCCTTAGTTTCCTTTGTTTGGCTTTCAGGTTTAGAGGGGAGCTCACTTTGAGAAGGGCGCATACTCAGGAGGAATTTGTTACCATAATCTGGCGTTAACAGATTGGTGTCGTCTGTGGGAACGAGCATTCAATTTGTTCTCATTACCAATTGTTACCTCCCGCTATGCCCCTTAAGAAAACGACTCATCCCTCCACCTCCAAACAAACGTTGCCCCCACTAGATGTCCCTGAGCCAATTCCCAACCTCCCTCAGGCTGCACCAATAGGAATTCCACAGGCAGAGCCTAACCAGCCTGTGCAGAATCCATTCCAAGATATATTTGGTGGCTTCGACGGTATTATACGCTTCGTCGAGGATACACTCCTTACTCTCCAAGCTGGATTTCAAACCCTATCTAATCGGTTTGATCAGCATTTTCCTGAATCACAGCAACCTCCGGAAGGACTGCTATTACAACCAGCGCCTGCAGCTTCCAAACATTCTCCAGGCGAATCGCAAGCTCAGCAAAATCCTCCTCAAAATCGTATCTCTCGCAGCAATCAAATTCCTAATCAACGCCCACAATCTATCCGCTCCAGTGCTTCTCGACAACGTCAACCTGAAGAACAACTCGATGACGAAACATCCAGTTATACTCTACCTTAGGAAGGAGATCTCAGGAAAATTGCGGACCATTTCGCTGATATTGAATAACGATATCAGTCTAATCTCCTGACATCCACTTTGGCAACAATCCACCGATCAGAACCTCCTTTTACTCACGAAGTAATAGAGGCTCCTCTGCCTAAAAAATATCGAACGCCCAGCATTTTCTATATACTGGTATCGATGATTCCCTCGAGCATCTGGAGACGTATAGTCCCTCATGGAGCTAAAAGGATATAGCTCAGAAAGTATGTGTAGAGGCTTCTCTTTAACTCTAAAAGATGCAGCACGTACTTGGTTCCGTGGTCTAAAGCCTCGATCCATTAAATCCTTCTCTCAGTTATCGAATCTCTTTCTTTCGCAATTCATGGGGAGCATCCATATCAAAAAACCTGCATCTCATCTGTCAGATTTAAAGCAGCAACATGGAGAGACAATTAAAGAATTCATTGTCCGATTTACAGCAGAAGCAAGTCCAAACCGAGGGTCATGCCAAAGATAAGGGTCTCACAACCCTAATAGCAGGTATTCGAGTGAAAAATTTTGATTCGTCTTAGATAAAAATCCTCCTAAGACGATGATCAAGTTCCAAGCCAAAGCTCAAAAATATATTAACGCCGAATAAGTAGCCTTGGCTCGTCATGGTATTCAAGGAAAAAAACGAAAGGCTGAAGATATTTCTCTAACAAACAAGAAGTACCGACGTGATCGACGTGATCGCTCTTCAAAGAAGTCTTATTCTGGAAAATATCACAATTATACACCCCTCAATCGGTCTCCAGAAAAGGTATTGATGGAGATTAAATATAAGTCGTATGTTAAATGACCTTCGAGGATCAAATCAGATCCTGAAGAAAGAGACAAGAGGAAGTTTTGTTACTTCCATAAAGATCATGGGCATTATACCCAAGACTGTATTTCACTTAAAGACCAGATTGAAGCCCTCATTTAAAAGGGACACCTTCGAAGACTATATCGCACGGCAAGATCGTTCGCCCAAACGATCTAATACCCCAGCATATCGTGATCATCAAAATTAGAGGAAGAAGTCACCGCAACGTCATCCTTCACAGGAGGATGCCGAGCCCACATGCTAAATCTAAACCATTGCAGGCGGCCCAGCTTGTGGAGGAGACTCATGAGCCTCAAGGAAAGCATATACTCGAAAGGTAAGCCAAAAGCCTCAGCATATTTATTACGTGGAGAAATCATCTAGCGCGACAAGCTTGAGCCACCAACCAATCTCCTTCTCTCACGCTAATGCTAAAGGAATCCATTTCCCTCATGAGGATTCCATCATAGTAGCGTTGGATACAGGTAGTTTTGCAAACGTCATTTATCTTGAAGCTTTCAACAAGATGGCTCTCGCTAGAAAAGTACTCAAACCAATCTCGACCCCCCTTGTCGGTTTCGAGGGTGAAGTGGTGGCGCCAGAGGAAAGTATTGACCTTCCCGTTACATTTGGAGAAGCTCCAACCAAAGTTACTATTTTCATCAACTTTCTTGAGGTCGACCAAAAGTCGGCATATAATGCAATCTTGGGCCGACCCTCACTCACCAAGATAGGGGCGGCTCTGCACCCCCTTTACTTATGCATCAAGTTCCCCACTCCAAGCGAAGTGAGAATGGTTCGAGGGAACCAAAAGGAGGCTCAGGTGTGTTATGAAATCTTGGTACAAGATCGAAAGAATGTCCAGGCAGCTCTTATAATGACGATTTCAAGAGATTCAGTAATTTCTCCCATACTAACAAACCTGGACCCAATGGAGAATACGTACCAGGCAGGAGTACACAGAGAAGAAACGGTCGAAATTCAGCTATCTAAGGACGATCCTTCCAAAAAGGTCCATGTTGGATCATCTCTGAATTCCGCCTTTTGGATCCATCTGACAACTTCCTGGTCGAATACCAATATGTATTTGCCTGGTCTCATAAAGATATGCCAGGTATCAACCCCAACGTTGCAGTTCATCGCCTAAATGTAGACCCGAAATTTAAACATATTCATCAGCGCCGACGAGCGTTCACAACTGAAAGGCAGATGGTGATTAAAACTGAGGTTGAAAAATTATTGACTGTTGACTTTATCGAAGAAGTAGACTACCCGGAGTGGGTCGCAAACGTCGTTCTTATGAGCAAGGGGAATGGTAAGTGGAGAATATGCGTAGATTACTCCGATCTGAACAAGGCATGCCCGAAGGATAGCTTCCCAAGTCGCCGCATCGACCAACTGGTCGATTCAACAACAGGACATGCCCTGCTCAACTTTATGGATGCTTATTCTGGTTACAACCAGATCATGATGCATTCACCTAATTGTCAAAATACTGCTTTTATCACGAATCGAGGTCTATACTGCTATAAAGTGATGCCTTTCGGTCTCAAGAATGCGGGGGCCACCTATCAATGCGTAATCAACAAAATGTTCGCTGCACAAATTGGTGGGAGTATGGAGGTTTACGTCCACGGCGTGCTCGTAAAAAGTGTTGCAGCCGATGATCATCTCGTGGATCTCCGATAAGCTTTCGATCTAATGAGGAAGTATCAGATGAAATTGAATCCAGAAAAATGTGCTTTTGGGGTCTCTGCTGGAAAATTTCTCGAGTTCATGGTTGACCAACGGGGAATTGAAGCAAACCCTGAAAAGATTAAAGCCTTGATTGAAATGCAATCTCCATCCACTCTTAAAGAAGTTCAACAATTGGCTGGTCACATCACATCATTAAACAGGTTTATTTCACGTGCCTCCGATAAATGCCTTCCCTTTTTCAAGCTCCTTCGTACAACTGCAAAATCTGACTGGGTATGGACCCAAAAATGTGAGGAGGCATTTCAGCAACTGAAACAATATATGAGCACGCCTCTCATCTTACTCAAGCCTGTTCCCCATGAGCAGCTTTTTGTTTATTTATCTGTATCTTCCATGGCCGTTAGCACAACCTTAATAAGAGAAGACTCCGGGGTACAGAAGCCCGTCTATTATGTCAGTCGAGCAATGGTGGATGCTGAAACTCGATACTCTGATATAGAGAAACTTGCTCTAGCCTTAGTAACAGCAGCTCAGAAACTACGGCCTTATTTTCAGGCCCATTCTATAATAGTACCTACGAATCATCCTTTAAGGCAAGTCCTTTAAAAGCCGGAAGTATCCGGACGTTTAACTAAATAGGCGATCGAGCTTGGCGAACAAGACATTACTTTCTGCTCGCGAACCGCCGTGAAGGCCCAAGCCGTAGCCAACTTCATCGTCGAATTTACATATTCGACCCCAACTACTCCTCCCTCCACTAATGACCTGACGGTGAGCGAGCAGGCAACCTGGTTGCTCTACGAAGATGGATCATCATGTTCAATTGGTAGCGGAGCCGATTTGATCCTAATCGCTCCTGATGGGTCACAATTCCAACATGCCTTGCGCTTTGATTTTCATTCCTCTAATAATGAAGTAAAAAATGAGGGCTTAATCGTTGGTCTCGAATTAGCAAATATACTCGCGATAATGAATCTGCTTATTCACATCGACTCTTAGCTTGTCATCAATCAAGTACTCAACGAATTCAAAGTGAAAGAAGAGCGAATAGCTTCGTATAAATCTCAAGTACTCATCTTGCTCACTAAATTGAGCAGATATGAGATAACTCATATTCCTCGCGAGGAAAATAAGCTCGCAGATTCTCTACCAAAGTTAGCTTCCACACCAGAATCCGATCTAACGCGAGCTGTTCTTATCGAGAATCTCTCTACTCCGAGTATTGATTAGGTCACTCCAAAGCTAGTCGCTACATTGCATTTATCTCCATGTTGGATGGATCCCATCATTCTTCACCTCCAAAGCGGACAACTCCCAGATGATAAGAAATCTGCATAACAAATTCGCTACCGCGCTGCTCGGTGAGTCCTCTAAAATAGAAAATTGTTGCGTAAAAGTTTTACTTTACCATATTTAAGGTGTCTCCATCCAGAAGAAGCACACCGTGTTCTAGATGAAATACACTAGGGGGCATGTGGTAATCATCCCAAAGGACGATCTTTAGCATATAAAGCAATGAGGCAAGGGTACTATTAGCCCACTATGAAGGCTGATGTTATTGAATTCTCTAAGAAATGTGATAAATGTCAGCGATACTCTCCAGTCCCTTATGTACCGTTTGAGCAAATGACACCGATGGACAGCCCTTGGCCTTTCGCTTAATGGGGAGTCGATATCATCGGACCACTACCTACAGGAAAAGGCCAAAACAGGTTGGCAATTGTGGCAGTCGATTATTTCACTAAATAGGTCGAGGCGTAACCTCTGGCTACCATCATTGATAAGAAAACTACTAAATTCATATGGAGGAACATTATATGCCGTTATGGGCTCCCCCATACCATAATTTCTGACAATGGAAGACAATTCGATAATGACGCATTCGCCGAGTTTTACGAGAAGTGAAAGATACGTAATATTTGAACTTCCTCATATCATCCTCAAGCTAATGGTCAAGTAGAAGTGGTTAATAAAATTATCAAGCATCATTTGAAGACTAAGCTTAATGAATGTAAGGGTATGTGGCCAGAACTCCTACCAGAAATTTTATGGGCTCATGGAACGACAGCTTGCAATTCAAGAGGAGAAACACCTTTCTCACTAGCATTCGGCACTGAAGCAGTCGTCCCAATAGAAGTTGAAATACCTACTCAATGAGTAGAAAACTAAGAGGCCACCCGTAATGAGGAAAGTTTAAAACTTCACCTCGATCTCCTAGAAGAGAAAAGGGATATATCTTGTCTTCGAACAACGGCTTATCAACAACGAGTAGCCCGCTATCACAACTCGAAGATCAAAACTAGGGCTTTTCAGCTCGGTGACTTGGTGCTCAAGCAAAAATCGGAACAACCACTAGGTCACTAGATCCTAACTGGGAAGGCCCGTATCGAGTCATCAAGGTTGTTCGACCGGGTACTTACTATCTGGAAGATATGCGAGGAAGACCTCTACATCACCCTTGGCACATGGAACATTTACTTCGATATTTCCCATAAACCATTCATAATGTGAATATCAAATTATATCTAAGTAAAGACATTCTTTTTTCATTCTAGCTGGTCAGCTATGAAATCCATAACTTGGTCACTACTCCATTTGTTGGACCTAAATAACCATGAAGAGAATACAAACATTATCTTGACTAAGCCTTCTGCTCCAAGCAGAGCCAAAGACTCAATTGATAGGCCAGCCTATCTCCAAGCAGACAAGGTCGCCAAGACCTCCCTAATTGAGCCCAATTCATTTTCATGAGTTGAGTAAAACATTCGAGCACGAATTCATTCCCATGAATAGAGAAAGAGATAGCAAAATATCATTTCATTCAATAATCATTCAGATTACAAAAATAAAAAGAAGGAGAAGATACATCTGTTTTAATAAAAAACCAAGAATGGAAAAGAGGATCAACTCGCAGTCTCTCATTCGTCGTATGGAGGAGGTGCTCGGCTTTCTGCTTCAGGTCTCGTCTCGGGAACTCCTGCAGCTTTAGTAGCCTCCGTGACTTCATTTTAGCTACTGCACTTTCTTCAATGGCGACGACGGAAGAAACTTTGTCCAATTCCTTCATGTTGAACACTGGAGAAATTCGTTGCATAACCCTGATCGCGAATTCACAACCAGCGACGTACGCTTCGTACCGCTCGTCTTCGTAAAGTTGTGAAGTCCGGAACTCCAGAATTGCACAAGGGCCTTCTTCAGACACCATTTTGACATATGCCGTACTCTCCTCATCCGAGTAAATGGACTCATCCTTCAATTGAGCAAGGGTCTTTTTCTCCTTCTCCAAGCTTTCAACGGCCTCCTAGAGGCACAATTTGCACTCCGCGAGCTGCTCCTCTAGAGAGACCTTATTTGACAGAAGATCTCTTTCTCCTTCTCAGCCTTCTCCTTTATCTCCGCAAGCCTCACAAAGTTGAGATCCAGCGATTGATACCTTTAGGTCACAGCCTAAATATTACCAATAAGGATTTTTTTCTCCTCATTCAGTTTGGCAATCAGAGTCTCACGGGACTTTATTACTCGAGTCCTCCATTGGATCTCGTTCTCCATGGCCTGTCTCTTCTCTTCTCCTTCATCTATGATACGACGAGCAGCAACGATGTCATGTCTCGTTCCCAGAGTAAGGTCTAAAATCTGCTCGAAAATGAAAGAAAGCATCATTAAAGGTATAAGAGCTTCTTTAAAAAGACAACAGAAATGATGAAGTGTTTCATGCGTACCTGGACCAACCTTACTCCAATATCCGCGGAGAGATCCTACGGACTAGGCTCAGGAAGAGCATCGAAGGATTTGGGAGTGATATTTTCAAAAAGAAACTTACAAATAGGGTGCAAGTGACCCGGAATGGTATAGACCCCAGTCCCAGAAGGCTGGGCTACCACCATCTCAAAAGTGCTCGCTTCGTGAGCAAAGGATGGTTCTCGAGAAGGAATTGACTCCAGAGCAGGAGCCAACTCACGAGCTGCAATAGGATCGTGACTTTCTTCACCTGAAGGGTGACTCAGCCCCGCCTCGCCGCCCCTTGGGGAGTTATCTATTATATCAATTACCAGCTGGTCACGAGGACCAGCCGGAGGGGCGCTGCCATTTTAGCTTGGGGGGGTTATGCAGTTGCGAGCCGCGAGCCGGCTCATCTGCTCGCATAGGCGGACTTGAGGGACCAGCCGTTGTCTTCTTCTGCCTCTTCGAGGCAGCGCCCTTCAGATGGGGCAGTACTCCCCTCTTCTCTCCAACGTTAACCATTGCTTCCTCCTGGGAGATGAGACCAGAGGCAGCTAGACAAGGAAGCGAGAGGGAGGGGTTGACATTTCTGTCATCCTCTGAGAGCTTGAAGACTTTGATTATTTTCTCACTGATTCCTCCTCGCAAACTGGATTTCTTTCCAGCAGGAACGCCTGCAAATATAAGAAAAATCAACTCAGTAGTAGAAATGGAATCTTGCCTATTTTCACAGAGGAGTAAAATTCACCCACCTTCGTAAAAAAAAGTGACTGATATTATGTCCCCTGGGGTTGGATCCCACGTCACTCCCAGTTACCGGAGACATAAAAGCACTGCCTTCGCCACCCGAGGTAGTTCGAAGAGGGGTTCCCCATGATGAAATTCTCCGGGTGCCAATAACATAAGTAGTACCAACCCTCACTGGACAGGCCTTCTTGAGTTGATACATCTTTAAAAACTCATCTGCAGTCAAGTCCCCGTTCGCCGCTTGCTTCCAGAGAACATATGTAACACCCCGTATTTTTTTTTTTTTTTTTGTGCTCGGGTGTTACCATGAGAATCCAAAGTGTATACGTATGCGTAATGCCCTGACCATTCGATACCTCATTCATCAATGTGTGCACGATGTCTGGAGCCCCTGGCAGAGCCCTGGATTGGCCGTGCGTAGTTCACACCTAAATGACCGAATCTACGAGACCCTAAACCTCTGTTATGTCAACCGCATCGTCGCTGCAGTTGCAACGGCAAAAACAGTGCGTCAATCTGAAACTTGAGCGCAAAGGTATGCTTGTTTAATCAAAACCCTAAGAACTATGTAATTTGTGTGTGGCCCGCCTGTGTGGGGCCCACCCAAAGTAGGGCCAGGCAGCCTTTTCTCTATCTTTTATAATTAATATACCTAATTATTACTCTTAACAATAAAAGGAATATATAAATAAATGAAAGTAATAATAAAATAATAATAAATAAATAAATAAATGTGTAATGATGGGTAGCCATACGCACCTCCACTCCTTCCCACGTCAACCATTCCTCCCTCATTCTCTCATTAAATGCATTAATAAAAAAAAAAGAAAAAAAAAAGATGATAGAGAGAAATGTGAAAGGGAGGGAGACATTTTCTTCCCTCGTATCTCCTCCTCTCTTCTTCATTCTTCTTTCCCCTCCCATTCTTGCCACCCATGCCTGACCCACCATGAGAGTGTGGGAAGAGAAGCTGAGAGAGAGTGATGAGAGAGTTGAGAGAGAGAGCGTGGGTGGAGGCCATCCAACCCTTATGCACCCAAGGTAAGTTTACGCCCCTTCTTCCCTCATTCTCTCTCCCCTACTTCTTCCTTTTTCTTTTGTTTGCTGTGTGTGGGGCCTGCTACGTGGGACCCCCCTGCACACCGTGGCACGCTGACGTGAAGGCCAGAGGGTGGCACACACACTTGTGGGTCCCACCTTAATGTTTCTTAGAAATCCATGCCATCCATTTGTTTTCCTATGACATTTTAGGCCGTGGCCACAAAAATCAGCGGAATCCAAATTTCAGGTGGGCCGCACCATAGAAAATAGTGGTAGCAATGGTGCCTATTGTTGGAACCTTTCTAGGCCCACCATGATGGTTTTACAACATGAAAATTGACCATGCCAGAGCCTATTAGACCAACCATTAGCTGGCCTACACAGTGGATGGACTGGATTTCTCTAATGGACCCCACCCCCCTGTTTATTTAAAAAAACAAACATAAATAAAAAAAAAAGAAGGAAAGAAAAGGCCGGGAAGTTTGCTTCCAGCGTGCGTTAAAGACGGTCTTGGGCTTGAAAATGGCCCCACGTGTGGGAACCACTATGATATATCCATGCCGTCCATCTGTCTCTCCATATCATTTTAGGCAAGGGGCCGAAAAATGAAGAAGATCCAGATCTCTAGTGGGTCGTGCCGGAAGAAACAATACAGACTGTTGAAACCTTTCCAAGGCCCACTATCATGTTTCTATACAACAAAACCTACCTAAGTCAGGACTCGTTAGGCCCACATCAAGTTGGCAAATCTGATGGACGAATTGGATTTCCCATGTGGACACCATCATGTAGGGGAAAACAAGAAAAAAACAGAAGAAAAGAAAAAGAAAAGTTCACTGGACAGTCAGCGTCCTCCTGACGCTGCTGCCCAGCTACGTGAGGGCGGAAGCCCCTTTGAGCGGCCCCACTCGGGTTCCCCACCATGATGTATTGGTTTTATCCCAACCGTTCATCTGCTTTGCCAGATCATTTTAGGACGTGGGCCCAAGAATGAGGCATGTCCAAGTCTCAGGTGGGCCACACCACAGAAAGCAGTGGGGATAGTGATGTCCACCATTGAAACATTCATAGGGCCCAGCTTGTTGGGTCCACCTTGATGTATATAGTTTATCTACGCGGTTCACCTATTTTAGCACCTCATTTTAGGGTCGATAGCTCTGAATAATGTAGCCCAACTAGATGGGACCCACCTTTCATCTATGTTTCATGCACCCATTTCTATTTCAAAAATCTATGTTGTATTTTAGTGTTTTAGGCCATGTTTGGGTGTCCTTGGTGGGCCCCACGTGTGAGCAATGTAGAGGCCACCACTTGGACCTTTTATTTGGTATATGTGGCAACACGAATGACACATCACCTGGGTCGAAGCGGACCCCACGCGATCGGGAAGTTGATTCCAAAATGGGGCTGGGAATTGTTGTGCAGAAAATTCTGCACAGAAATTTTAAATGACCATATTTGTCCATGGGGTAAAACTTGCACGCGTAAGTTCAGCACGTCATATAAGGTGTCTTTTGTAGAACACACATGGGTCTACCAGGGACACTTTGAGGAATGCAAAAAGGTGGCCCCATTTGATCATGGAGCCTGCCCAAAGTGGGGCCAAAATCAAGTATGGGTTACATTTCTGCACAGTTCTTCCAAGTACTTATCTTCGGGCCATCGCTATAAATTGTATACAACCAATCTGGGAAGGATGTCTAGTGGTTTCTTAAGCCATTATATGGGTCTACGAGGGGGACTTGACGGCATGCCAAAAGGTGACTCCATTTGATGGCAGTACGTGCTCAAAGTTGGGCCAAAATCATTTATGCACTACTGTTTCTGCACAACTCCAAGTACCCATGTTTGAGCCTTTGTTAAAAATTATACACATGCAAACAAAGGGATCCGTCTTATTAGTTTTGAAGACCATACATTGGTCTATAAAGCTGTCATTTTATTTCTCTAGAAGATGCCCCCTCGTGATCACAAATTGGACCCAAACTTAGCCAAAAATCATTTATGCATGTAAAGTCTGTTTAATTAAAAATCTACGTGGGGTCACATCTATGGAATCCACCACCTTCCTAAAGTATTAAATATGTCATTTAAACCCTAAAACTTGAATTTAGATTATATAGGCCAACTCCTTAAAATTTTAGATCCACCACCATAGGGTTGATGTTAACCGTATAAATTATGGATATGACAATCTAACCGCATAAATGGTCTAAAATATGGTAGGGTCAAATTCTAGCGAGCGTGTACATGTTTCAAGCAACTTTAGAAGACGCTTCGATTCTTAAGGTGATGATTCCTCCCCTTGAGCTTTCCGCCTTCATGTTAATTAAGTACTAGTTTTATTCATATATGATTGAAAATTTTACTCTGTCTCATGATTACCTCTGCTGTTTGATTTTGCCATAAATCATATGTTTAATATTGTTATATGTGAATTTCTTTATAACTGTGAATTATTTACGAATTTTGGAATTGTCATTTTCATTCATCATGTTTGGAATATGGAAGTGGAATGTGAATTTGAATGGTTGTGATCACCTATATTTGATGGGACCTTAAACTGGTGGCCTTTGGAAGTGATTTATTGGAAAGATTCCTAATGGTGTCCTTAGATGGAATTGTTGGACTAGTATGGAAATATTTTTGATGACGTCCTTATACGGACTTGTTGGGCTGAATGTCCTATTGAGATGAGTTGTTGGGATTCCCGATGGACTTGATTGACCAATGGTCCTGTGAGATAAATTATTGATTATGTCCCTAGTTGGACTCGTGTGGAAATATTTTGGAGAATTATTGTGATGAAAGGCCACTAGTTGTAAGGGAATGTCATAATTGGTTTGGTTGTAAATTGGAATAATAATGGTTGGTTTAATCATGCATATCATGGCACAGACGGGACGTGTGGTGACGAGCTATATTACCGTCGGGTGGTCTGGTTGCTGAGAGCACGTACCCTCTAGGTATTTTCGCTGGCTCTAGACCACCATAGAGTGTGTCATTCACTGAGAGCACGTACCTCTGGTATTTTCGCTGGTGATGACCACTCGTGATATTGTGGGGCTGATGTGTGTCCTTAGTGACTTTCAGACCACTGGGTGAGGCCGATGTGTGTCCTTAGTGACTTCCGGATCACCAATTGATGGATTTGCATTGTGGGGCTGATGTGTGTCCTTAGGGACTTCCAGACCACATTTTCCAGCTGGATGTGCATCCCCAGGCTGAGGGACATGTGCATGCATTCATGCATTTAAGAAAGATTGCATCATGGATGTTTTGTACATTTTTTTATTATTCTTGATTAATGTGTTAGTGTGTAATCTTGAGGGGACCTCACACTGAGCTGGCCACTCATGCTGTTAAATTTCAACCGTACAGTTGGTGCAGGTGATTTGAATAATGTACAGGTTGTACTGGAATGGAGTAGGATGCTCAGGTTATGCTGATGTCATGGATCAAAGAGCTGTGTTTAATGGTTGCTACTTTAAATTTTGTATATAATTGTAATCGTTTATTAGTATATTCTGAACTAAATTCGAGATATTCGGTTTGTATAAGCCTTATGGGTACCACTCTGCGATGTTTGTTGTATCTTTCCTATATGCACGGTTTGTTTTCTTCCGCAGTGAACACCCTTCTTGGAATGACAGTTGAAAAGGGACTGAAATGTGGGTTTTCTTCATAGGCTAACGCCCGGGTCTTCAAACACGGGTCTAGAACTCGGGTTGTGAAAATCCGGGGCGTTACAACATAGGCACTCAATACAACCCTCCAGCCATTTACGATAAGTTGGTCAGGGGCAATTTTATAGATACGGAGCACGTCTCGCACGAAAGGATGAAGGGGGAGACATACTCCAAGTTTGAAAAAATATTCATATAGATCTACACAGCCCGGTGGTGGAGAATCCAAGGTTTCCCCCTCTTCGGACAGTCTGAGAACGACAGAGTCGGGAATCCGGTATCTTTCCCGTAAGCCAGACAGTTGTTCCTCCGTCATTATCGAGGGATAACCAGAGGCAGAATATCTTCTCGCTGGCACCCTTGCATTGTTTGATTCAGAAGAATCCAGAGTATCATCTCCCAGAGGAACGATCTCATTATCAGAGTCTCCCGCCATAGAAAGAAGATAGAAGAAAAGAAGAAAAGGAGGAGGAATACCTCATCAAGGAGGTCACGCCAGAGACAGATAGAAAAGGAGGAAGAATTTTTTGTTATCTCCAACAAAACTTCGAAGTGAAGAAACCTCTGCAGGCTCTGGATATTTATAAGCAATCATTTCATTAGGATTTGATTGACACACGGCGACCCTTCGTTTGGGCACAACAGTCGAACGGGAACGAGCATTAACTCCTGAGACACATGGCGATCGCCGCTTCATTTCTCTTAGCCAAAAAGCTGTGAAAAGCTGGCGCTCATAAATGGGGGCTCAATCATGTACAGCTTCTCCTCCGAAAAGCACACTAGGTGGTTACATGTATAGACAAGTCCTTCGCTTAGCTGCTCAACGCTAAGGACTTGGGGGAAATCTGTTGTAGAATAAAGTTAATCATTGAAGAAGCCTGAAGACCCGCGAATCCGGAACATTTTTATGGACACGCATGCCTGACCCGGGGGTGCCTCTGACTCCATAAAGTCGGAACCAAATCATCCGACTAACGAGCCTACCTGGTCGCGTCTCATATATCGGACAAACATGTGACTTCTATGCACTCACAATATGCAAGCAGGACTGGTCACTGGTCGTCGCATGAGGACACCTCCGTCATCCGAGCAGCTCTGGTCCCTAGTCATTAAATGAGGATATTCCCAAATTCGAGCAGCCCTGGTCTCTAGTCATTCACTGGGGACATCCCTCGTCTCATAGTACCAGTAGCCCGTATAAGCCGGCTTTAGCTTGTTTCTATTCATAGTTTCGTACCACGGGGGGCCTCCATCAAGGAACATAACCAATTAGACGTCCATATTGGTTATGCCATCTTCTTATCTAAGGATTAATGGGATAAGCTCCTTATCCCTCTAAATCAACAATAATCTTAATAGCTTCCGTAATAGATTGGATCAGCCAGATCTGTATAAATAAATGGCCTTACCGATGATAAAGGTACACTATCTCTAAGCTTACGTTTCACACTTCATCTTACGATCAAGTCACTTCTGACTTAAGCTTCGAAGGGCCAAAGGCCAAGCGCTGGCCACCCTTAGTTTCCTTTTTTTTGGCTTTCAGGTTTGGAGGGGATCTCACTTCGAGAAGGGTGCATACTCGAGAGGAACCTGTTACCAGAATTTGACGTTAACACATACGATTATATCATTCATGGGGCAAATGACTTCCATTAATGTAACATCCACATACATAATCACATACCAAAGAATGCACTATTCATCATGTTCATTATAAGCATGTGACAATCGTAAATCAAGCATAGATTTCACAATCTCACATAAGCATGTACACAATCATGATTTCTTTTCCAGACACTTAATCATAGATCAAGGTTCACATCCATAAAAATTCAGCGTAAACACATCAAAGGATTTCATACAAAATTCATATTTTAATGGAGAGAATTCAATAAACATGTGTTTCAAGTAATCATTCAACAAAGCCCTAGTTTCTAAGCATGAAATCGTTAAATAATCTGATATTATTGTAACTATGCTTAAAGGAAATCCTCATCTCTTGGGATTGGGTGGCTTGAGACGCTATAGGACCGCGAAACTTGAGCTTAGATCCAAACGTATAACGTTTAATTGAAAACATGAGACGAGGGTGTAGTTAGATATGATTTGAAATGCGACAAGCATCTTGGGTTAAAACTACTCCTAGGTTTAGGGT